>CM057450.1:112472500-113072500 GCA_016271365.2 Neoceratodus forsteri | reverse complement strand
ACAGTTCCACCTTAAATTTACTTACTGGATTATAAGGGAGTCGTACATAGTTGTCCTTATCATCCAAAAGTTTCGTAACTATTCTAATGTAATGCTCTTTATCAAGGACAGCTATGTTGTCTCCCTTATCTGCAGACTTGATAATAATATCCGAATATTCCATCAGATCTTTAAGGGCTTTCCTTTCTGTCTCGTTAAGGTCCCTATTCCTAAAATACCCTGCCTTGTCAAGAATTTCATCTACTTGTTTCAAAACAGTTCTCTCAAATATTGATATGATGGCATTGTTAACATTCGGCAAAAACTGTGAATCAGGTTTAAAAAGTCTCTTTCTATTCTGATGCCAGTTTACTACATTCATTTCTGGGTTTACTCTTCCGTTAAAATCCATGATAAGTTGTGAAGGATTTCTTGCCTCAATTGGGAGTATGTCCAGCAATGATACATCAAAATCACCAGTACTTACATCACTAGGTGTCTGCAGTGTGTCCCAATTTAAATCCCTGATTTATTTAATAATAAAATCAATGTCCTCATGAAGGTCTGACTGGGACTGTGGTTCCAGGAACCCCATACTTGCAGCTGCTGCTGAGTAGACCCTCCTTCTAGTAAAGAAATCCTTTACTTTGATTTTGCGGAAGAGTTTGAATAAATCAGCTTGTATCTGGAACCGCTTTAGTTGCAGGGTGGGACAAAAGACAGTCCACATTTTAGACTGGTTATTTCTGTCTCAGTAATTTCTTTCTTTAATAAGTTTATGGCTTTGAGTTCTTGCCCCATCCCTTCCCCCGAGTTGTTCTCTTGTTTGGAGCATTGTTTTCCTCCCCATCTGCCCCTCCTGGTCTTCCTCTTTTTTTCCTCCATCTGTCTGTGTTCTCTGTTGGGGTTTGTCCAAAAAAGGACTGTTTACCCTTCTGTTTGTATTCTCTGTAGCATTACTGTCATGAAATCTTAGTCTAGGTCTGCTCCTGCTTCTACTTCTGTCTCTCCATTTCAACACCATAATTCTTATGTTTTTGTAATCCTCCTGGTTCCTCTGTAACTTTTTCTGTTTCTTTGCAGTCAATTCCAGTTCATATTTAGACAGTCTCCCTTTCATAGAAAGATCATTTTCCTTGAAAGTTACTGTGTCCTTACATTTTAAGACCTCTTTTTTGGCTCCTTCAATTTTTGATCTCAATTCTTTGTGTTTTTTAATATCAGCTTTAATCAATAGTTCAGTGAATGTTTTTGAGCATAGCAGGTCCGCTTCAAGCCACTGGTCCTTGAATTCAAAATTATCAAAACCCGTAGAAGGTACTATTGATACACTAAGACCCCGAGGAGCTTGTCCCTTACTTAAGCATTGCTCCAATGTGATAATGTTATAAGTGATATCCAGCTCTTTTTTGAGTAACTTCTCTAATTTACTGAAGGCAGTGTTTATATCACCTGACTCAGTCATTGGTTCCTCATTCACTCGCAACTTCTCTCTTGCTTCATTGCACTTTGAATTCAATGATTCTGATTGTTCTTAGCTGAAACATGGCTCGACATTGGCCCCTTCATTATTATCATGCATTTTCTGTTAGCCATTCTGAGTAGACTGGCTGTGTGTGAGCCCTGAGCTTCAGACACTTTGTAGGTATAGTTCTCAAGTTAAGGTAACGCTGTCCATAGTGCGGTTCTACCACACCTCTCTCAAATACCGAAAATCCTTCAGTGGTGTTCCATGTGCTGCAGCAACCAGAAAGCAAATGATTACCAAAGTTGGCACTGGGTCCAAACAGTGGTGACAATAATAGCATGGTCCAGAACTGCATACAAAAAATAGCTGTGATTTTGTTTTTGCAGGGGGGACTGCCCCCCTCGCACCCTCGGATTGAAGGATTCTCACTCCGGGGGGGGCAGATCATGGGGCAAGTTGAAGTTGTGGGACCATGGAATACTGTTTCCATGGCCCTGTGTAAAAAAAAAAAAGTGAAGTCCCAATGCATGAAAATGTTTTGGAGACCAGGATTAGAACCCTGGTCTTCACTGCTGCTGGCCGAGCAGCTCTATGCACCAGGCCTCCACACAACAGAAGCAGCTCAGCTAGCCTCCTGGATTCTGGTGCTCTTGTGCCTGTACAGCACCATGGACAGTGACCAGGGGAGCACTTACTGAAAGTGCTGTATATCCCCTCTCGCTGTCCGTGCTAGCGCTACACAAAATAGCACTCTTTTGACTGGTGCTATTCACGTAGCACTATTCTAACTGGGTACAACCAAAGTTCCAGAATTGTCCTGCACAGCTCCAGTCAGAGGTTGATGCTAACAGTGGGCGACTAGCCCAGACAATATATACAGGTTCCAAAGGGTCAGCACTCAAGTAGAAAGAAAGAATGCCCAATCCAAGTTGAATGCAAGTGTAAGTGCAAAGATTTATTAGGTGCGCTTAGCTACACCAAATAATGCTCCCAGCACTTCGCAATGCCTTTGCCTAAGGATATTCGGGAATGCACACGCTACTTAAATACATATGTCACAATGACGTCATCACACAGTGCAAAACAGGTTATAAAGTGCTGTGCAATATTAATCATAGAAAAATACATACGTACAACAACTATACAAGACATTTGTCCAGCAGTCTGAGGTTCTATATGTAAACTTTCTTTGATAATTATTTCATCATTTGTAGATTCATAGTTTTTAAATACTTTTAACTTATCAAACCACCTGCTGTAAAAAAAAATCCTAATTTAATTCATACAATGTTAGGGGGAAAGGGGGGTTGAAAAGGGAAGAGGGTGGAGGAGTTGCGAGGGGGGGAGAGAAGAAGAAAAGGATTTCCATAGAAAGCAGAGCTTCTGGTATTGCTGAAATGTGATCACCCCTTTTAAATCTATTCCATCTCAGTGTTGAGGATCCACAGTAGAGCATACTCTCCTGGTTTGGTGAGCTCCGACAGGAAATATATAGATAGAAAATACAGACAGTAATTAGAGGTCATTTTGCAGTACATATTCAATATTGACATATCTTATTTCTTCAGAAAGGGATTCAAGTCCCATTGTTCATTAAGGCCATCTGGCTTTACACTCTGAAGCCTGTATATCCATTCACTCTCCCTTTTAAGCAATTCACTCACCCTGTTTTCCCCATATGGTAATGGTGGTTACCAGTCAATATCCTTAAATCTCAAGTGTTTGGGGTCTGCCATGTTTTTGAAAAAAATGAAGTCCCACTGGGGTGTCTTTTCTCACATTAATTGTATCCTAATGTGTTCCTGAATTCTTGATTGTAAAGCTCTGGCAGTCTTACCTATATACAGAGCATTTAAATACTGCTAGCTTGTAAATTCACTAATAATTTTGGCATATGTTCACATAGTTACAGACAATAACAGGTTTGCACAGTGCCAGCATTTAATATGTATTGCAGCATGTCTCTGTTCCATGTAGGGCTTGCACACAGACACAGACAGGCACACACACACACTCACAGACACACATACACACACACACCTGACACACACACCTTGTACAGTTGCATGACCTTCACACTGCTACATCTCCAAGGAGGAGGTTCCTCCTTATTTCAAGTAGTGCATCACTGCTAATGACTTTTCTATAACCGGAACATTCACGTCTAGAATGAAACTAAGTTTTTTTGTTTCTTTTTTTCCAGGCTTGACATTACCTTTCTCATTACTCTGTCACATTCATGTGTAAAATGTGTAAGCTCTGGTATTTTTAAAGTCAGCTCTTTCCAAGTAACCTATCATTTTCTTTCTGAAGAAGGATCTGTAGGTTCGAAAGCTTAATTTTGTTTAATCTTTGTTGGTCCAGTGAAAGGTATCAAATCACCTATTTTGTGCACCTTACCATATGTTTAATTGGAAATAATATTAATTAATCATTTTATTTTTATTCATGGCAAACTGCAGGATCGTTGAGTCAGTGATTCATTTACAATAGTTTCCAATGGATCATTTCCACGTATGTCCTGGGAGCACAGGGCAGTTAAGTGACTTTATCAGGGTTACACAGTATGCAAGTGGGTGGAGTGGGAATGAAACCCAGGTTTGCTGGATTCCTTTTTTGCAGTATTGTATGATACTTAAGTTCAGACTCCTCCCTTGTGATTTCTATCACAGGTCAGGATGGGCCACTAGTTCTACGTGTAATGTTACTCAGCTTTTTCAAGATGCATCAGTTGCTCTTTAAAGGTAATTTTTCCCATATCCTGTGCAAGAAATTGATGTAGTTATTCTTACCTTATGACTGTACACCATCAGCTTCATAGGTACAGCGGGTGATGTCGAAAGCAGAGGATTATGCCCTCAGCTTCTGCCTAGCAGCAGAACAAACTCAACTGTAAAGGACAAGGACTACAATTTCATCTATCTATCACAAATCCAGGGAGTGTCACACAATGCTCCTGACCAATCATCATGCTTCCAGCAGTTGCGGGTGACACACTCATTTCTGTAACAGTGTCTCACACACTACAGTTACAGGCTTCTAGCTGATCAGTCATACTGTCAACATTAAATTAAAAAGTAATATAAAAAATGGCCCAACCTATAATAAGTTTGTGGGTCTGGTTGGAGGGTCTCTTGTGGATATACTAGTGTCTCCTTGGATGTCCTGAGGATGCCACAACTACTCACCTTCACTTCACAGGTCTCACATTCTAAGAATGAGCAAGACAACACTCATATCCATAAGGGGCCTTCCAATCCAATGTATAAACTTATATTCTTGTTTTGCTTTTGATTGTTTTGCAACTGGGGTCTGTCACAACCCCACTCAGCAGGTCAGGCCCTCTGCTCCCACAGTGCCAACCTCCGAGCACAGTATTGTGAACAGTTAACAGAACAGGGTAACCCTCCTGCCTGTTTTGTGGGTTCAGATCACCTTTGGTCTCAAGTTCTGGAGGAATTCAAACTGTGAACCTCTTGCTAGCGTACCCAATATACAGGCTCAGATAATTCTGCTCTTTGGGGGATGCCAGATATCTTTCGCCTATGGGCATCTAACCAGGTGTACAAAATGAACCCTTAAAAACTATATGAAAGACCTCAGATAAACTCGTACCTTTTCCCAGGCTTGGTATTACCATTAAGCTATGCATAGTGTCATCTTTAACCATATATGCTTCATTTGTCAAAGAAAGAATTTCGAAGGCACACCAAGCAGTCTTTTTAAAATAGAGGTTTACTTTAAAATAGATAAAAATGTAAAATGTAAATACAGAACAATATATCACAATGCATACAATCACTTAAAAAAACAAGGTTTAAAATAAAAGTACAAACAAATTCCTACCACCAGACAATTAGACTTGTCTATCTAATGTATTTCTTCTAATAATGCTTGAAGTAGAGGTGGTTGCATCAGAGAGTCCAAACAAGAATGTCAATAAGTGGAAATACAGAATACAGTTTAAACCTGGTGTCTCCACCCCTTCTATGACACCACCTAGCTCCTCCTTTTAAAATATAAAAATTATACAAACAGGATGTCCTAATCAGGAGGTATATTATAGATAAGGTGACATCAGCAAAAACTCACCTCCCAATATGACTCTCTTTAAATCACATCCCCGCTTTGATCTTGAGTGGTTTCTTGTTCATCTTTGATCTTTGAGCAATTCCTATTTCCCCATTTCAAAAGGCAGGAGGTCATAAATTGCAGCTCCTCTGAAATGTCATAAAAGTTTATGATCTCTCCTTGCAGCTGGTCAGCTACAATTAAGTCAGATAATCAGGATATCCTTAATTATGTCTCTCTAGTCTTTAATTATCTCCTGGATTTCAGGTTAACATATATCCTGTTATTTTAAGCGATATCTGGGGGGGTCGTCCCAGGAGCACAGGATTTCTCATAACAGACAATCACACTACATTTTTTATATTACAAAAGTCATAGAGTAATCAGAACCAGCTGTCCAAGTGTCACAGGGTCTACTTAAAGCAACTCTGATTTCTAACTGGTGACTGCAGTGAAGAAGATAGGAGATTTGTACCTCAATTATCAGGCCCTGATTTTCAATGGCCCATTTTTAAATAAGGAATAATAGTGACATTTTATTTCCTGCTGCATTTGTGCATGACAAGTAGTGACAGGGTAGTGATACTCAATTGGTACTACAATATCTCATCAAATAGAAGTCACAGCTTCAATTCAAATTTTGAATCTGGGCCTGTGGTTTGTATTGGAGGAATCTGAGGGTGGTTTTGTACTGAAAAATCACATTTGTTAGTGCTAACAATAAAATATTAAACATCCTCCTGAATTTGATCAAGTATATTATTACAGGCCTATTTCACAGCATAAAAGCATACCAAACATCAACTAATATCATGAAGTGCAATAATAATCATATTTACAGAGAGACAAATCACAGTGCAATGATTTAACTGAAAGGAACTAGTGAGAAACATTTGGTACGTACTGCATTGTACACTGCACTTGGCACTGTGTGTATTATTTTGTGAATTGCATTCAAAAGATTTTGTTTGTTGTATCTCCCAACATTGTGCCCCCTCCCACCTGGAAACAAGTGCCAAGTCCTGGTGCCTCACCCATCAACCCATTTTAAAAAAATAAACTGTTGTCACAGTGCATGAGTCCTATCGACAGTGCTTTATCTGACATGTCTTCTGAGAAGAAGTCACGGCTTGCATTCAGATGTAATTTCTATTAACGTGTTTCATTACAGGCAAGGCAACTGAAAATGTTAGTAGGTAGATGAGTTCTTTTCAGCTAGTATCACTGTCATGTCCTGGTCTTTAACGTAAACTGGAATGAATCATTGTGATTTGAATGATTCTGTCACAACTGCCTGAATGCAGGAGAGAAAATGTGCAGTTAGAAAATGGCAACAAACTTGGTTATGCCTGGCTGGCACTAGCAAAACTTTCAAGGAGCTCTGCAAATCTGGTCATGACCACTGACTGAGGCTGGCTTACATGAGGTGAGTTTTAAAAGAGCATTGCTGACTATGAGAAAAAGACAGTCTGTGAAAAACAGTGGCATCTAGAAGGGAAAGCTGTGAATAACAGTCTGTAATGCTGAGTACTTCTAATATCAAAAGAGACTTCTAGTGGTAGTCAGGAGATGGCAAACACAAAAGTCAAAGGAGCACTCTAATCTCCCAGCCAGATGCAATTTCCTTTAAGCTGAATGGTTACAGCTCCTGACTTCAGGACTCAGGGAACCAGTTCTGATTTCCAGAAAGGGCAACACTTGTATCTGCCTGAGCATAGCTGGATAACGAAACAAGCTAGCCAAACATTTCCCCACAGCCTAGTTTGTGAAGCACCCACAGCATTCAATCTTTTTCCGGGTGGGGGGAGGGGCAAATTATACTTTCATGCACGGTAGATATAGGCCTCTTTGATCAACTGTTGGCAGTACTTGAGGGTTATTTTGTAGCAGATTGACATACTGTGGGGGACAGTTAGGGTTATCACCTTTTCTGAAGCCCAAAGTGGGACATTTCTTACTGAAACATGATTTTTCGCAGGACAATATGTAACCTCAACCAACACGACATATTTTTTCTCTAAATAATCAGAATTAAGACTAAGTGTTACAGTTTTTTAGATGTTCCCTAGTGTTTCTAATCATTTTAAGGTATTTTAGTTAAGGTACTATAGTTTTTGCCACATTTAGAGGAAAGTGTGTAAATATTCTTTTGTACTATAATGTCAGGACATTTAGTATTTTTCATGTTTTTTCGCAGGACACAGCTGCCCAAATCAGGACTGTCCTGCGAAAGTAGGGACAGGTGGTAACCCTAGGGACAGTGTGCCCACCAAGAAAGTCAAACAGATAAAATATATACATGCTTGAGAAAATTGTCCTCAACCCCCAGTGAATTTATGGCCATATAATGACTCCCTGATGATACCTTAGGTTGAAACCAGTTGGAGATCATTGCTGTCGATGTTAGCTGGTGTCCTGTTGTGAGAGGTAGGGTTTTCTTGCAGACTTTTGGGACTTTTACACTAGTAAATGACTGCAAAGCACTTTATACACTGAATAGTGGTAAGTGTGTGCTTTCTCAATAGTTGGTGGATGGTGCTGTCATTTCTTGTTTGGATGTTGTAAGCCATATTCCATACATGTCCAAGCTGGTGGGACAGTTTTCTTTGTCTGCAACATTAAAATGTATACACCACAGAATATGCAGCCTGTGTACTGTATGTAATGGGGTGGGGGGAGGGAGTAATGATACACATTGTTAGCCACTTGTATGATACATTCTATTCTTTAAGGTATCTAAGCAGTATGGAAAAAAATAATAGAAATGAGTACAATGTTTCAAGCTAGAGACAGCTATTCTTCAGGCAAGATGAAATGCAGAATGCAGTGGGTTTAAATAGGGAAACTTCAAAGAGACAGAGAGAGAGAAAGAGAGAGATATTATTTCCTCCACAGCACAGTATTTAGAAACATCATCCCTTGCTGCTACAGAGCCCACGAACTGGACTGGCCTTTAACACTCCCCCTAATCTTGCATTCTGTATACGCAAAAATATAAAAAAGATGTACTAGTTCAACAATCCCTTCCCCTCCCCACTCCACGGCTTGTACTTGCTCCTTCAAATGCAAATTTAATAGACATTCAACATGTCAGAACCTGAGAGTGAATGACAGCTCCTAGAGCCACTCCACATTAGTATGTTAAAAGACATATGTGGGGTATATTACATTGGAAAAATCATTAGGAAAGTTCATACACAAATTGGTGAGCATGTCTGTAGCATTAGAGATTTCAATGTTAACTATGCAACAGCAGCACATTGTGCTAAGAACAGGCACAGTGGTACACATACATTCAAATGTGTTGGTCTTGAGAAAGTTGAACCTGACCCCAGCAGAGGAGATTTCAACTGGAAGCTCCTCAGAGGAGAATGCTGCTGGATAGTAACTGTGAGATTCAGAGAGTGACCTGGCTTCAACAAGGATATATGGATGTACCCATGTATATATTCTATACTGAGTTGATAAGACAGCACTAGGTGTAGCCCATCAGGATTGTCTCCCATCATGGCGGGCCATTACTACCTTTGATTAATGTGACGAGTGTCAAGTCTTTTCTTGAATATCTCAATAGAACCTGATGAAACCACCTCTCTAGGGAGTGAATTTCAACTTTGTACTGCCCCGTATGTGAAAAATTCTCTCCTTGTAATTTTTGTACTATGGTGTATTAGAATTTGTTGTGTGTCGCATCATAGATTGTTCTTGTTTTGGTGTATGATTACACCCAGGCTGTCCATAATTCTTTATCTCTTATGATCTTATACATTTGTAGCATATTGCCTCACCTTTGTCTCATCTCAAGCGTATACAAACCCAGCTCCTCTAACCTATCCTCATAAGCTTTATCCCATGTTTGCTTGTGTGCATGCATGCATGAAGCAAACATATTGTGAGACTAGAGGAGCAGAATTCAGAGGCATGTCTCTGTCACATCCAATGCCTCTCAGACTGCAGGTGGCTTGACAGTGACAAGCCAATGATCAGCGAGACTGATCATGATGTTGTTCTGCTGGGTGATGGGTGATGTGACAGGGTTAAAAAAGGCACTGTCCCATTTGTTATGCTTGTGCAAGGGTCTTTTCTATCCTCTCCTTTTCTGTCTCTACTCTGTCTGGTTGCGCAACCAAATTTTGTTGTGAGACCTAGGAACTGATCACTCAGACGGTTTCGTAATTCTTCGTCTCTCGCTATTTCTCTGCCTTCCCTTGCCATTCTGTCTTTTTTCCCCCTTGCATATCTGCAGTTATAAAAATATATGTGAATCATTATGTGGAAATGTAACTGATACTGAGATCCCTTTGTTTAAAAATGCATTTAGTTATACTATTGAAATGATTGCAAAAAGTTATCTGGAACTCAAGGGGTTAAACAGAGATGTTGGTGTGCAAACTGTGCAGAGCTGTCAACAAGAGGCCAGTTCTGGATCATTATGTTCTTTTTGCTGCACCTGCAAGAACATTGGAAACTTACAAAAGCATTGTGTGAGAAGCATGCTGTTTTTTAACGAGTTTCCCAGGTACAGACTTATAAAAAAACAGCAATGCTTTTGCTAAAGAAACAAGGTGAGTGAGAGACTGAGAGACTGAAACTTGGAATTAAGAGATACCCTCAGAAGAAGAACTTAGTTTTCTCCGTTAATAAAATGCTATTTGCGAATTTTGAAACTGCTCCTAGATTTCCTATGCTTCCTAACCTGTGCCTCGATGACAGGTGGAACGTTCATGTAGTTAAAAGGATGAAGCCACAACTATCATAGTGTGACTCCATCCTTGCATTTACGAAATACTGCCCACCAACTAGCTGAACACTGTCATGCTCAGCCTGGTCCTTGTATGGGGGTAGGGCTATACAGGATTCAGTTTGTTTTATTTGCTTAATGGGGTCAAAAAAGAAAGGTAATATCCTTCAGGCCCACTCAGGATTTCTATTGAAAATAGAGTTAACAAAAAACAAGTCAACAAAAATCTTTTTTGCAGGGTACAATTTTTTTGGTTTCAGTAGCTTAGCATTGAGCTTTTAATATTGCTTAATAAATGCTGATGATATTGGCATAAACGTCCATTCATCAACACAGAAAGCAGGGTGCTGTTCTCATAATGAGTTACATGGATTACTATGAGTAATCCTTATGGAACAAAATCCATATTTACTCCTGCATAACACCCATGGTAATCAAGGATCGATATTAATGTCATAAATTGCCTTCTCTACCTTGTAGCTTTTTATGAGTGCATCTGGATTAAACATGGTTGTTTCCATGAGTTATACTTACTTCCTTGGACAATCCTTTTTTGTCATTGTAAAAACCAAGATGAGTCCTGCATAAAACACCTGTTAATTAAACATTTGCATTAATAGTATTTATAAACTAATCAAAAAAATAACTGTGGCCTAAACAGATTATGTAAACCTAAAAAAGGTAAACTGCAACTTGCACATGGGATATGTCTTCAAATTAAAACTTTCACTTATCCTTAATGTTTATAGTATGCTTCTGGAGGTAAGAGAGGCTGGTGTTATAACAAAGGCCCAGAGCTTAGCAACGATCCTTTTAGACAGAACGGTCTATGATATCTGAATTATTGGCACATTTACATAATGATGGCAAGTCTGAAAAACACATGAGGAATGAACTACCTTTACATACAAAAACCATACATAAATATTTAAAAAAACATTTATGTATGTATTGTATGGAACATTGCCTTGTATGCAAAAACAGAACCTTTGTACAATATTTAATTGGTAAAATATATTGATAATTGAATTTTTACTGAGGCTCATCTTACAGATAATTAGCATTAGACCTTATGTATACTGCACAAGTTTGTACTGTACAGTTAAAAACTGTCTGCATCATACAGAGCACAGCATGTCCCCACTAGGACCAACAGAGAAGGTTTACATTCTGTTATAGAAAACCATGTTTGCATTAGATATTGAATTATAATTAGTGGGTCACATTTTTTCCCATAGGAAAAGGCGTGTGTAAATTGCCGTTATAAAGGAGCGTTTATAACGGCAATCACGCATCACCTTCCTACGGCAAAAACCATGAGCCAGAGCAGTCTCACACCCACTGAAGCCATCTCCCTCTCACACAGTGACCGCACAAAACACTCAGAACTCCTTCAAGTTTTCCCCCATTGGCATTTTTTTTTCAGAGAGTGAACGTAAAAATAATGTTAAAACAAAATCTCTACCAGCAGCTCCTCTGCTTCTTCTCATGCCCCTTCCCTCTACAGATCACCTGATACAGTCACCATAGCGACTAGAACTTCCTTGGCAACTGCCGTAGCTACAGCACACAAAGCATGCATGGGAAAGACTTGTTCTTTTTTAAAAGTTAAACATTTGTTTGAAACTCTAGTCACTTAACTATTTCTGCTCTTCCAACCACTGTTTGACCGCAAATGAAAAGTAGCACTGCTTCAAAAAGGTAAGACTACCCTCCAGGACTACCTCGATTCTGACCATCACACCGCTGGACATATTTTGTGTAATTATTGAGGTGAAAAAATGCAACTCAACAATTATATAAAATAAAATATGGAGCGGTGTTTGCAAACTCAAAGTTTACACACAGCCTCGGTGTTAGATGCTTTATAAACCCCTCAAGCTTCACTCTCAGGGTTTAAGTGGCATCTAACATCTTGGGGGTGTGTAAACTTCTCATTACACACATTGTCCCATACTTCATTCTATTTGAAGAGCACCTTTCATGATGGTCCAAAACGTTACAGCTTGTAGTCATTATAAGCAGTACTAGACCTGAAAAGGTGTGTGCATTTGTTATTTTTGACCAAGGTTTACTCTGCCTTCCATAATTTGGGTTTGTTTTGGAGCCCTGCTGCACTTGCGTTTGCTAATCAGCTGCTGGGCTACTGGCTGCTGATGACATCACTGTAGGACAGAGGAGTGACTCACACTGTGCAGTATCATGCAGTTGCAACATTGCTGCAAGGGAAAACTACCAGTACTCAGTGTACATACTGTGTTCCCCCTTCCCCAAGATACCCTGTTAGCAAACATTATGCCAAAATCCAAATGTCTTGTCAGGATTTTTTTTTTCTTTGTGTTTGTTTGTTTGTTACATTGACTCTGCCCTATGGTGATGTCAGCAGTATAACCCTGTGCCCACAGCAACACCAGGCTTGCTATAGAAGCTCTGGTACACCCTGCAGTTTTTAGCAGCTGAGAATGCAAAAACTAACTGCAGTGGACAGTAATGAAATACAATTCCAGAATCAATGCAAGAAGGGGTAATTTATGCATGAAAGTCAAAACGACTATGAAAGGTGCTCTTTAGAACTAATAATTAACCACAGTTTGCTTTCAGTTCAGCTGGGACTGTTCCTTAGTTTGGGGTGTTCCCACCACTGCTTCAGCCTTAAGTGTTTAAACTTACAGCAACTCGTATACAGTAGCACAGACTGACATAATTCAAGTAAAACTATTAATGCAGTGACATACAGTATAGCATTAATGCTGGGATATCTGTGTTACTGTGTCACCTCTCTTTCCAAATCACTGAGCAAGCTACTCTTAAAATGGAAAAAGCTATGGCTAAAATAGTTTGATTTACAGGCTGGATGCATTTTTCTGCAGGGCTCTTACTCCAGAGTATAAGTGTTTTTATGTAATGTTCTCTGTGCTCTATAAATCTTAGGTAATTTTTGCCAAACAAAACAAAAAAAAAACAGGCTTAACTTTTATGGTATCAAATTTATTTTATTATAATTATAGAGCTCCTTTGTGATCTATACAGTAAAATTTCAAAGACCTGGAAAGATAGCTATATAACCTGATAGTGTAAAAAAATAATAATACAAGCAATAAACATAGTAACAGTAATATAAGGTCGGAAGGGAGTCCATGTTTGTTAGGTCCACCTCCTCCCCATTCTCAAGCAGAGAGGATTACTAAGTATGTTGGCAGACAGGTATTATTTTATAGGGATACCCCACCCAATTAATATAAATCATGTACAATACAATACATTTATTCTATTGTATCATTGTGTAAATTGTTTGCTGTTTAACTGGGTAAATGACCAACTGTCTGCATCAATTTAATAAAATGTTATCTTTTTCGTATACTGTTTTCCTCCTTCTTTCACCTAACTACCAGACACTAGTAACTTACAACCACAGCTTCTTTCTTCATCTGGTATTAAAACCATACATGCTCAATAAAGTATGAATGGAACTTCCTGAAGCTGCAAGATAAATTTGCAGCATCAAAGTTTCTTATAGCCATAGAACCACTATCAGATTTAAGTAAGTGGATTTATTTTTCATTTTCACAGTCACTTTATCCTTAATAACCACCCAAGTCAAAATATGCCTTTAATATTCCAGTCATACTCGACACGGGCATATTATATTCTGAGAATGGTCTATCTGGTTGAATGGCTGTCTGTCTGTCTGTCCGTCCATCCGTCCATCCATCCATCCATCCCCCTGTTATGCACTACTACAACAAACATAACAGTAATTTTGTTTCTAATCTAGTATGCCATTATTTATTTTTTAATAAATGTTATAAAATAGAATCAAATGCATATTTGCAGTATGCAAAAATAATACCAAGATTATGTATATATGTCATCACGCTAAAGTGGTTCCTTGAATACATAAATACATTAAAAAGTATTACTGATCTTGTTCTGATGGCTATCTTGTCAAACACCCAAGACAACCATTATTTCTGAAACATACCATTTTATTAAAATTACTGATGTTATTCCACTCTGATATATGATGGTGATGTTGTAAACCACTTCGATTTTCCTGTTATGCAAGGCTCTAATACTTGTATTAACTCTGAAATCACTCAATAAAAAGATTAACAGTAAAATATAAATAAAAATTCTTGTAAAAAATTGGAAAGTTTGCCATCGGCATGCCTATGCTTGGAATGTATTTGCATGGTAATATTTATAATAACTCACTCATTTTCTGTAAATTTTTATATCTGGAAACAATTTGCATCCTTCAAATGCCCTGAAGGCATATACTCATTGCACCAATAACCACAGCAGACTGACAAAGAAGGGCTAACAGATGTTAGACTTTATACATGGGCATAAATATTTAAAGCTTCCATATCAAAAAAAAGAAGAAAGAAATTATGTTTTCTATATTTCTGAAATGGTTCAGTGCTTGCTTTTTATATCCAGTGGCAACATCTCTACAACAAACATATACATTACAGAGTCATATAAGAGCCCTGGATTTATTATTATCTTAGATTTAGGCATGCTCACTTAAACTTTGTAAATGTGGCACACTGAAACAACGACAAATGAAACTGTGTAACACATGAATCAAAACTGCCTCCAGCATGCAAAAGGTTTTCTGTAAAGTTTGAGATCCTGTCCCTGTGGGTTGGGAACATCAGTCTGTCAAGAAAAAGAGCGTTCACCAAGTTCATTTCTGAGTGCGTACCACATGATGGGCTGTTGGGTGCTGGGGAGTGCTGGTTGGGCTGAAATGGGCATTATATTTCAAATGTATTTATTGATTTAGTTTTTGTTGACCAGATAAGTGCACTAGGCAAACAAATGCTTACTTTCAGGCAAGACCCAAGAGAGTGCAGTACAGAATACATTACAGAGAATGGTACATGGCAATGACAATCCTCTGGGTGTTTTGTCACTATTGACGGGTACTCTCTTTAGCTGTGGCCATTTGTCTGCACTCTGATTGTTGGTGCTCTGTTTCTTTTCTCCCTAAAGTGGGTGAACCTAATAAATTCTAAGTATAAAAACAGTATATAACATTAAAACATAAATGGAAACAGAGAAAAGCTTTCACAAATCCTCAGGGAAAGAGAGAGAGATCATATACATAACAAAGATAAGCAGCCACGGTCTAACAATACAAATTAAGTTAGCTACAATAAATATGAGACTGAAAAGACTCAAAGATTACCTAAAATCAAAGAATAATGTGAATTTGGAGCTATAAGCTGGAAAGACTGTGCAGTTTAGGTGGGGAAGGGGTGGCCAGTCTGTAAGATGTCTGCTGCCAAGTCCTGAGCTTTGAGTGTGTGGCACAGCTTGTCATCATTGATTAAGACAGACACTGCCACCTGCCAAGGGGATGGGAGAGGAATCAGTTCCATACCTTTCCCTGCTTGAGCCTGCTTTATCTTATACCTGTGGTTCTGGAACCATATCTTCACCTGGGTGGGCATCAGGCACATGAAACATGCCAGGTGCTCATGTTCTGGGGCCGATAGCTACCATTGCTGCCTGAAGCACCTCTCCAATTCATAGGTCTAAGTCTCAGAGAAAAGAATCCTCCATTTTATGTTTGTTTGCATGCTTGCACAAAGCAAACATATTGTGAGAGTAGAGTAGCGGGCTTCAGAGGTGTGCCACCATTGCATCCAATGCAGCTCGGGCAGCAGGAGGCTCGACAGTGACAGGTCAATGATTATTGAAGCTGATCATGATGCTGTTCTGCTGGGTGATGGTGAAAATGTTGTGTAGTTGAAAGGATGAAGCCACACCTATCATAGTGTGGTTCCATCTTTCATTTACAGGATGCTGCAAAGCTGAGTGCCATCATGCTCAGGCTACTCCTAATCCTCCCCCTCTCCCTTGTCCACACCACCCTCTTTCTCCTGCCAGTGTGGCACATTTCTGATCCCCACTGAGCAGGCTCCTTAACTGGCCAGCTGAAGTGGCACTCTTCCAATGCCCACTGAGTAGGCTCCTGAATTGGCTGCCTATGGCTCCACTTGTCCAATGCCTGCTAAGCAGACTCCTTAATTGGCCACTTGGAGTGGCACTCTTCCCATTATTTCAAAGCAGGCTTTTTAATTGGTTACTCACAGCAGGCAGTATTTTTCTGATTCCCACTGAGCATGCTTCTTAATTGGCCACCCACAGCATTGTTCTGATACCTGCCAAGCAGGCTCCTAAATTGGCCACCCATGGTGGCACTCTTCCAATGCACAGAAATATAAAAACATAGAATTTGTCAGCAGAAAAAGACTGGGAGGCCTATCCAGTCTGTCCTATTTTTCACTACCTATTTGGACACCTCAGATCATACTTAGTCATCGGTGTCCCTCTCACCTTCCTTTCTACTACTTAGTATGCCCATGTGTCTATCCCATGAATGCTTCAACCACCTCAAATTTTTAACCCCACCACCTCTTCTGGCAGGTTGTTCCAGGTGTCCATCACCCCTTTCTGTGAAGAAGTGTTTCCTCACATCCCTCTTAAACTCACCCCCCCATCTTCATTGTATGCCCCTATGTTCTGGTGCTTTTCCTCCTCTGAAAGGGACTCCCCAACTGCACTTTGTTCACCCCTGTGAGGTACTTACAGATCTCAGTCATGTCCTGTCTCACTCTCCTCTCCTCCATAGATAATATGTTGTGATCTCTCAGCCTCTCCTCATATAGTTTGTTGTGCAATCCCCACACCATATTGGTAGCCCTCCTCTGGATTGCTTCCACCAGGTCGGTGTCATTATGGAGGTGTGGCCTCCAGAACTGGATATAGCACTCTAGGTGAGGTCTCACTAGTGAGTGATACAGTGCCAACACTGTCTCCCTTCTACTCCTAGAAATTATCCTCATATGTATCCCCCATCCCACAAGCTTTGCCTACCATCTTGCCACACTGCCCTGCCACCTTGCGATCATAAGATATGATTACCTTGAGGTCCCTTTCTTGCTTGGTAACAGTCAGTACCTCCCTCCCATCTTATACACAGTTCCCAGGTTTCCCTGTCCCAGGTGCATGGCATTGTACTTTTTGGCATTGAAATCCAGGTCTCCACTGCCCACTGGGGCTAGGACCTCTTCTTTCACCTGTCCTCTGAGCCACCATGGTTCGTGGAGGAGTGTGACCCACCTGCCTGAACAACAACATCGCATCTGCCCCCCAGCTCCTGCTGGGGTGATTCTGCTGACAGACAGACAGGTCTCCACAGTCCACCGGGGCTAGGACCTCTACTTTCACCTGTCCTCTGAGCCACCATGGTTCATGGAGGAGTGTGACCTGTCTGCCTGCACAAGAACATTGCATTGCCCCCTCCAGCTCCTGCCGACAGACCAACAGGTCTCCACTGCCCACTGGGGCTAGGACCTCTGCTTTCACCTGTCCTCTGAGCCACCACGGTTCATGGAGGAGTGTGACCCATCTGTCTGCACAAGAACATCGCATGCCCCCCCAGCTCCTGCTGGGGTGATTCTGCTGACAGACCGACAGGTACGTTCAAAGTTTGGAGCTTCAGGAGCATCTCTGCTTGAACTTTAGCACCTGAATCTTCATGGGGAGCCGGCAGCTACCTGGTTGAACCTGATGGGTTCAGAGTCCTCAAACTTTCTCCTTGTACCTGAATTACTCACTGTGCCACAGACTGTGCGAGTCACTGACCCCTGTATTTGGTGTCTTTTTATCTTTAAACCCCTCTCTTTATCCATTTATTTCTCTGCATATCTGTGTGTAAAAACAGATTTGGTGTAGTGTAATGCAATTTTATCTTGCTGATTTCTGCCTCCTAGCCTTATGTTACCTTTAAGGAAATGCTACAATGATTACTGCTCGGTCTGTTTAAACCCATAAGTTTATTAACAGACAGTGATTACAGCTCTACTGTTAAAAGTTTAAGAAACAGCAAGATAAATTGATTTAGAGCCATTCAAAGTTTGTTAAGTTACAGCGACTACAGTTCTACTGCCTAAAGTTTCAGAACCTAGTAGCTAAGGTGATTGCAACCCCTTTAAAAGTTCTGTAAAAAATACAGTGATTACAGCTCTAACGTTTTCATTTTAAGAAGCAACTAGATAAAGTGACTACTGCCCCTCTGGGAAAGCATAAACTTGAAATTGGAGCCAGGTCCCCTCTGGAGCTCACCCCTCACACTTACTAAATTGCCCTCCCTTTCTTTTGTTTTTTCCCCTCCCCTACCTCACAAAATCAATACTTAACTTCTGTCCCTTACTTGCCCCTCCAGGTCTCCGCTGCCTATCGGGGCTAGGACCTCTGCTTTCACTTGTTCTCCAAGCCACAACGGTTTTGGAGGAGCGTGACCTGCCTGCCTGCACAAGAACATCGCATCACCACCCCCCCAGATCCTGCTGGGGTGATTCTGCCAACAGACTGACAGGTACGTTTGAAACTTGGAGCTTAAGGAGCATCTCTACTTGAACTTTGGGTCCTGCCGGCTTAGCGCAAACTCCCTACCCCCACCCACCCTGGTCGACCTTTTTACTCTTATAGCCCTCATCAGGTCTCGTGAGTGAAGTCCCTATTTCCATTAGCTCTTTATATTGGTTAGACAGCAGGGGCACTGTGGAGCAGCATCATTGTTATAGACTAAAATCTGTCATGCTTCTCAATACAGTGTGCTTTACGTAGTGCCTCTGTTTATCTGATATCCTCCTATATGTTGTCTTAATCCTTTCCCAGAAGCATTTACCTAAACTAACTCTGTGGTTTACCCCTTGTTGCCATCTGCCCTTGATGTGGATTTCCACTGTTGAGTCAAATAGAAAACTGATTGCGGCATTTGATATTAATCTCTTGTGGCAAGCGGTTAAACCACAATTACTAGAACTCCGTCTCCCATCTTTTTCTCTTACTTAACAGTCACCCTCTTTCAGGTTTCTTTTACTCTAGCAGCCACACTTGCCAGGTTCTCTTTAGTCTTGGCTTAGTTTGTGCTACTGAACCGTCAGTATTTCTCTACTGAGCAAACTAAGTATTTCTCAACTACTTTCAACTGCACACGCTAGGAACTTAACCCTTTACCTAAGGGACATATATCCTCATCTACTGTATAAATAATAACAAAATAATCTTAAAACTGTGACCCCCTCTGGCAGTGAGCAGGATCTGACTGTAAGCCTTACAGACATTCTCACACTCCCACTCCTTGTGCAACATCCTTAATTAAACCTCCCTTCTGTTTACTAATCAGGTCCCCACTGTGAATTATTGCATTACCATGGCCTCCACTACCCTTCCCTTTCTACTTATCACACTCCTGCTGCTCAGTACCCTCTCTGTGACTACCATTAACCTCTGTAATAATGCAGGTGATTGTTTTCCCTTGCAAGTGACTTCTACTTCCCTAACCTCCTTGTTCGGGATGTAAAGATGCTGGATCCCACCCCTCTCCTACTCCATAGGGGTCTCATCTACATTGCCTCAATGAATTTTCTAAAACACCGCTATGGTCCACTACGCTACACCTCTTTTGTCCACTGGAAACTGTGGTATCTCATCCTCATTGCCCTACCACTTTCTGAAGATGTTGAGTCCAATCCAGGTCCTAGCTCCCCCTACTCCCTTGTGACTTTTTGGATCACAACATGAAAGGACTCGGTATTGCTCATCACAACATTAGGAGCCTACTGCGAAACCAGGTGGAACTTGAGGCGTGGGTTACCTTCTACAAGCCAGACCTACTCTACCTATCAGAGACTTGGCTGAAACCCACAGTTACTGACTCCTCCTGCCTGTTAGCCACTTACAACCTTATCCAGAGAGATAGAATCTCTTCAAAAAAGGGAGGTGGTGTTGCTATCTATTATAAAGAGAATTTAAATCTCTCTGTCCTCCCTACGCCTGACCTCCCCCACTGGGAGTCACTATATGTGATACTTACCTTGGGTACAAAAAGACTGCATATTGTATGTGCCTATAACCCTCCTAATAGTGGCCTTACTGGTCTCATGGAGCTACTTGAACAGACATCACTGTCGGCTGGGTCCAACAAAGTGATTATTATGGGAGATATTAACTTAAACTGGCTGTGAAACTGCCAAACCAACTTTCTATCCCAAATCATGCAGCATAAGCTACATCAGCTAATTACTGAACTCACCAGGACAGCTATGCACACAGACTCTAGCACCCTAATTGATTGGGCCCTATCTAGTTGGCCTGAACACATACATACTGCTGGCATACTTGCTGATGCGCTCACTGACCATTCCCTTATTTTCTGTCTATGGTCCCCAGCTTCCACTAACCCCACCCCACCTCCAAAGTATATCACCTTTAGGAACTTCTCAAGTTTAGATCCAGTACACTTTCTAAATGATGTCTCAAATTGACTGGAAAAATCTATACAGAGCTAATGATGCCCAGTCAGCCCTAAACTTCTTCCTTCATGAATTCTTGACACTCCAGGATAGCCATACCCCTTACTCTATGCGCAGAGTGAAGGAACAACAAACAAGGTGGTTAAAAAAGGACCTTCTTTCTAAACTTAAAATGAGAGGTACAAGCTGGAAATGTTTTAAAATCTCTGGTCTTCCAGCTGACTTTGACCTCTATAGGACCCAGCAAAAAAATGTAAAAAGCAAATACGACTTGCCAAAAGCAAATATTGCAAAAATCTTCTCACTGATGCCACAGGGGAGCCTAGAAAATTCTGGACACACGTTAGGTCCTTCCTGGGGTCTATCCAGTCCCCTACTCCAAATAACATGATCTTAAATGGGATCCACTGTAATGATCCGTGGACCATTACTAATTTCTTCAACCAACAATTTTCTAACCTGTCCAAATACACCTCAGCCTTCCCCACTATGCATCCCCTAGGCATACACACTGAGTCACACACGGACACATTAAGACAATCCTTTCACTTCAAAGCCATCTCTAGGACAGAGGTACTAAAACTCCTAAACTCTATCTCAGACAACACTAGTACTGGCTCTGATGGTATTGAACCAAGACTATTGAAGATAGCAGTCCCATTTATAGCCTATCTTCTTGCTCGAATCTTTACATTATCCCTCTGTCAGAGATGGCTCCTGATAGCTCCTGATAGCTGGAAAATTGCCAGAATCACTCCAGTGTTCAAGAAAGGTGACTCTAAAGACCCTTCCAACTATAGACCCATTACGATATTATCTGTATTAAGAAAGATTCTTGAGAAGCTTGTAGTTACTCAAACTACTGCTTTCCTACATAAAAACAATCTTCTCTCCTCTGCCCAACATGGTTTCCAAAAGGGCCATAGCACCACCACAGCCCTGCTTAAATTCTCCACTGACACCCTGTCTGCCATGGACTCAGGCCTCCTCACAGGGGCAGTTTTTATAGACATGACCAAAGCTTTTGATCTTGTTGACCACCCTATTCTTCTCACAGCCTTAAAGTCTATGGGTTTCTCGATGGGTGTAATGGCCTGGTTCAGCAGTTATCTGTCAAACCGTGCCCAGTTTGTGAAATATGCTTCCAACCACTCAAACCAGGCTATTCTAAACATTGGGGTACCCCAGGGTTCAATTTTAGGGCCCCTCCTCTTCTCTATATTCATCAACAGCCTTACCTTGGATCTCACCTCCTGTTCATCCCTCTTGTATGCGGATGATATTGTTCTATATGCTAGCTCCAAAAACTTGTCCGACATAAACTCGTCCCTCTCATCCGACTTCCCTAAAACTCAAAACTGGCTATCCGACCACAAACTGGTCCTCAATGTAATGAAACCCAAGCTATGTTGTTTGGGTCTGCTACCAAACTAAAATCCTGCAATAATAGCATCACGGTCTCCTGCCCTGGCTCCCCTCCCATAGATACAGTCACCTCGTTCAAGTATCTTGGGGTCATCCTTGATCAGTTTCTTGGCTTTGATCTCCATGTCAAATCCACTTGCAAACTGGTAAACTCTAAGCTAGGCATTGCCTAAAGATCTAGCTATACAGTTACTCCATCCGCCAGGCTGGCTGTTGCCCGTGGCATCCTTCTACCAGCCCTGACCTATGGAGTCGTCACATATGCAGCCATACCTAAGTCAATGCTGCATGCCTGGGACACCACCCATAATAACATTTGCCGCTATGCCTCCTCATCCCCTAGGCTCGAACACCACTGCAAACTCTACTCAGATCTAAAATGGCTGTCACCTACTGCACTGAGTCTCTACTCATTTGGTTCCCAGGTGGACAATGTTATTAGGGCACAGTCTCCTGATAGTCTTGCAAGGCTACTATCTCCTCAAACACCCTCCTATGGGCTACACTCGGCTGACAAGTCCCTACTGCAAGTACCAAAGTGTAAAACCTCAAAAGGCTCCCAAGCTTTCTCCCACTATACCCCACTGCAATGGAACGCCTTACCATTAACACCTCGCCAGGCGCCGTCCCATGCCCTCTTTAAAAAAGAGCTTCATGCCAGCCTATTTGCTTCAAACTCGTGCACCTGTTTTCAATCCCTATGATCTCTCACTCTGCCTACTCCCATCTACCTACTGTGTCTATACCGACTAACCTGTCTCTCTTTGTCTTCCTCCTCATCCTCCTCCTCCTCCTCCCCTAATACAAATGGATGCTTTTTACTTTCCTACCCACATCACTCCCTATTGCTTCATCCAGTGTAAATGCCTTATCCTTTCTTCTCTTAGGACAGCGGCATTGCACCACAGACTGTCTCATGAGAAAGATTGTTTTTTCCTGCCTCATTACAATGTAAAAATTGTATTTGCTTAAGCTATGCACTTACTATGTACTCACTAAGTTAATGTAATTTGTTGCCTAGCTCTCCCTATATGTTAGGTAGCTGGTTTTATGTTTTTGCATGCTTACTCTGTCCCTACCTGTATTTTTGTCTTCACCATGTATACATTCACAGCCAATTTGTAATTTGCTTTTCATGTATTTCTCCACTCTTGTCTATACAGTACTTGTAATGTTGTTGTGTTTTCTTTCTCATGTTGTAATCCTTCTGGCTCATGACTGAAAATAGTCATTCTATGGCTAGCTCACCTTCCCAGTAAACAAAAACCAAATAAAATAAATAAAAACTGCACACCCTAGATCACTCCTCTAGGTTTCTCAGATCCCTTTACATTCTCTCCACCCTTTCTTGAGTGTCCACCCCGTTGCAGATATTTGTCTCATCCACAAAGAGACACACCTGCTCCTTCAGTTTCTCAGCAATGTAAGTTATGAAGACATTGAAGAGGATTGGTACCAGTACTGATTGTCTGGCACCTTGTTAGTCACTCTCCTATCCCGCCACCTGAGTGTCTGCCATTTAGCACCACCCTTTGCTTCCTATCCTTCAACCAGTTTGATACCCAGCTAGCCACTTTCTGCCCAACTCCCAGGCTATTTAATTTCTTAGCTGGCCTCCTGTATGACACAGTGCCTTATTGAAGTCCAAATAGCCCATGTCCACTGCCCCCTTGATGCACCTCCCTTGTCACCCAAAGAAATCTATGAGATTTGTTTGGCATGATCTCCTCCCCCATGAAACCATGCTGCGAGTGGTCCTGCAGCCATTATGAATCCAGGTACTCCATCAGCCTCTCCTTCAGCAGGATCTCTATTAACTTCCCCATCACTGATGTGAGACTGACTGGTCTGTAGTTGCTAGCTTCCTCTCTGCTGCCACTCTTGTGCAGAGGGAGCACATTTACTCTCCTCCAGTCCTCTGGAACTATCCCTGTCTTCAATCAGGTGCTGAATAGTGTTGCCAGGGAGAAACTAGCATTGTGCTCATTTCTTTTTCTGCTGCCACTCTTGTGCAGAGGGAGCACATTTACTCTCCTCCAGTCCTCTGGAACCACCTCCATCTTCAATGAGGTGCTGAATAGCGTTGCCAGGCAGAAACTAGCATTGTGTTCAGTTCTTTTAGAACTCTTTGGTGAATCCCATCCAGTCTTGTTGCCTTGTTCTCTTTTAGGGCTTCCACGCCCTTTCAGAGACCTCTGAAAATGGACTAGTGTCCACACCCTCCTCTCTCCAGTGCCTGCTGATACATGTTGGTCCATCCCCCTGACTGTGAAGACCAAGCAGAAGTATTTATTTAACATTTTAGCCTTTTCCTGATCTTCTTCTGCATAGTCTCCCCCACCGTCCTGATTCTCTCTATCACACCCCTTGCTTTCCTCTTTTCACTCATGTACCTGAAAAAAGATGTATTCCCTTTTTTGACATCCTTGGCAATACTTTCCTCTGTGCCTTAGCTGCCCTCCCCCTTCTTCCTGCCTCCTTTTGCTTTTCCAGATATACCTCCCTGCCCACCTCTGTCTTGGTCTCCTTGTACTTCCTAAATGCTGTTTTTCCTCCTTCACCACCTTAGTCACATCTTTGGAGAACCATAGTGTCCTCTTCCTCCTCCTCCTCCTTCCCTTGCTTACTTTCTTCAAACAGCATGCCATTGCTTTAGTTATTCCTGCCTTGATCTTTTCCACTGGGTCACCATTCCCCCCTGGACATCCTCACCCCTTCACAGTATTTACTGAGGTAGTCTCCCTTTTCTTTAAAATCTATTTGCCTGAAGTCCAGAACCCTCATTTTAATGTTTTTTTCTCTTACCCAATCCATATGCCAAACCACACAGTTCGGTGATCACTTCTTCCTAGGGGACTACCCACCGCAATGTCTATAGTACTGTCCTTGTTTGTAAATACCAGGTCCAGGACTGCCCTGTCTCTAGTGGGTTCCATAACCAGCTGCCTCAGCCCCCCTGTAGGGAGTTAAGGATGACCCTGCTTCTTCTTGTAGCTACGGCCAGAATGCTCCAATCTTCATCTGGCTGATTAAAGTCTCCCACAGTCAGTACTTCTCTTTTGCTTGCCATTCTGCCAATGGCCTCCCCCAAACCCTTGTCAAATTCCTCCCCTTCTGTTGGTGGTCTGTACACCACTCCCATGAGGATAAAGGCCCCGGACCATGTCTCTAAGCTGACTCACAGTACCACCAGTCATTCGTTATCCCTGGTTTCCCTGTATATCTGTGGCCTTACACCTTCCCTCATATACAAACAACCCCCCTCCCCTTTCCTCCCTGCCCTGTGCTTCCAGAACATGGTATAGCCTGGTATGGCCACTTCCCAGCATTGGTTGACGGTGCACCATGACTCCATTATGGCCACCAGATCCACATCTGCCTCCACAATGATTGCTTCAAGGTCAGGAATTTTATTTCCTAGGCTTCTTACATTGGCACACAAGGCTCTCCACTCATTCTGTCCCCCTCTCCCCTTATTCTGCCTTCCTTTCCTGTGTCATTTCTTTGCCCCTCCCATTTCCCTGGTCCTGTCCTCCCCTTTTCACTATCTCTCTGTCTAACTTTCTTAACTCCTCCCTCAACTTTAGTTCCTCTTCCTGACCCATCTGTCCTGCCCTCCCCCTTGTCCTTATGCCCCTCTATCCCTGGGGAATTCAGTTTTCCTGGGCTTCTCCTATCTGCTGCTCTATTCTCTGAGGGAATCTCTATCTTCTTCAGTTTTTCTGCCTCCCCCCCTTGGCTAGTTTAAATAGAAACATAGAAGTTGTCAGCAGATAAGGGCCTCTTGGCCCACCTAGTCTGCCCTGTTTTCACTATCTACTGTGCCACCACAGACCCTACTCAATCTCCAGTCTCCCCTCCGCCTTCTTTCTAAGGTCCTCTTGTGTCTACCCCATGCATGCTTGAAACCTGTTACCATTTTAGCACCCACCACCTTTGCTAGGAAGCTGTTCCAGGCATCCAACACGCTTTCCATGAAGAAGTATTTTCTCACATCTGCTCTGAATCTCCCTCCTCCAGCTTCATAGTGTAGCCCTTGTCCTCAAGCATCTTTTTCTATGTGAAATGCTACCCTCTTGTACCTTATTAATACCGGTGAGGTATTTGGACATTTCTCTCATGTCCCTCATTTTCTCTAGAGAGTAAATATTTAATTCCTTGAGTCTTTTCCTGTAGGGCTTTTGATGCAGGCCCTGCACCATTTTGGTTGCCCACTTCTGTACCGCCTCCACCTGATCTATGTCCTTCTGGAGATGAGGCCTCCAGAACTGGACACATCACTCAAGGAGTGGACATCACCTTCAAGCTATACAGAAGTAACACCGCCTTCCTCTTTCTTTTGGTGATACCCCCCATGCACCTGAGCATCCTTCTAGCTTACCCCACTGCCTTATCACACTACTTTGCTACCTACAGGTCATCACAAATTAGTACTCCCAGATCCCTTTCCTGTTTTGTAGTTGCCAATACCTCCCTGCCCAATTTGTACATTGCCCACAGGTTTCTGTGCCCCAAGTGCATGATTTTGCATTTTTTTGCATTGAAACCCAGTGGCCAAACCCTTGACCAGTCTTCCAGCATTTTCAGATCATCCCTCATTTTCTTCACCCCCGGTGTGTCCACTCTGTTGCAGATTTTTGTGTCATCCATGAACAGACATACTTTCCCTTCTAGCCCTCCTGTAATGTCACTAATAAATGCCCATCAAATTAGCATCTAAACTTTCCACCCAGGACTGCCATTCCCTCCTGTGTGGATGGAGGCCATCTCCTTCGTACAGGCCTCTATCCCCTTCAGATAAGACCCAAGTCCCCAATGTATCCAAAACTCTCCTCCCTGCATCATGCGTTCAACCACTCATTGAAGGCCTGTGTGTGGTGTTCCCCTAGCCTTCCCCTGACCGTATACATGTAGCATCTCAGTGAAGGCCACCATGCACGCTGCCTGCTTCAGGTCTCTCTTCAGCTCTCTAAACCTATCCTGCACCACACTGGCTATGTCCCTTGCCAGGTCCTTACTTTCCAGATGGACAATGACATCCAACTCCCTCCCTTCTCACTCTTCCATGGCGATCTCTATGATCTGCCCTCTAGTCCTTCCACTGAAGCACCCGGTAGGTACTTTACTACCCTGTCCCTTCCTTCACCTGCTCCTAACTCTGTCTTTCTGACTGACTATGGCATTCCCCCACCAGCATCTGCCTCCTCCTCCTCATCTGAGATCTCTCCCCTTCCCCCTTGGGCCCACCTCCTCCTCCCTTCCTACTGCCTTGGGTACTTCTTCCTAGCTTCCTCCTCACATGCGACTGGCAAAGGAATTATGCAGCAGTAAGGTCTGAGGCATGCTCTCATTCCTTCTTCTCTCACCCTCCTGGAGCCCACAAGGGACCAGCCACTTTGTCTGTTTTTTTACTTCTTTTAAGGGAGTGGTGGTGATCTTAGTGGCATCTGGGTGACACAGATGGTACCCTGTACTCATGCCAGTTTGGCCTAGAGTCCAGCAACCTCTGCTCTCAGCCCAGGGAGGTGCCTGCATGTGGAGCAGCATCTCAGTCTCCAGAATGTGTCTCTGAAGATTGTGGCCCTGCATCCATTACCATGCACCTCTCCCATGCCTGATGACTTGTTTCCCGTTAACTACTTGATTCCCTGCCTTTCCCTTGTCCTTATACCTTTCCTATGTGCATCCCTTCTTGGCTTATCTGTACTTTTCCCCTCTTCCTGTATTTATCTTATTCGTTTATTGTGCCCATACTCATGCCCTAAACAGGATTTTTCTATTATTCCCCTTTTGGTTTGACTTTCCCCATTGTATCTTGACCCTAGATAGGGCATTTTAAGTTTTCCCCTTTTGGCTTCTTTTTTTAATACTTATATTTTATTTGATTTTAAATAGATAATACAGTCACACAGTAATTTCACACAGACTTACTATGTTCCATCAGAGGAACAAATTAACAGGATACAGAAATAAAAGTTATATGACTATAAATCCATGCTTCGTGCCCTCAGTGGGGAATGGAGGTTATACAATACTGATACACTTATTTATTATTTATCATAAACTAAAGAGAGGCTCACTAATTTCTAAAAAAATTTAAACTAAATATGTAATGTGGTTACTAATGGCTTAATAATAGGATTGGGCTGGATTCTCAAAACTCTTTAAAATCCCATAGCTGCAGGAAAACTTCAGTGTAAGTGGGTTGCCACTTACGGAACAGCATTTTCTCCCTCAGCTACAATATTCTCAAAAGTGGTGCTGGTTTATGACTGGCTCCACAATTTATGATAGCTTGCAGGTGGTGTTGCTATAGAAATCCCCACAGCTGTGAAACAATGCTATGGCTGGTGGGACAGGTCGTAACATCTTCCGCAGCTGCTGTGGATGAGAATAGCAATCTCCATAGTTGCAGAAATTTTGGTCCACAACTGGAGCTGCAGTGAGGGACTTGGCCTCAAAACCTTTTGAGAATCCAGCCCATTATGTTTAAGCTATGCATGATAAATAAAAAAAAACTAACATCGTATACGTATGAGACATCCTATAATAGATCCTTGAACACAACAGATAACTATTTAATCCATCTTGTAATGTACTCCTATCAAATCAAAGCATAAATTTGGAAAGCAGTAGCATACAGCTAAAGCAAAGAATACATTTATAAGTAGAGTAGGAAGTACGTTTTAATTCATTTGATAAGTGCTCTAGATGGGGTTACTGGTATATAATCAGTTTTATCTGAGGTCCTTGATTCACCTTCTACTTGAACTTCACTATCCACATCAGAGTCCAGAACTGAAGCAGTCCTGCTTTTTATAAAGTCTTGCACACTGGTCTCATCTGTATAGGAATAAACGTTCCCCTCATAAAAAATCTGTAGTTTGGCTGGCTTTAGAAGAAAAATGCACAAAATAAAATGATGTTAGGCATTTTAAAACATAAAAAAAAAAACTTCATCCACACCACCAAAATAGTTGTAGCACATCCCAGCCTTGGCATGCCTTCTCAGTTTTAAATATTACATACAGCAAAATACATATTTTTTTTTAAATTGGCGCTTAACCCTTTCACACCTGAATTAAATATAAACCAAAGCAAAGTGGCCCACAAGAGTTTAAACCCTCCATTTTCCCCAACACACTTCCATTTACCTGTTTCTTCACCTTTTCCCCTTCTTCTTTATATCTTTCCTCCCTTCCCCTGTCTTTTTTTTTTATCTTTCCTACCTTCAATAGAAGTACTGTTTACTATGGAAGCAGTAGAAGAATTCAAATCTCTGCTCAGTTCTACTGGCAGAATATTTACTCTCACACTCACACAAGCGTGTCTCCAATGAAACAAGAGCTTCTGTTTTTATCTGTAACAGGTTAAACAGTAGAGCTTTTCCTGGTAAGCAGGTGAGGACAGGAGGGGGATTTTTCATGGTCAGCAAAGAAACACCAGAAATTAAAACTGTAAGTACTGTAGAAGAACTTCAGTCTTTGATTTATGTATGTGTGTTTAAGTAGAAGATTATGAAGGTAAATAACATTTAATTATTATTCTTTTTAATTTAGGGCAGTTTTAATTTTAAGGCCTAGTTGAAAATGTTTAGTGAGTGAAGGTGTCAGCCATATTTGTGATGCAAGGAGAGGTGTGTGGTTAGTATTGCCTTATTACAAAGAGGCTGCTGGATCTTTATCCAGTGCTGTTGTGCTGGGGTGGGGTTGGGGAGCTTACCCAATCAGGTTAAAAGATTTTTTGAGCCCATTTTATAAGCAGAAATAAACAATCCTGATTGACTCAGAATGTCATGATTAATAACTCAAGAAATGTAATAAAGATGTTGAAGTCTAATTCTCAAAGTGTGAGCAAACATTTATGGGGAACTGATAACAAGTTTATGCGACAAACCAATATTTGCTTTAACATGCAGTATGCTCCTGTTCCTAGCAATTGCCTACAGTGTTCATATAAATTACTTCTGAGAGACTACAAATAAAGAAAAATCATATGGACATACATACGAACATATGAAGAAGCCAGTAGAAGAAGGCCATTTGGTCTATCTAGTCTGCTCATATTGCAGGGTTCACAGCTTGAGCTACTGACCCTACCCCCCACTCCTCCCAACCCTTCCATCCTCCCTACCCATGATCCTTACCTTTCCCCTATGCCTATCCCAGGCTCTCTTGAAGCTGACCACTGTTTTCAATAAGACCACCTCTTCTGGCAGCACATTCCAAGTGTCCACCATCCTCTTCATGAAGAAGTGCTTCCTGGCCTCCCTTCTAACCGCCCCCCCCAGCTTAAGACTGTGCCCCCTCATGTTATGGTTGCCACTTAGCTTAAAGAGACCCTTCTTATCCAGCTTATTTATCCCTTTCAAGTACCTGAAGGTCTCAATCATGTCCCCTCTCTCTCCTGTCCTCCAGGGAGTACATGTTCAGTACCCTCAACCTCTCCTCATATCAAGATGCAGAACTGCACGTGCTCTCCAATCCTGAACTTTTTGTGTAAGGTCACTTAAAGCAGCAGTATTTGTTAGTTGGAAAAATGTTTCATCATATCGTTTTTAGCAAAAAAATTTATTTGTGACATCCTTATTTTCCTCCTCAGGGTATTTTCTCATATATTTTTTATAATAAACAGTATAACTTATTTTATCATTTACTCAAATCATTAAACACAGCCACAACTCACAGCTTTTAAAAACCTCTCTTGTTGAGATTATGTTTTCAGTATACTGTATATACTAGATTCATACTGTTACTGTATTAGAATGGTTGCTGCCACATGTTTTTGATGGAAAACAGCATAGAACCACACCAAGATACTTAATTCTTTTATGCTGGGCATGGCAAGGGAGTGGGAACTTTTAAAAACTTCAGAATCCTGAATGTCAGTTGAGGAATAAAAGAAATGGAATAAAAATACCCTAATTCACTAAAAATACCACCAACAGCTTAATCTGGTTCAAGGTCAGTTGGCATTCATCTGTATCCCCTTCCCCCGGGTCATGCCTGAAAATAGACAGGATTTGTCTAGTGCACTTACCCGGTCAACAAAAACTAAATAAATAAATCAAAAATGAGTATATTGATATTGCCAGAAAAAAAAAAACATTATTTCTGAAAAAAAAAATAATTACACTACATGATGGCTAACAAATATTGTTTCTTTAAGTTGTTTTTTAGAATGGTCCCTTCAGACAAACAAGTTCTGATATTCTAACACTGCCGGCTGGTCCGGGGTACGTTTGCTCTACATTGGCCTGATACATCTAGCTGTGAATTTGTCTTTTTTGCATGAACAGGTGTTATATTGGAACGCATGAGTATCAGAGCAGAGGCACGTATATACTTCATTTATTTGATAAATACTTTTTGGCCATAAATGGACAGGAGTGCGAGTTTCTGTGTACTAGCATCTAATATTCTAATGTACCAAGTCATTAGCATGGAGACTGTAAACAGTACTGGGGCAGTTGTAGAGAAGGGGTTCTTTCATGTACAACAGAGCAAGCAGTTAGATCTTTATAGAGGCAATGCTCCCTCACAAAAAAGTGAAGGTATATCTTTAAATTTAGCTTGCTAAACAATCATTATTAAACATATTGTATAGTAAACAAGCTAGTGCTACTTATTAAATGGAAAATACAAATCTGTTAACATATTTCTGAATGCCTATTATACATTAATTGATTGTTCTATAAAGTAAGAATAACTTTCTTAACATTTTTTTTGTTTTTGCTGACCACAAAAGGAGGACTAGGATATACTGGTATGTCATCTCTATGGCCACACCAGCACAGTGAACCCCTCCACTGCGAAACCCCCGACTGCGCCTATATCAGCAGCGATGGGGATTTCACTTCAATGGATTTTGTGGAGATAGGGGATATATACCTAACTCCACTGTCTGTGCGACGTGGAGTTAGATATCTAAAGTAGGGGTGTGTGGGCAGCACAGCCCCCCCACCGGGGGGATGTGGGGAGCGCAGCCCCCCCCACATCGGGCGTCACAGTGTTGCCGGTTGTTATGAGGACGTGTTGGTGTCAGGGGTGTTGGCAGGTTTCCAACACTGTTGAGGACGTTGCTGTGGGGGATGTCACACCGGCATTGTAGTTCCAGATATACTGCCTATTTTCAGCCATGGTCTGGTGCATGCTGATGGAAACCAGCTGATAGTGAACCAGGTTAAGCATTCAGTGGTTTTAGTAAATGGGGGAAATTTGCCCACTTAACCAGCTTGGCTGGTGGTCACCACTTAACTACTTTGTACCTTCCAAGTTAGGATGGATACTCCATTAGAAGATGAATATTTCTTTTCACTTTTTTGTTCTCCTGGAGTATGTGGTTTAGTACTTTTTTCCCTGTATTTACTAGGGTTCTTTTTCAGTATTATGTCTGCCATGTGCACATGCACAGTGAATATTTTGTTAGGAGAGTGGCCTTTGAGGGGTGTGACACTGTCAGTCCACTGCAGAGTGGTCTGCAAGGGTCACACCACTCATCAGCCAGGCTGGTCATGACACTGTTCTGGCTTGCTGGACAGAAACTTTGTGTATTTCAAAACAGAGAGCTGACCTGATCATAGGCCGTCTCTTTCCTTTGATCTACGCTGTCCAGTAAGCACAGTTGATCTGTCATGATCAGCCTGCTGAGGTTGAATTACACCCTGTAACAAAGAAAACCATACATTGATGTCTGTTGCTGCCTCACCCTTACTGCCCCTCCACCCGACCCCCCTACTCAGCACCCCCACCCCCACAAAACTTACACTGACACTGGAGGAGCCCAATCCCTCAGTGTCACCATCAAAAATAAAGAAAACCATCCCTTGTATTTATTTAATACACCCTGCATAAGAGGAAACCATCCATCGATGCTTGGTGCAGCTGCCACCATAAGTGCCACCCTCCCAAGCCCAACCCATGTTATTTTTAGTGAATGGAGGGAAATTTGGCCAGGGCACCAGGGAAAGTCAGTGTCAGTGGCTCAGCAGGTAGCACACTTGCCTCTGAGGCTGGGAGATCAGAAGGCTGTGGGTTCTATCCCCACACCAGGCACTTGGATTAAAATCCCAATACTGACACTGTAGTGCAGCATGAGGGGGGTGCTGCACTCCTGGGGTGCCATCTAACAGATGAGATGTTAAACCGAGGTCCCATCTGCCTGTTCAGGTGGATGTTAAAGATCCCATGGGACTTCTCGGAAAGAGTAAGGGAATTTTTTATTGAGAGCCATAGACAAAACAACATATAAAATTTACATTTTAGTGCATGAAAATATACAGTGTCCAAAAGAAAGCACAAAGGTATGTTACATACATCCTCCTTAATACATTTCATTCAAGGTATACCTTTCTTGATTATAATCATCTTAACATACTTGTTTATGAACTTACCTTTTCTAATGCTATAACCTAAAATTATGAGTTCACATTTCTCAATGTCCTTTATAACAAGTGACAAAATGGCTATATTTCCTGTCTAATTTTCCACTCTCCATCCCCTTATGTGATTGGTGCATCTATGTCTGTAATCCAAGGAAGCCCTTTCCACCTTTCCAATAGTTGTTCCCTTGTCATTAGCTTACTTTCTTTTTTATATACTGTATGTTGTTAAGATCCTGCTTAACTTTTGTGAGCACTTCTACCTGGCTGCTTTCCTTTTGTTGCAATGTAAACCCACATCATGTTGTCCATATTTGCCATTTAAAGGCCACCATCAGTACCTGTAAGGTACTGACGTGCCATTTATTCCATTAGTTATCAGTAGCTCCATACATAATGTTTTTATATTCTAAGGTATTAAATATAGGTTCACCCCACTGTGTGGAAACCAGATACCAGAAACCTGAAATAAAAGAACAAGAGAATAACAAGTGCTCTATAGTTTCTTCTTTTTGTATACACTGTAATCTACTACAGATCCTGTCTTGTTGCTGTTTATGTTTCTGGTTGGCTTTAACATTTATTCGTTCATGACACGCCAGCCAGTGTAGGTCCCACATATGTTCTGGTATACTTTTGTTATTTAGCATGCTTTGGAGTGCCAATCTGTGGACATCTGGACATTTCTCAAAAACTGTTTCCACTGTGCAAGCTGTGACTAATAGATAAAAGTATATTTGTTTTCTTTGCATTGTTGTTAATTGTCTGGCGGTTAGATTCCATTGTTTTATTCTCAGAAAAGTACATCTTAAAGCGGGGCTGTCATGGTTTTAAATAACGAATTTCCACTCACCCTGTAGTGGATTTGTGTGTTGTCTGTCATTCTGCAGTGGTAGAATCCATATTGAAATAATTTCCTCATTTAAAATCCATTTTTTTAGGTGCAGATCAGCTGTCATAGTGCACACTGTTTACTATGGCGAACCAGAAGTGATGTTTGCTCCTGAGCCGCCAATGGTTTAATCGTGTGTGCCACCTGTCTTAGTAGCAGGAACTCGAATGTATGAGGCTGCCAGTCGCTTGCTCCAGTTGAAGTGTGACATGCAGTCCTGCATTCAATTTGTGTATTTTAACCTGGTATACTGTCAGCAATGGCAGTATTATTTTATTTCTATGACGGAACATGGATGTATAAACCGGTGTCTTATTGGAACGATCCGCACATTCATTCAGTCTGCAGACATTGACATTTGTGCCGATGGTGTTTTGGTGACATATAGTGTGCTGCACGTCATGATCCTATGGTCAGTTTATTAGCTGCTGTCATATTATAGTCTAGTTACCGACTTGAGCACCAGACTTGCAATGTTTCTTGTGTGTCACTGGTGGGTTTTTTTTTTGCAGCATACTGATACCAGTTGAAGTACTTACAGATAGATTCTGTGTAATTTGTTTATATTGAATTTATATGTGTTATCAAAACTGTTAGGCATTTTTATGCAGTGTGCCACATATAAGCACATAGGTGTCTCACTTATCATGTACTGTTGTGTACAGAACAGTTGTATTGTGTATGTGTAGCACATGACATTATGACAGTATTTTATTATTTGGCCCCTACTGTTCAGTTGCTTCATTTCAGATATAACGCTGTGCTAAACTGTTCACTGAGTTGTCCATTGTAATCGAAGTGTTCATTTGTCCACATACTGTACATTCATAAAATAACATTTTCATGATGCCTTCTCAGTGTGTGGCTGGGAATTGTGGAAACACACATAAAACTGTTCACATTTCCAAAGGACACTCACATCCTTAGGCTGTGGAATCAGTTTGTGAGAACTAAACATTCTGATTGGTGTGGTCCCAGTAAATATTGTGTGTTGTGCTTTGATCATTTTGAGGAGTCTACATTTGATCCATCTATTTTAATGCAATATAAAATGAAGTTTGTGAAATGTCTATGGTTAAAGCCGAGTGCAGTTCCCATTGTACATGCTCCTGAACCTACTAAGTCTGCTAGTAGTCATGTTTGTGTCTCTACTGTCAGTGCATGTCCTGTCTGTCACAGTCCATCAAGCAGCAAGGAATTATCTTATGATCCGAGTGTGAAATGCAGGAAAAGTGGTGGAGCATTTAGAAAGCGTAAAATAGCAGAAGTAAGAATACTATCTCATTTGATTTTTTTCTATGTACTGTATCCTTTACTTTCCAAAGCCTCTTTTTTCAGAACACTTCTCAACAGTGGATTAATAACAGATCCATGGAGGTGTGAACTGGTACCTCTCTGATGGCCTATAAGTCCACACCCTCAACCACCCTCTGTGTTCTGTGCATATTGTTCCTTTTGAACCCATATTGCCATGTTATTCCCTGTGTATCCCTATGACAGCAACATGTTCACAGTGAATTAAGAGTACAGCAAGTACAGCACCCTGGTACTGTATCCTCTGTGTCCTGCAATCCCTCACCTAACTTGATGCAACTCTGAGATGATGATATTTATTGTGGGGTGAATAACACCAAATAAATATGGTATGCAGTGATAAACCTTATGTTGACCGCAAATTCGGTTGTCATACTGGTTTTGTTGTACGGTCAGTAGACATTTGTTTTGACAAATGATTGTAAACCCCTTATCCCTCACTGCATGATACAGCAAGTGTCAGAACAACATGATGTGGAGCACTTATTCAAATGTCTTTATGATATCAACACACACACACTACACCCAATTACACAATGCATACACACATTGCGAAGTGTGTTGCAGCTGACCAAATGGTGATAGTGGCACTGTCTTGTCATGAGTTCCTTCATTTTTTGTTACAAAAGGCAGTCTGCAACATGTTGCAGACTACCTGCACCCAGGTGGACATACGCCACCTGGTTGTCCAGTGGCACATTGGAAGGTGGGGTTACGGTACCATATGTGTCATCTTCTGAAAGGGTGGTTGTTTTATCATGAAATTGGTATAGTTAAAGGTTCCAGGAATGATATCCAGTAAAGTATAGTAAGACCAGCTGTGATTGGGCATAACCATACTTTGCCTGCTGCTGTGCCCATAACTTGATGCCCCAAATGCAGCGCAACCACGCAGAAGGCAATGGAACCCCAACCCCCCCTTCAGTACAGGAGTCTCCCATCTGACCACAATCCCTGTAAATCCTTGCAGTGCCCCAGCTGTTCATTGCTAATGCAGTGCATTAATCACCCCCCACCCTGTTACCGGAGTAATTGTTCCCCCTTCCCTTAGCATGGCACAGCATGACTTACACACTGACTTGTCTGTAATTCTCGTCTTGCATCTTAGTCGCTGTTTTGGTAGGGGCGGCCCACGTAAGGGAATTATGTAGTCTTGCAGTGGCACGCATGGCTGTACTGAATTTGTCTGCTATCCCTTCATCAACTTACCATACTCCCTTTTTTGATGTATCCACACTGTGCAGGTTCATGTCTCCACATACAGTGCTATTACCACTGGAAGCACTGTAGCCTCCTGTTTCACAACATCTATTTTTCCCTTGCCCTACTGCTCATCCTCTGTGGCTGAATAGTGTATAGTGGAGTGTTGTTCAGTGTAGAATTCCATCCCTTTCATAAGCTGTTACACCACACTTCAAATGTTCTGGAATGTGATTGTACTATTCTGTGGTACAGCAGCATTCTGTAACCTCTAGAGACTGCCTGAGTTAGTTTCATTTTGAAGTGAAAAAGTCACAAACACATATTTCTACCATTGCTATATACTATAAAAATATAGGATGAGCATCTCTATGCACAACCAGTGTGTTTTGACACCTCTGGGTGGTGCTTCACATGGACTTTCGAGCTTTGCTCTTGAGGTCGGTGGTAATCAGAACCTATCTGTGACAGAACACACTGTTTGTGCATAGTTGCCCATCCAGTATTCTTTATTTATTGATGGAAATAGAAATCATGATGCACAAAATGTGAAAAGTGCTGTACATAGCTGGAAGGCACATTACGGCATCCATAGGATCATACAACAGTGCCACATAGAAGGACACCACTCAGTCTATCGGCTCTGTTTGAAATAACCAACACTCTGTCCGATCCTAAGGTGTGGTTGTGATCACAGATGTAAACTGAAGACCAGAAATAAGAAATATTGTAAGTTCAGAATCCAGACTGTATCGTTCATTGAGAAGTACCTCTGCTTTCTCCCATTGTACTTTGTTTTGCAATGTATGACACGGAACCTTTTTAAAAGAGCTTGCGCTCAAAGGTCTTTTCCTAATCAGTAAATAAGTAATGTAAGAAAAATACAATAGTATGTCACATAGACCATGGAGACAGAGTGCTGTACTTCTGCTTACCACTGTATTATGTCATTATGGACACTGTAGTGTGCCATTCAGAGTTGTGAAACACTTTTCACTATCAGTGTATCATGGATTTTATGTTATTATGCCTGTGAGTGTGTGGGGGAGAATGTGTGTGTGTGTTTCTATGTATTCTGTTTTTCAGTGAATTATCTGACATGTTTCATTTAGCTACACAACATGCATGCCACATAGATGTATCTTGGCGGTTCATGTCTGTGTACCTGTGTATCTCTGAGTACATGCGTGTCTGTGAAACTGTATACAGGTATGTGTGATTGCCTCATTTGATAGTGAGATACAAACATACCACAATTGGCAGCACATAAAGGCCAGTCACTCCATCAGGTGTGCTTAGTTATGCTGATAGCTGCCTTCAATAGAAGCTGTCCCTCATTCCGTCCATTCCCACCCCCATACCTTCATCCTCCATGTTATCCATTCCTTTTTAAGCAGTTAACTGTTCTGTAGTACATCAACTGTGCTGTCAGATTGTTCCATCATGCCGCTACCATGTCCATGAAACAGTGTCTTGTCATCTCCCTTCTGAACCTCCCACCCTTCAGTCTTCAGTCCATTCCTGTTCTTTGAATAACTCTTTTGTCCCCATCCTTTGTATACCTTTCATGTAGTTTACGATCTTGTTCATGACCTCCTCCCCCCCACTGTCACTCAGTGTCTCCAGTGACTACATGTTCAATTCCTGTCATGCATCCTCATATGTTAAACCCTACAATCCATGTACACCAACAACATTATTTGAACCATTATCCCTTTACTCACCTATCTGTTAGTCTCACAAGTGTTCCTGGTTGAAAAAATGTTAACCCTTTACTTACAAATAATAGAAACATAGACTTTGAAGCAGAAAAGGACTGCTTGGCCCACCTAGTCTGCCCATTTCCCTACCTACGGGATAAGCCTCAGATCCTAATTAACCAACAGTCTATTTCTTCCTCACCCCCACAAAAACTGCCTTATGTCTGTCCCTAGCATTCTTGAATTTTCCCACAGTTTCAGACCCCACAACCTCCTCAGGAAGGCTGTTCCATGTGTCCACCACACTCTCCGTGAAAAAATACTTCCTCACATTGCCCCTGAACTGTCTCCCCTCTATCTTCAAATTGTGACCCCTTGTTCTTGCACATCTCTTTTTTTCTGAAAGATGCTACCCTCCTGGACTTTGTTGATTCCACTGAGGTACTTCAACATTTCTATCATGTCTCCCCTCTCCCTCCTTTCCTCAAGGGTATACACATTAAGCTCCTTTAGTCTCTCCTCATATGGCTTCTCTTTTAGACCCTGCACCATTTTAGTTGCCTTCCTCTGGACTGCCTCCATCCTGTCTATGTCCTTGTGGAGATGGGGTCTCCAGAACTGGACACAGTACTCCAGATGGGGTCTCACCAACTGTCTGTACAGAGAGATAACAACTTCCTGTTTTCTGCTGGTGATACCTCTCCCTATACATTCCAGTATCCCCCCCCCAGCCCTTCCTAATGCCTTCTCGCATTGCTTGCTAATCATAAGGTCATCTGATATGATTACCCCACAGGTCCCTTTCCATTTTTTGTTGTTACTACCCCCCATTGTGTACTCTTCCCTCGGTTTTATTTCCCAGGTTCATTATTTTGCACTTCTTTGCATTGAATCCAAACTGCCATACTTCTGACCATTCCTCCAACCTTGTCATGTCCCTTCTCATCCTTTCCATGCCTCCTTGTGTATCAACCCTGTTGAAGATTTTTGTGTTATCTGCAAAGAGGCATACTTTTCCTTCCAGTCCCTCTGCAATGTCTGTCCCAAGCATTCTTGACTCACAGAATATCTAGCATAATATAACATCCTGTGTCCAGAACAGCATGGCTTCTGCGCTGGTCACAGTACAGGCACAGCTTTAATGGAGTTCTCCAACTTCCTACATGCCTCCCTGGACCACGGCTCCCTAGTTGGGGCAGTGTACATTGACCTCTCTAAGGCCTTTGACACTGTCTCCCACCCACTCCTACTAAATGCCCTCAACCATACAGGTTTCTCTGCTGGCCTCCTCTCCTGGTGTGTGAACTACCTATCAGCCCACTCCCAGCTTGTCAAAACAATGGGGTGCTCTTAGAAACCCATCCCATCTGCTCAGGGGTTCCCTAGGGCTCTATCCTGGGCCCACTACTCTTAAGCCTGTACCTAAATGCCCTGCCTAGCACCTGTTCTGGCAATATTCTACTATATGCTGATGACACTGTGATTTGCAGTATGCAGCTCACAAAAATCTTACCTCCCTCCAGCACTCGTTCAATGATGTTGAGAATTGGTTTAAGAAGAGCAGACTAGTAATTAACCTCAAAAAAACTAAGACAATGCTCTTTGCCCACCCCCAGAACAAAGCCAGCAAAAGTCTCCTCCAAATCTTCCCGAGAACTTGTCAACCACTCGAACAAGTTTACTCAGACAAATATCTTGGAATCACTTTTGACTTGGCCCTCACCTTTCATGCCCACATTACTGCCCTTGCTTCTGCCACAAATGCGTGTCTTGGCATCCTCTACTGGCACAAGGACTGCCACCCACCTGCAGTAATGTCCCTTATTGATTACGGCCTCCCCATATACGTTGCTGCTGACTCCACTGCCCTCAACAAGATTAGACTTACACTAAATAAGGCTTGCAGGCTACTGACCAGTGCCCCCAGACTCACCCACACCTGTCAACTCTATGGCATGGCTAAACTCCTAAACCTCGACGAATGCATCCACTACCAAACCGCCTGCTAACCAAGAAGATCCTACTTGGGCTCTCCCCCTCCCGGGGTGTCTTCCTCCATCCAATTTACACACCCCAGAGCCACCACCCGAACTTCAGACAAGGTCACTCTACTAGTGCCCAGAACTAGGACCTCCTGGGCTCAGAGGTCATTCAGCTACAGAGCCCCTACCTGGTTCAACTCACTCCCTACAGCCATTTCCAACACTGCCAAAATTGCCCCCTTCAAAGCTGCCTTACAAGACCTGCTATTCAACACCCGCTGCTGCACCTGTCACTAAAAGATACTCTGCTGTTCTTCTGGCACTATTGACATAGCCCACTGGGCTGAACACCCACCCACCCCACCCCACCCTCAATCCCTCCCAGGCCCTCTCTCCTCTGCCAGTGCCTGCTGGTACTACTTGAAATGTTTATTTAACTACACGGTTCAAGCAATTATATGTAATACTATGTATCTCTATTCATGCAACCTATGTAAAATTATATTGATTCTGTATGTCTGTATTCTGTAAACTTGTAAAAATCTGTTGTTCTGTCTTGACTGTACTCTGTAAATTATGTTAACCATGTGTGTCCTCTCAGTGATAAGGTACCTTTGTAAATGAGCCGCTGGCTCAAAGGTTGTAAATCCGATTATACAATAAATAAATAAATAAAATAAATGTCACTTATAAAGACATTAAAAAGGACTGGACCCAGTACTGAACACTGCAGTACCCCACTAGTAACCTCTCTTTCTTCTGAGTGGACTCCATTTACAATTACCTTCTGTGTCCTTTAGTCCAGCCAAAGTTTTACCCAGGCTACCACCCTGAGACCCATTCCCAGGCAGATTAAGCATTTTATTTATCAGTCGTACACACTTCAAGTATTACAGACATCTGCCTTTAAAGTTTCAGCAGTGTGTCAATGGAAATCATATCAAATTGTCATGTTTGATGTCTCCATGCAACCATGCAATTGTGGTTAATGTGCATGATACTGGACCTGTGTAATGCACTGTGACTGGATAAAGAGAAGTATTACGTGTGTGTATTACCAAGCGCTCATTGCACGCTTCCCTCATGGTGGGTGTTGCAAGCCTGAGTTATCTGACATTGATTTGTGATGACCATAGGAGGGTGTGTGAATCCTTAAGTCCCCCCCCCTCCGGTCCACACCTCATTGGATCATCCGTTCCCTTGCTACTCTGTATTGATGGCCTACCAAATGTTGTAATTGTCACCTCAGCAATCAGATGGTGATCTGTCATCCCATAACAGACTCACTGCATACCTAGTTGCTACCTCCAATGTTTACCCCTCTACAGATCACGATTCTCATGATGTATAGTTAACAGCAGTTTACAACAGTAGTTCTGAGAGTATGGGTTGATAGATGGTGTTTCTGTTGAGGGTTTCGGTTTTGATGTCCCATGAGGCTCTCAAACTGCAGTCTGACATGGTGTTACTTGTGAAAGACAACCTTAAAAATGATGTTCCTCTTCATGGGTGGACATCTTCTTCACCCGTTATTTGACCACACCATCACATGACACATGCCCTGTTGTTGTCATCATCATTCAAAATCTTCAGGTCGACATCACACTGTTACATGACAATAACACTCCATGAAGTACCGTATCTTGCTTGTGATGATGTCGTATGTGGTGACCTACATATCCGGCCTTAATTTCAGGGTGAGTACTGCATAATGTAATGCATGGACTTTGTTTACAATTGATACTCAGCACAATGTCGATGCATGCTGCGTGAAATAGTTATTCTTAGCACATATCACCATTAGCTCAGCTGTACCAGCACTGAATGTTAAATGCATGTGTATAATGACATACATGTGACTGTTAGTGTTTTAATCTTGATTCTCAATTTTCATTTTCAGATTACTAGCCTGTATACGGTAACAAGCCATAAAGAAACCTCAGACTCAATGGACTGTCAGGACTCTGGTGGCATAGACTCAACTTCACACAATTCATGTGATGATCCGACCACTGATACTGTTCCAGTAAATATTGGTGATCAAGTAGACGTTGGAGTCCATCTCGTTACACGTGAGACTCAAAAATCTTTACAAAGACCTCCACATAAAAGCAGAGGTTAGTACGGGTTGTACTACAGTTGTTGTTATTTGTTATATATTATTACTTTACTGACTACTTAAGCTATATACCACAAGTGAGTGTGGGTGATGCCATGATTTACCCATGCCTGGTGTGTTGTTCTGTCATGAGGATTCACCCACACTCTCAAATGGGATATTGTGATAATACAGTGACTGTCTTTCTGTGTGTGTGTGATTAAAAAAATATATTTTTTTTTCATGTAAGTTGAACTAGCCGCTTCACGTAGTGAGAGTTTGAAAGGTGACAGTCAGGTGCTTGTAGTGATACCGTGCGGGAGTCAGGCGGGTGTTCAGTTGGAACTTTTTCCCGTGGGGTGGTATCATGCTTTACACATTGTAAATCATGATAGCTAGCCAATCACAAGTCAGGATTTACCTTGCCTATTGTATAATCACTGTACAGAAGAGGGTCAGTGATGGATGTGTGGGTGATGGCAATTCAGTACCGTGGATGTATTGTTTGCATTTATAATATGATCACAGATAGGGTGTAACAGTGCACAAAAAGGAATGGTTGATTGTTTTGCTAATAAACGAGCAGGCAATGGGGGGGCAGGACAGTACAATGGATTTTTAATTAACTGTCTTCTCTATAGTACCTCTTGAAATAGCAGTACTTTTGCCCTTGGTCATTGTTGATGAAAGATTTTACTATGCATGTTGTACTCATCGAAGTAAACAAGAAAACTTTTATTGACAGGGACACAGATATCATCAAAAGTGAGAGATGCTCGCGGCCTAATAGAGCCCATGGTGCATCACTTGTTCTCCTCTTCACCTGTCTTGACCTCTGACGCACATTCTGATGTACCATTTGTGGATGATCCTAAAGATGAAACTTATAGTTCCACTGTATCTGATGATGACAGTCAAGTGTCTGTAATGGATGACATAGTCAGGTAAAGTATTAACCATATCAGTAATAACACAGGGCATTAGTATTTGAAGTTTCGATAGGTGAATGTTTAAAAATGACACGATCTGTACTCCACAGGGAGGGACGTACAAATGGTGCAAGCAACGCTAGTCAATGTCTAGGGAAAGCACGTAAATTTATAGTCTTTGAAGACTGTCTCCTGCAGTTGTTTGGACAGTGTACACATTGCATGGCATCAGCAAAGGCAGTTGTGTCTAAGTTAAGGGAACACTGGCAGTAGTGGAGCAGAAGTGCTCCGAATGTGACTTCAAACGTACGTGGAGCACTCAGCCTACTCTGGGGGATTATCTGGCTGGAAACATTCTACTGTCAGCCAGCACTGGATATTCTGAAGTGTCTCCACAGAAGATTTTATGAGTACTAAGGCATATAAACATCCAGTGCATCTCCGATAATACGTTTTATCGACATTCAAGACTGTATTTACAGCCAACAATTCAAAATGTGTGGGAAGAAGAGAAAGACAGAGTAGTGACATTAATAAAACAGGATAACCCCAATGTCATGTTGGCTGGAGACAGGCGATGTGGCAGCCCTGGTCACTCTGTAAAATTTTTAACAAACACTTTATGGAGATGAAGCACCGTAAAATAATTTCCATCAGCTTAGTGCAGGTACTCTTCTCATCCTGAATGTGACACACTAAACAAAGTCACAAAATGAGTACATTGTCATCATTTATTATGGTAACACACATTTCAGTGTTTTTATGCTGAATGACATACGTACATTTTCATATATCTTTGTAGAGTAATGAGGTTAAAAGTTCTTATCACATGGAATTTGAGGGTCTGAAGAGGGGACTGCAGATTGTAAAAGAGGACGGTCTGAAAATGACCTGCCTCATAACTGACCGACACCCTCAGATACAAAAGCATTTGAGAGAGAATGACAGTGCCATTACCCACTACTACGATGTGTGGCATTTTGTGAAAAGTACGTAAATAATTCATATCTTAATATTGCTCTGTTTACTGTATTAATTTTTTTTTCTGTTTGTGGTGCCCATATTTAGAATCACAACCTTTGAGTCAGAGACTCCAGTACAAATGCTACAAGTCATGTACAAAGCAAGAGGCAGAAAACAATACGTTGCTGCACATAGTGGGTTACAGACAACATCTATACACTGAGTGAGGCATAACATGGACAAACACGATGAGTTGGATGGCATGTTCAACGTACAAAGTTGTCAGAATGGCTGGATGACAATTCTTTGTACAGGATGAAGGGCGACACAGAGGGATGTGGCAGAGTGTGCAGGCTCCTTGACTTGCACATGGGGCGTGCTTACATGGGGGCTTAAAACAGTCACAATCACTACTGGATTGCAGATGTCCCCTGATGAGGGATTTGATGTGGCCTAGCCTACTCTCAGCTGATAAGGCACTGGGAAGTGTGTTCCACTACAGTGAGTCTCTGTAACTGAAGTTTCTGTGGCACATGGAGGTTATGCACCGAGGAATCAAGAAGGGTGATTTAGAGGAGCTGATCTGGGTTTTTTAGCAGCGGTACCGGTTGCAGGAGGGACGACAGTCATGGATGTGGAGAGACCACAACCGATGTTTCTGGCAAGTAGGCAAATTTTTTTTTTCACATATTTATCCTATCCACATCTTCCCCGTCAGCCTCTCCTTCATGCCATCAATGGTCTTGTTCCCCTACAGCTTGGTTGCACTCCTGCCCATTACCACCATCTTCCATGTCATATTTATGTATTAATTTCATTTTTGTTGCCCTGGTAAGCGTAATAGACAAATTCCTGTCTATTTTCAGGCACGTCCACCTGAAGGGGTGGATACAGATGAATGCCAACTGAAGTTGAACCACATTAAGATTTAACATTGTCTTGTCCAGGTATCTATTAATGTTATCACATGACTATGTGTTAATAGTCTATGAACCTGTGTTGATGATGTCTTTCTGCATTCAAAGGTGTAACCAAGAAACTGGCAGCTGTTGCTGGTCAAAAAGAATGTCAAATTATTGGAGAATGGATACACAGTATCCGTAACATGTTATATTGGATACCTAGATCTACCCCTGATGGATATGGTCAAGTTATGTTGGCAAAGCATCATGCAATAACTAATCACGTTCAGAACATACACACCCATGATGACCCTCTTTTTCCAGAGTGTGCTCGTGGGGCATTGGACCACAGTGTCAGAAGATGGAAATGGTTAAAGCCACATGAGTTGCTCACATAACTGTTATGTTGAAATTGTCAGTTTTCCCTCAGCAGGTATTAGGCTGCAGTTGCAGTTCAACATCAACAGTTCTTTTGTTCTATACATGTTAAAAAATAGACAGCAGCATCAACAGTTACAACTCAGACATACTACTAACATTTCCCCTGACCCATGCCTGGCTTCATCACAGTGAAAAAACATAACTTGCAAAGTGATCATTATTTGCAGTGCAAAAATTGTCTTTACAAATCAGTGCAGTCATTGAAAGGTTATAAAATAATAATTTCACACGTGTTTCATTTTGTAATGATTTTCTTACCATGGTCCTTGTGCCAAGGTTACAGTCCCACCAGGACTGCTGGAAGACAAACATTTCAAAGATTAAAACTAGAAAACATTTGCAATTATTACTCAATACTCTTTCATATTCAGTACAATACTCATAGCTGTAGTCCATGTTGTTTCTGATTTCATTACTGTGCTGAGACAAATTGAGTCTATGTAAATGATTTGTATAATAAACACTGTACCTTTAAGACGCAATGTCTGCTGCCAACATTTGATTGCCTGCAATGAGTTTAAATAACAACTTTTGAGCTATAAATAATGATCACTTTGCCTGTTATGGTACATCACTGCGACAAAGCTTTGCAGTGACCAAGAAAAACGTTACTGCTCTGTTTCAGTAATAAGTTTCTGATGCAGTCTATTTTTGCACCTGTATGGAATAAAAGACCAGTTTGTGTTTATGTGCTGTATCTTGGCAGATGGAATCTCTGCAATGGGTGCTGCTATTGTGCTATCTGACTACTAATTGTTATGAACAGCACCGCTGCCTGGTAACCTGTTGGTCATTCAGCTGCTCTGACTATCATAGAAGGACAGGGGGTTAGGGAAAGTACTTGTAATCAATTATGAATATTAAGGACACACAAACATACCATCTTGTCTTTTTTCTGCAGATGAGAAGGCTTTTGAATAAGTGGACCTCATTCTGTCATCAAGCCTTGTTAAACGAGATGTTAAGAAACTGTCACCAAACTATCAGACCTCATCACTGGAAAGTTTTTACAGCTTAGTCATACAGTATGCACCGAAAAGCATGGCATTCACATACAAGGGGATTCACACCATGTGAGATAATGTTAAATCTTCTTTGCTTATGTTGTGTATTTCATGCTGTGGCAAAGGAAAATTAAATTTATGGAGTGCATAATATAAGCAATAATGCCCTCCAGGTGTTCAAATACGTAAAGGTGTTTCATACGTGTGTGTCACAATTCTGGTCCTGCTGCGAGAGGAGGGTACTAATACCCAGGGACACCCACTGAGGTTGATAAGTGGGAGACTCAGGATGCTACCTAACTGACAGGGTGGTGGACACCAGGACTTCTTTGCCCTCAGAACTGTTGGCAGTAAAACCTGAGAATGTTTTACAGTGAGGCTGGGACAGGTATAGGAGCATGGTGCATCTCAGGGCTCCGTCAGAGGATGAGTGTGGGGGACAAAGTGGGAGGATCTTGTGAAACTGTGAAGATGCTGGACATGATTGCAGATCCCAGAGCAGACTACAATGACCATAACACCTACTATGCTTAGTTCATAGCATGTTATTAATTGATAATGTTTTGTTATTCCTGCAATTACAGCAATGTAAAATCTGAGTTGTGAATCTGGATTACAGGACACCGTTATTTGGTGTCTGATGTCAAAATAGCTGATATTTTCTTGTTCATGTAAGCTATAAGTCAAGACCAGGGGTTAAATTAACAATGTGTCACTCACTTCCTAGTGGTGTGGTGTGATGTATCACGAAGCACATAATATTGGCCCTACAGTGTGATTGACTGTGAATCTAACTCCAGTGAATGCATAATCACTATTATTAAATTTATTACACCCAAAATGTTTTAAAAGTATACTTCTTGAATGTTTTACTTATGTACATGGACAAATTGTTCTTCCACCAACAGTATAAGAATGGTGGTTCAGGATCAGAATGCTTAATTTCACTCATTCAGCTGTTTTAGCGGATGGAACGGTGACAGGAAGAATACATGTGCAATGGTGATCAGGCTGTATGTGGCACTGTGACATGGACTAATGTAATACTGTTAGAATCCTAACAGCTAATCATATTGCAGCATGTTTTTACATTTATTACACTAATTTGTGACTGCATAACAGGAACACACTGGCCCATGTAGTCTGCCATTTACACAATCCAATTCCACCCTCCTCCTTTTTACCTACTCTGGACCTTCTCACCTCCTTCCAACCCCATATGCAATGGTCACAGTTATCTTTTTTTGCACCGGCATAGCCGGTAAAGTTGCACCAATTTGCACTGACCAGCCAAGGTTTACACTGGCCCCAGGTTACAACAGAGATGACTGGGGAGAGGGAGCAATGCCATCTCCTCAGCTCTTTCTAATTACTCCGCTTTCCAATGGTATCCCCCACTCTCCTCTTCTCACAGTAGTCCTCACTATTGAATAGTGGCACCCCTTCCCTCTCCTCTTCCCAAAAGTTCTCCCTGGTGTCCAGTGGCAACCCCTTCCCTCTTCCCTTCTTTATAAGTTTTCCCAGGTGTCCAGAGGCAACCTCAACTCTCCAGAGCATCCCAACCCGACACTATTCCCTGGCAGCAATTGAAACTAATCTGACACTCACCATCTTGTCTGGCCACTATCTTATTCTCATAACTAAGGCAAAAAAATCTTCACCCATCACGGTTCCTCCACCCTCCCTCCCGATGTCTCCTTAGCAAGTTACCGAAAGTTTGAAAGTATGTGAATAAAATATTTCATGAAGCATTACACCTATAGTAACCTAACAATCTCAGCCTAGGTCCCAAATGCTAGTACTCTCTCCCATTAGTCCTTTGTGATAACATTTGACAGAGAGAGAGATAGATTGATGGTATCTGAGCCCCATGGGAGACTGTTAAGATACGATCAGCAGTGTGGTTTCCTAAGGATTTTATTTGCATACTTTTGAACTTTTGGTGAGTTGCTAAGAGGACATGGGTGGGAAGGGTTGTGGGGCTGGGATGGATAGAGGGAAGGCTTTTTTTTTATACTAGCCTCATCGGTCAAGTCAGGCGGAAGTGACAGCGGCCCAAGGCATTTTGCGGTATGCCCCGGGCCAGTAAATTAATGTTAAGCGTGAAGCCTGTGCCATGCTCTCTTTAAATCGCCCACTAAGTCTGAACACACCACCACCTCCTCCTGAAGCCTGTTGCAGGTCAACACCACCCTCTCTGTGAAGAACTGCACCCTGACATGTCCTCTGTAATTCCTGTTTACTTTATCATTTACATTATCTCCACATTAATGAATCCCTTTTTTTTCTCAGAGTGATCCTGGCGGCATTACATTTCAATCATAACTCCAACAGACAGCAGGCTGTTACCAAGGATGGAATTCCAAGATATGCCATTGACCTTCCAAAGAACAAGGCTGGACAGGGAGTTGTTCATCCAAAGAAAACACCCACATCATGCAACGAGTAAACCATTACATTTGTGAAATTGTGTGTGCTTGTCTGTTCATCACAGTTGTACTGAGAAGTGGGTAAATGACAAATGAATACTGAAAGTAAGGTAGATAGTGGACACCTTGTAAAAGAGATATGGAACTGTAGCTTGGTAACAGTGCATTTAATGCATTATTCACAGTAATTGAACAAGTATTCACAACGAAGATGTGCACATACAACAATGTCAAATTATTTTGTTTCACCACAGCATAAGGAACAAGAAATACATGTGCAGTTACTACATACCGTGTGTGGAGGTGAACCAAGGGAATGACATTTCACCTGGCACCATAATGACAAAGCTGTAACATACCGCAACATGGTGAAACATTATTCTGTTTGTTACAACTTCACAACTCCTCTATGCGTATATAGTATTTAAGAGGTATGCTGCAGTAGGCAAACGTTTCCAGTTCTGTCTGTGTGGATGGTAGTTATCAATGCACACCGTGGTGAGTTCATTACCTTCTGTTAACACTTCATACAGATATCATACAGCTGTAACTGTCTTTCTGTATGCTGCATATGTCTTAGTGTGAGCCACTGATCTTTTTTGAAAACACAATGAAATGTATGTTTTTGATTACATAGCGTTGTCTGTTCAGAAGCACTATATAACATTTATTTGATTTGGAAACTTGTGAAAAGCAGTAAATGCTTTATTACTTTCAGTCACAACAGTCATTTATCATACTGCATACAGCATCAAAGCTGACAATGACATCTAACAGTGTGAACATGCTATTACTTGACGTAACATTACATCAAACACTCAGACTTTTTATTTATCAACAACAGGATTTGTGGATGACCTTCTTACAACACTGGAATCGACTGTTAAGATGGGCAAACCAAAACAGGATTGGCTACAGAGAGATATCCCTCCACCAACTTCAAAGTTTCCACCAATTCAGAAGGGAATTGTAATTGACAACTGGCTGAAACATAAAATATTTCATGACGATAGACAATGGCTTATGGTGGGGGCAGAAAACCAACGTAGTGATGCGATGTACATTGCTCTCTGATGCAATTGACAATGCAGGCAGGCAGAACAACTCCTACTCGCCTTCCCAAACATCCCCAATACCACCGTACAAAGCTTCTGCGTGCTAGGAAACGGTGATGACTGTAACAGAAAAAAAGAATGTGTAAATACAAAGTTTACTGTCATATCCAATTGCGATATAACCATTATTGCTACGTTTATGGCATTGTTACTATAAAGTTGTAAATAGTTGTTTTTGTTTCTGCGACACAATATACAGTGAAGATCACCATGACTAAACTCAGTTTGAAGGCATTCTGCATTCTGGTGCAGCACACTTACATGCACTAAACAATGTGAAGTCAATGTGAATTACTAACTGTTGTCACTCAGGAAACTGTGACCATTCCTTGATGAAGTCAATGGCATAGTCTCCAGATTGACAAAAAGGAATAATTGAAGTGTACAGTTCATTATAAATATAATTAATTATTCATGACAACAGCGCCATATGTGATTGTTTACCATGCCATAATGAAATCTATATGAAGTGACCGTTGCAGCACACGCTCTGCGCTTTCTGCTGTCGTGCTGCCACAGAAAATGCTATGTAAATGTCTGCAGAAAAAATGTAATTTTTGCAATTAGATTTATAATCTCAATAATGACCTTGGAGCCGGTCATTTTCTCGTGATTAACATCCAGTTGGGTGAGGGTGGCCCTCGGCAGTGCCTCGGGGCACTCTACCCCACCTGGGCATCAATATCTCGGAAATCACCAGCTATTCAGTAAATATTTATTCAATAATGACCTTGGAGCTGCTCATGCCCGAGAGAGTAAGTACTGGCTGGTGGTGAAGGGTGGCACGCAACGCAGCTGAGGGCCACCCTCAGTCAGCTGGATGTTAATCATGGTGAAATGACCATTTACCAGGTCATTATTGTGATAATTATAATCGCAATAATGTTTGTTTTTTTCCCTAACTTTTTAGGTGCTGGTCCAAAACATTTCAGTTGTTTCATTTAGAGCGTGTGGCTATGTAGGTGTTTCTGCAGCATGACATGTTCTGATGCAGTAAAATGCACCTTATTAATGAAGACAGCCATTTCTTTTCGTCGACTTAAGTTTTTCCATTGCTGTTAACAGCGCATTTCTTGTCAGCTGCAATAATGCCACAATGCTAGTGTGTTTACTGCCAGTGCAAACATGACATCAGATGCCACGATGGTCACTTGTAAGAGGTTTACGACTGGCGTTGCAGCCACTGACAGGCGGAGCAATAGTCATGAATAATTAATTAGACTAATAATGCTTAATAGCGTGCCACATAACCTGTCATGCACCATGATGCACAGTTCTTCAAAGTCATGGAGAATTGTGTTTCATCACAGCGAGCTTCACTGTATGTATGTAGACAAATATCTACTTACTAGAACAAATTTGCAAAATGTTACAGCTTGTGTCGGAATGCTGTATTTATATGAATCAAAAGACAATAACATACTGCGTATCAATTCTGTGCAATACTGTACATCACACTGGTCACCAATAAATCTGGCACCAGTGATGAAAATACAAATACATTGCACATGCTACAAAACATGTCACAGAAATTGCTATCCATGGTGCCCTCAGTCTGTCCTTGCATATGTGCAGTTGGTGGCGAAGACAGCAGGATGTAGATGGAGTTGTTGATCAGTATGTGGTGATCTAGTATTGTTAAATAGATTTTTTTTCGAACAGTCACCATACTGCCAGGTTTGTGTTTGCCCATGGTATCAATGACTGCGATATGTACAGCTGTAAGTCTAATATTTCATAAAGGGTACTGTAATCAAAAAGGGTGTCTATGGAGGGCAGCATGGTTTAAATTAAATATTGAGGATGTGCACCTTCTTGTTTCATAAAGCAACACTAGGTGTATATAAGTGTGTGTGTGTGTGTGTGTGTGTGTGTGTGTGTGTGTGTGTGTGTATAGGATAGTGGATAGGCAACAGTGAACAACAACACTGTTGTTCAATTCAAGAGGTTATCATGACAACAATGTAAACCTCGAGAGCGAAGCTTGAGAGGTTTTCGGTTGTCATGAAACCTCCAGAAGTGAAAACAGTGTTGTTGTTTACTGTTGCCCATCCACTGTTTTTTTATAGTGTATGGGAAAAAGTAAAAAAAAAAAAAGCTTGTGACTTCTTTCATGGTCACGCCATGATGTCGGGAACCCCCCCCCCGCCTTGCCCGTGTCCGTAACAACACTCTGTTAATACTGACATATGCTAATCATCCTACCCTGCACCCAGCCCTGTACTTTATGAACATGGTCTACAGTACTAGGTTTATGTCCCAGTCATGCCCTGGAGTGTCTAAAGTTTCAGTGAGAGATGCATCATCCACTTCACCCTTTAATAGCAGTGTGTGAAGCTCTGGCATCTTTTTCAAAATGGACCTGGTGTTAATCAGAATAACCCTTCAACTCGTACACTCCCCACTGGAGCTTCTGGTTCATGCTCCATCATACTCACTTAGGGAAGAAGGCCATGGCCATCATTAATTTGCATGCTATGCTCCGTGTGAAGCCCAGCCACTCGACATGCACACGTTTAAAGCACTAGCTGCTTGGATGACTCATGGCAATCTTTATTTCAATAATAAGTGGTTGTTGTTGTTTGAAGTGGACTGTGATTGTACTCAAAGTAAGAAACTGTTTTTTAAAATAAAAGTTCATTTACACACAAGTAATTTCTATATGGTATGAACACAATGAAGTACTATAGGTACATACTCATGCTGAATACTTTCTATGTGCCTTTAATGTGAACTTACTCATGCAGTGGCAATCCCTCAATATTGTGGTATTGCTGATAAGTTGCCAGAATTGTTTCAAGGACCCAAATGCTTAAGCAGACCTGATGAAACCCTGGATGTTCAGTAATACAGGTGGGTGCTTCTGCATCCAGCTCAACATTTGGTGTGTCATTCATTTTATCTACCACCCTCATTATTTCCTGGCAGCACGTACACTCGACCTCCATGGACATTTGTACACAGTTGCCACATCTGCACCTAGATGGAAATGGGTCATATTATTGCATGTCATCATGGCACATTTTGAAGTAAGAACATGTGTGTGTCTACAGAAACCATGTAGAAAAATAGCAAATAAAACAATGTCATCATATAAGCATCACTTAGCCACCAAATTCTTTATCCATCACCGGCCAGTGTGTGTGCTGCTGGTGTGAATCTATGAATAGTGCAGCATAATAATCTTACTCATATGCCTTGGCAAGACATAGGGGCCGATTCTAGAAGAGATACGTCTTATGTAACCGCACTTGTGCCAAAAAGAATTGTGCAAGTAAAAAGTTATGCCAGTTGAGACAAAAGGTATTCTACGAAGTGGCCTGCGACATGCAACAGACCACTTGTGCAAAAGTGGACTTACATTATCAGATACACTGGAAACACCGTGCAACGTGGTGATAGTGGGTTTATGGCAGCAGTTGCACCCTATTGTGTAAGGACAGCAACAAAGTCCCCAGTGGAGCTATTCTAGAACAACTCCCAGAGGACATCCATCAAAGTAGAGTTACATCAACTTTTAGCTGGTATAAGCGTACTTACGCCCTCTGGTATTTGTGCAGATCTGCCAACGGCCAGTCCCGACTGCCTGTGGCAGCCCCCCCATACCCCATACTTCCTACAGTAAGTAAGAAAGTAAAGTAAAATAAAACTATTTTTAAAGTGCTTTTCAAAACCAAAGTGCTGTACAAACACATTAAAACAAACAGTTAAATTAAACAATCATATTTAAAATCATTCAGGATAAGCTTTAAAAAACAAATAGGTTTTGAGCTCAGATTTAAAATTCAAGACAGTCAGGCATTCTCTTATCAGATGAGGTTGAGAATTCCACAGGGAAGGGGCAGCATAAGAAAACGTGCATGCCCCAGATGTCTTTAAACGAACCCTGGGAATCTGTAGCAATCCCTCGTCGACGGATCGGAGTGAGCGAGAGGGGCAGTAGGGAGTAAGAAGATCTTGCAAGTACTGGGGTCCCTGTTCATGTAGGGCTTTATAGGCCAGCAACACGACATTAAAGGTGATCCGCCACTGAACCAGCAGCCAATACAGTCCGCACAGCACAGGCATAATATGACTAGACCTAGATATACCAGTTAGAAGCCTGGCTGCCGCGTTCTGCACTAGCTGCAGGCGGTGGATATCAATCCCTGGTAGCCCTAGGTAAAGGGCATTGCAGTAATCAAGGTGGGAGGTGACAAAGGCGTGGACTGATATGGGAAGGTCAGCCTGAGGAACCAGGTGTTTCACCCAGGTGATATTCCTAAGATGATAAAAGAAAGATTTGACAATGGCAGACACCAGAAATTTCAGGGTCAAACCATCATCAAAAAAAACACCCAGGTTACGCACCTGGTCTGAGGTCAAGAGCTGGACACCATCAAGTCATAAACCAGATGGAAGCCCAGTCCTAGGACCTGCCTCAAGGTGACCAGGATCCACGACCAACACCTCAGTCTTATCCGGGTTTAACATCAGCCAGCCAGTGCTCATCCAATCTCTGATCTTGGCTAGACAGCTGTTAAGCATGGAGATTGCATCATCCCAACTGGGAATAAAGGACAGATACCGTTGGGCATCATCTGCATAGCAGTGGAAACCCAAACTGTATCACCTAATGATCTCTCCTAATGGCAGCATATAAACTGTGAACAACATGGGTGCCAAAATGGAGCCCTGCTGCACCCCACAGGACAGGGAGATGGTGTCAGAGGAATAAATTCTAGTGACAACCCTATGTGTCCTGCCTGTAAGGAAAGATCGAAACCAGTGTAGAACTGTACCAGACAGCACATGGAGAAGCCACAGGCACTACAAAAGCACACCATGGTCCACAGTATCAAATGCCGCAGAGAGATGAAGAAGGATTAGAATAGTACGAGCCTTTTGATCTCTCGCAATTAGGAGATCATTAAAAACCTGGACCAGGGCAGTCTCAGTGCTATGTCTTTTCCTAAACCCAGACTGGAGAACATAATAGACATTGTGAGTTATAAGATGGTCATCCAGCAGCAGAACAACCATCTTTTCAATAACCTTACCCACAAAGGGCAGGTTAGAGACAGGTCTATAGTCAGCTAGGTAGTCTGGATTCAAGGAGGATTTTTTAAGGAGTGGTCGAACGACTACCTCCTTGAGGGGATCGGGAAAGACCCCCTGCTCCAAGGCCTTCGAGACAATTTCAGCAAGGATCGGGCAGATAACATCTACACAGCCTACTAATAGTGGTGTAGGGCCTGGATCCAAACTACAGCTGGTTGGTCATGCAGTCTGGACAATCCTCACAATATCCATGAACTCTAGCCTGCTAAAGTCAAACCAGGCAACACAGGCGCTAGCCACCTCACGCCGATCTTCACAATCTCTTAAAGAGAGAGCAGGGCCAGTACCCAATCTAATGCAGGCAATCTTATCTACAAAGAACCAAGCAAGCTCATCACACTTTATTTGTGAAAAATCTCTTCCAGGCTGCAGATAGACTGAATTGCATAGTTTGTCGACAGTCCGGAAGAGTTGAGCTGGTTGGTTCCGTGCAGCAGTAATCTCCCTGGACAGGAACTCTGCCTTCTTACGGGTGATTGCTGATTGATAGACCTCATAATGCTCCATCAACCTAAGCCTGTCAAATCAAGACCAGATTTCCACCAAGCCCTCTCTAGCCTTTGCCCCACTTTCTTCAGCTCCTTTAAGGACCTATCAAACCAAGGGGTTCTTGAGTGCAACGTGAATGGGCGAACAGAAACAGGAGCAATTAAGTCCAGGGCACTACCCACTGCCTTATTATAGGCAAGTACAAGATCCCCTGGACTCATGCACTCACTTGATAAACCCCATAGGTCCAGCACCATGGATAGGCCCTCTATACACCTGTGTTCCCCCCGACCCATTCCCGGACCCCAACCCCCAGTCCATTCTGTGCCGTGCAATGTACAGTAGCCGCACATGCCACAATCCCTGGCAGTCTAGTGGCCCCCCCCCCCACCCAGCAGTGCCAGTCCACCCCTCACCCCCACAGCCATCCCCAGCCATCAAGTGGCATGGCCCACCTCTCACCACCACAGCCAGCTGCCGACTGAGCTCCATAGAAGAGATACTGTATATATGTGCTCATAAAGGACTGTACTGTCAGTCTTTCTTAAGCGCATATGTACTTTCCACTGAGTGTTGTGACTTGTGACATGCCCATTGGGTATGCCAATAAGACGGCAGCATTTGCAATACATTTTTTCTCATTAAAAATGGTAACCCCTCAGGCCCATTTGCTCCTCTGTGAATTTCATCTGTGAGGATACTGCAACATCAGAAATATATAGGAGCACAGGATACAAAACAGAATGGGTTTATAACAGGAAGGTAATGTCAACAAAATGTCACACATTTCTTTGACTGGGTAACCAGAGTAGTGGAGCGGTGGGCGGAGGTTGGATGTGATGTCGCCTACCTTGACTTCATCAAATCTTTGTATACTGTTCCCCATGGAAGATTGATTAATAAGCTGTGTAGACTTGGGGTGGTTCACAAGCTGTTCAAGTGGGTTGAAAAATGAATGTGGGCAGAAAACAGAGAGTAGTGATAAATGGTATACAGTCAGAAGAGATGCAAATCACAAGTGGTCTACCTCAGGGATGAGTCCTGAGGCCAGTCCTCTTCAATATCTTCATCAGTTACATTGCAGATGGACTGCAGGGTAAGGATAAGGTTTATCTGCACCAGATGGGGTGGGAAAAAGACAAGACATAGAGATAAAATTGCAAAATGGCCAGACAGGTGGCGCTGAGGGTTGAGGTGCTGGACACCACACCTCGCGCCACACCGATGACCCATTTTCAGGAACAAACCCAGGCCACTGGGGGTCAGCAGAGGAGAGAAAGAGAGAGGATTGAGCATCCAGAGGACTGCTCTCCTCTCTTGGGGAGGGATCCAGAGGCAGCCCAGTGTAGCAGCGACCCGTGGTGGAGACCGGCAGCACTGCGACACACAGGGGATCACAAGCAGGGGATGATGTTGGGCAGCTGCTCTACGGACATGGGTGGGAGCATCCAAGTCATGGGCTGGGCAGCATCACATGTCCCACATTGAGGGTGTAACTCACAAAAAACCCTACAGCCCGGATAAGCGATGGCTCGCAGCGCCTACCGCCACAAGCCCAAAACACAGGATCTCTGCCCCTGCCCCCTTTGATCTCCTCTTGGACCCTGGCCAGAGAGGGTTTGTCGAAGAGAAAATAATGCCCTTAAGGGGGTGGGATCACGGTGGGAGGTAGAAGCAGTAGTGCGACGTGTAGCAGAGAGAATTCTGGAGTACGGAGTGAATATATAACGTTCACAAAAAATAAATTGCAAAATGGTCAGAGGAGTGGAAACTGGGTTTTAATGCAAACAAATGCATGATCATATGCAGGACAGAGAAATCCTGACGCCACCTATAGGTTGGGAGGGGATTTGCTGGCAATAACAAGGGAAGAAAGATGCTTTGTCATCGTCATAACAGATTATCTAAAATCATCCAAGCAGACCAGTAAAGCGGTATGTAATGCTACTGTCATGTGAGGATGTATTAGTAGGGGTATCACATGTTGAAAAACAAAGGTAACAATCGCTCTTTACAAGACACTGGCTAGGCAGCATCTGGGCTACAGGGTAAGGATAAGGTTGTCCACAGAAGGGCAACCAAAATGCTGCAGGGAATAAATGACAAAACATATGAGGGCAGATTAATAGAGCTCAACTTGTGTACCCTACAGCAAAGGAGGGAGAGAGGAGACATGATGTAAACATTCAAACATCTTAAGGGAATTTACAAGGTGAAGCAGTCTAACAGGTTTCAATATAAGAAAAATAGCATGACAAGAGGACACAGCATAACATTACAGGGAGTTTGATTAATGACTAATGTGAGAAAGTTCTTTTTTCCACATAAGGGGTAGTGAATGGATAGAATGGCATACCTCACAAACTGTTGCATATGACTACAGTGAAGGGATTCAAACAGGCATGGGATAGGCATATTTCAGTAATGCAGAGGAGTACTATAGGATACAAACAGTCCGGCTCAAAATGTGTAATTTATCTTAAAGTGTGAGGGGACAGGATCATAACTCATGAGTGGCAGAGCCACAAGTGATTTATGAAAGTCCTGCCCCTTCATAAGTGATGATAAATGTCCTATTTTGAGACAGGCTATTGAGTTGTATATTGCCATCTAACTGCATGACACGAACATAATTTTATCCCGGTATGATTTGTGTTTCAGAAACAGTAGGGTGAAATAGACTAAGTCTTTTTCTTACAAGTTTGGAAAGACTGTGATCATCGTACAAGGTGGCACAGGAAAACACAATTTTACATAAATGAAAAAATGTGCAAGACTGGGTTACAGTGAGGCCATTATGTGTCATCATCATTGGTACGGTCCAGTCTGTAGGAATTCAGACTCTGATCACACACCTGTTGAGATGCATAGGGATGTTTTGAAATACACTGTCATTTCCAATAAGGGATGATTACTTCACGTACTAACTCACCAATCAGTGTTTGACATGTGGCTGCTTCCAGCACTGTTTCTATATGTATTATCATCTGAAGCAGAATTATCAGAGCCAGGCCCGGATTAATAAGTATGCACATGGTGCCATGGCGTAGGGCCCCGAGGTTCAGGGAGGGCCCCCCAGTTTGCAGTGTCAAACAGTGTTTTTTTACGTCCCACTCATCCCTAATAAAAATGTTTCGTTTTTCCTTCCCACCACCAGCTCCCGATATATTCTGTAAGTTTGAGCATTGAGGCAGTTTCTGTAAACATCCCCCCAGTCGCCCCCCGTGCTTCCTGCAGACACTCAGCAAGCGACTGATCACTGACTGGACTCGAGCCTCTCTCTCGCTTGGCTCCCTCCTCCTCTGCTCAGTCTAGCCTGAGTGACTGAGTGACGGTCCAGGAATGAGTGGGCTGTTCCAATCACCGTCCAACTTGTGGAGCAAGGAGGTGTGGCCAAGTCTGAGGAGACTGAGCAGGAACTGAGGAGCAGACTCATGGTGGCACTGAGTGTGCAGTTTTGGAGATGAGTCGTCGGTCAGTCAGTGTGAGGGAGAGCAGTTAGAGCCGGGGTGAGGGCTGCAGTGTGGTCGCTGGCCATCTGACCACTGAACTGTGAGATCATCTGTGGCTGCGTGCGGTGCTCGGTGCACCTTACGGTCGAGATGAGAATCGAGATGTGGACTCATCTCAGGAGCCAGGAGTCCTGTCGTCACGCTGGTGAGAGGCAGAGCTGCAGGGCTAGGCTAGCTCTAGCTGCACTGTTTTTGCTTTTGGGCCATCTGATTGGTCACACCGTCATCATTCTCAATACAGTCCTTTTCCTCCCGTCTTCTCCAGTCCAGGCAGTCACTCTCTTGGACAGAGCGGGAACACCTACATGTCATTTTTTCTTCACACAGTGTGGTGTGGAGTTATCGAGCTAGCTAGGCCTCTCTTTATTGGGCCTGCTGCTGCGGCGGGTGAGAGACAGACAGCCCGAGCCAAGTCTCATGAGTCATCAGTCTAGCCTGCTGTGACAGAAGAAGAGACAGAGCCAGAGGAGGAGGTTGATGACAGGGTATGTAAAAAAATATGTAATTTAAAATAACTAGACTCTCTGGGATGGGCATCTGCTGGGCTGAGCTTGCACAAATAATTCTGGCAGCCAGCCAGGAATGGCTAGTATAGGTATACTGTATAACCCTCTGCCCTAGTGTTCCACCACCACATACCCAGTTGTTGTCCATCATAGACTAAGTGTGGGAGGGAGTGTGTGTTGGAGTGTGTGTCCATCCACCGAGGTGTAACTGCAGTATAAGAAAGCTGGGTCAGGTTTGATTTTAACAACTGGAAAGGGGGTTGGGTTCATGATACTGGAGTCAGGAATGGCTGGCAGAGAGGACGTTGTTGGAGCTGTGGTACTGCTGGAAGGTTCAGGTTGCAGACATCTGACAGAAGGAGTAAAGGACAGAGTTAGATTTGTTGTTACACTTGGTAAAATAGTGCTTTGTTGCAAGGTATGTGCATGTGCAGTGGTGTCAGCTAGCGGGCGAGGAGATAACCCTTAAAGAGCCCCTGACATCGTCGTTGTAACTTTGAGAAAATGTAATGTTTACACAAGTCAGCTTATTTTTTAATATTGTTTCTGTATTTCTCATTCTTCTTTATTAGTAAGGACATTTGAATGTAAACAGGATTGCTGCCCTATGTGTTCTGGCTGCTTGCCTACATATGACATCACAGTTCTATTTATGATATCACAATCTGTTGCTGTGGGGATAATTATGATGGCATAAATGGGGTATAATTTATTTTATTTATTTCTTTATTTAAAAGTTGGTAACCAGGAAAAGCATCATGACCATAAACTTGTTTCCAGGTACAACTGGATTATGATGTCATATGTAGGATAGCAGAAAAAGCAGATAAAGTCTAAGGGACAGTAAGCTTTTTTTGTACAGCTGTTCTCAGTAATAAAGAAAAAAGGTAAATAATTTTAGAAAATACCTGAAATATGAACTGAACTGTGTTAATCTCATATTTTTTCCAAGTTTTTCTAATGATGTCAGGGGCTCTTTAATGGTTACAGTTTGGGGAAAACCGAGACTTGAGGAAACCGCAGGTGTGAGACCAGTCATGTAAGCTGTAGTGCATGTTTAACGGGAACAAAAATGAAGCGAGGTCATTTTGTTGTGGGATATTTTCTACAGTGTGGCTGACAAACTGTAAAAGCAGGTTTCTGAAAGTGAAATTGAAAGAGAGCGCCTGGGGAAAGAGCAATTTGTTTTTTCAAAAGCCAAAAAAAAATAATTTCCTGTGACTAGTTTTTTTTATGTTGAATTCATAGCTGATTTACATTCTTTTTGAAACTTGCGGTATTTTTCATATTGTTTATTCGGATGTCAACATCGTGGCTTTGTGGAGGTTTTGCCCTGTGACTGTCTGTGTTTTTGCCAGGTTTGTGTTCCTAATGGTCGCAGTGATTTCAGGGGGGCCCTTGATGCGGCTTACTGGTGACTGGCACCTCTTCCCGTGGGGTGATTGTAGCTTTTACAATGGGGAGAGGAGTGCCAGGTAACCAATGAAATCACAGGATTTGTGTCTGATTTTAATGCCCGTTGTATAATGGGGGATCATCCCTGTGTGTGAAGGTGGAGGGGGGGGACAATGACATGATGGATCTGGACTCCATTCTGACTACAAATTAATGTGTTACTACATCACACTAGTTTGCAATTAACAGTTTGGCTTCTCAGCCAGAACATCTACTTTTTTATTGCATGCTTGCACAATGTTTTTCTTGCTTTGCTGTCTTATATACTGATTCTTTGCTTGCAGCATACTGTTCCCTGTAACCCCATCCACCTTCCAGATGCACCCAGCAATGCCTCATGCTGCTACACCCTTTTTATTTGTTATCTGCACAGTATATTCTGGTATCTATTTACTTTTATTTCTGTTCACTTACTGCTGATTGTTACTGATATTTTCTATTTTGTCTCTTGTCCCCCTTGCCCAGGACACACCTGGGCATCAGCTGTTCAGCTCAGTGTACCTTTTACTGGTCAAATGCATTATTTGGATTTTTTGCTACAAAGGCAACTCTTGTAAAAGTGACTGGCAAGGATTAATGTTAGCAGGGCAGGCGACCCTTAAAAAAAAACACTTGCCTGGCCAGGTCTCCCATATTTGTGGCAACATAATTAAAAACTCTGTTTCCTCATCTTGTAATTTATTTCTGCAGAGTTTCAGAAAATGTAGAAGTGAAGATGCCCCCCCCCCACCGTGGATCAGATCCCAATTAAGCAGCACAGTGCATTGTGGGTAAAACGCCTAAATAATCACAATGATGCCACCACAGCTGTAACTAGGACAGCAGTGGGCCAACAATAATTTTAATGGCTTCAGCAAGGATTTGAATTTTTAAAATTATGCTTACAGCAACTTTCATCAAAAGGTGTTGTAATCATAATTTTAAAGATTAATATCCATGCCAAGGCCATAAAAAATGATAAAACAATGTCCACACACTGCTGTCTTAATTGCGGCAGTGCTTTAATCCACCCTAATGTTAGTGTCCCCGAATTTGCCCCTTATTTATGCATTAATTATTCTTTTCATATTTGTGTCTCACCCATTCTTGCCAAGCTTGTTGATCACCATGCTGCCGGGGGGGGGGCAGGGTGGCTGTAATGCAGTTGCCCACTCCTGCCATTACAGTTATATGGATACAGAGTTTCCTGTAGTTTTAAGGTGTTTGCTACCAGATGAATGACTGAGTATAAGCTTGGAAACAAAAGGTGGGACCTCATCTGGAGTAACCAGTTTGCATGTTTGGCTTCAGAAGGGGACCTGGAACCTATTTCCTTTCCATTCAGTTCAATTGCCTAATGTCTGAGAAAAGTGTTTACCACATATGTTGGTTATTTTTGTTTCAGTTTACTGCTTACCACAGGCTAGTGGGTTCTAGAAGTCATCAGCCTGTATGTGCTCTTTGTGGTCGTGTGTACCACAGTTAATCCTGTGAAATATGGGAAATGTCCAGTACCTGGTCAATTTTCCAGTTAGAACAAGTGTGTTCTCCAGTGTTTTTTTTTTTTATCCTATGCTAAATGGGAAATCAGGAATGTCTGTACAGACTGTACCTCAGTATTCCGCATTACTAGTATGTGTTGCCCCATGGAGGTCCATCTTTGCTTTGTGGTTATTCCTACTCTGTTACATGAATAAGGTGTCAGCATGGCTCATTTGGTAGCACAACATCCGCCTCTGGACCAGAAGGTCGTGGGTTCTCGTCCCACACCAGGATTGAACTTGCAGGATATATTCTGTATTTCTTTATAGTTACCACCACCAGCTTAATCTGGTTCCAGGTCAGTTGGCATTAATCTGTGTTGGGGATGGCTGTGAATGGGGGGGCACTGCAAAAAAATGGGGGCGCTAGGCTAGCTGATGCCTTTCAAAAACATCTGTTGTGGCCACAGACGATGACAGGCACACAATACCAGCTGTTGTGCAATGCAGAAGGTAAGGAGTCGTCGTAACCGGGAGTCTACAGGGATGGGAATGTTACATTTGATTCAGAGTATTACTTAGTTTCCCTTACAATAATTGATTGTTTCTCACCATTTTTGTATGCAGGCTGGTTCTCAAGCAACACGTCTGTGCAAAAATATATTAGCGGTGCTGAAAAGAGGAAGCTCCAACAGCTATGGGATGAGGCAAACCAAGCTATTGTGACTAGAACACCAAAGTTGGAAACTTTCTTTAGAAATGCAGCAGTGAGGATAGCGAGTAATAATGACAACTCAGCTGCACACTGTGAGCAACTATCTATCCCTTCTTTGGACACAGAGCGGGTATCTTCTTTAGGACCTGATTCACAGCAGCCATCTCCTGCCACCTCTGGTATCATTCACCAGGTCTTCATGCCTTCACAGGCTGCCACACAGGTCACTTCTGGTTCTGGATATACTGCGAGCCAAGTCCTGCCACCTCTGGTATTGTTCACCAGGTCTTTCCACCTTCACAGGCTGCCACACAGGTCAATTCTGGTTCTGGATATACTGCGGCGCCAAGTCCTGCCACCTCTGGTATCGTTCACCAGTCTTTCCACCTTCACAGGCTGCCACACAGGTCAATTCTGGTTCTGGATGTACTGTGGCGCCAGGTCCTGCCACCTCTGGTATCGTTCACCAGGTCTTCCTGCCTTCACAGGCTGCCACACAGGTCAATTCTGGTTCCAAATGTACTGCGGTGCTAAGTTCTGCCACCTCTGGTATCGTCCACCAGGTCTTCCTGCCTTCACAGGCTGCCACACAGGTCACTTCTGGTTCTGGATATACTGTGGCGCCAAGTCCTGCCACTTCTGGTATCATTCACCAGGTCTTCCTACCTTCACAGGCTGCCACACAGGTCAATTCTGGTTCCGGATGTACTGCGGCACCAAGTCCTGCCACCTCTGGTATCGTCTACCAGGTCTTCCCGCCTTCACAGGCTGCCACACAGGTCAATTCTGGTTGTGGGTCTGGCTGTAGTGCTGCAGCTAAAACAATGAAAACGTCTTCTGATCCTGGTTTGTGGGACAGTTTATCAAAGGAAGACATTGAATATTGGGTTTCAAATGGCCCTTCTTCTTGTCAGAACCATCTGGGACCCTTCGAACAATCCCAGCAGATCATTTCAGAGTACGATACTTCTCCAAGAATCTCTTCCATGGAAAGAAAGTGAATGGTGAACGGTACAACCATGAATGGCTTTTAAACTCTCCTGCAGCTGGGAACATTTACTGTTTTTGCTGCAAGTTATTGTCCACAAGCTCCTCACAGTTTGCCACTGATGGATTCAGTGACTGGAGTAATGCGACCAAGCTAATCAAATGGCATTATAACAGTGATGAGCACCAGACAGCAATGCTTGCCTGGCTAAAGAGAGCTTCTAGTAGGGGGTGCATAGATGCTGAACTGCAGAAACAGCAGGAAAGTGAGAAGAACTACTGGCGATCTGTGCTCCTTAGCGTTGTTGAGGTGATCATATTTCTAGCTGAGCATGGATTGGCATTCAGAGGAGATGGCGAGTTAATAGGCTCACAACACAATGGAAACTATCTTGGCATGCTTGAAGTAATAGCAAAGTTTGATCCATTTCTTGCTGTCCGCATCTCACATTATGGCAATTCTGGCCTGGGAAATCCAAGTTATTTATCATCTACAATTTGTGATTAACTTATAGAACTAATGGGAACTGACGTTCTGACAGCTGTGTGCAATGAGGTTCGAACTGCTAAATATTTCTCCATTTCTGTTGATTCAACCCCAGATGTGAGTCACACAGACCAATTAACTTTTGCCGTTCGATTTGTCAATGAAACTGGAGAGCCCAAGGAGCGTTTTTTGTAATTTGTGCCTATACACAGCCACACTGGAGAAAACTTGTGGGATAATGTGTTGGACACGCTGAAAGAGCTGGGCCTCAGTGTAGAAGACTGTAGAGGTCAAAGTTATGATAATGCAGCCAACATGTCTGGACAGTATGCGGGCCTGCAGGCTTGACTAAAAGAGATCAACTCGCTTGCTGACTATGTACCATGTGCAGCATGTTCATTGAATCTAGTTGGTACTGCAAGTGTCAATTGTTGCATAGAAGCAGTTAAATTCTTCAGCACAGTACAGCAGACATATGTTTTTGCAGCTGGTTCCATGAGGTGATGGAAATCTCTGACAGAAGGTTTGACTCCCAACAAGAATGGGAGAATTCTGACACTCAAGGCCCTATCATCCACACGATGGCATTGTCATGCAGAATCTGTCAGGGCTCTATCTTTGAACCATCGCAACTTCTATAACAAACTGATGAATCTGGCAGATGATGAACAGGAACCAGCAGAAATTAGGCTCACTTGCAAGTCATTGGCCAATGCATTACGACGACTGGAAACAGCCTTCATGTGTGAACTGTGGAACAGAATTCTGCAAAGATTCCAGAAATGCAATACCCTTCTCCAAAGTACAAGAGTAGATTTGACAGCTGTTGCTGCTGTGTTCTCGTCTCTAGAGGATTTCACTAATCAGTTGAGAGATCAATTTGAAGATATTGAAAGGGCAGCAAAAAACATACTGCCAGATGTGTCCCAAGCCTATTCAAGTGAGTGTACCAGAGTCAGACGACCAAAATGCCATGCTGATGATTCGGCCACATCTAACGCCATCCTTACAGGCTCCCAAGGCTTTCGGGTGGAGTCATTCCTTGTGATAGTCAACCAGGTGCATGCTTCATTACAGCAGCGTCACACAGCTTACTAACAATTGTCTGATGATTTTGCATTTCTGTGTGCTATTGTTGATGGTGATGCAACACAGCTCCATATCGATGCATCATTAGCAAATATGCAAAAGATCTTGATGCAAACTGTGTAGATGAATTTCTGCATTTTCTTGACTTCATACTGCATGTCAATATCGAGTGAAGTGCACAAGAGATTATGAAATATATGCGGCGAAATGATCTAGTGGAATCTACCTTTCCTAATGCAGCAGTTGCTCTCAGACTATTCCTAACTCTGCCAGTAATAGTCTGTGAAGGAGAACGTTCCTTTTCAAAACTGGCCTTGATAAAGAACTGCCTGAGATCAACAATGACACAGGACAAGCTGAATTCACTTGCCATACTTTCTATTGAGAGTGATGTGACAAGGGCACTCAGTTTTGAGGCTATAATCAACATTTTCTCTACTCAGAAATCACGCAGGAAGCAGGTCCAACTACTCGTCTGAGTGTGCCTTGGGTTGGACTGAAGCCATACTTTTCCTCTTTCTACTTCTTGTAACTTTCTTATTATTCATCTGCCACATGGGTAGAAATAGTGAAGTTATTTCTAAGATGCATATTTACACCATTTGGTATTTTTCTTCAACAGTCAACAAGAATTGATATTTGATTACATGTCTTCCACATGTCTGCCTGGAACTTTGAAGCTAATATGTTATGTGAAATTATATTTAATGCTCTCTCTACTCTAGGGATTCCTCTGACTGTCTGTCCACCCACTCCCACACATACACACTGCTCTGCCCTGACCCTGAATGGTATATAGCCTCTAGGGCTTCCATCCTGTGTATCCCACCACTGATCTCCCCCCTGGCCCTGGGTGGTGTATAGCCTCTAGGGCTTCCATCCTGTGTATCTCACCACTGATCTGCCCCCTGGCACTGGGTGGTGTATAGCCTCTAGGGCTTCCATCCTGAGTATCCCACCACTGATCTGCCCCCCTGGCCCTGGGTGGTGTATAGTCTCTAGGGTTTCCATCCTGTGTATCCCACCATTGATCTGCCCCCCTGGCCCTGGGTGGTGTATAGTCTCTAGGGCTTCCATCCTGTGTATCTCACCACTGATCTGCCCCCTGGTACTGGGTGGTGTATAGTCTCTAGGGCTTCCATCCTGTGTATCTCACCACTGACCTGCTCCCCGGCACTGGGTGGTGTATGCCTTCTAGCTATGGCTGGGACTCTTGTCCAGTCCCTGTCTCATCCCTACTGGACTGGTCTGCTGCCCTGAGCTGTGCATGCATGAACATGTCTTTACGTGTCCATCCCTGTCCATTTCAACCCAACTGCACTTTTCTGGTGGTGCATGCCCTGCAGGAATTCCATTATGTCCATTGACCCAGTGGTCTGTGACTACCCTTGGAGGTGTGTATCCGTACAGGTTTCTATCCCACTGGTCTGCTTTGTGTGATGTATGCCCTTTGGGGTTCCCTGTGTCAACCATTCTCCACTGGTCTGCCTGTAAATAATATTATACAGTTATTTGGAACTTGCATTATTTGGAACATGCAAGATATACATCATCATGTGGTGTTCTGTTCTACAGTCACAACGAAATGATATTTGACTACAGATATCTTCCACATGTCTGCCTCAGACGGTGAAGCTACAGTAGTACTACATTTCACTTCTGTGTGCACAGTTTTATAATCCTCTATATCCTGAGGAATAGAGTTATTTCAAAGATGCATATTTGCACCATTTGTTGTTCTGTTCTACGTCAGAAAGAAATGATATTTAAGAGTTATATGTTCTACCACATGTCTGCCTCAGACTGTGAAGGTCTAGTAGTATTGCATTTCACTTCTGTGTGCACTGTTCCATATTCCTCTACATCATGGGGAATGGAGTTATTTCTAAGAAGCATATTTACACCATTTGGTGTTCTGTTCTAAAGTCACAAAGAAATAATATTTGATTACACGTCTTCCACATGTCTGCCTCAGACTGTGAAGATCTAGTAGTATTGCATTTCACTTTGGCGTGCGCTGTTTCATATTCTTCTACATCCTGGAGAATATAGTTATTTCTAAGATGCATATTTACACCATTTGGTATTTTTCTTCTGCAGTCAACAAGAATTGATATTTGATTACATGTCTTCCACATGTCTGCCTGGAACTTTGAAGCTAACATGCTATGTGAAATAATATTTAATGCTCTCTCTACTCTAGGGATTTCTGGACTGTCTGTCCACCCACTCCCACACATACACACTGCTCTGCCCTGATCCTGGATGGTATATAGCCTCTAGGGCAAAGGTCGGCAACCCGCAGCTCGGGAGCCGCATGTGGCTCTCCCTGCCCTAAGCTGCGGCTCCCCCTTCCTGCCCAGGTGAAAGTGTGTCTGTTGCAAAAACAAAAGCCAAACCACATGGTTATTATGCCTTTTTTTAATGTTGTTGCCTTTTTCCTTTGTTTTGCCTCAGTGGAGGGGGGGCAGGAAAAGGTGCTTCAGGAGAAAGAGCTCAATCAGGTCCACCAGCTAAATAATGCTCACGATAGGCTGTGATGTCAGGATGGGGGCGTTACTTCATTTCTGTGCTGCATTTAAATACCGGCATAATTTTTACTATTCCCTTGCAACTGCTGTACATTTGTAGAAGAACTATCTATCACTCTACCAGCAACAGAGAGCCTCAGAGTCTCAGGATCGTCCTGCCGTACTGTCAGTGGGTGAAGTTCTTTTTACCCCAAGACCCTGGAATGCCAGCCCTGCAGCGATCTGAAGACCGAGAAGCTGCCCAACTGTTGTTAAGCCGCATCTGCTGAAGAGCCCCTCTGTCCAGTGTTGCCGTCGGATGGAATGGGAGAAAGCGGTCCAATTAAGAAGTGCACAGAGCCTGGCAGTACACCGAAGCTTCGATCAGCCAAAACTTCTATCACTCGGCTGACAAATCGAAGGGGATCGCTAGTGCTAAGTAAGGTATGTGACCCCTTCTTAATAGTAACTTAGGGTCAACAGTCTAGCTAGCAGGGACAACAATGTTATGGCAGGCAGTCTGAACAGGACTGTTGTGACAGGCAGCATGTAAAAAGTAAAAACGACAGAAGAGAGCAGCTGCACTAGCCCTGTGGGCTGGTGGCTGAAAAAGTTAGTTTCAACCCCTGATGTACCTGATTGTGGCATAGTTTGTGTGAAACACCACTCATATCAATAAAAACGTCAGCTATGGTCATATATATAGCAAACCTATATCCTCACCCCCCAAAACACCCAAACCAAAAGACTTCACTTTGCCTGTTTGTTGTGTTTGGAGGGTTGGGAGGTTGTTTGGATTGCTGTATTGCTTTATTTGTGTTAACATCAGTTTTCTTGTAAGCTGTCTTTATTGGTGGGGTAGGCTGGGGTGACGTGACACTGTTTACAGTTGGGGCGATGTCTGGCTTCTGGCAGCTGCATTGTTACTTCTGTGTGTTTAATAAATAAGATGATGTGCTGTGCTGCCTTGTTCGGGGTGAGTGTATATGGGGGGGGGCTTCTGCTGTGCTGCATTCATTGGTTCTACATCCTAAAAGAGTGCTTCTCTGCTGATATTGATTGTTGGGCCCTTCAGTAATGTCTCGCATGAGAATAAATATTCCGTTTCAGCATCTTGCGATCATCCAGTGCCTGTGACTACATACAGTGGTGTGAAAAAGTATTTGCCCCCTTCCTGATTTTCTCTATTATTGCATATTTGTCACACTGGATGTTTTCAGGTCTTTAGACAAAATGTAATATTAGATAAAGGGAACCTGAGTGAACAAATAACACTTGTTTTTTTTTTTTATTTCACTTATTTAATGAAAAAAAGTTAACCAACACCAATTGGCACTGTGTGAAAAAGTAATTGCCCTCTACACTTAATAACTGGTTCGCATACATTTAGCTGCAATGACTGCAACCAAACACTTCCTATAATTCAATATCAGTCTTTCACATCACTGTGGAGGAATTTTAACCCACTCTTCCTCACAGAACTGCTTTAATTCAGTAACATTTGGTAGGTTTCGAGCATGAACTGCTCGTTTCAGGTCCTACCACAACATCTCTATTGGGTTTAAGTCTGGACTTTGACTAGGCCACTCCAAAACTTTAATTTTACTTCTTTTCATCATTCTGATGTGGACTTGCTTTTGTGTTTTGGATCATTGTCTTGCTGCATGACCAACTTCGCTTCAGCTTCAGCTGACGGAAGATGACTGGACATTCTCTTAAGAATTTTCGGTACAGAGCAGAATTCATGGTTCCTTTAATTATGGCAAGTCATCCAGGTCCTTAGGCAGCAAGCATCCCCACCATCACACTACCACCACCATGTTTGACTGTTGGTATGGTGTTCTTACTGTGGAATGCTGTGTTTGCTTTCTGCGAGACATTATGGGATCCATGTTGTCCAAAAGTTCCACTTTGGACTCATCTGTCCATATAACATTTTCCCAAAAGGCTTGTGGATCATCCAGGTGCTTCTTGGCAAATGAGAGATGAGCATTTATGTTCTTCTTAGTTAGCAGTGGTTTCATGCTTGCTACTCTCACATGAAGCCCATTTTGCCCAGTCTCTTTCTGATTGTGGAGTCATGAACACTGACCTTAGCTGAGGCAGAGAAGCCTGCAGTTCTTTGGATGCTGTTTTAGGATCCTTTGAGACTTCTTGGATGATTTTACACTGCGCCCTTGGAGTAATTTTGGCAGGCCGCCCACTCTTGGAAGGTTCACTACTGTTCAGTGTTCTCCATTTGGAGATTATGGCTCTCACTGTGGTTCGATGGAGTCCCAGAGCCTTAGAAATAGCTTTGTAACCCTTTCCAGACTGATGAGGGCAACAAAATGTTTTCTGATCTTTTCAGGAACTTCCTTTGATCATGGCATAATGTGCTTGTTGAATCTTTGTGCTGGCAATGTGACTCTGATGGTAGGGCCAAAATAAGTGAGGTTTATATTGAGCAAGGCTGGCTGTAATCAAGCTTGGCTGTGTTCAATCAGCTGACTCTAATTATCCCTTTAATTGGGTTGATTTAACTAGGGGCAATTACTTTTCACACAGTGCCAGTTGGTGTTGGTTAACTTTTTCATTAAATAAATGAAATAAGTAAAAAAAAAAAGTGTTATTTGTCCACTCAGGTTCCCTTTATCTAATATTATATTTTGTCTAAAGACCTGAAAACATCCAGTGTGACAAATATGCAATAATAGAGAAAATCAGGAAGGGGGCAAATACTTTTTCACGCCACTGTATAATTCTGGATCCCACTTGTGTCCATGGCATGATCTTTTCCTTCATCTGGACTGCATATTAGCAAGTTGTGGAACTCCTTTTGTGCGCACTTCTGCCACATGGATTTCTTAAAGAGATTGAGTATTATGTTGTTCCCGTTCCTCATAATGTGTCTCAGGTTGTGGCGCTCTTATTTTTTCTGTTCACATACTTTGTGCAACAGAACTTTTTCATTCTGTTTTTCTTGTTCTTGTTTTTTCGTGGCCACTATTCAGAAAGTATCTCAGTTGGTGTACACTGCAAAGAAACATGGCACATCTGGCTAAAAAAAAGAAAGATTGCTGATGAGAACCGGACATTTCAAGATGACTGGTTTGATTATGGCTTCATCAGTGGAAGGGACTGCCGTTCTGCATGATTTGTTGAGAGTCTCTTGCCGGAAACAAGAAATCGAATGTACAGCATCACTTCACGACAAAACATGCAGCATTTGCCACTAAATACCCTGAAAAACAAGCATGAAGGAAGGTCTTTGAGGAGCTGGAAAAGAAACTGGGGAAGGAGCAAACTGTGCTGACATTGTGGTCGTCATCTGCAAATCATCTCACAACACCCAGCTTCATTGGAGCTTTGCAGGTGGTTCGCGCCAGGGAAGCCTTTCACGGATGGAGAATTTTTGAAAGACACGTTTCTTGAAATGGCTCCGTATTTGTTTGCAGAATTCCGGGAAAAAGACAAAATTGTTTGCCAGATTCAAGATTTGCCAATGTCTGCCAAGACCGTGAAGGATCGTGCACACAAAATGATGCAGAATATGGATTCTCAGGTAGTGAAAGATATTGTATCATCTTCGTATTTATCTTTAGCACTTGATGAATCTACAGACATCAAGGACACAGCACAACTGGCAATAATGGTTCTTTTTGTTTGTGGGTCTAGAGAAAAAGAGGAACTAGTGAGCATTTGCCCCCCTGAAGCAACAAACCAGAGGAGAGGACCTCTTCAGTGCTCTCTGTGAGTATTTCCAGAAGGAGAATCTGCCCCTTGACAAAATAGTGAGTATTTGTACTGATGGAGCCCCCAGCATGACTGGATGTCACAAAGGACTTGTAAAGCTGCTCGAGGAGAAACTGCAATGGTCAATTATTATTTTTCATTGCATTCTTCACCAGGAGTCACTGTGTGCCCAGTCCCTTGGAAAGGAGATGGCAGATGTTATGGCACTTGTCATGAAAATTGCAAACACTGTTCTTGCCAGGGCTCTGAACCATCGTCAGTTCAGACACCTTCTGGAAGAGCTGGATTCACAATATTCTGACCTACTGATATACAACAATGTTCATTGGCTTTCCCGGGGTAAGGTCCTGAAACAGTTTGCAGACTGCTTGACTGAAATTAAGCCGTTTTTACATGAGAAAGGCATTGTGCAAGAAGAACTGTCAAACAGCTTTTGGCTCCAGGAGTTTTACTTCTTGGTTGATCTGACTGGACATTTGAACAGACTGAATATTGGGCTGCAAGGAAGCGGCAATACCGTGTTCTCCCTGTGCGAACAGGTCCTGACATTCTCGTCAAAAAGTGTTCCAGAATGACTTAAAAAGAGGAACACTATATCACTTTGAATACCTTCGTAAATTTAAAATGGACAACGAGACACGAGAACCCAGCTTCACTATGAACACTGCAGTGCTTGAGGAAGCCATCAATGGGCTGATCAGAAACTTCAGTCACAGATTTAATGACTTCAGAAAATATGTACCAACCTTCCGGTTTATGACCTAGCCATATCAGTCAAATCTTGAAGAAATGCGGCTGGACCATTTTAACATCCCCATTGCTGACTTGGAGATGGAAGTGGTTGAATTCGAAGAGTCTCACATTTGGACAGATAAATTTAGACAGCTAAATGCTGAGCTAGAACATCTGGAAAGACGAAGGGCAGAGCTAGCGGCAGCACACAAGTGGGCTGAGATGGAAAGGCTGCCAAAGACAGATGGGCTCATCTTCCAAGTTTGGATGGCACTCCCTGATAATTTCAAGACAATGAAGCGCCTTGCTTTTGGCATGCTGTCAGTTTTTGGTTCCACCTATCTGTGCGAACAAGTGTTCTCTCACATGAACTGTATTAAAAACAAATTCTGCTCTCAGCTCACTGATGGATCATTAGATGTTTGTACTCAATTAAAGCTAACCAGCTATGAGCCAAATATGGAAAAGCTGAGCAAAGGGATGCAAGGCCGGAAATCGCACTACTAAAAAGTACTGAATTGAACAGTGATGTCTGTATTTTGGGGAAAAGGTGTGTGTGTTTTTCTTTTGTTTTTTTTTGGGGGGGGGTAGCCTGCCTTTCATTAATTGGCACAGAAAAGTGGTGACAGAGCAGTACTGGTTGTATCTTGAGAAGATGCTTTTATAATAGCAAGCAGTTTGTGTAATGGAACAGAAAAGAGGTGACTTGACAAGTACTGCAGTGAGGGATTTTTCTTGTAGACAGCAGTTTATGCATTGGTACAGAGAACTGGTGACTGAGCAATACTGGTTGTACTTTGGTAAGAGGGATGTTGAATAACCAGCAGCTTGTGCATGGGCACAGAGGTGGATTCTGGTTATTCAAACTTCCTCTTGCCAAAATACAGCCAGCACTGTGCAGCTGCGTATGCAATGGCACAGAAACCTGGTACCTGAACAGTACTGGTCTGATCATGGGAAGAGGGTTCAGCAGTTCATGCATTGCCACAGAAACATGGTGCCTAAGCAGTACTGTCTGTGTTTTGGAAACAGGGATTCTGAATAACCTGCAGTTTAGGCTCTGGCACAGATAGTGGTGCATGACCCTTATTGTATTTTGGTAAGTGGGATTTGAAACAAGAGGTTGCTACATTTGCACAGAATGTATTTATTCAACAGAAACCGCTAATTCATTTGCACAGCAAATTTATTTATTCAATAAACACAGCACATTCGTTTGCACAGAATTTATTTATTGCTCAAGAAACAATGAATTCATTTGCACAGAATGTATTTATTCAACAGGAACTGCTAATTCATTTGCACAGCAAATTTATTTATTCAATAAACACAGCACATTCGTTTGCACAGAATTTATTTATTGCTCAAGAAACAGAGAATTCATTTGCGCAGAAAATGTATTCAATAAAAATTAAATTCCTCTTAATATAGCAGTCTGTGTTGTTCTTTTAACAAAGTAACATACATTTTTGCATAAAATGACATGTTTTGAGAATGTCTGGCATGTACATGTGCATGTTAGTCACGATCACATTTTTGAATGGCTCTTTTGCGGTTGGCCATTTTTTGGTCATTGGCCATGCGGCTCCCAGGTCCGAAAAGGTTGCAGACCCCTGCTCTAGGGGTTCCATCCTGTGTATCTCACCACTGACCTGCCCCCCTGGCACTGGGTGGTGTATGCCTTCTAGCTATGGCTGGGACTCTTGTCCAGTCCCTGTCTCATCCCTACTGGACTGGTCTGCTGCCCTGAGCTGTGCATGCATGAACATGTCTTTACGTGTCCATCCTGTCCATTTCAACCCAACTGCATTTTTCTGGTGGTGCATGCCCTGCTGTGTAGGAATTCCATCCTGTCCATTGACCCAGTGGTCTGTGACTGCCCTTGGGGGTGTGTACCCATACAGGTTTCTATCCCACTGGTCTGCTTTGTGTGATGTATGCCCTTTGGGGATCCCTGTGTCAATCATTCTCCACTGGTCTGTCTGTGAATAATATTATACAGTTATTTGGAACTTGCATTATTTGGAACATGCTTAATATACATCATCAGTTGGTGTTCTGTATTCCCACAGAATGGATACTTCATTATGTTTCTATTACATGCTTCTATTACTTCAAGCATGTAAAGAAAGTTTCCTTTGTTTGATGAGCATATTAAACTAGGCATCTCCAATTAAGCAATGGCTGTACCAGGGGTTATGTTAATGGTCTGTTAATCACCCTATAGGGGAGTAATCTGGCACGAGGTGTAGGTGAGTGCTACATGGCCCCTGACCATTACCATAAACCCTGGAAGTGCCTTATTGCTATTATAATAAAATAAATGTGTTTTTTTTTAAATAGTGTTAAACCTTGCTCAGCATATGATTGGGCTTTTCATGTATGTTAATCAAAGATTAACATAGGGCGGCTGATAGAATGTTTACAACCAATCAGAAAGCTGTATTTCTCAGACCCTTTTTATAATAGGCTGTTATACATACCTGCTGCTTGAACTAAAGCTAATTGTATTACTAGCACTTGTATGTACTGCTTATATCTAGCTGCAAAATTTCATACTCTTTTTTTAACCAAAAAATATTGAATGGTGCACACTGCTTACAAAAGTAAAAACAGTGAGTGCATATATACAGAAGTAAAATATAACGCTTCAGTCCAAGCATTCATATAAAACAAATGTTGGTATTTTTTTGTATTTCCAAGATGTAATACATCATTTGGTGTGTTTGCATTACCACAAGTGATATCTTTCAAAAATAAAGAAAGGAATTGTCACATGTGAGTTAATTTGCGATTTTATTGTCAGAGCTCTGAATTGTATTGTTTAAAATGGCATGTGACCTGTCAAGTCATGTGGCATAACACATAGCATTAGTGTAAATGACATCCTGCTTGAGTATTCTGGTTGTTGTATTCTTGCTGGCGCAGCGCTGAGGAAGTGTGATGTTCGCATTTAGGGGCCCCCGAGCCTCAAAATATTACTTGTGAGTAGGGCCCCCACATCCATTAATCTGGGCCTGATCAGAGCTGTACACTGGGTGAAACATGAACTGGTCTTCCAAACTTAGGTCATCTATTTGAGGTGTGGTATCATGTGACAGTAAGCTGTCATGTTCACTCTGATGACACTTGAAGTGTCACTATTACTGCCACTCATGGTGCTAATCTGCTAATTGTAGACATGCAAAACAGTATGGAATACAAAAAAGGCATTAGTCAGTTATGTTATGCTAACCTACTAACATACTATTCCCCAGATGATTAGGCCTTACTGTCTGTCGAGTCTGCTTGTGCCTCAGAACCCTGGTTGCGTACCGAAGCCATCCCCCCTTATTGCATTTCTGTTCCTTCTGACACCCACCCCAGCCCCCACGGGGCAAGCCAAACTCTGCTTCACCCCTTTCTGAACCTGTCCCACCCCCTCTTGAACCCCCCCCACCATAGAAGCCAGAACCAGCTAACCAGGCAATGCATTCCATGGTTCCACCACCCTCTCCACGAAATACCTCTTCCTCCTTCCCCCCCCTCATCCTTCCTCCTTCGAGCTTCAAACTATGACCTCTGGTGATACCACCTTCCTTTAGCCTAAAGATCCCCTCCTGATTTACCCTATTGATTCCCTTGAGGTACTTGAGGACCCATCATGTCCCCCCCCCGTCCCTCCTGTCCTCCAATGAGAACAGTCCAATCTCTTCTAGTCTCTCCTCATACGTCAGCTCCACTAGACCCCAGATCATTTTGGTTGCTCTTCCTCTGAACCCTCTACAGGAGCTGGATGTCTCTCCTCAAGTGCGGTCTCCAGTATTGCACATTATACATATGCCTGTAACATAATGTACAGGGTTTTAAATAATTGATTAGTAGTTTTTTTTCTTGGGACAAAACTAACTGTACAGAAAGTATTTATATAGGTTTTCTAGAAGTGTTATGTTTGTTAAACACATTGAGGCAAGTGCTATGCATTTTCACAATGTTTTAACACTTTTATGAGCAAACACTAATCAATTTTTAGAGTTAAATAAAACCCTGCTGTAGTACCATTTGACAATTACATCGAGTGTATGGCTGATAGGTATCATGGCGTGAGGTGTGGTGTCAAGCACATCAACAGTCAGTGGCACCGGTACAGCTACTGAACCTTGTTTATGCCATGAAGGTATTAGTATGTTTCTATCATGTACACCCCAATACCTCCTGTCATGCAGTGAGTACATACAGATATTCTGTACTCTGTCCTATGTTCTGTGATGCAATCCTTGCACATTCACATTCGCCCATCTCTACATTTGACACCCCCTGTCAATGTCTCTCTGTAATATTCATCCTCTGGTCAGGCTCACAGAACACTAGGTGGGACAGCAGTACAATTTGTTTCAATTGGATAACTGCCTAACACGTTCTGCTTGTGATTACTCTGACTAAGCATGCCAGCAGGGAAATGAACCACCCTACCGACTTTGTAGTATACATACACACCATTAGATCTTCAGAAATGACAAGGACCTGGATACTTTCATCATTTGTAATAGTCATCAAGTGGACCCCTTTCAGGTATCACTCCCAAGCTGTTACAAATTTCGAACATGCATTCATTTGCATTACTAACAGCAAGATATTCAATGGGGATTCACATGGCACAACTGAGTTGTGCCAGCACAACACCAGAAATGCGCCACAGGGTACTATTCAACACAGAATTGGCACACAATTACGATTATGCTGGTGCAGCAAATGTAATGTACAGTGGTAGTCATACATGTTGCACAGTACTGAGGTATACCTGGCTATGCTGAGGCTAATTTGCATTGACTGTAATGAGATTGTGCATCAGTATACCCAGGTATACCTCAGTACTGAGCAACTTTTTTATGACTACCACTGTATGTGGCTCATCCCCAGGGGCGTGCCCATGTATATGAGGCACATCTAGGTATTCAGCCCATGCGCCACGTACTGATGCCTGATGTTGAGCATGGATAAAAAGGATCATCTGCTGCCCCCTCACAGATGAACTGCTGTACTGTAAGTCACAACACAGCAGCTGCCAGCCACGGGTGTACACCCACCCACCCAGCACACCATGCAGAAGCAACCATGCCATCCCTGTTAGTGTAGCAGGATCCCCCCCTCCCTGTAGCCATGATTGCTAGAAGTAATAGATTAAAATTACCCTGTTAATGTACTGGCACCCTCTTCCACCCCCAGACCAATCGATGAAAGTAAAATGTAAAGATATCCATGGTGTTCCAGTGGCAACCACCACCACCACTCCTGATGCTCCTGTCCCCATCAGTGTACAACAGTGTAATGCCCTGGTGGTGTAGTGCTCCACCCACCCCTCCTGTAACCCTGCTTTACGATAGTATGCAATCACCTTGGTCCACAGTGTGCACCAATGGGCTTGCTGTGCATACTGTACTAATCATTCACAAATATGTAAATGAAGTCATTCATTCACATATTTGTGAATGGCTAGTACAGTATGCACTGCAAGCCCATTGGTCAACATTGTGGACCAATGGAATGTAGACCATACTGTAGATGTCAGTCATCGATCTGCTGTGAGGTATGCGGGTGGGTATGCTGCTGCCTGCCGCTGACGGGTGGAGCTGGGTGGACACGGGTCCAGGGGGTGGTGGGTGCAAGGGAATACCGGGTGGGGGGATCTAAATGTGGGTCTGTGATTGGGGTTATGGGAAGGGTGGGGGGACACTAAAACACCAGGGAATTACAGTGTAGTACATTGACAGGGACTGGAGTATCAGGAGGGTGAGGGGTACCATTGGCCCACCAGCGATATCTTCACATTTTCAGTTCAGTGATCAGGCTACAAGCTTGAAGGGTGCACCACTAGTGTCCCAGGGTTACTTAAAATTGTTATGTCTAGCGATCACAGCTACAGGGTGGGAGGGTTAACACATGACATCCTCTGGGGGCGATGCATGCTGTGCAGGGCACCAGGCGCAAGGAGTTGCCTGCACTGCACAACACATGTAAATGTGGCCCTAATGACATGTAAATGGTCCCATTTTCACCTTTCATACATTATGGCACTCTTTGTATACTGGCAACTGAATGTCAGGAATCTGCGCACAGCATAACTCGGTTTCGCTGGTATACTTCCCATTCCAGGTATTCAGCACTGCTTGGGGGGGGGGGTGGCAGCTCATCAGATTTGCACAGTGTGCATTCCATGATATATTCAGAGGTGATGCACCATTGCTCACCTTCTCTCAATATATCCCTGACTTACAGCAGCACAACACAGTTACACTGTGCAACCACTTGTGCCATTGCCAGGCACACCTCTGAATATCGGGGCCTATGTGTCAAAACTGGGTTTCATCTAAAAGCAGGCATACCATTCCCTGATGTTATATTGAACTGTCAATAAGTTACTGAACAGGAATAGCACTATGATATCCTTTATTCAGAATTGTACAATGCTGCCTACAATTTTACATGGAAAACCACAGAATAACTATGTATGTGCCCAGTAATCAAATCACCACACCAACCTGATGCGTTACCATGTCTAACATGTAATGAAAAGTGTGGTACTGGTGAACCTGATTACATAAATGGGCAGTTTGTCATTCATCACACAACAATTATAATTTTCTTACAATCTTTTTTGTTCCGGTCGCAGCTTGCGGAGCCTTTCTCGGGCATCCTGCCTGGTCCTGCCCCATTTGAGATCCTCTCAGCCCTAAGCCTCCTCTTTCTCCTCCCCCCTCCTCCCACAGCCAGTACCCCCAGCTTAGCCCCTCTGGGGTGGAGCCACCCCTCCTCTTTGGGCGCTCTTCAAAGTTAGACCCTGGCTGTGGGTGAGGGCCCAGGTGGAGGATATGAGAGACTGGGTGACACGTAACCAGCAATGGGCATGGGGTCAGGTGCTGTCGCCTACCCCGCAGAGCTGGGTGTTTCCATTTTCTGGTACCCTGACATCCCTACGTCCCCCCCTTGCGTGGGCACCCCTGACACCATGCGCCCATCATCCCTGCCGGCGTCAGCCACACTACTAGTGATGTCTGCATACTGCAGTGCCCCGGATCTCCACCGGGAGCCGCTGGTACATCAGACAATCCCCGGCCTACGGACAACCTATCAGGGGGTTCTGCCATTCCTCCTACATAAGATAGTCTTACAGCGTTGAGCCTTTTTGCTGGAAGTATTGGGGTTTTAAATAAGGAAGAAAAAGACTCAGGCTCTGTTTTGTTAATTAGATTCAGAGGCCTCTGTGTTATGTTTGCTGCAACACCGGGGCGTCCCCATCTGCTTTTGTGTTGCTTCAGTATTTAGTTCTAAGTGAGGATTCTGTGTGAGTGCTAGTTCTGGTGGTAGTTCTACATCTAGCACATTATTTACAGGACTACTTGTAATTTCTGACCTTTTAGGTAATTCTTGTACAGTTGGCATTTTTACAGGGGAAGTTCCCGCTAAGCACTGACCTGTGTTTGTGTCCTGCTGCCAGCCTGCATTTTCTTGGGCCATTTTAACAGACCACTCTGTTGTATTATCTGGGTAATATGAATTCTTCCCAGGGCGTCTTAGGCCAGGCTGTGGCATGCCTGTTTCTGCCATTCCCAACGCTATTCTTGGGTTTGTATCATGTAAATTGTCACTTTCACTGTGCTCCGCAGTCTCCACAGCCTCTGCACAGCACACCGCCGGACCCTTTGATGCAACTGCGCCATCATCTTTCAGCTGCGTGGTCTTGACAGATTCTCTGCTCCTGTCAGTTCGCAGCTCCCTTAATTTTTGTTCAGACTGTGCTTTCTTCATATAAAAATGCCTCTCCTCAGTTTCAAACTGCTTTTTCAGGGCTAAAGTTTCCACATTCATTTCAATTTGCTCACCCTCAGATCGAGTAGAATTTGCCTCAGCATCACTTAGTTCTGGGACACTCTCCATAGGTAATTCAGGTAACTCCCCAATATCTATTACCGCAGTATCATTCCCAGGCTTAGTTTCTGTAGTAGGCAACTTAAATGTCATCTTATTTTCCTAGATATCATCCATTTGGGCACTTTTTTGAATTTCCTCCACATCTTGTTTTTCTGTCTCCATTAATTCTTCCATTTCCCCTGCCACATCAGCACTTCTTCCTCCTCCTTCTCCTCCTCTGTCCGGCTCTAATCTGGGCTCCTTCATTCTGCGTCCAGGAAGTCAAGCCCCCTGCTGGCAGAGTAGGGGAATTTCCCCGGTGCACTGGACAAATTCCACCCATTCACTAAAAATACCACCAACAGCTTAATCCGGGAGTTCAAGGTTGGTTGACATTGATCTGAATCCTCCTCCGCCGGGTCGTGCCTGAAAATAGACAGAATGTGTCTAGTGCACTTACTTGTTCAACAAAAAAAAAAAAAAAAATGAAGAAGTATTCTGGCATTGGGGGTCCATTCCTTTATGCTGGCTGCTAACCCTACCCTGCCCATTTTACTTAAACAGCACTGGGGAGCCCACCCCCAGTGTTGCCAAACATAACATTGACACTGGGGGTGCCCAATCCTCCAGTGTTACCACCTGAAATAAAGAAAACCACCCCTCATATTGTTTTTTTTTTAAACCCTGTTAAAAAGAAAACCATCCATTGATGTCTGTTGCTGCCGTTGCTGTCCCCCCACCTGACCCTTGCACCCATCACCCACCATTCCACACACACCCAAGCCCTTACACACCCACCAGGGGTCTAATGTCATAATCCTGTATGGACCACAGACACATCTTCACTCTTCAACACCGGACCACAAACTGAGGAAATCAGGTATGCGGTTCTATGTATTTCAATGGGGGGTTGAACTTAGTGTATAACTTAATCATTTTTAAATATTTTTGCCCCAACTTTTCAACATGCCTTTTTGGGGACCCCACCTCGTGAACAATTGCACTGAAATTAAGAAAATCTGTTCTGAAAGGTGATTTTGTGGTTGCTGCACAAAATCACCTTTCGGGCAGGAGTTTAAAATGTTTTCTGCCCTTGTTCATGAGGTGGGGTCACAAGAGGGCCACATTGAGAATGTGGGGTAAAAATATTTTAAAAAAATAACGTTATGAGTTTACATTGAAATTTACGAATGCAGGCTCTTAACTTTGGTAATTTTCAGTATCTTGACCCCAAATTTTCAACATAGCCATTTCTTCACAGCACCTCATGAACGTGACAGCTGTCATTTTTCAAATCCTGGCCAAAATGTGTTTTCACACTTGTGGCATGAAATCACCTTTTGGGCAAGATTTGAAAATGTTTTCTACCCTTGTTTATGTGATTGGCTCATAAGAAGGCTATGTGCGGTCATGAGAAGACTATGTTGAAAATCGGGGTAAAAATATGAGAAAACAACAAAGTTATGAGTCTATGTTGCAATTTTTCAATGCATGCTTGTAACTGTGGTAATTTTCAATATTTTGACTCCAACTTTTCAACATAGCCATTTTTCACACCACCTCATGAATGTGACAGCTGTCATTTCTCAAATTATATCCAAAATATGTGTTAACACTTGTCGCACAAAGTTACATTTCAGCCATTGTTTTATAAATGACACCTGTCATGCTCAGAAGGAGTGGTCATAAAAAGATTATGTTGAAAATTTGGGGTAAAAATGTGAAAAACCAGCTAAGTCATGAGGAAATGACTCTTTCCAACATTTACTCATAACTTTATTTTTTTGCAGATTTTTGCCCCTAATGTTGAAAATATCCCTTATTCCTGAACATGGCATGTGTCATTTTTCAAATCCCCTTCAAAACTCTTTTCCACAGTCGCACAGCAAAATTATCTTTCAGATGAGATTTTAAAAATTCCACCTGTCTTGATCATAACAATAGGTCATAAAAAGACTGTTGGACATATAGGGTCAAAATGTGGAAGCCCACTTAAAAGCAGAATATTGCCTCTCAGCTGCCCTGTTCTGGTTAATTACAATCTACCAATGTGCCAAGGCAGAACACCACTGAAAATGAGATAGCGTATCTCATCTGCTCTTTCCTGGGTAAATATATAGCAGTAAATGTGTACAGGCAAAACCAAGTACAACAGCAATGCCAGCAGTGAACATTCGGCATTAACAAGAAAAAATTACTTACCCTAGTAATCTTGTTTCTTCCAAGGGAATCTTACTGTATTCTGACTTCTGCAGTATGGTCTCACCATAAGACTGCCCTGGAGAAGAAATGGTTAATAGAACCTATGCTAATCATGGAATGTTAGGCTCAAGTTTGTTTTTCAAACCACTGTCCCTGTTAAACACTCTGCAACCGTAGATTCTTACGGAGCATGCATCATAACAAGCTATCTAAACTATACTAATAATAAATAACTAATTAATATCACCCAACAACAAATAATCCCCTTTATTTAAAATTGTGGGCAACACTAAGACTCAAGTCACTAAGCCCAATAAAGAAATACCCACAGGTTTCGAACAGCATGAACAGCTGTGTTGCAGTGCCCATAGGTTCTAGCAGGGGAAGTAGGGTGGGAGCTCAGAATACAGTAAGATTCCCTTGGAAGAAACAAAATTACTATGGTAAGTAATTTTTTCTTCAAACCCCAGGAAAACTTACTGCATTCTGACTTCTACAGACTACCCAAGCAGTGCCTTTGGAGGAGGGTAGAGAACCTATTTAGGAAATAAGCTCTGCAGTACTACTGTGCCAAACCTGGCATCACTTCTGGCCTGAGTATCCAGGCTGTAATGCTTGGTAAAGATGTGAACTGTTTTCCAGATAGCTGCTTTGCAGATTTCTAACAAAGGGATATCTCTTGCAGCTGCTACAGAAGCAGCAGTACCCCTTGTAGAGTGGGCCCTGAGGCCTACAGGAGGCTCCTTACCCACTTTGCTGTATCAAAATTGGATACTGGCTACAATCTAATGGACAATGGTCCTCTTTGAGGCAGGTTTGCCCATCCCCACCTCTCCATAGGTCAGGAAGAGCTCTGTTCTATTCTGTCTGTGTTCCTTTGTGTGATCCAAGTAGTAGCTTATAGCTCTTTTGACATCAAGACTATGCAGCCTTCGTTCCCCTGAACTGGAACGATCAGTGAAGAAGACTGATAAAGTGATTGACTGATTAAGGTGGAAGTCTGAGACCACCTTAGGGAGGCATTTCCTATTGGTCCTAAGGACCGCCTTGTCCCTGTGGACTGCTATATAGTCTGGCTCTGTGGACAAGGCCTGGAGCCTACTGATCCTTCTGGCTGAGGTGATGGCTACCAGGAACACTGTTTTCCATGTTGCATATTTAAGCTCTGCTGAGGGCATGGATTTGAATGGTGGTTGCATTAGCTGGCCAATGCATATGTTAAGGTCCCATGCAGGAGTGGGTTCTCTGTGAAGAGGATGCAAGTGCAGCAATTTCTTGAAAAATTTCCTGAATACCTGGTTGGCCACCAGGCATGCACCTTTTCCAGCAGAAAGGTATGCAGAGACAACTACCAAGTGCACTTTAAGGATGGAAGGCTGAAGGCTCAGGGAATGTAGGTGTGCCAGATAGTCCAAGACTACTGATAAACCAACCTGGCAGTGGTTTATCTGTCTCTGTCCACAATAAATAGAAAACCTCTGTCATTTAGATGAGTAAGACTTTCTGGTGGAAGGTTTCCTAGATACCCTGAGGACCTCTGGCACCCCTTCCGAGAGGTGTAGTTCAGCATATTCTAAATCCTCAAGAGCCAAGCTCTGAGTCTGAGGGACTGTAGATTGGGGTACAGAACCCTGTCCTGGGAGGAGGTTAGTAGGTTGTGCCTTCTTGGCAGGGAGATTGGTTTGGAGATTGGCAGGGCCAGTAGTAGTGAGTACCAAGACTGCCTGGCCCAGTCTGGAGCAACGAGGATCATTGTTGCCGTTGAACCCTGAGCTTGTTCAGTACTCTGAGCAGCAAGGGAAATGGTGGGAAGGCATACAGAAACATCCCTGTCCAATCCAGCAGGAGTGCATCTAGAGGCACTGTGCCCAGTACAGGGGGCCAGCAACAGAACAGTGACAGCTGGTGATTGTCTGGTACTGAGAAGATGTCCACCTCTGGGGTACCCCACCTTCTGAACACCACCTGCAGGATCTGCCTGTTTAGTGACCAATCATGGTGGTTCTGGTTGATCCTGCTGAGAAAGTCTGTGAGGAGGTTGTCCTTCCCTGCTAGGTGAACTGCTGAGAGGGAGATCCCAAGGGAATAAGCCAGGTTCCACACCTTCATGGCTGCTGTGCACAGGGGGAAGACCTTATGCCCCCTTGCTTGTTGATGTAGTACATTGTGGTTGTACTGTCTATCCTGACTTGAACCACTTTGCCCTGCAGCATTGAAGCAAAAGACTGAATGCCCAGATAGACCACCTTGAGTTCCATCAGGTTTATGTGAAGCAGAGACTCCTGCTGGAGCCAGATACCATGGGCAGTATGATTCCCTAAGTGGGTGCCCCATCCTAGAACGGAGGCATCTGTTGTCAAGACTGCTGCTGCTGGCAGCAGGAGGAAAGGCAAGCATTCCCTGAGGTTTTCCTTTTCCTACCACCATTGCAGAGCTTGAAGCAGGGTTCCTGTGACTGGTATCATCTTTGACAGGGAGTCTCTTCTCTGAGATCAGTGAGCCCTGAGGTGGAACTGAATGTCCCTCATCTGGAATCTTGATCCCGACACTGTTGCTGTTGATGCAGCCATGTGACATAACAGCTGGAGAAAACGCCTTTCTGGTCTGGGGGTATGAAGCTGGAAAAAGCTTGCCAGCTGTACCAAGCTGTCTACCCCTCTCTGTGGGAGGAAGGCTCTTCCTCTCAGAGTATCTAGTTCTGCCCCATAAACTCCAGGAGTTGAACTGATGTTAGCACTGACTTTTTCTGGTTTACCAGGAAGCCCAGTGTACCCAGGGTATCCTGAGTGATGGTCAGTGCTTTTCTTACCTGCTGAGGGGACAGATCAACCACCAGCCAGTCATCCAGGTATGGGAAGACTGTAACCCCCTGTCTCCTTATTAGGTGTGCCACCACTACTGCTAGGCACTTGGTGAACACTCTTGGAGCAGATGTCAGGCCAAAAGGCATGGCTTTGCACTGGTGGTGTCCTGATGGCAATCTGAACCTGAGGTACTTTCTGTGTGATTGCCTGATGGGAATATGGAAGTAGGCATCTTTTAGGTCCAGAGATGCCAGCCAATCTCCCTTCCTGAGTGTAGGAAGAATGGTAGCCAGAGTGGCCATTTTGAACTTTGATTTTTGTCAACTGTTTGTTTACATGTCTGAGATCCAGTATGGGTTGACACTCCCCTGCTTTCTTTAACCTGAGGAAGTACCTTGAGTAGAGAGCCCCTTTCTTGCTGGGCCAAAGGAGCTGGCTCTACTGCCTTTTCCAAAATCAATTTTGCTACTTCCTCCTCCAACAGAGTTGCCTCTGTTAGGCTGGCAGGTCTGAAAAGTCTTGCCCTAAGTTAGGGAAGAACTTTGAAATGGAGGGCAAGCCCCTGGCCCACTACCTCCGGGACCCACTTGTCTGTGGTTATGGATTCCAAAGCCAGTGGACCAGTCTGTCTCCCACTGGAAGTGGGGAGGCGACCCTAGCAGGCCACTCCAGGGGTCTGCTTGGCTTGTGTGCTTTGCTGAGTGCTGAGGCCAGCCTGGCTGCTGCCCCTTCTGCCTCTGCCTCTGAAGTACCCCCTCTAAGGCTGGTAAGCTGGTGATGCCTGAGCCTGGAAGAAGGGCCTGTAGTGGGATTTACCTCTGTCCCCATTCCCCTGGTACTTCTGTGGTGTTGCTGCCTTCTCTTTTGCAGCAGCACTCTTACAGGCCATTTTATACTGATCCATCTTCTTCATGTAAGCCTCTGTTTGCTCACCGAAGAGAGACGAAGACTCACAAGGGAAGTCCAGTGCCTTCGTCTGTGTGTCCTGTGACAAATTAGTGGCCCTTAGCCAGGCAAATCTCCTCAGAGACACTGAGATCACAATTTGCCTGGCAGCAATGTCATTTACATCTACTGCCATCTGAAACTGGCATTTAGAAGCTTCTATGCCCCTTTTTGCAGCTTTGGACAAGTCTGAGATCATGTGTGCAGGGCAAGCCTTAGCTATTTCTAAAACAGTGTTCCATAGGCTCTTCTGGTATCTGTATACATAAGCCATGTAGGTTGCTTGTATAAGAGTGAGAGAAGCACCCAAATAGGATTTCTTGGCCATAGAATCCATTTTCCTGGAATCCTTTTCTGGTGGATGTGATGCCAGGGGAATCCCTGCTTTATCACATGCAGCATCCTGCACCACCCCTTCATGGCTGGGATGCCCAAAAAAGGAATTATACTCCAGACTTGGCCACCCAGTACTTCCTATCAATCCTCTTGTCCACTGGGGGAATGGAAGTAGGGGTCTGCAAAATCTTGGAGGCTTGTCTTTTCAAGGACTTATGGATGGGCAACAACAGCCTTTTAGTTGCTGGTACATCCATCATTTAATAATAATAATAATTAATAATAATAATAAATAATAATTATTTTATTTATATAGCGCCTTTCAGTGTGTCAAGGCGCTGAACATTTTAAAATTATAAATTCACATTCCAGATACAAATCTTCAAAACATGTATAAAAATACACCATAATAGCATAATAAATTATAATAAAATTCCAGTCATACTAAGATTAACTTAGTTATCCAAGAAGGCCATTTTCCATAAATGTGATTTCAAATCTTTCTTAAATATCTCCACGGAGGTGCATTCCCATAACCGGTGTGGTAGAGAATTCCAAAGAGTGGGTGCAGCGTGAGAAAATGCTCTGCTGCCTGAAGATTTTAAACTCACCCTTGGAATCTCCAACAACCCCATGTCGGCTGAGCGGAGCGATCAGCCAGGGCAATAAGGCACCAGAAGGTCTTTCAGATAGGATGGACCCTGATTGTGAAGGGCTTTAAAGGTCAATAAAATGACTTTAAAGGTGATCTGCCACCATATAGGTAGCCAGTACAGTTCGCACAGCACCAGGGTAATATGACAGGACCTACTTGTCCCAGTCAAAACCCGGGCTGCAGCGTTCTACACCAGCTGTAGGTGATGGATTTCTACCCCAGAAAGCCCAAAGTAAAGGGCGTTGCAGTAGTCTAAGCGCAAGGACACAAAGGCGTGGACCAACGTTGGCAAAGAGTCAGACGGAACAATGTACCTAACCCTGGCAATATTCCTAAGATGGTAAAAGGAAGTCCTGACAACGGCCGACACTTGAGATTGAAGAGTCAGCCTGTCATCTAGGATAACCCCAAGGCTATGCACCCGTTCGGAGGTCGGAAGTGACACGCCGCCAAGAACAATTCCAGAAGGCGTGCCAATATCTCTTAATCTGATCACCCGGGTCCGCCACCAGAACCTCTGTCTTCTCCAAGTTCAACTTTAGCCAACTAGAATCCATCCAATCTTAGATTTCCTCCAGACAGTTGTTAAACACCGAGAGAGCTCCATCCTGGTCAGGTGCAAAAGACAGGTATAGCTGGGTATCATCTGCATAGCAGTGAAACCTCAGCCCATACCATCTTATAATGTCTCCGAGGGGCAGCATATACACTGCAAATAACATGGGTGACAGCACAGAACCCTGAGGCACTCCACACAACAAAGAGATTGAGCCAGAGGAAAAATTCCCCGACACAACTCTTTGTGATCTCCCAGTGAGGAATGGAGTGAACCATTGGAGAATGGTTCCCGACATTCCACAGATTTGCCTCAGGCATGCTAACAACACCATATGATCCAGTGTCAAAAGCTGATGAGAGATCAAGGAGAACCAGGATGGAACGTCTCTTCTGATCCCTCGCCCTCAGAAGATCATTAAGCACCCGAACCAGTGCAGTCTCGGTGCTATGTCTTTTACGGAAACCAGATTGGAAGGATTCATAGATATTATGGATGGTTAAATGGTCGTCCAATTGGGCAGCCACAACCTTCTCAATAACCTTCCCAATAAAGGGAAGGTTAGAGATAGGTCTGTAGTTTGAGAAACAGTCTGAGTCCAAGGAAGCTTTCTTCAAGAGAGGTGTCACCACCACCTCTTTCAGGGAGCTAGGAAATTCACCTGACTCCAAGGAGCACCAGACTATTTGCACCAGAACTGGACCAATGATATCAGAGCAACTCAAAATTAGGGAAGTCGGTCCAGGGTCCAAACCACAGCTTGTGGGACGCACACTATGGATGATCCTCATAATATCCACGAACTCATGTCGACAAAAGGAACTCCAAGAGAATTGAGGCACTGTGATCTCGTACTGTCCTACAACATCTGGTTTCTCTTCCTCCTCCTCTGTGGATTCTTGAGTGGAAAGGTCCAGAGTCTGAGCCATTTGCTTCATAAAAGCAAAGTGAAATGAAAAATCCTCAGCTCCCTCCTCAGGGGAGTCAGAATAGTGAGGATCAGGGGATACTTCTGGTTCAAGAGGTTCCCCATAGTCTTCATACTCATCCTCATCATCCTCATCCTCCCCTTCCATATAAACCTCAGTAAATCTTTCAAGTGAACTTAGAACCGAGGAAGAACCCAGGTCCTGAACTGAGGACTGTGAACCAGGATGCTGATCCAGAACCGTGGTACCGGTTTGCAGCACCTGAACAATGCTTATAACGCTAGCTATAGCTTCTGCAGTTGGAACTGCTGGAATCGTCGGTTGCGGTTTCTTAACTGAGTGCTTTTCATTCTTCATTTTCTTAGCAGAACTTGCTGGTTCAGAGGCAGTGTCTGCGGTTCTCTTTTTATCTGAGGAACCTTCACCCTGCTCAGACGGTTGTTCAACCGGTTCCTTGGGTTTCTCCTTCTGAGAGGAGAACGTTTTATCCACAGCTGGGTCAGCAGCCTTCTCAAACATTTTTTCCTTCAGTCGGTTCAAATGCCTATCAAGCTTCGACTGAGGAAAATTCTTACAGATTTCACAATCTGCCTCAAGATGTTCAAACCCTAGACAGACAACACACACTAAGTGAGGATCAGCTTTAGCAAACGGTTCCCCACACTCTGTACAATGCTGAAAATATAGGGCTGGTTCTTTTCTTGGGTAGTGACATAACCAAAAAAAACCCCTAACAGTGTGTTTTATGAGAGCCCAAGCACACACAAAAAGAATATCTTTCAACTTTTTTTTTATGCAGTCAGTTTAGTGACCGAAGAGAGAACCAAGAATTACCACGGTTTCTCTCCAAATGAAATAACTGGCCCAAAAATGTTCAAAAGTGAAAATTAAACTTTAAAATATATAAATAAAGGTTTGGTTTCTTCCCAGTTAAATGAACTGAGAAGAAACCGAAAAACTGGAATTAAAAAAAAAATTCCCCTGCTCATTTGTTTTAACTTGTAAAATTTATTGACAGTAGCAGAAAGGAATATGGTCAAGTCAATACATAACAGGAATGTTACATAAATAGACCTCAAAACAAAAAAAAGGCCTCTTTGATCTATTCTAGAAATAAAGTACTGTAGCCACAGACAAACATGACCTAAAATGTTGTGCAATAACAAACTTAGTCCCATCTATATCCTTCTTTTTCAGGTTAAAGTCTATTATGTCAAAGAAAGAAGAAGGGTGTTTGTCCATCAGTAAAGAGGTGTTACTTAAACGCACATAGTTAGTTCATAACTGAGAATCCTGGGATACCATATCACCTCTCAAAAGTCCACGTGTTAACCCTGTGTGTTATCTTTCATAACAATAAAAAAAGTTTTAGAACAAGAAAAACACTATTGAAACAAAAGTACAAACAAAATCAGCTGTCCTGTGTGGTTATTCCCCTAGATTTAGAATAGGGATGGAGGTGGGGAAGGCACGATCTGAAAGAGTGAGGGAGAGGCCCACATCTGGGCAAGGGCAGCCTGAAAGCAACATATCCTAATTGTGTTGAGGTCCCCCATATGGATAGTTCTGGGGACTTCAATGCCTGGGTTGACGATGACCTCTCACATTTTGGTCAAAATCTCCTCCAGCTGATGATGACACTGGGCCTTACACAGGTAGTTACCTCCTCAACCCATGTAGGGGGTCACTTGTTGGATCTGATCTTTCTTTTGGAGATAGCCGACTTGGGGGTGGAATCAGTCGGTTGGTCTGCCCATCACACCATAAGGTTTAGTTTCAGGGCCACCCCAGTAGGTCTGCCCCTACAGAAATGGTTCAGTACCGCCCTTTAAGGGGAATTACCCCCAGTGACCTATCTGCGGTGCTGGACCTATCAGGCTTTTTGGGTGAATGGATGAGTCTAGGTGATCTCGTATTAGCCTATAATGAGGCTGTGGGAGACGCCCTGAACAAGATTGCTCCTGTTTGTGTTCGGCCTCTCACCCTTCACCCAAGGAGCCCTTGGTTTGATGGTTTCTTGATGGAGCTGAAGCGAGTTGGCCGAAGGAAGGAGAGAGTCTGGCGGAAGTCTGGCCTTGATGCTGACAGGCTTAGGTTGAGGGCACATTATGATGGCTATCAATCAGAACTCACCCATAAGAAGGCAGAATTCCTGTCCAGGGAAATTTCTGCTGCACAGAATCAACCAGCTCAGCTTTTCCAGACTGTTAACAGACTGTGCAATCCAATCTGTCTCCAGCCCAGAGAAGCCTTTTCTCAGCTAGAATGTGAGGAATTTGCTCAATTCTTCGCAGATAAGGTTGCCTACATCAGGTCTGACATTGGCCTGACCTCTCCTGTGAGAGATTGTAGGGATCAGCAGGAAGTGGCATGCACTCAGTCTGTCTGGTCAGATTTCTGCCGGCTAGAATTCATGGACATTGTGAAGATCGTCCAAACATTGTGCCCAACCAGTTGTAGTTTGGATCCAGGCCCTACACCCCTTTTAGTGGGACGTGTAGATGTTATCTGCCCGATCCTTGCTGAAATTGTCTGGAAGTCCTTGGAGAGGGGGGTCTTCCCATACCCCCTCAAGGAGGTGGTCATTCAACCACTCCTTAAGAAATCCTCCCTGGATCCAAATTGTCTAGCCAACTATCGGCCTATCTCTAACCTGCCATTTGTTAGTAAGGTTATTGAAAATGTGGCTGCTCTGCAATTGGATGATCACCTCACAACTCACAGTGTCTATGATACTCTCCAGTCTGGTTTTAGGAAGAAGCATAGCACAGAGACTGCACAAGTCCGGATATTAAATGACCACCTAATGGCTAGAGATTGAAAGGCATGTACCATTCTGGTCCTGCTTGATCTCTTTGCTGCATTTGACACTGTAGACCATGGTGTGCTGCTGGAGTGCCTGCGGCTTCTTTGTGGGCTGTCTGGTACAGTCCTCAAATGGTTTAATTCATTCCTCATGGGCAGGTCTTGGAGAGTTGCCACCAGAATCTATTCCTCTGGCGCTCCCCCCCGGCTCCATTTTGGCCCCCATGTTGTTTGCAGTGTACATGCTACAATTGAGATATATCATCAGGCGACAGAGTCTGAGTTTTCACTGCTATGCAGATGATACTCAGCTGTATATGTCCTTTTTACCCGGACAAAATGATGCACTCTCTGTGCTAAATAATTGCCTTACCAAGATCAAAACTTGGATGAGTACCAGCTGGCTGGGACTGAATCCAGATAAGACTGAAGTGTTAGTAGTGGACCCTGGTTGTCCGGGGGTGGGTTTGGGGGCTGGACAGCCATCAGGTTTATTCCTTGATGACATACGGCTCACTACCTCAGACCAGGTGCATAACCTGGGCATTATTTTTGATGATGGTCTGACACTAAAACCCCAGGTGTCGGCAGTTGTCAAAACCTCTTTTTACCATCTGAGAAATATCACCCAGGTGAAACACTTGGTTCCTCTTGACGATCTTCCAACATTGGTCCATGTCTTTGTCACTACCTACCTTGATTACTTTAATTCCATCTACCTAGGGCTACCAAGTGTTGATATCCACCGCTTGCAGCTGGTGCAGAATGCAGCAGACAGGCTCTTGACTGGGACCTCCAGGTCCAGTCATGTTACATCTGTGCTCCGTGAGCTGCACTGGTTGCCTGTTCAGTGGCAGATCACCTTTAAGGTTGGCTTGCTAACCTTTAAAGCCCTACATGATCAGAGACCCGGCTACCTGCAAGACCTCCTGGTACCCTACTGCACCCTCTGTCCTCTCCGATCCGCTGAGGGATTGCTAGAGATTCCCAGGGTGCGATTGAAGATATCTGGTGCCCGTGCTTTTTCTTTTTCGGCTCCAACCCTGAGGAATTTTCTACCTCATCAGTTAAGAGAATGCCTGACCATCAATAGGTTTAAAACTCAGCTAAAAACTTAGATATTTAATTTAGCCTTCCCTAATTATATTTAATTTGTCTTTATTGTCCCTGTTTTTAACTTATATTTATATTTATCTGTATCTGATTTTTATGTACAGTGCCTTGGTTCTGAATGGCGCTATAAAAATAAAATTTGATTTGATTTGATTGTTCCTTCTTATATTGTAGAACTGGATTACAATTGAAGTTGATCTAGAATTGGGGTACCATCTTTACTCTCCCTGTAATGATAGTAAGGAAGCCACCTGGAGTTGAACTTATCTATTTGTAAACATAAGTGTGCTGTTATGGCCTCCATACTCAATATTTTGCATATTATGTAACCATTGTTGAAGAAACAGATTATTAGGGGGATAACCAGTTTTGTGTAATCACTTTAGTTGCATCTGCCACCAAGATATAAAAGAGATATTTTGTTGCTTGCTACTAACCCCTCTTGGTGGAAAGCCTAGTGCCATATTTTCAAACATGGGACTCAGATTCAGGTGCAACATCTCCATCACTTCCTCAGTAACTGCAGCCCAAAAAGGACAAACTTCTGGATAATCCCAGAAAATATGGTAATGATTTCCCACTTCCCCACAGTCTCTCCAACATTTATCCAAAGAGTAAGTATCAAAAAGTTAATCTTGCACAGACTTTCCATCAAAATTCCTGCCAGGATGGAGAGCCTGTGGTTCTGTATATGCCTTGCCATATTTTTTCCCAGCCCTGGGAAGGTAAAGTATAGAAACAAATGCATGTGAGGGAAGCACCATCCAATGCTCTGCATTCAGTTTCCAATGTTTTTATTGCACAAATAGCCACAAAATAAAAAAATAAGGATAAAGCGCCATATGGTGTTGACTGTGACGGGATTACAAGACTTATAGAGACCCCTTTCAAGTGTGTTGCAACAGCAATCTCTTTCTGCTCTCTGTCACACTTCATTTTTCCCCCATTAGACAGGAAGGCCACCTGTCTGATGTCCTATCTATCCCTAGTATTCAAGCCTCTGGTCTCTGTGTGCCTAATAATCCCGATCATGCTACCTTGCGAATGTGCACACTATTGCCACTCGAATCTGTGAATATGCACATTAGCGAGCCCACGGCTTTCCATTTTGTTTAAATTACTAAAAAGTCCAGGTATACTGTTCTAAGTGTAGTCATGTAAGTAAAACCCTAATAGATTGACAGAATCCTGGTGGTTTCAGACTCGAGTCCTGCTTAAATGAAGGAGAGAGGTTAAACTGTCACAGCGTCAGCTCTAAAGGTATAGCAGTATTAAAAGATACATTTTTTTTTATTTCTGAAAGCACAGAAATAAATTGTTGATTTAACACAAAAGGGTCCAGTAACACATTTAGGAATTTAGGGAGGAAGCCTGGAAAGAAACTCTACAGTTAAGTTGTCTAGACTTCTGGAAAAGAAGTAATTTGAAAATAAAAGCTTTGTTTTGTGTAAGGCTAGTAGGGATTGTTTTGAGCAGGACTGTTTTGCGCTGCAGTCCTGCTTGAAAACCTCGCTGTTAATAATCAGCTAAATGTTTAGTTGCTAACAAAATAAGCAAGAAAACAATAAAGGTTGTTGAAATAAAGTGGGAAAACACTTTGGAAAGCAGTTTACCTCTTATGTAAAATGTTGCGTTGTTGCAAATGTATCTGGTGCACTTTCCTATGCTCTCATGACCCCTCAGCCTCTGCCTCATTCTCTAAGAGCCAGCAGGCCCAGTCATCAATACTCTTATAGACAGAGGATCTGTGGGTGGAGTCTGTATGAGGTGGAAAATGCTCAGATTATTTTTATTTCTGGATAGCTATAATAAAATTAGCCAAGTATGTAGGTATATATATTATTTATATATGGGACATGTATAGTTATGGGTAACCTTATTTTAATTCATGAAATAAAGATTTTGAAGTATAACTAAAAAGGTGGGAAGGGCTTCCCTCACCATGTGATGTACTAGCACTATTAATGAAGGGTGGATACTGATACCCAGTCAGTTCACTACAGGGCTCAGAAGGGAGCTGACCCTAACAATTCCCTAGCACTTCCTAGTAGTTATTTCTTTTGTTTGAGTTGAAGTTTATCATGGAATTGAATTTATCCTCTTTATTTCTTTGTCAGAAACAGTTTGTTTATTTTCTGTTATATTTGGCTGAATAAAAGCTGATTATTTTTGTTCCTGAATCCTGATGTCTGAGTCTGAATCCCAAGCACCTGCTACACTGGTGTCAGAAGTGGGATTCTTTTGAGACACCGTCTTGAAAGCGGAATACCAGACCTGGTATTCACAGTGCACCATGTTGGAGCCATCAGCTGTCAGCCAGCTGGTTACTAGTCAACCCAGTCCTGGTTGGATGCAGACACGCAAGGTGACAGAGATATCGCAAATATCTTTATCGCCTGGACTACCTGATGTAAGACACAAGGAGGCAAAGAGAGAGGAAAAAGAGATTGAAGGAGGTGCCACCACTCCTGAAACTACGGAACCTGAGGATAGACCCCCTGAGGAGGTACACGATCTATTAAGGTGGCTGTGTGTATGCCAGATGGAATTAGAGAGACAACAGGAGTTGAATCACCTACAGAATGAGGCCCGTTGGACAGATACTATTCGAGCCATCCAAACATTAGGTACATCAAGACCACCTGCACCTAGAGAACAAGAGGAACCAAAAGACATTAAAATGTCTAAATTGACTGATTTATATGATATTGAGGCATATATCACAACATTCAAAAGAGTGGCAGAAGCTTTTCGTTGGCCTAAAGAACAGTGGATGGTGTGGCTAGCTCCTTATTTATCAGGGAAGGCACAACTGGCTTATAGTCATTTGGACAGTGTTCATGTCAACGATTATTATTATGTCCACCAAGTCAACCTTAAAAGATATGATATTAGTGTCGAGACCCACAGACAAAGGTTTGGAACCTTTAGATGTCACTCTGCTGCCTCCCCCAAGAAGCATATACCCAATTGTGAGACCTAAGTTATAAATGGCTGCAACCCAATTCAAGGACTATGGAACAAGTAATGGAAGATATCTTCTTGGAACAATTTATAAAAATTCTTCCACAAGATGTACAAATGTGGGTGAGGGAGCATCGCCCTGAGTCTGCACAAAAAGCCATTGACCTAGCAGAGGACTACATAACGGCAAGACCTTTGAGAGCGAGAGGACACTCAGGGGCTCATGGACCCTCACCCACGGTAAGAACTGTCCCCATTTTTAATACTAATCATGCTGGGGTATCACCTGTTGTTGGGGGGAAGCAATGAAGGGGCACTAGGGACTACCAGGGTGGGTAGAGGACCCAACCCAGTCATCATATGCCATGAATGCCAGGGGAAAGAACATACCACCAGATATTGCCCACGTAAAAAGAAGGAACACTCACATCTAGCTCTTGCTAATTGGGGTCAAATTCTGACTACAGTACAATTAAATGGGAAAGAGGTCCCTGCACTTTTGGACTCTGGTAGCAAACAGACTCTAGTACAAGCATCTCTGTTACCTGAAGGAAACAGTAAAGACACAACCAGGGTAACATGTATCCATGGGGATGTTCATGCCTATCCAGTACAACGTACCATCCTGAGTGTTCAAGGGCAAGTTCACAAAATAGAAGTCGGACTGGTTCCTAACCAGCCTGTGCTGGTGGTAATTGGACATGACTACCCTGCGTTTGATACATTAATGGGTATGGACTCTAAAGTATCTGTTGTCACCACCAGGGCACAAAGCAGGCAGACACCAACATTTCCCCAGATGTTCCCTTTTGATGAGGACATATATAACATCCCTGGAAAGGATAGGAAGTCAAAGTCAAACAGAAGAAGGGCAAGGTTGTTGTGGAACTATAAAAAGGACACTCTAATTGCTATGGACAATTATGGTGTAAATGGAATATTTAAGATTGAGCAAACCACTGATGCTACTTTGGCTCCTTGTTTTTCACAGGTTGTAGAAGCAGATAACAAGACAGAGTATCTCAGATATGTGATACATGAACAACTGTTGAATAGGGAATGTAAGAACCCCAAAACAGGATATGTACTAGAACAGCTGATGGTGCCTATGCAATATAGACAGCAATTAATAACCTTAGCCCATGACATCCCTATGGCAGGTCATTTAGGGAGGGACAAAACCCTGAGCTGATTATTATACCATTACTTCTGGCCAGGGATTCATGAGCAGGTAGCCACTTACTGTCAGAGTTGCCAGGAATGTCAGAAAGTGGCTACAATAACCAGAAAGGACAAGGTACCCTTACAACCCCTTCCATTAGTAGACACCCCTTTTAACCGCATAGCAATGGATATTGTGGGACCCCTTCCTAAGAGTAGCAAAGGCAATCATTTCATTCTTGTGGTGTGTGACTATGCTACACAATATCCCGAAGCGATTCCCTTATGGACAGTTACAGTCCCCAGAATTGCAGAGGAACTCTTAAAAATATTTAGTAGAGTTGGAGTACCCAGGGAAATTCTTACTGACAGAGGCAGTCATTTTTGATCCTGCCTACTAGCATGCCTCTATCAGTCTTTGGATATTGGGGCTTTGTACACCTCTCCATATACATAGATACATAGACAGTGTCGGCAGATAAGGGCCTATGGCCCACCCAGTCTGCCCATTAATCCCATTAATGCCATATCATTCCCAAACTGATGGGCTGGTGGAGAGATTCAACAAAACTTTAAAGAAAATGCTCATGAAGTATGTACAGGATGAAGGGAGATTTTGGGACATTAATTTGCCATATCTAATGTTTGCATACAGGGAGGTACCCCAGGCGTACACTAGGTTTTCCCCTTTCGAATTACTATATGGGAAGAATCCAAGGGGACCTTTGGATATTATGAAGGAGAAATGGGAGGGCAAAAAGGGGCTTGAAGGTACTCCTACCCTCAAATACATTACCCAAGTAAGACAAAGACTTACCAAATACATTACACTAGCCCATCAGTATAACTTAGTAAAGCAAAAAGATCAAAAGAAATATTATGACCAAGGAGTAGGAAATAAAAGTCTACAACCAGGGGAGAAGGTGTTGCTGCTATTACGATCTACGGAAAGCAAACTGACTATGACGTGTCAGGGACCGTATATTGTACAAAGACAAGTCAGTCATGTCAATTATGACATAGATATCCCTGAAAGGAGAAAGAGGTTACAAATATATCATGTTAACCTCTTAAAGAAACGGTATGATAGAGAGCCTGTCCCTACTCTATTTATATATCCTGAACAACCTAACTCCGAATTAGAACAGGATTATCAGAGACTGGAAGGTGTAGGAGGAAGTGAAATGTTAACTATTAATCCTGACCTTAAGAGGGAGCAAAAGCTAGAACTAGACAAAATGCTCAATTCCTTTCCAAGATTGTTTTCATGCCAACCAGAGAAGGTAAAAGGAGTGGAGCACTAGATACATTTAAAACAGGAGACAGTTATTAGGCAAAAATCCCATAGGCTACCTGAGGAGATGAGAGAGGATGTTATTAGGGAAATAGAGAAGATGCAGGCATTAGGGGTAATAGAACCATCTACCAGTGAATGGGGTTCCCTTATGGTAGTCGAGGGAAGAAAGAAGGTTGCATTAGGATATGCTTAGATTTCCGCCGCCTGAATGCTATTTCAAAATTTGATGCATATCCTCTGCCCCGAATTGATGATATTGTAGACCATCTTGGGAAAGCTAAATACATCAGTACCCTTGAATTGACAAAGGGGTACTGGTAGATTCCCCTGAATAGGCAGGCTAAAGATAAAACTGCTTTCAGCACTCCCTTGGGCCATTTCCAATTCACCACCATGCCCTTTGGGCTTCACGGAGCACCAGCTATTTTCCAAAGATTTATGGACAATGTGCTCAGAACACATATGAACTATAGTGCCGCTTACTTGGACGATGTTATGGTGTTCAGGCAAAATTGGGAAGACCACTTACAACATTTGTCATAAGTTCTGACAGCCATCTCACAGGCTGGGTTAACAATAAATCCTGGAAAATGTGCCCTAGCTATGAGAGAGGTAAAATACCTGGGCTTCTGAATTGGAGAGTGCCAAATAAAACCTGACATTGGGAAAGTGGACGCAGTGGCAAACAGTCCCCACCCCCTTACAAAATGTCAAGTAAGGTCCTTTTTAGGACTTGCTGGCTATTACAGGTGATTTGTACCTGATTTTGCAACTATAGCCAGTCCTTTAACAGATTTAACAAAGAAAAATCACCCCACCGCAGTAAAATGGACACCAGACTGTGAAAAAGCATTCTGTACCATAATAGGTTACTTATGTGCATCACCTATATTAAAAAGTCCATATTTTAATCTTCCTTTTATTGTAAGGACTGATGCTTCTAACACAGGCATAGGAGCGGTACTAACACAAATAATTGAAGGGGAAGAACATCCAATGATATACATAAGTAGAAAATTACACAGCAGAGAAACTAAATATTCCACTATTGAGAAGGAATGTTTAGCCCTAAAATGGGCTATTGAAGCCTTAAAGTTTTATCTTTGGGAGTGGATTTTGAGGTCTGGACAGACCACAATCTGCTGTGCTGGCTTCAGGCTATGAAAGAAAAAAAAACCACGTATTATGCAATGGTATTTGGCTCTACAGCCTTACCAGTTTATCATTAGACAACGATCAGGGCCTGCTAATAAAAATGCTGATTATATGTCCCAATATGGAGCCGGGGTAAAAGATTCTGATAATCAGGTAGCATCACACCTCGGGGTAATGTAATTATAGCATTTGATACTGAATTATTTTTTCTATGTTTATAGTGAAAGGGACCCCGAGGTGGAGCTTCGGAGAGTGGAAGGGCTGAAGCTCCATCTCTCACCTGAGAGATCTGATATGTAACTACCTGATCTGAAATGAAAACCCTTAGGGTTTCCACTTAGGTGGGGAGGAATCTGTGACGGGATTACAAGGCTTATAGAGACCCCTTTCAAGTCTGTTGCAACAGCAATCTCTTTCTGCTCTCTGTCACACTTCATTTTTCCCCCATTAGACAGGAAGGCCACCTGTCTGATGTCCTATCTATCCCTAGTATTCAAGCCTCTGGTCTCTGTGTGCCTAACGATCCCGATCATGCTACCTTGCGAATGTGCACACTATTGCCGCTCGAATCTGTGAATACGCACATTAGCGAGCCCATGGCTTTCCGTTTTGTTTAAATTGCTAAAAAGCCTGGGTATACTGTTCTAAGTGTAGTCATGTAAGTAAAACCCTAATAGATTGATAGAATCCTGGTGGTTTCAGACTCGAGTCCTGCTTAAATGAAGGAGAGAGGTTAAACTGTCACAGCGTCAGCTCTAAAGGTATAGCAGTATTAAAAGATACATTTTTTTTTTTTACTTCTGAAAGCACAGAAATAAATTGTTGATTTAACACAAAAGGGTCCAGTAACACATTTAAGGATTTAGGGAGGAAACCTGGAAAGAAACTCTACAGTTAAGTTGTCTAGACTTCTGGAAAAGAAGTAATTTGAAAATAAAAGCTTTGTTTTGTGTAAGCGCTGTAGCGATTGGGTTTTGAGCAGGACTGTTTTGCGCTGCAGTCCTGCTTGAAAACCCTCGCTGTTAACAATCAGCTAAATGTTTAGTTGCTAACAAAATAAGCAAGAAAACAATAAAGGTTGTTGAAATAAAGTGGGAAAACACTTTGGAAAGCAGTGTACCTCTTATGTAAAATGTTGCGTTGTTGCAAATGTATCTGGTGCACTTTCCTATGCTCTCATGACCCCTCAGCCTCTGCCTCATTCTCTAAGAGCCAGCAAGCCCAGTCATCAATACTCTTATAGACAGAGGACCTGTGGGTGGAGTCTGTATGAGGTGGAAAATGCTCAGATTATTTTTATTTCTGGATAGCTATATTAAAATTAGCCAAGTATGTAGGTATATGTATTATTTATATATGGGACATGTATAGTTATGGGTAACCTTATTTTAATTAATGAAATAAAGACTTTGAAGTATAACTAAAAAGGTGGGAAGGGCTTCCCTCACCATGTGATGTACTAGCACTATTAATGAAGGGTGCATACTGATACCCAGTCAGTTCACTACAGGGCTCAGAAGGAAGCTGGCCCTAACAATTCCCTATTACTTCCTAGTGGTTATTTCTTTTTCTTTGAGTTGAAGTTTATCATGGAATTGAATTTATCCTCTTTTATTTCTTTGTCGGAAACAGTTCATTTATTTTCTGTTATATATGGCTGAATAAAAGCTGATTATTTTTGTTCCTGAATCCTGGTGTCTGAGTCTGAATCCTAAGCACCTGCTACACTGACCCCAACTCCTTGTTTGAGGGCAGTAGCTGCGATGCTCCCACGGACAGTATATCAGAGAGGGAAAAACCTCTATGATATGTTAGTCCATTCTTCACAACCAGCACAGCAATGTAGGAGGACATGGCTCCCCCCCACCCCCCAAAGGGGTACTTTTTGTGTGGACACTGCAAATTTTGTGAAATTGTAATAAAAACTAAAGACTTTACATCAGTTAATGCAGGAAAGACCTATGAAATTAGGGAATGTATTAATCGCTCGACATGTTCAGTAGTATACTTGGCAACTTGTGAGTGTACTGCCTTTTATGTTGGAAAAACCTCTAGAATGCTTAAGCAAAGGATTTGTGAACATCAGAGTGATATTAGAGGTATTGATTGTAGAAATGCCTTAGCAAGACACATAATTAGGACTTCAGGAGAGCATTCTCTCTCATGTAGAGGTATAGAAAAGGTTAAATTAGGTGTTGGGGGGGGATTTGGAAAATAAATTGCTGTGCAGAGAGGCTTTTTGGATCTTTCATCTCAGAACAACTATGGCTCCGGGTCTGAATGATATTTTTGATATCTCACCCTATTGGCGAAGTGGAAGGAGTGGACACAAAGTGATTAAATAACTATATGACATATGTGGTTCCTGATTTTTATTCTTTTTGGACAAGCGGCAAATATCTTTGGATTGTATAGTGTTAAATCCAGAGTCTGTGATTGAATCTAAATGTTATATGAGATGGAAATTTTAGTTTTGTTTTCCCCATGTGAGAATATATATAGTTATATTATATAGCAAATCCCCTTTGAATAAGAAGGTCTGATGTGCCTTTGGTAGACATATCATACTTTTTAATTTATATGTATGATGTTTATGTAAGTTGGGTTGTTGGTTTAACAAAGGTATATGAAATAGGAGACCGTAATATGAGGGGAATTATGCTTAAAATGGATTATTGTTTTTTTAAATAGAATTGCAGCTGCAATTCACTTTGCATTTATAGGTAATTGTGCTACATTAATTATGAAAATTGGGGATGGACATAAATTATAATCCTTAAAAAACTTAAATAGTGTTTATAAAAATGTAAAATATATATACCCTTGCACATTTGATTATAATGCAAAGTGGTTTGAGCACCTCTCTAATAATATTTATTTTTAATGTTGTCTGTCACTTTAAATAGTACACTATAAAATAGGTTTATGAGAGGTGCAGGGTTGTCCATGAAGAAGCGCGCATGCGCGAAACCAGTCAGGTCTTTTAGGACTTGGAATCAGCACTATATGGCACGTTATCCTCATTTATTTTCATTTTGTGGCTCTTTGTGCAATAAAAACATTGGAAACTGTATACAGAGTGTTGGATGGTGCTTCCCTCACATGCATTTTTGAGACTTTGATTTGGGAGGGCACATCTGCGAGTGGAGCCTGCTTTCCTGTGTTGAATTTGATCTGGATCCTCTCTATTGCTACCGATCATCTCCTTCCTGTAACAGTGTGTACATTTGCAAGATCAATTTCCGGCTATCTGATGTGTGCCCTTTGGTCCATACTAGCGTCACTCCCAGAGATGGTGATTGTGTTACCCCTACAGTCCCAGGCCCTGTTAAAATGTAATACTGGCACTGCAGGAATCTATGAAAATCTGATGCTTGCAAATGAAACTTACATTTCAAGAAAGAAAAGCTTCTGACAGTGGCTTCTGTAGTAAACATTTGCCCTAGATTGTGCAAACCAAGTTTTGTCCACAATTGAAATTTATGGTCCCAACGTGCCACTTCAAAACTTGGTAAGTATTGCAGAGGGATATAATTCCAAGCTGGGGTGAGAATTTCCCACCTTTGTCTAGCCTGGAGTCACATATAAAAACTATGTCTGGTCCATGGATTATTTATATTTTTAAGTTCTGGGCTGGAAATCACCCAGGGCAGTGTAGAGTAAAGAAAGAAATATAGGGGTAAGAAATTAATTTTGATTGCATCTATTCTATTTGAGAAAGTAAAAGGATGGAAGTACCACTGATTAAGATCAGCATACACCTGTTGTTTCAGAGTATCACAACTGGGATACATGACAGTCAGTCAACAAATTAGTTGTCAACGGACTGTACAGTGACACCTTTATGTTGACCAGTTTTGCAGTCGGCATAAAGGCAGTCACTTCGGACTATGTTTTCTTCAGGGGGCTTTGCCCCCCAACCCCCCCAGAACTCTTATAATTAACTCTGAGTCAGAGTTGATTCAGGGAGAGGGTGCAAGACCCCCAGAAAGCAGTGCCGAGGTCCCATGCTGGCATTACAGCGACCTGGCGCTGTTGTCGCTGTAATGTCGGTCATGGTAAAATTGTCACCATAGCAACATCATACCTCATAATTGTATGTATACAATTTAGATAGACTTGTAGGGATTTGTACACCTAGAGAGTACTCTTTGTCCTTCACCCATTTGAATGACATCTATACTTTCAATTGTGGTGTAATGGTGCCATTAATCCGCAAAACCTCAGTTTTGTCAGTGTTGATCCAAAAACCTGAGATTTCTCCATAAGTATGTAATAGCTGCTGTTGTGGGGGAAGTGATTTATCAGGATAACTAAGATATATTAAAGTGTTATCTGCATAATGTGAAATTTTATTCGTTCAGCTCTGGACTGTGATCCCCATTATCCCCTCTGCCTGCTGCACTGCCTCCGCCAAAGGTTCCATACTGATGGTGAATGGGAGGGGGTAAAGGACATCCCTGTCTAGTCCCCCTTTCAATCAGGGGAAAAAATTTGATAAAGTACCATTGACCCTGACTCATGCTTTGAGCTGAGTATAAAGCATAGTAATTCAAGTCAGGAAACCCTTCCCAACACCCATGTGCTCCAAAACTGTTTTACGATAGGTCCAATTAAGGGAATCAAATGCCTTCTCTGGGTCAAGAAAAATCACTAATTGAGGTATGGAAGTAGGAATTTTATGTGTCAGAATGTTTCAAAGTGTGCGTATGTTGTTGGAAAGGTGCCTGTGTGGGATGAATCCCTACTGGTTAGGATGAATAAGAGTTTCAATATGCCGTGGTAGTCTCTTAGAGAGAATCTTAATAAGAATTTTCAAATCTTGAATAAGTAATGAAATTGGTCTACATGCAGCACATATATCTCAGGTTTTCCCAGGTTTTGGTATAACAGAGATCATTGCTTTCTACCATGAACTCTGTATTTTTCCATCCTCTACACAGGCATTGAAAGCATTAGTCAAAATAAGGACTAAAGTATCTTTAAATATTTTTTAAAATTCCGCACTATAGCTGCCCGGCCCGGGTTTTTTTCCACTTTTGGATTCTTGTATGGCTAGTTCAAACTGCAACTCTGATATGGGGCGTCTAAGTATTGACTAATTTCTGGGCTTAGTGTAGGTAAGTTTAAATATTCTAAAAACATTTTATTTTGATTTTCTCTTATGGCCTCATTCATAGTTTCCTTGTAAAGGTCTTGATAGATCTGCTTAAAACTGTGAGCTATGTTACTAGGTGTTGTCTGTACCTTAGTGGAATCTTGTGTGTCTTTAATTTAGAAAACTGTCTGACTTGCCATTTCTTTGCGTAACCAAAAAGTTAAAAGATGGGCAGCTTTACCTCCCACTTCATGATGTTTTTGATTGGAGAAATGCAAATATCCCTCTGTTCATTTATCTTCCAGGTCCTTTAATTCTTGTCTGACCTTTGTTAAGGCTTTCAGCATTTTACCATTCCCTGTACTGGTTTCATGTTTCAATTCCAAATCCTGTAATTTAGCCAGCAAACAAGTGTGGGTCAACTGAGCAAACATTTTTTTTTGTTTGCTGAGGCATAAGTTTTGATTTCACCCCGTATCTCCACCTTTATTGTATCCCACCCTAATGAGGCCAAGCAATAGGGATGATCCCTGCTCTTTTTAATATCTAATATCTATTGTCCACAAACTCAGTTTGACAGAATTGAGCTATTCAAAAGTATTCAATCATATTTGTACTCCATTAAATGGATTATATTAGGTGGAGACTTTAATTGCTGATTTTCCACCTGTGAATAGTTACTACGGGGGAAACAGATTTACTGTAACTCTACCTACTAGGCCTGTGCAAACCTCCCAAAGTTCAACCATGAGAAATTTGACTATCAAACCAGGTAAAGTTTGTTCACCTAAGTTCTCTCACTGGTGGACTCCTTCACACTGGTTTGACCATTCAAACATTGGGAAATGGGATAAAAATTAAATAATATAATGCACTGGGCTGATGAAGCACCCAAAACAACAGGATTTGCATAGAGCTACTGGTCCATAAATTGTGTCTGTTCTGTCAGTGCCAACATGGACAATGGTAGTAAACAAGAGTATGCAGTTAAGAATGCTCAAAATAAAATGGTTTGCAAGGCCTATGTATGCCCATAAGTACAGAATCCCACAGAGCAGGCTACTGGTTCCAAACATTGTGTGTCCATTGGGACAATACCACACATGGGCAAGGTTTCCTATTATGCCATGGATATTTGGAGAAGTGCTGTACACACTTATTTCATGGGCGACATTGCCCCCCAAAATTATTTATTCAGCCTGTGTAGACCTGGCAAAAATTCACAAAACATTAATCTGAAGAAGACTGAGTGAAGACAACAGCTGAGCATCCCGCAGTGTGGGCTACTTGCTCTGAAAAGTGTGTGCCCACTGAGACAGTGCCATGGATACAGCTTCTCATTATGCCCTAGATAAGTGTTGTACACACTGGTTTTATGGCAATATTGCTCTAAAACGTATGTGTTCAGCCTGAGTAGGCCTGCCAAAAATTCACCAAACGATTAATCTAAAGAAGACTGATGAAGACAACAACAGTGCAGCATCCCAGAGTGTGGGCTACCAGTTCCTAAAATTTAATGCCTGTTGGGACAGTGCCACAAGTGGACAAGGCTTCCAACTTTGCCAAGGATAAGTGATATACACACTGGTTTCATGGGCAACATTGCCCCCCAAATATTTATTTGTGTAACCCCCAACCTGCCAGGGGCTTACCTGTGAGCCCCCAAAAGAAGGCTTATTTCCCTGGGGTTTTTGGTCCACCCCCCCATTCTTTTTTTGTCCTGGGTCCATTTCCTGGCTGCTGCCCCTTGTTTTTTCTGGTCTCGCATGTGGCTCTGTGTGGTATCCTAGAAAGAGCAGGGCAGGAGGAGCAGGTTCATGGAGCCACTGGTATCAGAAATGGCACTACGGTGCTGGCAAGCTCCATGCATTCAGAGTAGTGCATTCTTGTGCGGCCATTTTTGGCCAGTTCGGTTTGCCTCTCTGGTGGTCCCAGTCCCAGTACAGAGCAAGAGAGGGACTGGGGACCTTAGTTGAGGGAGATAGGAAACTGGGAGAAAAGAAATTTACTTTTTGGGAGCACCAATCATGCTTGAGAAATTGGGAGCTGCCTCATGAATATTAATGAGATGGCATCCCTTTTAGGTTCCGTGAGTCCTGTCTAGCACTTAGGGGCACTAGGAATTGGTGCTAGAGACAGGAAGCAGCAGAGATAAATTAAATAAATAAAGAGAGGTGTGCAAGGGAAATGGAGAGGCTGCCAGTCCATGAGGGAAAATAAATAAATAAAACATAATCACGGGCTGCAGCCAGGGAATAAAATGGGGCTATGTGTGTGAGCTGCCTTGGGGCTATACAGAAGGGCAGCAGTGACTGGCAGAGGATTAAGCAAATGTGTTAATAGACACAGTCGCTATTCAGGGCACGGGGTGGCTACGGCTGTGTGAGGAAAATGTATAATAAAAGTACAGGGTTTGGCTGCAGGGACACTTTGATTCAGGGACTCTGCACAAACTGTGAGGGACTGTTTACTTCGGCCACTATGTTTTTTTTTAATTATATTTCTTTATTAGTTTATAGAAAGATGTGAAGTATAAGCAAGTAATACAAGGATTACATACCATGAAAGATGACATTAAATACTTAATAGCTACAGTGTAAAGATATACAGAATTCTACAGGAATCCCTGATTCTGGTAAACAATGAGAAACCCCCCTTTCCCCCCCAATCCATATCCCTTAACCCCCATCCTTCCCACCCCAGGATGTGCCTTCTTAAAAAGGGGAAAACTAATCTAGCTACATGTAGCAAGCATTATGATGTACCTTGTATATAAAAGGAATACCCATTGAACTAGAAGCTGCCAAGGTAGCCAGAGGTGTATCCATCAAGACATTAGTTCAAATAAAGAGCATACAATTTATCCCATTTCCGCTCAAATGAAGCCAAAAAATTCTGGGAGCTTGCTATTAATTTTTCAGTCCAAAAGCAGAGAGAAATTTCACTGATCCATTCTGCATACGCTATGACCAGTTGGTCCATCCAGTGCCTAAGAACCAATCTTTTGACAACTATAGAAATTAAAGCCATATGGAATCTACATTCCATAACGTGTATATTGGAAAACATCCCTAAAATACAGACTTCTATAGTAAATAGATCACCTAGGCCCAAAACAGGATTTAGGTTAGACTGGATGGTCTGCCATAACGGAGCCACTTTTTCACAGTGCCAAAAAATATGTACCAGGTTCCCTTCCACCATGCCACACCTTGTGCAAAGAGTTGAAGGTAATCTATCTAATTTAACCAACTTGACTGGGGTGTAATACATGTTATTCAATATATGGTATGGAGTGAGTCTATGCCTATCCTGAGAGAGATACCGAAACCTGTCTGCCCAAATCTGATCCCAAACCAGAGGGGTTTCTGGCAGAAGAGAGGACCAACATTTGGAGCCAATCGGGGGTCGGGGAATTTAGTGTCCAGTAGGAAGGAATAAAGCTTGGAAATACTATGGGCCTTGCTTGCCTGTTCATGTATCTGGTCTAGAAAGGGCTTAACTTGAGACGGTGTGGGATTGGACCTAAAACTGGATGCCACTAGATGTTTTAACTGGAAGACTTTAAAAATATGCTTCTGAGGGATATTATATTTGGTCAGAACCTCTCCCGAGGATAGAAGAGAATTATTCAGGAATAAGTCATCAACACAGTAATCCCTCAGCTGAGGAAGCCAGTCTAAGGAAAGCGGGAGACCACCGTGCTTAATGTTTAAATTTAGGGTAAGAGGTTGGGTAGTGTCTTTCCTAGGACAGAGATTGAAAAAATTCCAGCATTGATTTAGCAGCTTAATGGAGGTACAAATTATGCCACCTTGTAGAAGGGGAGGCAATGTGGATAGATTATAGTAGAAAATTCTGGATGGGGGGAGACCATACTCGGTTAAAATCTTTTTCTTGAGTTGTAGCCAAATTGGTAGATAGTCATCCGCCCTCAGGTCATACCACCTCCCAATTTTCGACATGTGGCTTGCCCAGTAGTATTGCATAAAATTGGGGAGGTGAAGCCCCCCCCCCCTTTTCTTTAGGTAAATTGAGTTTTAAAAAGGCTTTCCTGGGCTGCTTATCCTGCCAGATAAACTTAGAGATAGACCTATGAAAGTGATGGAAATAGGACATTGGTAAATAGATATTCTTTAGGCTGAGTGGGTAAAAAACATAGAAACATAGAATTTGACGGCAGATAAGGACCGCTTGGCCCACCTAGTCTGCCCATTTTCCTACCTAACAGATAAGCTGCAGATCCTAGTTAACCAACAGCTTACTTCCTCTTACCCGCCACTAGGACTGCCTTATGCCTGTCCCATGCATTCTTGAAGTCCCCCACTGTTCTTGACTCCACAACCTCCTCGAGGAGGCTGTTCCATGCATCCACAACCCTCTCTGTGAAAAAATACTTCCTCACATTTCCCCTGAGCCATCCCCCCTCTATCTTCAAATTGTGCCCCCTTGTTCCTGCACATCTCTTTTTCTGGAAGATGCTACCCTCTTGGACTTTGTTAATTCCCTTGAGGTACTTGAAAGTTTCTATCATGTTCCCTCTCTCCCTTCTTTCCTCAAGAGTATACATATTAAGCTCCTTTAGTCTTTCTTTGCATGTCTTCTGGTGCAGACCCTGCACCATTTTGGTTGCCCTCCTCTGGACAGCCTCCACTCTGTCTATGTCTTTGTGGAGATGGGGTCTCCAGAACTGCACACAGTACTCCAGATGGGGTCTCACCAACTGTCTGTACAGAGGGATAACAACTTCTTGTTTTCTACTATTGATGCCTCTTCCTATGCATCCCAGTATCCCCAGCCTTCCTTACTGCCTTCTCACATTGCTTGCCCACCTTTAGGTCATCTGATATAATTACCCCAGGTCCCTTTCTATTTTTACTGTTGTCAGTATCTCACCCCCCATTGTGTACGCTTCCCTGGGTTTTGTTCCCCATGTGCATTACCTTGCACTTCTTTGCATTGAATCTGAGCTGCCATACATTTGACCATTCCTCCAACCTACAAGTCCCTTCTCATCCTTTCCACTCCATCTTGTTATCAACCCTGTTGCAGATCTTTGTGTCATCTGCAAAGAGACATACTTTTCCTTCCAGTTCCTCTGCAATGTCACTTATAAAGACATTAAAAGGACCGGTCCCAGTACTGAACCCGCGGTACCCGCTAGTAACCTCCTTTCTTCACTGTGTACTCCATTTACTACTACCCTTGCGTCCTGTTGTCTAGCCAATTTTTTATCCAGGCTACCACCTTGGGACCCACTCCAGGCTGGCTAGCTTGTATTAATCTTTTGTGTGGACTGTATCAAATGCCTTGCTAAAATCTAGGTAGGCCATGTCCACAGCCCCTCCCTGGTCTACTACTTTGGTCACCCAGTCAAAGAAATCTATTGGATTCATCTGACATGACCTTCCCATCGTGAATCCATGCTGCCTTGGGTCCTGTGCCCCACTGGCCTCTAGGTACTCAACAATTCTTTCCTTCAGAAGTGATTCCATCATTTTCCCTACCACTGAGGTCAAACTAACTGGTCTATAGTTTCCTGCCTCTGTCCTGCTCCCACTTTTGTGAAGAGGAATCACATCTGCCCTCCTCCAGTCCTCAGGTACCATCCCATCCTCCCATGATTTGTTAAAGAGAGTAGTCAGGCCACTAGTTCTACCCTTAGTTCTTTTAGAATTCTTGGGTGAATCCCATCAGGCCCCATTGCTTTGTCCACCTTCAATTTTATTAGTTCTTTCAGAACCCTTTCTTCTGTAAATGGACTGGTATGACCCCGTCTTCAGAGTGTTTCTCTTGTTTGGTTTAGGTAACTCCCCTCCTCTTCCTTTGTGAATACTGAGCAGAAATATTCATTCAGTATCCCTGCTTTTCACCGTCACCCTCCCACATTCCTCCTTTATTAAGCTTCAGTATCCTCCTTTGGTCTTTCTTCACTCCCTAATGTACCTATAAAGGTCTTATCCCCTTCTTAACAGAATTGGCTATCCTTTCCTCGGTTTGGGCCTTTGCTATTCTGACTGCCTTCCCAGCCTCTTTCTGCTTTAACTGATAAAGTTCTCTGCCCTGCTCCTTCTTGTGTTTCCTTATATTTCCTGAATGCTGTCCTTTCTCCTTAACCTTCCTGCCACTTCTTTTGTGAACCATAGCGGTTTTTCCTTCATTGTGTTTATTGATTTGCTTCACACAAAGGCTTGTTGCCTCTGTGATGGCTGTTTTGATCACTCCCCATTGTTCCTCCACCCCTCCTTCTTGCCTGTTTGCTAGTGCTTTTCTGAGGCACTCTCTCATTTTCCCAAAGTCAGCCCTCCTAAAGTCTAGTACTCTTGCTTTTGTATGGCTTGATTGTATGGCTGTGTTTATCATGAACCACACTGTTTGGTGGTCGCTTGTTCCCAGATGGCTATCCACTTCTAAATCTGAGATTCTTTCTCCATCCCCATTTAAAAGTACCAGGTCTAAGATTGCTCCCTCCCGAGTGGGTTCCAATACTAGCTATCTGAGGCGTGTCCCCCTGTAGGGCATCAAGAATGACCCTGCTCTTGGATGTGCCTGCAGCAAAGGTGCTCCAGTTAACATCTGGCATATTCAGGTCCCCATCAACAATATCTCCCTTTTTCTGCCATTCTAAGAAAGCCTTCTATCATTTCCTTGTCCATTCCCTCCCCTGAGATGGTGGTCTGTATACAACCCCATGCAGATTGTAGTGCCATTTCCTGTCTCCAGGAGTGACCCAAAAGTGCCTCATCTGCTCCCTGTTTACTCTTTAGTTCTGCTCTTTGATCCCTTCCTTTACATGAGAGCTCCTCCTCCTCTTTACCCTCTGTCCCTCCTGTAGATTGTGTATCCTGGTATGTTGACATCCCAGTCATGGTTCTCTGTGTACATGTTTCTGTGGACTGCCACAATATCCAGGCAACCCTTCCATCAAGGCCACTAGTTCAGGGAGCTTGTTACACAGACTATGGGCATTGGTACTCATCACCCCTCCACTTTTGATAGCCTTACCACTTTTATCCCATTTCTGTCCTTACTGCCTTTGCCTTTTTTATATTTAAATCTGTTCTGCTCCTAATAACTTCTGTACCTTGGTGTTTACCTCACTAATCACCATGTTTTGTGGAGAGGCTCAGATTCCTTCTCCCTTTTCAGTGCCTCCCCTTGGCTAGTTTAAATGCTTGCCAATGAAGCATTTAAACCTCTCACCTAGGATCCTGGTCTCCCGAGCAGATCCAATTCGCACCAGTATAGGTCTGCATCCCTCCAGGTGGCTCCCCAGTCCCCGTGAAGTCAAAACTGAGCTCCACACCAGTTTTTCAACCACTCATTGAATTCCCTGGTGAGAAGTGCCCTAGCATCTCCCTTGCCATAGACAGGCAGCACCTCCGAGAAGGTTTCCGTATGTGCTACTTGTCTAAGGCCCCTTCCCAACTCTACAAACTCCTCTTGCACTACTCTGATCCCATTCCTAGCCAGGTCATTTGTCCCTAGGTGGACAATGACATCCAGCTCCTTCCCTCTTGCAGCTCCTCCCAGGATTCTGAGGATTCGCTTCCTGTCCCTCTAAGCCGTGGCACCAGGAAGGCACCTTACCTCCCTCTCCCCTTCCTCCCCCATTTCTACCCCCCTAATGATTGAGTCCCCCACCAGGAGTTGTTTCTTCCCTGTGGATCCCATCCACCCTCCTTGGGTCTCCTTTGTGAAGGTTCCCAGCATCCTCCTTGGTCTCCACTGCAGGTGCCTCCATAGAGGAACCACTATCCACCAGAAGAGCAAATGAATTGTGGAGGGTACAGCTGGAGGATGCAACTCTGTTCCACCACCCTCTCCTCCTTGAGCCCACCCTGGTCCAGCCTTTCCTCTTTCTTGGCAACCTCTGAGGAAGTGGCATTGGCCTGGTGGTCCCTGGGTGGGAGGGTTTCACAATCCTAGCCAGGTCAGCCTGGAGACGGGCAACCTCCTCTCTCAGACCAGAGAGGTGCCTGCAAATAGGGCAGCATCGCAGCCTCCAGAATGTCTCCCGGAACACTGCTGCCCCACAGCCATTGCACTGCACCACTCCTACCATGTCTTATTTTGTGTCCTCTCTACTGTTTCTTTAGATGTTTATTAAACCCAAGGCAAAACATTCATCCTAACAATATTGATATGACCCCACAGAGATACAGGAAGAGCAGACCATCTCTGAAGGTCGTGTTGTATTTTAGTCAATAAGTCGTCCAGGTTAAGTTTCCTAAAAACTTCAAGGTCCTTAGTAAGCTAAATACCTAAGTATTTAAAGGACGGAGGGGCCCATTTCATGCCAAACTGGGAGAAGCTAACCTGAAGTGTATTAACGTTCAGCGGGAATATGATTGATTTAGCTAAATTCAGCTTGTAGTTAGCCACCTGGCCAAACCGGGCAATAATATGTAATATGTGTGTTAGAGATGATTCAGGGTTAGTCAAATGTAAAAGGATATCATCAGCATAGGTCGAAAGAACCAGAGACTGTTGCTGAATGAAACATCCTGCGACCAGAGGGGAGTTCTTGACACTGAGAAGGAGAGGCTCCAAGTATAAATTAAACAAGAAAGGTGACAGGGGACAACGCTGCCGAGTGCCGGTAAATAACGGGAATCGAGAAGAGAAAACCCCGTTACAGTAAATTCTGGCAGTAGGAGATTGGTAGACTGACTTGATCCATTGAATAAAGATCTCCGGGAAGCCCATTCTCTCCAATATAATTCAGAGAAATTCCCAGTGGACTCTATCGAAGGCTTTCTCTGCATCTAATGATACCAAAGCCATAGGAGCTTGGGAGTCCTGGGCGGCCTGAAAAATATGTGAGAGAGTGCGCAAGTGGTCAATTGAGGATCTATGCTGTACAAACCCTACTTGTTCAGGACTTAGCAAGTTGAGCCAGACCCCTTTGAGTCTAAGGGATAGGATTTTTGTTAGAATTTTAATGTCATAATTTAGTAGTGAGATTGGTCGATAACTAGCAGGGTCCGTCAGAGACTTGTCTGGTTTCAGTATCAAAACAATAGTGGCCTCTAGCAGGGAAGGATCCAGGGTATCAGAGATAAACATGTACTCAAACAATTTCGTTAGGAGGGGGGCAAGTTCTTTACCGAAAACTTTATAAAAATTGGAAGGGAAACCGTCAAGCCCCAGAGCTTTGTCTGGAGTAAATTCCCTGATCACCTCCTCCACCTCCGCTACCATGATAGGAGCAATCAGAGCCTTTCCTTGGTGTGTTTGCAGGGAAGAAAGGGGAAGGCCCTCCAGAAACTGGTCCACAAGGGAATGAGAGAGGTGAAAGGAACCACTGCCATAAAGTTCCTTATAAAATGACTCAAAAACTCGAGAAATATCCCTGGGAGAGGTTTTAAGGGAACCATCAGAGGATAATAAAGAGGGAATCCATCTCGATCCCTCTACCTCCCTCAAGCGAAGAGCTAGCATCTTACCCAATTTCTCCCCTTGATCGAGATAATGGGCCTTGGTTTTTAGGAGGGCATACTCTGCCTTATCTCTTATCCAGTCTGAATACTCATTTCTAAGTTTCATTAGGGCTTCTAGATCAGCTTGGGAAGATGAGGATGATAACTTATTCTCTGCCAACCTAATTTGATTTGACAATGACATGATCTTAGCCTCCCTCTGCTTTTTCCTTCTGGATGCGAGTTTGATAAATTTGCCTCTGATGAAGCATTTAAGGGAGCACCAAAACAAGTCCTCCCTCTCAATTGAACCTGAGTTGGTCTCCACAAATGAGGTGATTAGAGATCTAATATGGGAAACTATATGCTTATCCTTTAAAAGCTGGGTGTTTAGTTTCCAGGAGGTGTCTCTTTGCACCTGCGGGTTCGGGGAGACCAGAATCCATGCCACCGAGTGATCTGACACCACAATGGGATCAATACCAGACTGGAGTACCCCAGCCAAAAGATTATTGCTGACCAGAATTAGGTCAATTCTGGACCACATCTTGTGTATCTGAGAATAATAAGAAAAAAGTTGTCTTCTGGGATTAAGTAGGCGCCATGGGTCACACAAGCCTAGTAGGTCCATAAAGTTCCTCAAGGCCAGCTGTGAAGAGGCGAGTGGTTTCAGAGGTCTACAGGATTTATCCAGATCTTGCGAGGGAGCGATATTCCAATCCCCCCCCCCGATTATTAACATTGAGGGTAAGAGTCCGCTCAGCTTTTCAGCCAAGGCCATGAGAAAATCTGGGTCCCCACCTACTGGGGCATAGGTCACCCCTAATATTATCTTCGCATTATAAAATGAACCTTTCACAATAATGAATCTGCCCTCATGGTCTATTAAAAGCTCTTCTGCCAGAAAGGGAATATGCTTCTTGACTAGAATGGCAAACCCCCTACTGGAGGACGACCCACCTGAAGCAAAAACCTGAGCATAACCCTGCCAGCGAAGCCCATTAACTTCTGATGAGAGCAAATGGGTTTCTTGCATCAAAAGAATATCCACATTCTGGAGAGCACAGTTTTTGAGAACCTGGTACCTTTTAGTTAGGTCTCTGACACCTCTAACATTCCACGTTGCAATTTTAAGTGCTGTAACACTCATTGTCAAGTAAACAAGGCAACAGTAGGATATATAAACATGGAAAAATAGGCCACCCTAGAAGGCACATCCTGCCCTCCCCCTCCCCCCCGTAAACAATCATCCAACCATACCCCCCTCTACCCCTCCACTCAAAACCGATAGAGAATAGCTGGAGCAGTATAGATTCCAAACGTGATGCTATTGCCCTTACTAGACCCAAAACTAGGAAAGAGTACCCTAACCCCTTCCCCATCCCTCGAACTATGTACAAGTGTTCTCCCGGCTGCCTCCTGAGAGATACTGAGAGTATTAATACTTGGGTTGGGGAACAAAGCCCCAAAAGCATCCTCTTGGTGGGGGATCCAGGCAATAATCCTGAACAAGTACAATAAGGAAGTGCCGACTACTGAGTCTAAAGCTATCGGCCCTTGAACGCTGAGAACTTCCTGACTAAAATGTCCCCCATCTGGGATGCTTTCCCCCCCTCTCCTTGGTGCATTTAGCAGTTCCTCCAGGGCCGGCTCCTCCGCGGAGCTTCCCCCCCCTTGAGGAGCCTAAGTGAGCCCTACAAAAAGACCTGGGAAATTGAGAACCCAACCGGAGTCTCGAGATTTTCTGAACCATAGCCATGCCAAACACTCATAGCTTGAGAAGGAGTGGAATAGCACATGTGGAGTATGTATAATAAATGTATTCGGAGCGTGCACATTACTGCCAAGCGTGATGCAACCAGGCCTTGATTGAGAGTGAGAACCCCCAGGGGCCCTCAGGATTCCAGTCTCCGCCATAAGAAAGATGATTTCTGGCCAGAATGATGACTGACTGGGTCACCCCATAACACTCACCGACCAACTACTGTCTCATCCCCCTAACCCCTCAAGAAAGTGACCGTGCTCCACAACAAGCACGAGTTTAAGGCTGGGTAGGCTAGGGGTGTAAATCCCTGAAACCCCAATGGCAGAGATGAGAGTCACAGTCAGCCCCTCCAACCCTGGGGGCCGACTTCAGGCTTCGCCGCAATCAAAACCCGTTCGTGGTAAGGGGTCATGCCTCCGAATATATGAGTTTGTTAGGCATTGAGCAGAGCCATATTGGCATCTTTAAATCCCCCCTCTGGAATGTTCACAATAGCGGTCCACAGTCCTCACTGCCTATTATCAGCCTAGTCTATCACCCCCCTCTTGAAAGGCGTCTCTAACTCCATCATCCACACTTATCTATGGATATTCGAAGATTGCCTAGTGGCCTCTCCTATCTAAATTACTTATAAAAGTTCACTGAGACTAATTACCTGAAACGGGGAAGCACGGGAGGAACCGGGGGAGCAATAGATACTAGATGGACCAAGTGGTCTGACCGGTCCTGCATCATGTAGAAACCACCACCACACCCTGGGTTCCCACCCTCACTCCCCACCCCCCGCTAATCAGTAGGCCTCACGAGCCATCGCGTAGACCCAGCTTACCAGGCCATACAATGGTCCACCCCATAGCCACCCCCCCACCACCAGAAAAACCAGACAAGAAAAGAAGAGAGAAAAACAACAACAAAAGGTGAGAGTCCAGAAATGCAGCTTGGAACAGGAGGTAACTTCTTGGCACTTCTTCAGAGATTCAGCCCAGTTTGAACAAGTTAGGTAACTTGAGAGAGAGATCTGATGCAGCTTTCTCTGGGGATTCAAAGGAGTACCAAGAACCATCAATGGCTACTTGTAGCTTGGCAGGATAGATCATTTTGTATCGAATACCCGCTGCGATCAACTTGCTGACTGTAGAATGGAACGCTGATCATTTTTGCCTCGTCCCGTAGGGAAGATCTTGAGTAATACGTAGCTTCGAACCACTCCATAAAATTGTTTGCAATTCTCTTGCCTTTAATAATACATGCTGCTTTTCCAAGAAACTTAGAAATTTGATAATGATGGGCCTAGGTGGTGCTCCAGCTGTAGGTTTCGGTCTGAGAGAGTGATGAGCACGTTCAGTATGATATTGTGGGTTGAGAGAGGAAGGCCCAACAACTTTGCTCAGAAACTTCTGGAGAAAGAGAATGATATCGGGGCCCTCCTCGGTCTCGGGGAGGCCCAGAATCACCAGATTGTTTCTTCGGCTCCTTCCTTCTAAATCCTCCATTTTAAGTTGCAGTTTACTGATCTGCTGTCTGAGATGAATAATCTCTGGGTCTATCTTCTCCCTCCAGGTCTCCAAAGAGGTACTTCTTGCCTCCGAATCTCCCAATCTGGTGGTTAGGGTGGTGAGATCTCCCCTTAGCGATTTCAGCTCAGTAGAAATGTCATCCAGTGTTTCTTTAAATGGTATGAGCTCTTGAAGGAAACGATCCTCAGTAAGAGGAGCTAGTGAAACATTGGAAGGGGGTAATTTAGCTGCGGACCCTGAATTCTGTTTTTTAGATTTTTTAGAAGATTTTTCAGGTGTGGATGGTGGAGTATGCTTCATGCCAGCAGGCCTCATCTCCGCTTCCATCTCAATTGTCTTCCGAGTGCATTAATATGCTCAAAGCAAAATGCTGCCAAGTACAGAGGAGTGTTATCCATACTCCAGATGTAAATCAGGACTTTAGATGTTGATTTTGTAGGTTGAAAATAGTTTAAAGCGGGTGGATATCAGGAGCTCTGCGAAAATGCTGCCTCTAGCTGCACTACATCACGTGACCCTCCTTTGGCCACTATGTTTAACAGCCATGTGATACCAGCCAGCCAATCACTGAATCAGTATTCTTGCCAGGGACACTGGGACTGATTAAAAGGACTTTTGGGGGTAAATACCAGGGAATGTTTAGGTGCTTTTTTCTGCACCAATGAGGCATCGAGGGAGCCTCATACATATTAATTTTTGCCTAAGTACAGTGGCTCCAGCCAATGAGGAGCAAGGAAATGGCTTCCAATAAAGCAAGCACAGTTGGAGTCTGAGTCAGTTCAGTGGGAGCTCCTCCAGAAGGAGGGGGGCTCTAGACCCTGGAGAGAAAGGGGCTGCAGTATGGGCCTGCCTGGTGGCTGCCAACAATGTGTCCCCAGGGCAGGGAGTGCCTGCCCCGTCAGGAAAGGAGAAGCTGACAAGAGAAAAGAAGTTAAAGAAACAGCTTGGCAAAGAGAAAAGGAAAGCTGCAGGATGCTGAATGTCCCATGTTGCTCTGAAATAGCACCACAGCGGTGAGATAAAGCAGAAGAGAGAAGCGGTTGTGTCCTGAGCCTGGGAAAAGCTCAAAGGTTGTGTCTTGATCCTGCAAAAAGACAAAGGTTGCATTCTGAGCCTGAAAAAAAGAGTGTCAGTTGTGTCCTGAGCCAGGTAAAAGGACAAAGGTTGTGTCTAAGCCTGGAAAAAGACGGGACTGCAGAGGAATGATGAGGAACAAGAGAATGTAACTGTGCTGATAGAAGAAAAGGAAGAGTGAACCTCTTCAACTCAGAGAATTGCTATGTACCTGCATGGGAAAGGAACTTTGAGTGTGCAGGTGATATGTGTGATCCAGAGCAATAATGTGGCTGTGTTGAAGTTGAGAGACTGTAAAAGCATGAGGATGGACAGGTGCCTTTCTGAGTCAGATGCCCAATGTCTGCTCCTGAAATACAGCAAGGAAAATAAATGGATTGCTGTGGCTACGCACCGTGGCAGGAAAGAGAAAGAAAGAGAGTAGAAGAGAATGTACTGAATGCTTCTGCTGACACCCAAGACCAAGTGGGGTCTGCCTCTGCAGGGGATTACGGGTCTTGCACCCGAGTTCTAGTGCACTCTGATTGGAGGGAGCCATGCCGAGGGGCCTCTCCCAGGTCTGGATCCTCTGTGGTGGTAGGCCTTGTGCATGTGCCCTGCAACAGGACCTGTAATGGGCCAAAGGGGACAAGTTGCAATATCTGCAATCAAGTAGAGAAAGAGAGAGCAATCTGCAAACCTCTGGGCCCCGTTCAAGCATTGTGCCTGGTTCTGCTGTGTTGCCGTCTATCCCCAGGACTTTGGTGAACTGTGCCATCCAAGGACTGATTCTGCAGAACTGTGAGTAAAAAGCAGGAATTGCCTTGCACCTGGGGACTGTAAATAGTTTAAGCATCCATGCCGGGGCTAGAGATAGAGCTGAAGTTTAAACAAAAGAAAGGAATGTAAAAAGGTTATTTAATTCACCAAGCATTCCAACGCCGGCTACCAGCTGCATGCCAGGTCTACAACTTTAAATCTGGGTACCCAGGCACTGGACTTTGGGGTTGAATGGTCTGGGACCTGTGAGTCTTGGTTGAGCACACCTGCTACAGCTAGCTAGTTTGACAGATCAGATGGCTGCATTGATTGAGATCTGGGTTTGAATCTAAGGGAAATGTGAATTTGGGGAAATGCAAATCTTTAAAATGCTTGAACGCTATTTCACATACCCCATCCTAAACCCTCTCCCCCTGTAAATAAACCATGGAGTTATTGTTTTGCAGCAGAAATGGATTCAGAGCCTAATTTTACTGAGCAGGTTATTGACTGAAATGGAAAAGGTGAATGATGTAATGGAATGTGGGGAGGTTCAAATCCTGGTAAGTTCCATGTTGGGGTAACTGTTGAGAGTGTTGGGGGGTGGGTTGGTACAACATCCCAGGGAGTTGTAGTGCAGGTAATCAGACCCACTAATACACTGTATGTACTCTGGGTGGAGGCACTGCCATTTTGTTTATTATTTTGGGAAAGGAACCCCTGTAGGTCAGCTATTGGGAACCCAGGCCCCTAATCTGCATCCTAGGTAGCAGGTAGGGGCAGTGACCCTCTCCGCGATGGCACCGGAAAGGGGATACATTTGGTGTAAGCCTGCTAAGCATTCACAAAAGATTAGTCTGAAGAAGGCTAAGTGAAAACAGCAGTGCAGCAACCCACAATGTGCGTAGGCTACTTGTTCCCCCCAAAAAACAACAACTAATGGTCACTGAAGCCATCCCCATTCACTTCATCATCCTCTATCTTTAGCCCAGCTGGAAATGTAGGAGATAAGATAAGTGTAGGAGATTTGTCATCCATAAACCAGGACAGTAAGGGCTTTGGAAAATGGGTCAGGTTATTTTTTATTTTGAAGTGCACATCTCTACACTTTAGGTCTAAAGGCATGTTCTTCTGTTGGTGACACTATTTCCTGCAGCACTGAGAATCCTAAGTATGTACTTGCAGGTGGACAGCTGAGGTGTTCAACAGCTACATGTGTCAAAGAGGAACAAGTGGTCTTTTTTTGTACCAGTACAATAGAGGCTTGTCTTCTTCTGCTAGTGGCATGTTCTTGTCCAAATAATCCTTTACCACTTTGCTTGCTGGCATGTCAGACACCCTTTTGTCAGAAAGTGACTTCCTGTGCTTTTTCATCAAGCCATATTAAGATAGTTGTTCCCAGAGTGGTTTGTCAACAATGGATGTCTCTTTGGGGGGTGCATCAGCAGAAGCATCAGTGGCATCGTTAGATTTTAGTTGCCTTGGAGACAAAAATGGGTGACTCCTGTGAAGTTCAATTGTAGCAGTGGAAACACATTTGGATTCTCCTTCTTTTCTCTTCTCCACCTGGCCTGCCAGTTCGATTGCAAGGGATGATGGTGGGTGTTCTTGGGCTGTACTTGCAGTCTTGGTTTTGTTTTGTGCCATACATACAGAGACCAGTTCTGCTGCTGAAAGTTTTGTAACAGCTTCTGTGCCTTTACAGAATGGCTAAAATGACTGCAAACATTTTTGGTCAGACCTAAACATGTTTGCACAGGGGTGCTTTCCTCATCTAGGAATCCCTGAACTACCAGATTTATAGAGTGACCAAAACATGAAATGTGTATTATCCCCATCGTCAATTGACTTTACAATGTTCTTTGCATTACCTGATACTATAAAACCTGGTGATAATGAGTATGGTGTAAATCACTCATCAGACTTCTTTGAAGGAAGTGTAACAAGTTTTCTGCATGAAGGTCACTATCAAAGCCAGCAATACGTAAAGCTGCCTGCTTGCAGAAGTTTGAGGGCCCCGGGGACTAGTGAATACTGATATTGCTGCTGCTGCTGGCACTTAACCCAGAGGAGGAGGAGAATGAAGAGGTGAAACTGACCCAATGGGCAGTCACTGCCATGAAATCAGTAGTCTGAGCATTAATCCACATGTCAGTGGAGCTATGAATAGCTGGAACAAATTATGCTTTTAGGGCACGTGACACAGTCTTGCAGACGCTCTGAAACAAATCAGAAAGAGCCACTGTGGAAAAGCAGGTATGGCTGGGACTTGATACCGTGGCACTGCAACTTGCATTAGTTATAGAAAACCTGCATTGCTCACAAAGGAGAATGGCAGGCAGCAAGTAAGTGGCTAGTATTTCCACAATTGCTTTTAACTTTTTTGCCTCGGGTCTGTTGGTAGGGCTGGATGAGTTTTATTTTCTGCTGGTGAAATTCTGGCTAAATTCCTATTTTGCTTCTGCAAAATTTCCAGGAAAAAGTCTTGAAATATTGCCAAAACTGAGCTTTCTATTATTTCCATCTAATTTAAAGAGCACTTGTCTACATTGCACCACGCTTGCTGTGCTAGCTTTGCCAAGGTCCATACAAATGTGTATCAAGTTTCAGACATCCATTTTTAAAGGTGACAGTGCTTTGAGCCTCCAAACCTTTGGAAATTTTTAAAGTTACATTTCACAATTATGTAAACTAAATGTATTTGTCCATTTTGCACCAACTTTGGTATGATGAAGTTACTAAAGTCCATACAGAGGTGTACCAGGCTTCATATCTCTAACTTTAAGGTGACTGAGTTATAAGCTTCCAAGCTTTTGGAAATGTTAAAATTATGTTCCGTAATTATGTAAACTGCAGAATTTTAAGACCCTGAAACTTTAAAACTAGAGAACAGAATATCATCAATTCTGTTAGGTTCAGTGACCCTAAATATTAGGCTTTGAGGCCACCCCCAAGACATAGCAGCAGAGTGTTGTGCTGTCATGCTGATGACCCAGGTTTGGAAGGTAGCATGGGGAGTCACGTCAGGAGGCAGGCCATGGCCGAGACAGCTGCCACTTTTCAGTTCTTCTCAATCATTTAGGTTTGGCAATGGGTTCCACCAACACAGTAACCCCTGTGGCTGGGCCAGAGAGATTGCTCCTCTAGTAGGGGAAGCTATCGCTATGTGAGGCTCACAGAGGCACCACCCCCACAGGGGAAAAAATGTTGGACAAAAAACAGGCAGCCAACTGAATGATGGCTGGATTCAGCCTGATCAGGGTATATGCCTGTGAACAGGGTATTTCCCTGAGAGATGAGCTGCTGGCCAGGAGAAGAAAACAATGTGGAATGAAAAAAGAGGCTGTGTGTGTCAACTCTCTGATCTCCTGCTCCAAGGCTGGCCCAGTTATAAGCAGCCAAAGATTCCAAAATAACATCAGTAATTAAATTTAAATTTCATGAGCTTTTGTGAAATTGTGGAATGTTGTGATACTTTTAATAAAGCCATGTTCATACATTTTTGCCCAGTCATACACTTGAGTTGTCATTGTAGAGGAAGCAGATAGATACTTCCTGTAGAAGTAGGAAGGGAGGGTTCATTGGAACACATAGAAACAGCTACAGGGCACAAATGCAACTAAGCAAGGCTGTTTCTCTACTGAAGGAAAGTAGAGAAGGGAGGAGAGAAAGAGGAACAGAGAGAGAGAGAGAGAGAGAGAAAATATATCCTGAAGTAGGGAGGACACTTATAGACATGATGGGAGTGGCGCAGTGCAGTGGCTATGGGGTGGCTGTCTTCAGGAAGACTTTCTGGAGGCTACAGTGCTGTCCCATCTGTAGGCATATCTCTGGGCTGTGGGCGGAGGTTGCTCACCTCCAGGCCACATTGGCCAGGATTCCAGGGACCTCCTCCCTCACTCAGGAACCACCAAGTCCACCCCGTCTGCCTCAGTGGTTGCGATGGAAGAGGAACGGTGGATGACGGTGGGCTTGGGAAGGGTGAGGGCAGTGAGGAAGAAACACATTCCTCCTATGGTTCCACCCCATAACTCCTATGCTGCTCTGGCAGGGCAGGACTGTTCCAAAGATTCCCACAATGGTAACCAAGGAGGATGTGGGGGTGCTCTATGGCAGAGACCTCAAGGGGAGGCAGAGGGCCCTGGAGGTGGAGAAAGCAACTCCTAGTGGGGGACTCTATCATCATGGGGATAGACTTGGGGCCAGGAGGGGAGGGAGTGAGGGAGGTCAAGTGCCTCCCTGGTGCCACAGCTTGGGGGGATGGACAGTGTATCCTAAGGATCGCTGGGGCAGCAGGATGGGAGGGTGAGCTAGACATTATTGTCCACCTGGGGACAAATGACCTGGCAAATGGTTAGGCTAGGGTAGTGCAGGAGCAGTTCAGGGAGTTGGGGAGGGGTCTTATACAGGTGGCAAGCTCTGTACCTTTTCAGAGATGTTACCTGTTGAGGGCAAGGAGGAGAACAGGGTACTCCACACCAAAAGATTCAATGCATGGCTGAAGGACTGGTGCGGAGCCGATGCATTTGACTTCATTGGGGACTAGGGTTCCATGTAAAGGGATGCAGGCCTGTACAGGGCCGATGGCCTGCATCTATCCAGGGGGCAAACTAGGATCCTCAGTGAGAGGTTTAAATGTTTCATCAGTAAGCATTTAAACTAGCCAAGGGGGGGGGGTGGAAATAAGCTGGCAGTGGCGGAAATATGGCACATTCATAAGGTAGAAAAAAATGAGTAGACTGGATGGGCCTTGCCGTCTTTATCTGCCATCAACTTCTATGTTTCTATGTAAGCAACAGCTCCCCCCAAATGATACAGATGGCAGAGAGGACCCTAAGATTGAGAAACCACCAAGGATAACTAAAACCAGAATAGGTAAAAATGCAGAGAAAAGGCAGAATGGGAGTAAGGACAAGAGGGGTACGGAGGGCAGACATGGGGATAGGAAGGCAGTTATTAGGAAATGAGACAGTAAAAATTGGAAAGCCAATTTATAGCTCCATGGTGAGGTCACACCTAGAGTATGGGGTACAGTTCTGGATGCCCCATCTAAGAAAGGACAGAGATGGCATGGAAAGGGTACAGAGAAGGGCCACTAAAATGGTGCATGGGCTAAGAGAGATGGTACATGAGGAGAGGTTGAGGGAACTGGATTTGTATCATCTGGAGATAAGAAGGGACAGAGGGGACATGATTGAAACATTCAAGTATGTGAATGGGATCAATAAAGTGGGGAAGAGCTTATTTACAGGGATGGTAGACACAAGAACAAGGGGGCATGGACTGAAAGTGGAGGGGGGGAGGTTTAGGGGAAATGTTAGTGTAACCCCTAGGCTGTGCTATTCTAAGGGCTACTACCCCTGCATGTAGGGCAATGCACAGGTTGAGGGGCCTGAGTTCTCTAATTAGGTGCCTCCACCCAGAGAAATGGTATTAGGGTTGCTTATCTGCTCTGGTATAGCCCTCAGGGAAGCTATAACCACCCACCAACCTGCCTCGTGGCCTATGAAATAACATAATGGTACATTCACAATCAATGGGCAGCAGTAACAATGTGCTCACAACCTTCTCACTCACCACCACGGCTATACCTGTAGCAATTGCCCTGGAGACCTCCTGGAAAATAAGGTTAGCAAAGCAGCAATACAATTTTAGTCCTGTAACCCAACTAATAATATGCACACTAGACAGGTTAAATGTGAAAAAAGACAATCAGGTTTATTTAGAGGCAGTGAACAAGGAAGGGGCATGAATCTAGCAAAATGATTATGAATCTGATTTAAATCAAGATTATCTGGCATGCACCTTGAGTCCCAATTAGACAGTTCAGCAACCCTGGGTACCCAGAATGCCATGCAGGCTAGCCTGAAGTATTGCCCGGGGTGGCCAGTGTTGCAGCTGATGTTGGGGCACTTAGGGGAAGAAAGGCACTTAAACATGCACACAACCCAATTATTTGTAATCCAAGCCGGGCACACAACCCAATTATTTGTAATCCAAGCCGGATGGCTCAGTCTGTTGTAAGAACCCAATAAAAAAAAACAATTAGATGGTACCACAATGATTTTAGCTTTCATTGCAGGAACCTACCCTGATTTGTATTCATGCTACCAGGGTCTGGCTGCACTGCACGTGATATGTAGACCTCGTGATGATGATCAAGGGGGCCGGGGGAAGCTGGGCTGACATGACGCACCTCTGGGTGGTCACAACCTGCTAGATGGTATTGGGCAAGGGGCTGAATTCCCAAGCTGGTCTCTCACCGACACAGCCTCTGATGCAGGAGTAGCACCCTAGGCCAAGATGGCAGGGCCCTGGCAGGATGAACAGTTCTGGCAAAGATCATGATCTTCTGCTGGTGAAGCCTCCAGCTGGCAAAACAGATTAAATCGTGGGGAACCAAATCACAACCCACGAAACACATTCAGCACATTTAAATCATTGACTTCTTTAAACAACAGTTCAAATTTAGTCCGGGTGCAAATTAACAGCTTTACTGTGCAAACCTTTCGATCTGAGTCTAATTCTCTCACAAGCTGGGCCGATCAGTTCAGGAGCAAGTCTTCGGCCCAATCGCAAGTTGCAATGACACTTCTTCTATATATCTGCCTCAGTTCCAGGCTGGAAATCGGACAGGTCCAACTTCTACAATAGGCAGTTCAATTGCAGGAGAAAGTGGCAGGAAGGCCAGCCAAGTCTCTTCCTACCGATTACCATACGCTCCTTCTGGGAGCAGCAGTTCAAAAGCTCGAGCTGTTCACTCTTCCACTTCCAGCTCCAACTAAACCACTGCTTCAGGCAGTCCCGAGGATTTCCCTTGAAATCCAAAAGGTTTGGTTGGCTGAGGGACCTGTCAGTCACAGTCAGGGCTCCCCCTCCCGGTCTATTAGATGCCACTCAAAACTACAAAACTACAGAATTCCCTTCCCACAAGACCCTTGGGGACAGGATCCATTTTAGGTCCCCAGTGGTTTGATTGGTCCAATTACTGGAAGTCCAGGACCAAACATGGTGGCTCCCATCCAACTGTTCAAGCTGCAATAAAAGCAGGTTAGACAAACTTCTCTATCTTTAATATAGCAGCAGATAAGCAGTAAACAATCACATTTCCTATATGAGCTCCCTCTGTGCAAGTAGTGACTGCAGAATGGAACAAAATAACACACAGTCTGGCTGGTCACAAGCCCTAAATAACTTGGACCCAACCCAGACTAATCTCTCAACACAGATTAGCTATTCTCTTAAAGGGGCAGGTGCGGAGGCTCAAAAGGGCACCCTCATGCAAATAAATAGAACTACTTAAAATAGGACACCAGCCTGACAGTGGGCATTGAGGAGTCCAGGAAGACATTATAGTAAACCCTAATTTGTAGGGGGGTTACACTCTTCCCTACCTGGAAACTTGGCGTCCGAGTCAAGTCTACACATACTTTAAGATTCTACATGAAAACACTATCCATAAGATACATGCACGTTTCGGTGGTATATCATAAAATAAAAGTGGATGCATCAGTAAAAAAGCTGGTCATAACAACAGTATTACTGTATTTGTCTATTTGCAATGACATGTCCACAGTAACACATTTCCATACATTTTCATAAACATATTAGCAGATTCAAACAGTCAAACACATTACTCTTACAATTCTGGTAAGTATTACCTCCTGCATACGAACCCACATAGCTTGGGGCCTATCTCTATCAGCTACAATAGGGCTGCATGGGGCAAGGGTATTAGTAAGTACACTGATTGGAGGGCTTCACTATTAACTTGGATGTGGCAGAATAGCCCAGTTTTGGAAGAGAGTTTTCAGAAATGTACACCCCTTTGTGAACTACATGTAATGTGAGGTCAAAAGGCCTTCCTGGGGAGTCATAACTGAAATGCACTACAGGCTTTGTGGCTCTTCCAGATTTTCTAGGAGGGGCAGGCACGGGCTGTTCTTTCAACATTTGCATTTGGGTTGCTCAGTCCAGGATCATTGCTTGCCAATAAGTCTGTTTCTGAAGAAAGGGGTACCTCTGCACTGGTTGCCTGTTCTGGGCTAGAAGAACTTTCAGCTTCTTGCTCTGTTAGTTCTGGTTCAACAAAATTACTTTCATTACTTGACTCTGAAATTTCAGGTTCGTCATCAAGAGGAAATTCCATGGAATTTAAATCACGTAACACATCACTGATACTTTCAGAATCATCATCTTTAGCCACATCATTTTCCATAACATTGTCAGAATTATTGGTTGCAAACAGTTCTGAGCTTTCTGGTATGTTGTCAGTGGTGTTTTCTAGGTCTGGCTCTATTTCTGGGGGCTCAGTTAGTTCCACATGACACCAAGAGTCAACTACCTCAGAAGTCACACTTTGCACCTCACTTTCAGGGTGCACGGGAGTTGTGGAGATGGCTGGAAAGTTAGACAGTCCCGAGGGTCCAGCTTCATCTCCCAAATTACACAGGGGTTGCCTTGAAACGACTGACTTAGTTCATAAGACGGGTAATAAGAGGTTTCACACTCACTGTCATCAGATTTGGATTGGCACTTGATCTCATATAGAACATGACTGATGGAGGGCCTTGAATCTTTAACAACTGTAGATGGGGTTAACTGTTTCCTTTTAGCTGCAGGTCTGGTTACAGGCCTGGGAGGAGCAGTGTCTTGGGGTGCAGAATCGATGATAATTTGCCCAATTGGTAATAAATGATTTCTGTGCATTGTCTTTACAGCTTGTGGGTCACTGTCTGGATGCACTTTATAGATTGGTAGGTCCTCCAGCTTGCTGACAACAATGTATGGGATGTGCTGCCACCTGTCAGCTATCTTGTGTTTTCCATGCAATCCCAGATTCCTTAACAAAACTCTATCTCCATGTTGCAGTTCTTGGGCCTTGACATGTCTGTCATGCCTTTCTTTATTTGCTAAGTTTCTCTTTGCCGCCATGGTGTATGCTAATTGGTAGGCATGGCTTTATTGAGCTTTTAGCTTCTGAACATACTGAAGGTAATTCTCAGCTTTGACTCCATCAGGGGACACTCCGAAGCAGAAATCTACTGGCAACCTGGCTTCTCGACCAAACATCAGGCGGTAGGGAGAGAAGCCAGTGGCATCACTCATAGTGTACTTATAAGCATGGACTAATGTGTTTATCTCTTGACTCCATTTGGACTTGTCCTGGGGATGAAGGATGACCAGCATGTCTAGTAGCATTCAATTGAACCTTTTGGGCTGTGGATCCCCCTGAGGGTGATAAGGGGTAGTTCTGGACATTTGCACTCCCCAGAGTGAGAGCATTTCTTTAATCAAATGGCTTTCAAAGCCTCTCCCTTGATCAGAGTGAATTCTCTGAGGGTGCACCACAATGGACAAAGAACTTTTCTGCCACTGTGGATGCCTTGTGGTCTTTGGCTGGATATGCTTGAGCATAGCAGGCAAAATGATCAGTTACTACCAACACATTACCAATATTCTTTTGATCTGGTTCAAGAAACAAGAAGTCAATACACACAAGCTCCATAGGCGCACTGGTGGAGATATTGATTAAGGGTGCAGCCTTCTGGGGCTGAGCTTTTTTCTGCAAGCAACGACTATAAGTTCTGATGTGAGTGTCAATGTCTCCATCATTTTTGGCCAGTAGAAATGAGCCTGGACCAGATCAGTAGTTCGGTCACAGCCTAAAAGGTAACTTTAGTTGTTGCTTAGCAACTTGACTTTGTCAGTTGGTGGTTTCTCTGTAGAGCAGTTTGTTGCTAACTTTAATCTGAGCCCCTCTCTAAACAGCAGGGCAATTCGGGAATCTGAAGAATGAAGTTTGGACAAATTTTTTCCAGCATGAATAGCCTCCAGCACAGGCTTAATCACAGGGTCTTGAGTCTGACCCCACTGTATATTGTCAGGAGTAAGTTGGGGCAATGTGCTGAGATCCAAGGCTGTAAGGTGGCAGTAGACGGTGGGAACACAAGTGTCAGGAGGGCCCAGGCAGTCCACCAGGCAATCAACTTTTTCCAGAGAGGGGTACTCATCTTTACCGAATTTTTGACAAAGAGCTTTAACATATTGTTCTGACATTCTCACCCAATCCACATTAGTGTCAGGTCTCCAAGAAAGGGCATCAGCATCTATGTGGTTCAAGCCCAGTCGATGCCGAATAATCATAAGTGGAAAGTGCAGATAACCCGCAATGCCCAGTGGCATCCAACTTTGCTGAAGTCTGGACATAGGTGAAGGGATTGTTATCAGTTTTTTCTAGAATTTTTGCACCATAAAGATATTCATGGAATTGGTCTACCACAGCCCACTTCAATGGAAGGAACTTAAGTTTGTGTACAAGGTAGTTCTTCTCTGATGGTGTTAAGTTTCGGCTAGCAAACACCACTGGGCACAAGCCTTCCTTGTATTCTTTATATAGAACAGTGCCAAGTACCTTCAAGCTGGCGTCATTGTGCAACACATAGGGTTTGGCGGGGTCTGCATAGCAAGCACAGGTGCATGGGTGAGTTGGTGAATGATATAGAAAGTCACCTCACACTCATGAGTCCACCGGGTCCCAAAAGGTTAATTTGTCCAAAAGTAAACTTTTTCTTCCACTTTGACTGCGCTCCTCTTGTATTTCCTGTTTGTGGGTGGATAACCTTGAGTTAAGTTAAGCAAAGGGCAGATGACTTTGGTGTAGTCTTTTATGAATCGTCGATAGTAACCACAGAACTCCAAGAATCTTTGCAGTTCCTTAAGATTGGTAGGCTAGGGCCAGGTGGTCAGAGACTTCACTTTGCTTGGGTCTGTTTGGCTTCCTTCAGATGACACTATGTGACTAACATATTTTACAGACTACTGGAAAAACTGACACTTTTCGATAGATAATTTCAGCCTAAAGTCCTCCAATCGGTCTAGAACCTTAAATAGATGAGTATCATGTTCCTCAAGGGTCTGGCCAAACACAATGACATTATCTAGGTAGACAAGGCATTCTAATAAGTTCATGTCTCCCACAGCTCACTCCATCAGCTGCTGGAAAGTGGCGTGTGTGCCCGAAATACCCTGAGACATTCGCAGAAATTCATTAAAACCCAAAGGGCAGATGAATGCTGTTTTTTCTCTATCTTCGTGGGCCATTGGGATCTGGTAATACCCACTCCAGAGGTCCAGCACAGAAAACCACTGACTCCCATTGAGGCAGTCAAGGGCATCCTGGATGCGGGGCACAGTGTACTGGTCAGGTATAGTTCTTCTATTCAAAGTCTGGTAGTCCACACACACATTGTCCCCAAGTCATTTTTCTTCTGAACTACCACAATAGGCAAAGCATATGGACTGCTTGACTACTGTATACTTCCAGCCACTAGCATCTCCTGGAGGTGGCGTCAAATGTTATTGATGTCTGCCGGAGCTAGGCGCCAAGATCTCTCACGGAAACGCCTCTCATCATGCAATCTAATGTAATGTTTATCCCCAGTGATGCATCCCACATCCCACTCTTTCAAAGAAACTACCTTGCTTTTCTGGGCCAGCTTTTGGCTAATTCTAGTTCTCTACTCTTTAGGAATGGGGGACTCTCCAAAAGCAAACAGATCAGGGGTCACCTCATCAGTCTCTATGGTGAACTTTTTGCTAGGCAAAACAGCAGTATCTGCACAATATACAGTAGCCAAGGTGCAACCTCAATTTACTCTGATATCCCGATCGGACATATTCTGGACTTGTACCACCACCCACCGAGCATATGCGTGAGCCCAGGCCGGTAGGATGCTAGGCTTGACCGACAGTCCCTCAGGCAGTTTCCCTTCTTCTGGGGCATCCAGCATGTGGATTTTGTTTTTGACATATTTTTTAATTCACACCTCACCACTGATGGTACACTGGGCATTGGGGGGGTAACACAAGTGATTCCGGATCCTTCTTCCATACTACTCCCACTGGTTCATCTTTCTCAATCTCTTTGGTTTGCATCTGTAAGTCATATGCTCTGTGCACCATGGCTGGAATGTGTAGTCCTGTCCAGTCAGCTTGGCTTGTTTCTCTTGACAGAGCTGGGCTAGCCAGACAAACATATGAGCATTGGTGCCAATCAACAAAGGGATACCATCATACATTCCTGTCAGTGGGCAAACCAGAGCCAGTGTCTCCACTTGTTCATCCATGACAGCAATGGCAGTAGGGAAAGACAGCCAAATTCATACATACCCCAGGTAAGGATAAGATTTGTCACTTAGCCCCGACACATGCAGTCCTTCTAGGGGTAAGAACAGGAGATCAGATAGCTGTTGGTCATACCAGTCTTTAAATACAATAGTGACCTGCGAGCCACTGTCTAGCACAGCTCGAGTGGAGATGCCATCAACAGTCACTGTGGTTTCCATTGATGGGCCCGCAATCTCGGACCAATCCGGGTAAGTCTGTTTTGCGGACTGGCCCACAGCAGTTTTAAAGGAAAAAGATTTTCGGGGTGGGCCCAGCTGGGGTTTTATATTGTTCTGCCAGACCAGATCAAGCAGCTTGGTAATGACTTTCCTCAAGTCTTCAGGGGAATTGCGACTACGTCAGATGTGCCCGTCCTCTCCGCACCTATAACAGAACAGCTTGCCTCTAGGGTCACCAGGGCCGTTCATCTCTTCACATGATTTATAGTGCTCAGGGGCTGGAGTCCTACTGTCTTCCTTCAGTTTGAACTCAGGCTCCATTCCCCCGCAGTCCCACCAGGGGACAGGTGATCGAGTGGCATGAATAAGATCTCTTACCATAGTTCACAGTTCTCTCATCTCTTCCACCAGTTTAGAATCAGCTGAGGTTCAGTGGCAGGGGCATGGGCCTCCATATCCATGGGTGGGGCCTCACTACCAGACTCAGTCTTAGGGGGACAAAGGCTAGAATTTTTGGCCACCTCGGCTGCAGTTTGCTAGCTGGCTCTCAGTTCTTTCAACTCTTTCAGCAGCTCATGGACTTACTGTGTCTCATAGGGTTCCTCTTTCTCAACAGGTCTGTCTGGGGTCGGAACAGTGTGGGCAACCCCGGCATATGGTTCCCAGCTATCTTCATCATTCTCAGCCTCCCGGATCTCCTCCATCAGGCAACAATATTCAGGAGGCTTTCATTTCAGTCTTGAAACTTTAACTTTAGCATAAGCACACTTGAATAAAGGGCAGACTTAAGGATGTGCTTCAGCCTGACACAATTCAGTTGACTAGCTGAGATTCTCCCTTTATGATGCACCCTCTGCAGAGCCCGTTCAACTCAGGTTACAAAAGCAGACAATTTCTCATTTTTCCACTGTTTAGCAGACTTGAATTTCCACATTAACTCCTCCCCAGACTTGGTGCTGCCAAATACCCCTTCTAAAGTGGATAGGTACTCAGCTGTAGAGGTCTCAGGGTTAGTGGACCAAAGAAACCAAATAGCTTCCAGTGCAGGGCCCCTCAAACTTTCCAAAACTCTTCTGCTTTTCTCCACCTCAGAGCACTGCTATTCTTAGACCAGGGGGGTGGCATAGTCCATCCAAGTTTCCAAGTTGTCCTTCCCCACTGGCATGGGAACTGCACCATAGAACAACCTGAGCCTGCGATAGGAGTCCAGGTGTATGGAGGGTATCACAATGGGAGACGCTACAATAGTGGGGGCCAAGGGGGAAGCTGGGGAGGCCAAAGAGGACTAAACAGGGGTACCCTCTTCAGAGTCCTCCACAACATTTCATAAATCCTTAACTGTCTGCCCTTCAGCAGCTTGAAGTCTCAATAACTTGTCCCTAAATCCCTCTACTATCGAAGACCCCACAGGGGAAGATGGGTCACTGTGTAAAAGAATGACTCTGCACCCCTTCTGGGATCCCTCCAGCATGATGGCAAGGGGTATTGTCTCAGGGTCTGTGAGGAGGCTACAAGAAAGGATGGCCACCAATGTCTGAGCAAAAAGATCTGTGTCCCGCCCCCATACTTCAGTCTTCCCCAGGCACTTAACATTCCCCCACAGTGTCCTCTATAGTATCATTAGTGGCCCCCACAAGGATATCAAGCAATAATATGGTGTGGCGGAGGTCGACCCCTTCAACCTCACTCCACCCCATCATGCGGTGCATGACCAGCTTGTGGGGAGAAGTTTCCACTTGGGGGTAGCAAAGGCCTCCATTTCAAATTCTTCAGAAAACTGTCACTTGGTTCAAATTCTGATTTTTGGCCACTAGAGGGCGCTAATCCCAGCTGACCTCTAAGATGTATCCACTTAGGCGGCACTATTCTAAGGGCTACTACCCTTGCCTGTATGGCAATACACAGGTTGAGGGGCCTGAGTTCTCTAATTAGATGCCTCCAACCTGAGAAATGGTATTGGGGTTGCTTATCTGCTCTGCTATAGTCCTCTGGGAAGCTATAACCACCCACCAACCTGCCTAGTGGCCTATGAAATAACATAATGGTACATTCACAATCAATGGGCAGCAGTAATAATGTGCTCACACCCTTCTCACTTACCACCAGGGCTGGATCTGTAGCAATTGCCCTGGAGATCTCCTGGAAAATAAGGTTAGCAAAGCAGCAATACAATTTCAGTCCTGTAACCCAACTAATAATATGCACACTAGACAGGTTAAATGTGAAAAAAGACAATCAGTTTTATTTAGGGGCAGTGAACAAGGGAGGGGCGTGACTCTAGCAGATTGACTAGCAATCTGATTTAAATCAGGATTGTCTGGCATGCACCTGAAGTCTCAATTAGACAGTTCTGCAACCCTGGGTACCCAAAATGTCATGCAGGCTAGCCTGACGCATTGCCCGGGGTGGCTGACATTGCAGCTGATGTTGGGGTACTTAGGGGAAGAAAGGCAGTTAAACATGCACACAACCCAATTATTTGTAATCCAAGCTGGATGGCTCAGTCTGTTGTAAGAACCCAATAAAAGAAAACAATTAGATGGTACCACAGTGATTGTAGCTTTCGTTACAGGGAGCTACCCTGATGTGTATTCATGCTACCAGGGTCTGGCTGCACTGCACGTGATATTTAGACCTTGTGGTGATGATCAAGGGTGTCAGGGCAAACTGGGCTGACACAACACACCTCCTGGTGGTTGCAACCTGCTAGATGGTGTTGGGCAGGAGGCTGAATCCCCAAACCGGTCTCTCGCCAATACAGTCTCTGGTGCAGGAGTAGCAGCCTAGGCCGAGATGGCAGGGCCCTGGCAAGATGAACGGTTCTGGCAAAGATCGTGATCTTCTGCTAGTGAAGCCTTCAGCTGGCATAACAGATTAATTTGTGGGGAACTAAATCATGATCCACGAAACACATTCAGCACATTTAAATCACTAACTTCTTTAAACAACAGTTCGGATTTAGTCTGGTTGCAAATTGACAGCTTTACTGTGCAAACCTTTTGATCTGAGTCTAATTCTCCCACAAGCTGGGCCGATCAGTTCTGGAGCAAGTCTTCGGTCCAATCGTCAGTTACAATGATACTTTTTCTATATATCTGCGGCAGTTTCAGGCTGGAAATTGGACAGATCCAACTACTGCAGTAAGCAGTTCAATTGCAGGAGAATGTGGCAGGAAGGCCAGCTAAGCCTCTTCCCACCGAATACCCTATGCCCCTTCTGGGAGCAGCTGCTCGAAAGTTCAAGCTGTTCACTCTTCCACTTCCAACTCCAACTGAACCACTGCTTCAGTCAGTCCTAGGGATTTCCCTTGTAATCCAAAAGGTTTGGTTGGCTGAGGGAATTGTCGGTCACAGTCAGGGCTCCCTTCCCGGTCCATTTAGGCGGCAACACTCAAAACTACAAAACTACAGAATTGCCTTCCCACAAGACCCCTGGGGACAGAATTCATTTTAGGTCCCCAGTGGTTCAGTTGGTCCAATTACTGGAAGTCCAGGACCTAACATGGTGGCTCCCACCCAACTATTAGAACTGTAATAAAAGCAGGTTAGACAAACTTCTCTGTCTTTAATATAAAAGCAGATAAGCAGCAAACAATCACAGTTCCTATGTGAGCTCCCTCTGCACAAGTAGCGACTGCAGAATGGAGCAAAATAACACACAGTTGGCCAGTCACAAGCCCTAAATCACTCGGACCCAGCCCAGACTAATCTCTCTAAACAGATTAGCTATTCTCTTAAAGGGGCAGGTACAGAGGCTCAATAGGGCACCCTCACACAAATAGAACTACTTAAGACAGGACACCAGCCTGACAGTGGGCATTAAGGAGCTCAGGAAGACATTATAGAAAACCCCAATTTGTAGGGGGTTTACACTAGCAAGTATTACTTCACAGAGAAAGTGGCTGAGCCCTGGAACAAACTGCTGGAGGAAGTGGTGAGTGCCAGTACAGTGAAGGGATTCAAGAGGGCCTGGGACTAACACAGAGGGTTGTCAAGGGGAGGACAAGGGGAATCTTGGGGGGGGGGTGATGGGTAGAGGGAGGGAATGAGCAGACTCAGTGGGTCAGGAAAGCCCTTTTCTGCTGTCACATGTCTATGAATCTATGTGCACAAATGCCCACAGTCTGGGAAACAAAATCCCAGACCTAGTGGCCCTGATGGCTGGGGCGGTCCTGGACATTATTGCTGTTACTGAGACATGGTTCACGGGGAACCATGACTGGGATAGGACAATACCAGGTTATACTCTATTCAGAAGGGACAGGGTGGGTAAAAAGGGAAGAGGAGTGGCTCTCTATATCAGGGAAGGAATTAAGGCAACAGAGGTACAGGGAATGCAGGGGGAGGCAGAGGCACTGCGGATCACCCTGGAGACAGGAAATGTCACTGCCATCCAAACTGGTGTGATCTACAGACCTCCCAGATAAGGGGAGGAGCTGGATAGGGTACTTGTAGAAGCCATTCACAGAATGACAGCAAAAGGGGAGATGCTGCTGGTAGGAGACTTAAGTCTGCCAGATGTGAATTGAAGCAGCCAGGATGCAGCCTCAGCCAGGAACAGAGACACCCTGGAAGCCCTGCAGGGGGCACGTGCCTAAGACAGCTAGTGACAGAGTCAACCCAGGAGGGAGTGAAACTGGAGCTGGTACTCACCAACGGGGACAGAATTACAGATGTAAAAGTGGGAAGTCATATGGGATCAAGCGGTCACAGTACAATGTGGTTCAATGTGAGAACAGCAGAAGAGTCAAGCCACATGAAAGCAAGGATCCTGGATTCCAGGTGGTCTGATTTTGCAAAATGGGGGAATGTCTTAGGAAATCAGTGGCAGAGAAGGAGAAAAGGGGGGGGGAGGAACAATGGGAGAATCTAAAGGAAGCCAAAGTGGAGGCAACAAGCCAACATATTAGGCAAGTAAGCAAAGCAAAGAGGAAGAAAAAACACTATGGTTCTCAAAGGAAGTGGCCGAGAAGGTAAGGTGAAAAGGGTGGCATTCAGGAGGTACAAAGAAACACAGTGAAGAAGACCAGGAACTGTAGCTGAAAAAGCAGAAGGAGGTGGGGAAAGCAGTCAGGAGCGCAAAGGTGCAAACAGAAGAAAAAATAGCCCAGGCAATAACAAAAGGGGACAAGAACTTTCCCAGGTACGGTAGTGAAAGATAAAAGACTAGGAGTGGGATTGTGAGACTATAAAGGAGAGGAGGGAAGTGTTCAGAGGGGAAGCAAGAAAAAGCAGAAATCCTGAACAAAGAATTTTTGCTCGATATTCGCAGAAGTGCTGGCAGGATAGCCTAGAGGTTAGAGTAATGAGCTGTGAACGAGCTTGGTACATCCAGTAGACCAGACCTGGGTTTGATTCTCACAACCTCCACTTGCATACTGTGTGACTCTGAGCAAGTCACTTAACCACCTAGTGCTCCTAGGTCACCCTTAAAAAAGAAAGAAAGAAAGAAAAGAAGAGGGGGAAGGGAGGGGCCAAAGTTAGGCAACAGAAGCAGCACTGGAAGGGAGATGGGCACCAGTCCATTTAAGGAGGAGACAGTCTTAAAGGAACTCGCTCATCTGAAAGCGGACAAGGCAATGGGGCCAGATGGGATGCATCCCAGACTATTAAGAGAACACAGGGAGGTGCTGGCAGTACCACTAACAGCCCTGTTCAACAGTTTGCAGGAAACAGATGTGGTACCAAAGGACTGGAGGAGGGTGAATGTAGTCTCTCACCACAAAAGTAGGAGCAGGGAGGAGACTGGCAATTATAGACCAGTCAGCCTGACCTCAGTGGTGGGGAAACTAATGGAATCACTTCTAAAAGAAAGGTTTGTGATATCTCTTGAATCCATCAGAGCATAGGATCTGAGGCAGCATGGATTCACAGCAGAGAGATCTTGTCAAACAAATTTGATAGATTTCTTTGACTGGGTGACTAGGGAGGTGAATTAGGGAGCAGTGGTGGATGTGGCCTACCTGAATTTCAGCAAGGCCTTCGACACCATCACATATAGGAGTCTAGTAAACAAGCTGGGCAGCCTGGAAGTGGGTCCCAGGGTGGTAAACCGAGTCAAAAATTGGCTGAATGATAGGACACAGAGGGTGGCGGTGAACAGAGTTCAATCCAAGGAGGGGTGACCAGTGGGGTCCCACAGGGATCAGTGCTTGGACCAGTCCTCTTTAATGTCTTCATAAGCATGCCAGCCCAGTGGCGTGAGGGTTGAGGCACTAGACGCAACACCTCACACCACACTGGCAACCCGGGTTCGGGAATGAGCCGAGGCCACCAGGGGTCAACAAGGGAGGGAAGGAATCGAGCATCCAGAGGACAGCTCTTCCTTCCCTGGGGAGGGTTCTGGGGATACGCCCTCATTGTAGCAGCACCTGGTGGCAGTCGGGTGCAGCACAAACAGTTGGTGCATGTTCTGTAGGGGAAGAGCTCAGCAGGTGGTGGCACAGAGTGCCCAGCCACCATTGCACATCCCAGCTCATTGAAGGACTGAAAACAAGTCCAAAATACCCCCTTCCCACTGGCAGGTGAAGGCGGGTCTAGTGGCACCAAGGCACCACGTCCAATGTTGGGCTGGGGGTGTCCTCCTGGTCTCTCCACACTTATTTTGGCCAGACACTCATAGGTAGAGCATCAAGTAGGAGCAGGAGATTCTTGCCCCCGGGGGATGTAGATCTGGGGGGGTACAGGGACAGACCATGGGGAGAACCGGCCCTCAGGAGGATTACCCAGGCTTCAGGCAGACAGGATCAGCCAGGATAAGCCCCATGACCCAGCTGGAGAGAGTCCAGTGAAGAAGGGTGAATAAATAAATTCTACAAAAAAAAAAAAATGTCTTCATAAGCGACATTTCAGAGGGGCTGGAAGGGAAGGTGTGTCTTTTTGCAGATGACACGAAGATCTGCAACAGGGTTGACACTCCAGGGTGAGTAGAGGAAATGAGAAGGGACCTAAGAAAGTTTGAGGAGTGGTCAACGGGGTGGCAGCTAAGATTCAATGCAAAGAAGTGCAAGGTCATGCACTTGGGGCACAGAAATGCAGGGGAGGAGTACATGACAGGAGGGGGAGGTACTGGTAACAACCAAACAGGAAAGGGACATAGGAGTAATCCCCAGAGTAATCATATCTAATGTCCTAAAGGTTACCAAACAATGTGTGAAGACTGTGAGGAGAGCCAGTGGAATGCTGGGGTGCATAGGGAGAGGTATCTCCAGCAGAAGGAAGGAAGGAGGTGGTGATGCCACTGCATAGAACATTGATGTGACCTTATTTAGAGTGCTGTGTCCAGTTCTGGAGGCTGCATCTCCGGAAGAACATAGACAGAGTAGAAGTGGTTCAGAGAATATGACACAAATGGTGCAGTGGCTGTACCAAAAGTCATATGAGGGGAGACTGGAGGATCTCAATATGTATTCCCGGGAGGAGGGAAGGGGCATGATAAAGACTTTCAGATACCTCAAGGGTGTAAAGGGTAGCAGCTTTCAAAAAAGATGTGCAAGAACAAGGGGCCATGATATGAAAATAGAGGTTGTCTTAAGGGTAATGTGAGAAAGTATTTTTTCATGGAGAGAATGGTGGATCCAAGGAACAGTCTCTTGGCAGAGGTCGTAGAGGCAAAATTGGTAGGGGAATTCAAAAATGCATGGGACAGACATAAAGGAACTCTAGCAATAGAAAAGAGACGGCAAGCTGCAGATCATTTAGGATCTGCAGTGTATGAAACAGGTAGGGAAAATGGGCAGACTAGATGGGCCAAGTGGTCCTTATCTGCTATCAAATTCTGTGTTCCTATGTTTCTATGTAAAGGTTGGGTAGCATGACAAATCATGAAGAATAGTCAGGGACATTACTGTGCACTAACCTGTCTTGCAATATGTCAGATAACCACTAGAGCACACTGACATTGTGACTTGTGGTAGCACATGCACATACAGCATTGTTTCTGTACAGTGCCAGCTGCTGACTCTTTAACAACCCTGCAGATAACAATGTACATTTTTACAATCTGAAAACAGTGGCACCAAGTGCTGCCAAGCCTCAAGCCTTACATCTAGTCACGACTTACACCATTGTGACAGAAGTATCTGGGTACCTTTAGTCATGATGGAGCATGATGTGGGGCATCACTGTCACCGGAGTGCTGGAGGTGTGTTGCAGGGCCACAATGCTGGTACAGGTAAGGTGATACAGCGGAGAGAAGAACTGTCAAAGTTAAATTCCACAAGTGGAATTCTAGTGGCATTACCTATTATACATCCATGAATTTTTTTAGCAAATTTTGCCAGTTTCTGAAGTATCCACAATAAACTTTAACCCACTAAATCACATTGATCCAGCTTAATTATATTACAGAACATATTTATTTTGGTTATATTCCAGGACATACTTTGATATGAATGCCAAAATGTGAGTGCATAGCTGCAATAGCTATTGAGCTATAAACATCCAAATATTTTAGTAATTTTCAGACAATTTAACAAACGAAATTATAAAATTTTGAACTCCTGTAACTTACAATTTACACAGCGAATTATCTCTCTCTTTAGCAGTTTCTATGACTCTTTGAAGAAAGTATGCATATAAATTTTCAATTATGTATCTCCAAAGGTGACTAAGTTGTAAGCATAGAAATATTTTCAAAAAATTTTCACATGAATAATAAATTGCCAGAATTTGGGCCTCTAAACCTTCCCTTCCCCCATCTAAATGTAATTAAACTTGGCATCCTTTTAGGTCCCCTTCCAAATTGTAGGAATGTCAAAGGTCAGATCTCTAGCTATAATACTGACCAACTAAAGAAGTTCAGAAAATTTTACAAAATGTTGCTTTGTGAAAATTCCACAAAATCAGAATTTGCTAAGCTTTATATTTCTGGCCCATTTCAAGGGACATGACCAGTGAGAGCTGAATGTTTTTTTTTTGCCTGCATGGGACTGTTGGCTCCCAGTTTTGTTGCTACTGGGGATAAGTGACTGGTGATTTGCAGAGGTAAGGGAATCAATGGGCTACAGAACTGACGAATGGGAGATGCTGGAGTTGTGCATCAGCTACCATTTAAAAATACTTCCTTCCTCTTCCTCTCTGCCTCATCCCTTAATGTTCTCCTCTCCCTGCACATTACCATCATCATTATCAGCTTCACTACCTGTTGGTGGTGCTTCTGCCAATACTGTGCATTGTCATACCTTCTCATACTGATATCTATGGGACTTTAGGAAATGCCTTTTCATGCTAGATGTTGTTAGCCTTGTTCCCTCCTTACCCCAATTGAGCCTGTTTTTACATAAAAGACACACTACATGTGTCCATGATTCTTTGTCCACTCGAAAGAATTTTCACGCCACCAACATCACCAGTTTGGTATTTTTTTCCCTGGCACTCTTTACTCTTTACTGTTACCTAATGGGTGAACTACTGTGATCTGCTTCCACATCACCCTCCTCCTTATCCTCCACCAGTTTTTTAGGTACAGGGAATGGTTATTTTTCCTCTACCATGTGTCCTGGTCCACCAGTCTCACCTGTATCAGTATCTGCTGCATTTCAGATGCTTACGTTTCCACCTGTCATTTTGTGGCTTCTTTCTTTTGTTAACACCGCTTTTGGTCTTTTTTGACCTCTTATGTGCACCTGCCCCAAGTCAAACTCTCACCTTTTCCACCTCCTCCTCCTCCTCTCCAGAACTGCTGCTGCTGCTATCCCTTTTATCACAGAACACTCACAATCAGTATCTGTGTCCCCAAGCTCTACCAAATCACTTTGCTCCTCTTCCTCTGCCCGTGTCACTACCTGGTACACTTCTTTCATGCTGCAGCCCTTGCAGTGTCACTGCATGTGGTTCCTACAATGTGTGATACTTTATGGACTGTTCAACTACTGTCATCCTCCTCTACACTTGTAGTTCTCAATGGGGCATAGAGTTTATGACCAAGCCCACTCCACTTTGGTTTTTCTTTGATGTGACTGGATGATTCCATGCTACCATCTCCTTGGCCTCTCTGATGTTCCATTTCCCAATGCTTGTAACAGAAATCAGCCACTTGGGTGATGAAGATTTTTTAATTGCATTTTTTCATGTTTTTCTTTTCTTTTTCTTTTTAATTTATTTTTTATTCTTAGTTTATGGAATGCCATCAAGGACTACCAGTGGACAAGCACCCGCTTACTGCCAGCTAGCACACACTTGCTGCCCACTGCCCAAATCACACAGCAAAAGCACAGCTCAGGACGAGACACAGGCTGCTTCAGAATGCAGGAGGAAAAGGGAGAAAGGAACTTCAGCAACTTAAGGGAATGTGGTATTTTTTATTTTATTTTGTTTACCTTTTTATGGGATGCTACCAAGGTCACAACTACCAGTGGCCAGGCACTAGCATGCTGCCAGCTGGCACACACTTGCTGCCCACTGCCCAGATCACACTGCAGCAGCACAGCTCAGGGTGACACACACACACACACAAACACATCTTCAGGAGTCATGAGGAGGAGAAGGAAGAAGGTACATCAGCAGATGAGGGAACGTGAAGATTTTTTTTTTACTTTTTTATGGAATGGCACCAAAGTTCCATCTGCCAGTGGCATGGCACCAGCATAATATGAGCTAGCACACAGTTGCTGCCTACTGCCCAGATCACACTGCAACAGCACAGCTCAGGACAATACACACATACACACACACATACACACACTGCTTCAGGACTCAGGACAAGGAGGGAAGAAACTGCAGCAACCTGGGTAAATGTGAAGACTGCCACAGTAAAAAACAAGGATTTGTCAATGCCGAATGTTTGCTTGCTTGCATTGGCATTGGTAGTGTAGGAGTTAGGTGCATAATAGGAATGGTAGTGAAGTATTGAACTGAAGCCAACCCCACCACCACCCTGCAGAGACTGACAGGCATTGGGTTGTGCCTTTGGGTCATCAGGCATAACGACCATGCCATTTCGCCACACCCTACCCTGCAGACTCCGACAAGTGTCACGGTGTGCCTTGGGATCTTTGGACCTTATGCTCACCCCATTCCATATGGAGATACGGTGAGATGGGTGCAGTATAGGAGAATGGGATGAACTTTGGGGCTGAAGAGTCCTCGATGCCTGTCACTGGCTGCAGGGTGTGGGTGGGGTGGAATGACATTAGCATTACAGGTGGCAATCCCAAGTCACACCCCTGATGCCTGTCGGGGCGTTATGGTTGGAAACCCTAATGCTCCAGGTGTTTGTTGGTACTTTTCACTCCACATTTTCAACATGGGTTTTTTGTAACCCCCCCACCTCATGAATGGCACTGCCCACAGAGCCTGGCAGCATCAGCGCCGCTACCACTGAACAAACTGACGCTTCCCTCCTGCCCTCCTGGTCCTGCCTCCCGGGGCCCATCACAGATTCTTTCCACACCCCGAGTGGCGCCCATGGAGCATGGCGGCATTAGCGCAACTACTGCCTAACAAACCAACGCTTCCCTCCTGCCCTCCTGGTCCTGCCTCCCGGAGCCCATCACAGATTCTTTCCACGCCCCGAGCAGTGCCCACGGAGCCTGGCGGCATCAGCAACGCTACTGCTGAACAAACCGACTCTTCCTTCCCACCCTCCTGGTTCTGCCTCCCAGAGCCCATCACAGGTAACCACCACTAAACACCCTCAGCCGCCCAGTTTCTGATGCCTTCTCTGACTGGTACACCTACCGCTTTGGCGGCCCTGATTGGACTGGAGATCAGCCCTCTCCTTCCGATTGGAGAGCCTTTCCTGCTGAGCCAGCCAAGCTGCTACCTGACCCGTGGAGCCCTCCAGCTGGATTGCTGGAGTGGCCACTATCCTAGGTCTACGCTCTTCTTTCTACAGAGCTATTTTGTCCTGCCCCCACCACCCCCCCATGCCACCTATTAAATACGCTACATACCCCGCCCCATTCTACCTACTCCTATCCCTTTCCTACAAATACTACCTCTCCCCTCTTCCTCCGCCCAGCTTTCTACCTAGCGCTTCTTGCGACTGATCCTCTTCTACCTCTATCTACACTACCCCACATTAGACTATACCTCTCCTCACTCCCTACTTGTGCCTCCTGTACTTGGAAAAATGGCACAAACAATACCCACTTACTTCTGATCTTCTCCATCCTACTTTTCCTGCACCTTTTAACTCCCCCTTTAAGTTATTACCCTGCATACCCCCCCCCGCTCTACTGACTCACCCTACAAATGCCCCCTATAAGGCCACAGCATCTTTCCCAGCTACCATCTGGTCCCATTTCTCTACAAGCCCCACCTCCTCGGTCTATTCCTTTGGCTGCCTCCTGGTCTCCCTCTACCAATCCAGAGCCCACTTTCTCCACACTGCCTGCCCTACTGCCTCCCCCAAACAGTGCTTGGTCAAATCCTTGTGCCTACACATACTACGCCACCACCTAACCTTTGCCTACTACTACTGATTGCAGGGGATATACACCCTAATCCTGGCCCACCACCTACTCCTGGTCCCAGATACCCCATGCCTAACCCCTCAACCAAGGCCACCACTGACATTCACTCTGGCTCCCTTCCCCGAGGTTTGCCCCTACTCCATCTAAACATTCATAGCCTAGCCCCCAAGCTCAATCAGCTCCAGGTTCTAGCTGCCCACCATTCCCCTGACATAATCATTCTATCCGAGACCTGGCTAAACCCAAACCTCCCAGACCACACCATTGCTATTCCAGGGTTCACCATCACTCAGCAAGACTAGACCACCAGAGGAGGAGGGGTGGCTATCTACACCAGCTCAACTCTACATTTTTCTGTCTCTCTTTCAAAAGCTGAACCCAAAGCTTATGAGCTGCTTATGGTGAAACTGTCCCCTCTCTCCTCATTACCCTTCTTTGTGGATGGTATTTATTGCTGCCCTGGCACTCCAACCACAACAGTCACCGACCGTCTGTGCCAACTCACATCTCTTGCCCAGTCGGGTGAACTATGTTATGAGTGACTTTAACCACAAGCGGCTAGCCCCCACTTTTAACAAAACCTGAACCGAAATATCTGCTGTCAACCTTACCCAAACCATTATGGAACCTACTCATTCAAACTATAAGACCAGAAACCACTCCCTTCTTGACTGAGCACTTACCTCCCACTCACACCGCGTCATCAGCTCTGGCCTTCTCCCTGACTTCATTAGCGACCACCACCTAATCTACTTGGTCCGCAAAATCCATAGAGTTAAATCCCCTCCCAAATTTATATTCCAATGGTCAGATAAATCCTTAAACCTTCCCCTCTCCTGGAAGAACTAGTTCACTCAAACTGGAACCCGATCTTAAGCTGCTCTAACATGAACGCTGCCCTTTTACGCACTTCTGGAACACCTTCCTTACCGCCTGGGACAAACACGCTCCCCCTGCGCCGTGCTAGGGTCCGGGGGTCTCACCTTCCCTGGATATCACCTGAGCCGATAGCTTGCCAACAGGCCCATGACAAGGCCTGGCACATTTACAAATCCACGCTCCTCCCAGGAGACAATCTCATTTACCGCATGCTCCGCAACAAGTGTACAAAGGCCATCCGCTTAGCCAAGGCCGAATATTTTAACAACACCCTAAACGCAAATCTTGGGAGGCCTTCTCAATTCTGGAAAGTCATCAACTCCCTTTTCTCCCCCCAAACATCAAATCCCCAACCTCTCCTCCTCATCCAAGGCACTCTACTCTCTGACCCCCTGAAGGTAGCCTCTGAGTTTAATTTCTACTTCACTACTTGTGCTACGACCCTCCTAGATGCCCTTCCTCCTGTAACCACATCCACCCCCCCAGACAGCTACCCCCCTACCGTCTGGTCAGAACCCCTTTTCCTTCAGACACATCTCCCCCATCGAAACCCTAGATGCCCTTCGCTCCCTGAACCCCACCAAAGGTAAATTCCCGATGGTCTCAACAACAAACTCCTATTCCTATCTGCCCCTGCCATCGTTAGTCCCCTCGCGGCCCTGCTAAATCTTTCATTCATCACCGAGTCACTCCCCACTGAGTGGAAGCATGCCACCGTCCTACCCCTTCCAAAAGGAGGTGATCCTACCTCCGCAACTAACTACCATCCCATCTCCCTCCTCCCCACTCTCGCCAAACTCCAGGAACACCTAGTACTAGCTCAACTCTCCCTCTTTCTCTCAGAAACTAACTTCTTCACTCCATTCCAGTCTGGTTTTAGAAAAAAACACTCTACTACCACCTCCCTACTAAGACTCATGGACTTCATCCTCTCTGGGATGGACAAAGGACAAATTACTGCCGCTATTTTCATCGACCTAGCCAAAGCATTTGATACAGTATCCCACTCCTTCTTACTATCCTGCCTATCAGGGGCTGGGTTAGCAGCATCTGCCACAAACTGGTTCAGTGCCTACTTACAAAATAGAACCCAATCCACTAAAATAGCTGACTACACCTCCCCCCCACTCCCTATTACCACCGGCGTTCGACAGGGCTCAGTCCTTGGCCCCATCTTCTTCTCCATCCTACTGAATGATCTGCCTAACTCTTGCTCCACTACCGCAATACACATGTACACTGATGACACGGTCCTCTTTGCTTCCGGCCTCACCCATGAAGAAGTTACCTCTAATCTTCAGACTGACTTCAACAAAGTTCAACACTGGTTCATCTCCAACCAACTCTCCCTAAATGCCAAGAAAACTGTCTCTATGTCTTTCAGCACTAGACAGAGACTATCCAGACTTATATCCCCCCTGATTTTCCATACCCTAAATAACACCATCCTTGAAGACGTGCCCTCCTTTAGGTACCTGGGGGTTTGGCTTGATCGCCACCTCTCCTTTTCCACACACATGGACGCCATCCTATCAAAATTGCACCCAAAGCATGGTGCCCTCTATAAAAACCGTGCTAGTCTCCCACTTCCTGTGAGACGTGAAATAGTCCAGAAAATGATTCTACCCTCCTTCGACTACTGCGATGTTGTATACAGCTCTGCCTCGAAGTCCACCTTAGCCAGACTGGACCCCCTCTTTAATGTTTTCTGCCGCTTTGCCCTCAATGCCCCCTCCTGCATCCATCACTATGAGCTCTTCTGTTCACTGGCCGTTCCATCCCTGAGTAACCGGCATCTACTCTACAGTGTTAAATTTGTTTCTAACTTCTGGCTCGGTTCCCTTCTCCTATACCTTGTATCCTCCCTATCCTCCCCATCTACTCCCGCCCTCGCCCTCAGGTCTACTGACTACAGGCTATTAGTAATCCCTCTCCGAAGGACCTCCGCAGGCCAATCGGCTTTCTCTTACCTCTTCCCTAAGCTCTGGAATGGCCTGCCGGCCCAAATTCGCCATTCTTCATCCAGACACTCTTTATCCTCTGCCCTCACCAACTTCCTTGCACCAAAGTGTACCTGCCCCTGACCTCCCACCCCCTGACGGATTCTCCCCCCCGATCCCCTCCTCCTTACGTGCCTGACCAGTGGCTCGGCCTTCGCCTAATTGTCTGGCTTATTCATTACCCCTAAACAACCAATGCACTCTACTCATTCACTTCAGCTATCTCCCTTCTCTTTCCCCTACCGTCTTCCTTAAATTAACCCCCCTAAATACCCCAGTGTTTACTATACAGTCCTGCCACCGCTCCTTTGCCCCAATCTCCGACTTCCATTTCCCGCTTGTCAACTTGGTGCATCCTGCTCCAGTTCAATCTCTGTTACTGGCACTTATGTAAGCACGTATAGTCCTTGATGTGTATTCAATTATGTATGCCACTTTCCTTGAGGCTCTTGTTATGTACTGTACTCCTCATGTAATTAAGTTCATAAGTAATCTCACTCAATTATGTAACAATTGTTTGTGTTGTTCCACTCCAAGTTCAACCTACTGAGTGTTGTATATATACCCTCCTCCCCTGTACCCCACCCCAGGTCGCACTGTGAGACGAGCATCTTTTTGCTCAGGGTGCCTTTCTTGGTGAAACATTTTCAATAAATAAATAAATATCAGTTTGTTAGCCGAAAGTTGATTTTGCACAGTGACTACGCCATTTGGCACCACAGATGCAAAAACACATTTCGAACAGGATGTGAAAAATGACAGATGTACTGTTCATGGGGAGGTGTGAAAAATGGCAATGTTGAAAATCTGGAGTGAAAACATAAAAAAACTGAAGTTACGAGCGTGTGTAAAAACTGCGCAATGCACAGCCATAAAGTAATTACTTTAGGAATATTTTACAGCAGATTGTCAACGCAGGCATTTTGGGACCTCTGCTCATGAACAGTGTCACTGTGATTTTCTTAATGTGTCCTGAACACTGATTTCCCACAGCAACCATGCATTCTGCGCTAGAAGTGTGAAAACACATTTCGGCCAGGGTGTGAAAAATGACAGCTGTACTGTTCATAAGGAGGTGTGGAACAATGCCAGTGTTGAAAATCTGGACTGACAATAGTACAAATTCGTGAACTTACGAGAGTGAGTGGAAACTGTGCAATGCACGCTCGTAACACAGTCATTCTATGGACTTCTGTCACCAAATTTTTAACATAGCCATTTTAAGACCTCTGCTCATGAACAGTGTCACTGTGATTTTCTTAATGTGTCCCTAACATTAATTTTGCATGCCGACCATGCAATTGGGAGCTACATATGCAAAAACACATTTTGGGCAAGATATGAAAAACGACAGCTGTACTGTTCACAAGGAGGTGTGGAAAAATGCCAATGGTGAAAATCTGGTGTGAAAATATTGCAAATTTGTAAAGTTATGAGCGTGCGTAGCAACTGTACAACGCACACTCGTAAAACAGTCATTTTTTTGGACTTTTTCCACCAAATTTGCAACATAGGTTTTTTGAGGGCCCACCTCATGAACACTGGCACTGTTGTTTCATTAATCGGTCCCAAAAGGTGATTCCACGCAGTGACCGCAAAATCACCTTTTTGGGCCAATTAACAGTGACAGAATTCATGAGGAGGGGTCCCAAAAACCCCATGTTGAAAATTTGGTGCCAAAATTCCAAAAAATGACCGAGATATGCATCAAAGTTGGGAGGCAGTATAGCGTAGTGGTTTAAGGCTCTGAGCTGCAAATCTGGTGACATTCTACAGATCAGACCTGGGTTTGAATCCCACAGATTCCACTTGCATACTGTGTGACCCTGAGCAAGTCACTTAACTTCCCTGTGCTCCCAGGTTGCTCCTGTAAAAAAGCTTTCAGCTTAGTGTGTCTCACCTGGTTAAATAACTAAATAAAAAAAAAAAAGTTGAAAAAACCCTATTTATTCCATTATACAGCTAACCGGCTTTGAAGAGTGCAGACATGTTCCCTGTCCACTGAAGATCATCGCACTGAACTCTGGAGGTAAGTATGGGGTGGGGGTGGGGAGATGGATGCACAAAGGGTAGGCACGGGTTGGGGGGCAAGACAATCAATGAGGGGCCGTTTTTTCTTTTCAGGTGTTTGTGCTATTTTTAGGAAGACAACGTGGGACTTGTGCCATGCTGGGGTGGGCTCCCAGCATGGCAACTGGAAGATTTTTATGGCGGGTCAGTGGAGCTGACAGGGGATTGGGCACCCCCCCCCCGTAGGCCAGACAGACATTTGCCACATTGGGGTGGGCTCCCAGTGTGGCAACTGGAAGTCTGTTTCTTTTGGGGAGGGTTAATTGAGCTGATGGGGGATTGGGCACCTCCATCACCATTCTGACTTTTGCTACACTGGGGTGGGAAGCGTGGCACCTAGAAGTTGAGGGGAGGTGCAGAGCCGACAGGGGATTGGGCACCCCCATCAGCCATACTGTGTGCACTGGGGGGAGACGCATCAGCACACTGGAGTGGGCTCCCAGCATGCTACTTGAGTGTTTGGAGAGGGAGGAGAGTTGACACAAAGGAAGCGGTCTATGACAGCTGTCCAGGATGCAGTGCTGCATGTAAGCACTTTGCATACTGTCAACGCCAGTATGTAAATTACCTGCTGATGCCAGTATGCAAATTGCCTTCATGTTACAACTGCTCATTTCAGCAGTTTTTCACTTTCAACTGTACGCCACTGCATTCTGAACGGCTGTCATAGACAGCTCGGACATTCATTGGCGCGCTGCAGCTGCGCCTGCAAAAGGAAGCAGGGCATTGGAAGTAGGGAGGCACACCTACGAAAACTCATATGGTGGCACTATGTTTCTTGCACATGCATGCAAAGAAACATAAAAAAATTACTTTACTTTAATTTGGTTGGGTGCTACCAAGGTGCCAATTACCAGTGGCTGGGCACCGGCACACTGACAACTGGCACTTGCACTTGTTGCCTGCTGCTCAGATCACAGTGCAACAGCACAGCTCAGGATGACACACAAGCAGGCTGCTTCAGGATTCAGAAGAAGGAAGGAACTGCAGTAACCTCAGCAACTTGGGGGAATGTGAAAACTGCCACATGAAAAACAAGCATTTGTTAATGCCGAATGCTCACTGCTTGCATTGATGTTGTACCGGGTCTTGCTTTTACATTTTCACTATGTATTTACCCAGGATAGACCAGATGAGATGCAATATCTTATTTTTAGAGGTGTCCTGACTTTACACATTTTTAGATTATATTTACCCAGGATAGACCAGCTGAGAGGCAATATATAATTTTTGGTGGACTCCCACATTTTGACCCCAAATTTCCTACAGTCTTTTTATGACCTGACATTAGGATCAAGGTGGAATTTTTTAAATCCTATCTGAAAGGTAATTTCACAGTGCAGCTGTGAAAACAAGTTTCAGAAGGGAAAAATGACACCTGTCATGCTCAGCAGGTGGGGTAATACAAGGGATATGTTGAACATTAGGGGCCAAAATCTGCAAAAATAAAGTTATGAGTAAATGTTGGAACAATTCAATGTTTCTTAGAAACATAGAAAAACAGAAACATAGACTTTGACAACAGATAAGGACCGCTTGGCCCACCTAGTCTGCCCATTTCCCTACCTACTGGATAAGCTGCAGATCCTAGTTAACCAACAGCCTATTTCTTCCTACTCCCCCCAAGAATTTACTTATGTCTGTCCCATGTGTTCTTGAATTCTACCACAATTTTAGACCCCACAATCTTCCCAGGAAGGCGGTTCCATGCATCTACCACCTTCTCTGTGAAAAAATGCTTCCTCACATTGCCCCTTTATCTTCAAATTGTGTCCTCTTGTTCTTGTACATCTCTTTTTCTGAAAGATGCTACCCTCTTGGACTTTGTTGATTCCACTGATGTACTTAAAAGTTTCTATCATGTCCCCCCTCTCCCTCCTTTCCTCAAGGGTATACACACAGTTGTCCCTCGTTATAGCGAATCTCAACATAACGAATCCCTCTTAAAACAAATCAAAGTTATGGCTCCCACAAGAATACATGCATTTCATCTACTCATTTTAAAATTGACAAACAGTCTGTTCATAAACGAACAACAAGCTAACTATCACCGATGGTATCTAGCTAGCAAGCTCTCTAGTGTAGTTTTGCTCTAGTAGCTGTAATTAGCTTCAGACTTTTGCTGTCAATACATGCATTTCGTCTGCTCATTTGAAATTGACAGGCTATCAATTCATAAACAAGCAATGAGCAAACGATCACAAATGTTTATTATCTATCAATCATTCCATAATACCAGCCCATTTACAGAAGAAAGGGTTCTGAAAGAACTCTTAAAACTGAAGGTGGACAAAGCAATGGGGCCTGATTGGATTTATCCCAGAATTCTAAAAGAACTAAGGGTAGAACTAGTGACACCAATGACTACCCTTTTTAACAAATCATGGAAGGGTGGGGTGGTACTAGAGGACTGAAGGAGAGCAGCTGTGATTCCCCTTCACAAAAGTGGGAGCAAGGCAGAAGCAGGAAACTACAGACCTGTTAGTTTAACCTTGGTGATAGGGAAAATGATGGAATCACTTCTGAAGGAAAGAATTGTCGAGTATCTAGAGGCCAGAGGGGCACAGGACCCAAGGCAGCATGGATTCACAGCGGGAAGGTCATGCCAGACAAATCTGATAGATTTCTTTGACTGGGTGACCAAAGTAGTTGATCAGGGAGGGCTGTGGACATGGCCTACCTAGACTTTAGCAAGGCATTTACACAGTCCCACACAAAGATTAATATACAAGTTAGCCAGCCTGGGAGTCGGTCCCAAGATGACAGCCTGGTAAAGAATTGGCTGGAGAATAGGACACAGAGTAATAGTAAATGGAGTCCACTCTGAAGAAAGGGGGTTACTAGTGAGTACCATGAGGGTTCAGTATTAGGACCGGTCCTCTTCAATGTCTTTATAAGCAACATTGCAGAGGACTGGAAGAAAAGTATGTCTCTTGCAGATGACACAAAGATCTGCAACAGAGTTGATACACAGGTGGGGTGGAAAGGATGAGAAGGGACTTGGCAGAGTTAGAGGAATGGTCAAATGTGTGGCAGCTTAGATTCAATGCTAACAAGTGCAAGGCAATGCACCTGGGAAACAAAAACCCAGGGGAAGAGTACACAATGGGGGGTGAGATACTAACAACAACAAAAATGGAAAGGGACCTGGGGGTAGTCATAGCAGATGACCTAAAGGTGGGCAAGCAATGTGAGAGGGCAGCAAGGCGGGTTGGGGGGATACTGGGATGCACAGGGAGAGGCATCACCAGTAGAAAACAGGAAGTTATTATCCTTCTGTACAGACAGCTCGTCAGACCCAATCTGGAGTACTGCTTGCAGTTCTGGAGACCCAATCTCCGCAAAGACATAGACAGGATGGAAGCTGTCCAGAGAAGGGCAACTAAAATGGTACAGGGTCTGCACTGGAAGACATATGAAGAGAGACTTAAAGAGCTTAATATGTATAGCCTCGAGGAAAGGAGGGAGAGGGGGGACATGATAGAAATGTTCAAGTGCCTCAAGGGAATCAACAAAGTCCAAGAGGGTAGCATCTTTCAAAAAAAGAGGTGTGCAAGAACAAGGGGGCACAATTTGAAGATAGAGAGAGGGTGGCTCAGAGGTAATTTAAGGAAGTATTTTTTCACAGAGAGGGTTGTGGATGCATGGAACGGCCTTCCGGAGGAGGTTGTGGAGTCAAAAACAGTGGTGGAATTCAAGCATGCATGGGACAGTCATAAGGCAATTCTAGGGGGTTGGGTAGGAAGAAGTAGGCTGCTGGTTAACTAGGATCTGCAGCTTATCCATTAGGTAGGGAAATGGGCAGACTGGGCGGGCCAAGTGGTCCTTATCTGCCATCAAATTCTATGTTTCTATGTTTCTATTCAATTGTAATTGTACCTCTAGTAGCTGTAACTAGCTTCAGACTTTCGTAATCATTGCAATTAAGTTAAAGTTATTAAGACTTTTTAGGGCATACAATCTCATTCACACTTCAGCTCTCAACAGCAACCCTGGTCCTAACTTTCATGGCTGAGATAAAAAAACGGAAGGCACTGGATGTCAATACCAAACTTGCCATCATACAAAGGTTAAAAACTGGAGAGGGACTCGCCAAACTTGCCTCCGAATTTTCACTAGCCAAGTCGACTATTTGCACCTTCCGTAAACAAGAGGAATCTTTGAGGGCTTTTACGGACAATTGCTTAGAGAAGGAGGGTATGCAGTGGAAGAAATTAAGGTTAGCTGGCAATGCTGAGGTTGATCAAGCTGTAAAAATATGGTTTGAGAGTCAGCGAGCAGCTGGTGTTCCAATCTCTGGTGCAATTGTTAAAGAGAAGGCAAATTGTTTGGCAAAACAGCTTATGGGTGATGAATGCAACTTTAAATCCTCTCCTGGCTAGCTCTGGCGATTCCAATGTTGAAATGGCATCAGACAACTTAAAATTGCAGGTAAGCAGCGATCAGCTGATGATACTGCTGCTGCTGAATTTATGCCAAAATTGATAGGCATTTTAGAAGAGGGTGATTATGAACCTTGCCAGCTGTACAACGCTGACAAAACAGGGTTGTTCTATAAGTGTTTACCTGACAGAACACTCGCTGCTCAAACTGAGACATATGCCTTCAAAGGATACAAAATCTTTAAGGACTGGGTGACAGTGCTTGTTTGTACAAATGCAACTGGCAAACATAAGTTGAAACCACTTTGTATTGGTCGCTTTGCGAACCCAAGATGTTTCCATCACATAAATAGAGATTCCCTCCCTTTATTGTACGACTACAGTGCCAACTCATGGATGAATCGGGATATTTTTAGACAGTGGTTCAATAATGAATTTATACCTTCTGTATGAAGATTCCTTCGATCGAAAGGTAAGGACACTAAGGCTATTCTCCTACTAGACCAGTGCCCTGCACATCCAAAAACCGAAGAAATGGTGAGCAGAGATGGTAAAATCAAGTTTCTTTACCTGCCCAGTAACACCACATCAATCATCCAGCCAATGGACAAGGGTGTAATAGCTAATCTGAAAAAAAATGTACCGTAAGCAGCTGTTAAGGGAGATTATTTCTCAAGACAATGGGAAAGAGCTCATAAAATTTCTAAAAGCATACAACATTAAGGATATGTTGTACATTGCCGGTAATGCATGGGACTCAATTACAGCTGAGAAAGTGACCAATTGCTGGCGCAACGGCCTTGGGCCAATATTCAAGGACAGTACCACTGTTATCCCTGCTGTGTCCACTCAGCATGATGAGATAGACAGAAAGGATGTCACCATTGCTGCACAATTAGGGCTTATTGAAGGGACTGGTCCTGATGCCCACAATCAACTTCAGCAGTGGTTTGCTCAGGATGACACTGTGGCTGTGTCAGATGTGCTAACAGACAAAGACATTGTGGCTGAAGTGAAATCAGGGTACCGCACTCCATCAGATAGTGAAGATCCAGGCGAAGGGGCAACAGGCAATGAAGAAATAAAAGTAAGCTCAGCCGAGGGAATAGCAGGACTGGAGACAGGGTTGTGTAATCTGCAGCAGCAGTCCTTTGTGTCCTCCTTACAGCTGCTACAGTTAAGACAGCTCATATTGCTGTATAACAAGGATGCTCTTAACAACGGTCTAACACACAAAAAATTATGTATTAAGCTCTTGAAGTCTCTCCTCATATTGCTTTTATTTCAGACACTGCACCATTTCAGTTGCCCTCTTCTGGACAGCCTCCATCCTGTCTATGTCCTTGCAGAGATGGGGTCTCCAGAACCGGACGCAGTACTCCAGATGGGGTCTCAGCAACTGTCTGTACAGAGGGATAACAACTTCTTGTTTTCTGCTGGTGATGCCTCTCCCTATATGTCCCAGTATCCCCCAGCCTTCCCTACTGCCTTCTCACATTGCTTGCCAACCTTAAGGTCATCTGATATGATTACCCCCAAGTCCCTTTCCATTTTTGTTGTTGTTACTATCTCCCCCTTCTTAACTTAGCTTTTTTTTTCACATTTTTTAACACAGTCCTTTTATGATAATGCCTTCTGAACATGACAAGTGTCATTTACAAAATAGTTGCTGAAACATCATTTCATGCCACAAGTGTGAAAACACATTTTGGCCAGGATTTCAAAACTAATAGCTGTCACAATCACGGGGTGGTGTGATAAATGTTGAAAATTTGGGGTCAAAATGTTAAAAATTACCAAAGTAACTACCGAACATTGAAAAATGTCAATGTACACTCATAATTTTGTTGTTCTTTGAATTTTTACCCCAGATTTTCAATGTAGCCTTCCTGTGACCCCACCGCATGAACAAGGGCAGAGAACATTTTCAAATCCCACCCAAAAGGAAATTTCACATAGTGATCATGAAATCAGGGACAGATTTGTATAATTTCACTCCCTTTGTTCAGGAGATGGGGTCCCAAAAAGGCCATGTTGAAAATTTTGGGAAAAATATAAAAAAGTTACCAAGTTATGAGAACAAGCTCAAAACCGATTGAAACACATTGAACCGCATACCTGATTTCCTCAGTTCCCCATCTGGCATTGAAGAGGATGTGTCTCTGGTCCAAAGGAGACTATGGCATTGTCCTCCCTGGTAGGTAAGTAAGGGTGGAGGGGTGGTGGTGGTGGGTGCTGAGTGGGAGGATCAGGAGGGTAATAGCAGCAGTGTGCCAGCGACAGCAACAGACATCGATAGATGGTTTTCTCTTTTACAGGATATATAAAAATAGAAAAAAGACTCTGGGGGTGGTTTTCTTTATTTCAGGTACTGACACTGGAGACTGGGCACCCTAGTGTCAGTGTTATGCTTGGTGGCACTAGGGGCGGGCCCCCTGTTGTTGCAAAGTGAAAACTGGTGGGGTGAGGGTACTAGCTGGCATCAGGGATTACACACCCCGCTGTTGGAAAATTAAAAGTAAGGGGTGGGGGTGTGTGGGGTGGTGAGTGCTGAATGGGAGGATGTGGTGGTGGGAGGGTAACGGTGGTGGTGCACCACCAGCGGTAACAGACATCGATGGATGATTTTCTTTTCTGCAGCGTGTATGGAAAATAGGGAAAAAAAGACTATGAGGGAATTTTTCTTTATTTCACATACCAGCACTGGGGACTGGGTACCCTAGTGTTGGTGTTATGTTTGGCGGCACCATGTGTGGGCTCCCCATTGTTGCACAGTGAAAATGGGTGGGGTAGGAGGTACTAGTTGGCACTAGGAATTGGGCACCACAGTGTCTGAAAATTAAGAAGAGGAACCAATGGGAGGTGGGTGGGACAGTTGGCAGAGGGTGGGAGAGATTCTTTTTACCTTGGGGAGAGGACCACAGCAGGCTGATCACAACGCTGATCTGCTTTGCTTGCTGGGAAGCTTATGCAGCTCTAATGAAAGAGTCACCCTGTGATTCAGGCAGCTCTTTCTTTTGAACTACATGGAGTTTTTGCTGCCCAGCAACAGCAGAAGAGTGTCATGATCAGCCTGGCTGGTCATTGATCTGACACTGTCAAGCCCCTTGCACACTGCCCTGCATTGGATCAACAGTGATACACCCCTCAAAACTCACTACCACATCAATATGCTCGCTTTGCACAACAGTAAGGCGAACATAAAAGTTTTATTTTTTTTTATATTTTTTAATGGAATGGCACCAAGCAGCCAACTACAAGGGGGCAAGCACTGGTTCAGCAAGCTGCCAGCTGGCACACACTTGCTGCCCACTGCCCAGATCACACTGCAACGGTACAGCACAGGACAGCACGCATACAGCCTGCTTCAGGATTCAGAAAGAGTAAGGAACTGCAGCAACTTGGGGGAACATGTAGACTGCCATAATAAAAACAATACTTTATTTTAAATGTTTTGGGGGATGCCACCAAGGTGCCAACTCCCAGTGACTGAGTACCAGCACACCAGCAGCTTGGATGCACACTTGCTGCCCACTGCCCAGATCACAGTACAACAGCACAGCTCAGGACAACACACACACAGAGGCTGTTTCAGGACTCAGGAGGAGGAAGGAATTGCAGCAATTTCAGCAAATTGGGGAAATGTGAAGACTGTCATGAGAAAAATCAAAGTACCAATGGTACTGAGCGGTGCCAAGGTATAGAATTGTCAGTTTTGTGTACTAAAAAGTACATATGCTGTACATGCTAAACACTGTATATGCAGATGCTGCACATTACAGACACATACATGCATGCAAGTACACGCATACAACTCAAAAAATAAACAAGCATAGCCCACACAATACACAAATTCAAAACTTTTAACCTGATCAGTTCCTGCACTAGGGAATCTATAGTTGGCATGGTCTTTTTTCAGTTTCAAGTAATGTTTCCAAGTTGCATTCAAATCTTAAAAGTCTCAGCTGATACCTCGAAAAGTTCCAAGATTACAGAACTACATCAGCAATTATATCTAACAATTTCACTCATACTACAGAAATTATAGTGAGAACAAAATAAACATTCCACACTGGGGATCAAACCCAAGCCCCTACCCACTACTGCTTAGTAGCCTTTAGATCTGCCATTATACAAAGGCTCCTTAACAGAAAATGCGTGCTGTGGCAAAGGACATTCAGCAATGAGTGCAGACAACACCTTCTCACACACAGCTGCAGAGGATTTAGTAATGAATAAGTCAGTCAGTTTGAAGTAATGTTCCCAAGTTGCATTCAATTCTCAAAGTCTCAACTGTAAATGTTTAAGTTATTAGCAATATAGAACTTCACGTCTTGTTGAACTCTATCACTAACATCAGCAAGGACATCAAACAATTTCTCTCATACTACAGAAACTGAGTAAGAAATAACAAAATGTCCCATACTGGGATCAACCCCAGATCCCCTACCCACTACTGCTTGGTAGCCTGTACAGTAGCTCTACTGCTGCACTAAAGCACATTAATAGGAAATGCATGCTGTGGCAAAGCTAATGCAGTACTGAGTGCAGACCCCCCACCCCACCCCCCACAGCTGCAGTGGATTTAGTAAAGCACCAGTCTGGCAATTTGCAGTAATGTTTCTCAAGTTGCAGTCAAACCTGAAAGTCTCAGCTGGAACTTTTCAGGGTATCAGCAATAAAGAACTTCACACTTTGCTGAATTCTATCACTATCATCAGCAAAGGCATTTAACAATTTCTCTCATACTTCAGAAACTGTAGTGGGAACAGAAAAAAAAAGTCCCACACTGGGGATAAAATCCAGGCCCTCTATGCACTACTGTTTGGTAGCTTGTAGCTCTACTGCTGTACAAAGGCTCTGTGACAGGAAATGTGTGCTGTGGCAAAGGACATTCAACACTGCATGCAGACCCACCCCACATACACACAGCTGCAATGGCTTTAGTAAGGAACCTGTCAGTTAATTTGAAGCAATGTTTCCAAATTCCATTCAGACCTCCAAGACTCAGCTGGAAATGTTCAAGTTATCAGCAATGAAGAACTTCACATCTTGCCGAAATTCTATCACTAACATCAGCAATGACATCAAACAATTTCTCTCATACAACAGAAACTGAGTAGGAAAGAAAAAAAGTCCCAACTGTGGTTCAAACACCCCAACCCCCATCTACTACTGCTAGGTAGTCTGCAGTTTTACCACTGTGCTAAAGCTCATTAACAGAAAAAGCATGTTGTAGCAAAGGACATCCAACACTGAGTGCAGACCCCCCTCCCAAACTGATGTACTGGATTCAGTAATGCACAAGTTTGTAAATCTGAAGTAATATTTCCCAAGTTGCATTCAAAGCTGAAAGTCTCAGCTGAAACTTTTCAAGTCATCAGCAATATAGAACTTCAAACTTTACTGAAACCGTATCACTAACATCAGCAGGGGCATCACAATTTCTATCATACTACAAAAATTGTGGTGAGAAAGAAAAAAATGTTCTTCACTAGGGATCGAACCCAGGCTTGTGTAGGTCTGCAACCCTCTGCCAGGACCTAAAAGGCGTACCACTGACCTCATCAATAATATAATGTAGCTGAATCACTCATAAGGAATGTACCATTGAACTTGACTAAATGCAAAAAACAGTATGCATGATCACAATAGGCACTTACAGTTATGCTGTTGGTGCCTAAAAAAGGAACATTTATTTTAATTTTTTATGGAATGCCACCAAGGGGCCAACTATCAGAGACCAGGCACTGGTCCAGCATACTGCCAGCTGGCACACATTTGCTGCCCACTGCTAAGATCACACTGCAAAAGCACAGAGCAGGCCGATACACATGCAGGTTGCTTCAGGACTCAGAGCAAGAAAGAAGGAATGGCTGCAAGCCTTCAGCTTGGGTGAACATAGAGTTTGAAGACTGTTGCAAGAAGAACCAAGAATTTGTCAATGCCGAATGTTGCTTGCTTATATGTACTGTTTAGGTATTTGGAAGTGAAAGTACCTTGCCTAAGAACTAAGTGTCACACTTGGACCACTGATTCTGATCCATGTATCACATTTTTCTTGTATTACATATAATTTATGTAAGGGAAGGGCAGTCAGAAGACCCACAGTCTTGCTGAACTGACACATCCAAAAAAAAAACACGGAGAAGTACAAAGAACAGGACATAGCTAAATCTGCAGCTATTTAAAATGCAATTCCTTTGTTAAATTTCTTTGAAGGTAGGAACCAAAGTATTTATAATGCCCTCAGGGGAGATCCTTGGACTTGCAATAGTTGCCAGGAAGAACCTGTGTTGGGAGCGGTGTCACAGGGAGCCCTGGAATTACATCAGAAAGACCTTTGATGTATAGATAACAAGGATCCAGATGAATTTGGAAGGTCCAATGCACATTCCCGGGATGCTTTGGAAGGACATCACAGAAACTGTGTGTGTGCATATGTGTGTGTGTGTGTGTGTGTGTGTGTGTGTGTGTGTGTGTGTGTCAGAACAAAAAACAGTTCTGACCAGTTAACCTGAGGGGAGGAAAATGAGTATGTCACTTATCATTTTTTTAAATCTTGTTGGGACAACCTGTGCTGTAAAATATAACTTTTAATACTCCAAGGTGGAGTTTAATGACTACAGAGAGGAGGCCAGCTCAGGACTGCTTTTATCCAACTGAGCAAGCCTTAGAGAGAGACACATTTTATTTCATTTCTGACTGAGAGAAGAAGAACAACATCAGCACTCCTGATAACGCATATTTCTGTGCGAAACCAATAGAGGGTTGCAGTCACATACCTGATGTACTTTAGTACTATTGCGGTGATATTTATGTATCAAAAGTGTTGCTTTATATGAAGATTCTCTGAGTGGTGCAGTTTTCTTGCAGTTTTACAACATCAGCACTGTAGTAGATAAGTATTATGTGGATAAGAGAGCTTAGTCTGTACTTTAAAATCCTGTTTTGTTTTTAAGATTGTATGTGTTTGGGATATTTGTTCTGTATTTATTGTTCTGTTTTGATATTTTAAAGTAAAGATATACAGTATTTTACAACGGAAACTGCCTGGAGTGCCTTGACATTTCTTTTTATTTAAGTGGAGCTTTTAAAGGTTACAGTTAACACGGTGTATGGGCTTATTGATATGCCAAACTGGGAAATGGATAGAGTTCTCTAAAGTCTTGCATAGAGTTCTAAGGGTTCATTTGAAAGACCTAGTTGGGTGCCCGTAGGCAAAGATACCTGGCCCCCCGAAGACAGAATTATCTGAGCCCGATAATTGGGTACGCTAACAAGAGGTTATCAGTTTGAATTCCTCCAGAACTTAAGACTAAGGTGACTTGAACTCACAAAACAGACAAGAGGGTTACTTTGTTCTGTTCACTGTCCACAAATCATATGCTCAGAGGTTGGTACTTTGGGAGTAGAGGGCTGACTGGCTGAGCGAATTTGTGACAGAAAGGTTGGCAGCGGTGGCATAAAAAGTTTGGTGGTATAATCTTCATTTTTCAGTGTGTCAGCTTGAGACCGTTTAGCTCACTTGAAAAAAAAACAGAAAGGTAGTGTTTTATGTCAGAAGGAAACAGAACTATATCCCTTGACTTACAATTAAGTTCCCACCCATTTTATTTTTTTTTCTGAAGTGCCAGTCAGAATTGTATTAGTAGTCAGGGAAGAAGTAAATGGCTTCTGACTACAGCAGGCACACTGTAGATTTCTTAAAGCAGTTGTGCGGGGACAGATGAGTCCCATTCGAGGTGACAGCCAAAAAGTAGAACCTCATAGAAGCCCTGATGGTAGCAGATACCCAGAGCAGTGAGTCACCGACCGTGACTGAAAATGACAGCAGGGACACTGTCAGTGAAGGGCCACAGCGGCAGGGTATGGTCACCAGTATCCTGCATCCAGAGGTACTCAAAGTGCAAATTGAGTTGTGCAGGATGGAACTAGAGGCAGAGTGACAACAGAGGAAGGCAGACCATGAGGAGTGTGAGTGCCAGCGAGCTGCAGAGGAGAAGAGAGAGCGAGAATAGAGAGAGGTGGACCGTGAGGCAGAGTGACAACAGAGGGAGGCAGACCGTGAGGAGCGTGAGCGCCAGTGAGAGGAAGAGGCCAAGAGAGAGCGAGAACACAGAGAGGCAGAGTGAGAACAGCGAGCTGCAGAGGAAAAGAGAGAGGAGTGCCAGTGGCAACATGAACTGGTGAAGCTACAACTACAACCAGCGGCACCAGGGTAGGTAAGTGGCTTGGGTTTAACTGGGACTGCAGGAGTGGGTTACAAACTGAACTCCAAATTAATAGCTGAATTTAAGGAAGGGGAGGACATGGATGCCTTTTTAAATTCTTTTGAAAAAGTTTGTATTCAGGCTAAAATTCCTAGAGAGCCCTGGAGCTTCCAGCTATCCCCGCTACTTACCAGGAAAGCTCAGGATGCAGTGGGTCAAATGAATAATGAAAACAGTGATGATTACAGCAAGTTAAAAGCCGCACTGTTAAAAAAGTTTGAATTAACTGCTGAACCAAACAGAGCTAAATTCTGTAAGTTCAGGAGAAGCCCTGATATGAGCTATGAGGATCTAGCCACGAAACAATGTAAATTTTTAAAACTTTGGTGGGAAGGAATTGAGGCAACCTCTGTTGATAAAATTGAAAATGTGATTTTGTTAGAACAGTTTTATTGGGCATGCCCAGCAGAGTTAAAAACCTGGCTAGAGGATTGAGATCCAAAAACAATCCAAAAGCAGTGCAAGAGGCTGCTGAACTCTTGGACTGCTATGCCAAGAGCAGACCTGCTCTGAGAGTGAATGGGGCAAGTGTGGCAGTGCAGAAAGGGAAAAGCGCACCTTCAGGGCAGCTAAAACCCCTCACTGCCTCCACTGAAACCAGTTAGCCCCATGTTTCAAAGAAAAGATTTCTCTGAAGTAAGAAATGTTTGTTGGTTATGTAAAGAAAGTGGGCACATTGCCAGTGTCCAAGAAGGGCAAGCAATAATATGCAAAGTAGTACCAGAAAGGAAGTGAGTTGTTTGTATGTCCCTGGAAGCATGCCAGTGAACATGAGGGAACACATGCACCCAGTCATGGTAAATGGCGTATAGACGCAGGGGTTAAGGGACACAGGGGCATCCCTGACATTGGTAAAGGGGGGATCTGGTACAGCCTGGTCAGCTTATACCCAATAAATACATAACTGTACAAGGGTTTGCTGGTGAAGAGAAAACATTGCCAGTTGCTAGTGTTCTCCTTGATTGGGGTGAAACAGGGGGAAACTGTGCAACAGGTGGCTGTAGCCAACACATTAGCAGTGGATGTGATCCTGGGTAACAATCTCCAGCAGGGCATGGTATCTGCAGTTACCCAGAAGCCAATGGGGAAGATACTAAGAGGCTGGTTCCCCAGCCTGTGTCTCCAGAGGGGGAGACTGATAAAAAGAGGGTAGAAATTTCCCTAGTAGCAAGTAACCACATAGCTACAGAGGGTTACTCAAAAGAGGGAGGAGTGACCCCCTTGTCAGAGGGTTGGGATTGGCAGTGATCCTGAGGGCCCTGATGCTAGTGCTAGGGACCCTAGTTTAGTGACTGAAGGGGACCTGTCCCATGCCTTGGGAAGGTGTGAGGGGTTCGCAGCTGCTCAGAGGAGTAACCCTAGTTTAGAGAAGCTGAGGGCTTGGGCAGACTCAGATGGTGTACAGGGAGGTGACAACAGACATAAGGTTTATTGGAAAGATGAACTTATGTATACCCAGGCAGTACAGGCTGAGGGAGGGATGCTAGGCAGGCAGCTTGTTGTTCCCCAGGGATATCATGAGCAGTTGCTCAAGGTTGCCCATGATATTGCCTTGTCTGGTCATCTGGGAATCATGTATACAATGCAGCAGTTGGCCCAGAATTTCTACTGGCCTAACTTCACCCAGCAGGTGAAGGAGTATTGCAGGTCTTGTCACCGGTGCCAAGAAATAGGGAAGGCGGGCAATAAAACCCAAGCTGCCCTGATTCCATTGCCTGTAGTGGAGGAGCCATCCAGAGGGTGGAAATGGATATTGTGGTGCCTTTAAATACCCCCAGCTCCTCAGGAAAAAGGTTCATACTGACTGTGATGGATTATGCCACCCGGTACCCCGAGGCAGTCGCCCTCTCCTCACTGAGGACAGACAAAGTGGCCGATGCCATACTTGGGATTTTCTCCCATGCTGGGGTTCTGCAGGAGGTAATCACTGATCGAGGGAGTTCCTTCATGTCAGATTTAATGAAATGTCTATGGAAGAAGTGTGGAGTGGTGCAGAGATGCACAACACTGTGTCACCCACAAGCCAATGGACTTATGGAATGATTCACTGGTACCCTAAAGTCAATGCTCCAGGCGTTTGCTGAACAGCATGGGAAGGACTGGGAGAAATACCTTCCCCACCCATTGTTCACATACAGGGAGGTGCCCCAAGAGTCTACAGGATTTTTCCTCTTCAAACTCTTATATGGACGCCGGGTACGTGGGCCCCTAGACTTGATCCGGGAGGACTAGGAAGGCAAGCACACCACCCAGGGAACTCCCATTGTGGATTACATCCTAAGGTTTAGGGAATGACTGAAGGAGCTTATGGGGACAGCCCAGAGCAACCTGGCAGCTGCCCAACAGAAACAAAAAGTATGGTACGACCACAGAGCCAGAATTCACTCTTACATGGTGGGTCAGGAAGTCATGGTCCTTATTCCGGTCCGGAAAGACAAGCTGCAAGCTGAGTGGGCAGGACCGAACAAAGTGGTTAGGAAGATAAATAACATAAACTACATTGTGGAGTTACCTGACCATAGACAGACAGAAAGGATTTACCATGTCAACATGATGAAGCCATATGCAAATAGGGCTGACATGGGGTTCGCAGTGTATAGTCCTGGGGAGGGGATGGATGAAGGAGACCCCCTTCTGGACTTGCTGGAAGACAGTAAGCAGGAGTCCTCTGTTGAAGCAATAAAATTGTCTCCCCAGCTGAACCAGAACCAGATCCAGAAAGTGAGGGAGGTTTTAGCAGACTTTGCCCCCTTGTTTAGCGCCAAACCTGGACTAACCCCCTTAGCGACACACGATGTGGAGACAGGGACACAGATGCCCATACGGCAGACAGCATATTGGGTGTCAGAGGCTGTCCAAAAGGACATTAGGAGGGAAGTGGAGGAGATGCTGGATTTAGGGGTAATCCAGAGATCCCACAGTCCCTGGGCCTCACTTGTAGTCTATGTACCCGAGCCAGATGGCTTGACCCATTTCTGTGTGGACTAACATGGACTGAATGCAGTCATGACGTCAGACACCCACCCGATGCCCTGGATGGACAAACTCCTGGACAAGTTGGGAGGGGCGACCTACCTTACGACCATTGACCTGACAAAGGGGTATTGGCAGGTAGAGTTGACGGACAGAGCTAGGGAGAGGTTGGCCTTCATCTCTCCGATAGGCTTATTTGAGTTCAAAGTAATGCCTTTCGGAATGAAGAATGCCCTGGCCACTTTCCAGAGGTTGGTGAACCAGGTGTTAAATGGTGCTGAGGAGTACACCATGGCATACCTGGATGACATTGGCATCTTCAGTACCAGCTGGGAGGATCACCTTTCACACTTTAGGGAAGTGCTGGGCAGAATACAGAGGGCCACTGTCAAAGCCAAGAAGTGCCAGGTGGCCATGGGAGAAGTGGCATACCTCGGGCATATAGGCCAAGGACAGCTCCGTCCTAGCCAAATAAAGATAGAGGTGATCCAGGCGTGGCCCAGACCAAAAACCCCCAGAAGCAGGTCAGGAGCTTTCTAGGGACAGCAGGGTACTACAGAAAGTTTGTTCCTAATTACAGTGCCCTGGCTGCTCCCCTATCTGACCTGACAAAAAAAAATGCCAAGGAAAATCACGTGGGGCCAAGCTTGTGAGGAAGCCTTTACCAAACTGAAGGAGGCACTGTGCACTGCTCCTGTTTTGACAAGTCCGGACTATAGCAAAACTTTTATAGTTCAGACAGACACCTCAGATGTGGGTATTGGGGCAGTACTAAGCCAGACATCCAGCAAAGGGAGGGACCACCCCATTGCCTACTTGAGTAAAAAAACTGCTTCCCAGGGAGCAAGCGCACTCCACTGTGGAAAAGGAGTATCTTGCCATAGTGTGGGCCCTAAAGAAGTTGGAGCCATACTTGTATGGGTAGCCTTTTGTGGTGCAGACTGACCACAACCCCCTGGTTTGGCTGACGCAGATGGGGGAAAAATGATGGCAGACTGCTCAGATGGAGTCTTGCTTTACAAGGGTATGATTTGAAAATCGTATGTAGGGCCAGAGCCAAGAATCAGAATTCAGATGGTTTGTCCCATGTGTATGAGGAATGAACTGATTTGGGACGCTCATCCCATGCAGGGGATAGATCTCCCAAATTTGGTCTAGGTAGGGAGGAATTGTCACACTTGGACCACTGATTCTGATCCATGTATCACATTTTTTTTGTATTACGTAAAATTTATGCAAGGGAAGGGCAGTCAGAAGATCCACAGTATTGCTGAACTGACACATCCAAAAAAAAAAACCAAGGATAAGTTCAAAGAACAGGACATAGCTAAATCTGCAGCGATTTAAAATGCAATTTCTTTGTTAAATTTTCTTTGAAGGCAGAAACCAAAGTATCCACTTTATAATGCCCTCAGGGAGATCCTTTGACTTGCAATAGTTGCCAGAAAGAACCTGTGTTGGGAGCAGTGTCACAGGGAGCCCTTGAATTACATCAGAAAGACCTTTGATGTGTAGATAACAAGGATACAGACAAATTTGGAAGGTCCAATACACATTCCCAGGATGCTTTGGAAGGACATCACAGAAACTGTTTATGTATGTGTGGCAGAACAAAAAACAGTTCTGACCAGTTAACCTGAGGAGAGGAAATTGAGTATGTCACTTATCATTTTTTTTATATCTTGTTGGGACATCCTGCGCTGTAAAATATAACTTTTAATACTCCAAGGTGGAGTTTAATGACCTCAGAGAGGAGGCCGGCTCAGAACTGCTTTGATCCAACTGAGCAAGCCTTAGAGAGAGACATTTGATTTATTTCTGACTGAGAGAAGAAGGACAACATCAGCACTGTAGTAGATAAGTATTATGTGGATAAGAGAGCTTAGTTTGTATTTTAAAAACCTGTTTTGTTTTTAAGATTGTATGTGTTTGGGATATTTGTTCTGTATTTATTGTTCTGTTTTGATATTTTAAAGTAAAGATATATTTTACAACAGAGACTGCCTGGAGTGCCTTAACATTTCTTTTCATTTAAGTGGAGCTTTTAAAGGTTGCAGTTAACACGGTGTATGGGCTTATTGATATACCAAACTGGGAAATGGATAGAGTTCTCTAAAGTCTTGCATAGAGTTCTAAGGGTTCATTTGAAAGACCTGGTTGGGTGCCCGTAGGCAAAGATGTCTGGCCCCCTGAAGACAGAATTATCTAAGCCTGATAACTGGGTACGCTAACAAGAGGTTGTCAGTTTTAATCCCTCCAGAACTTGAGACTGAGGTGACTTGAACCCACAAAACAGACAAGAGAGTTACCTTGTTCTGTTCACTGTCCACAAATCATACGCTCAGAGGTTGGCACTTTGGGAGTAGAGGGCTGACTGGCTGAGCGAGTTTGTGACACTAAGAACTAAGACCCCCCCCCCAAGACAGCCATTGTATTATTACAGCAATCATAACAGCATAGCTCAGTACTTAGGTCAGTTAGAGAAACAAAGCAATGATTGGATACTTTTAGGATTGCTGTAATAATACAGATTTAGTTGTTCTGTTTATTTCTCTAACTGAAATAAACAGAACAACTAAATTTGTATTATTACAGCAATCCTAAAAGTATCCAATCATTGCTTTGTTTCCACCCCAGAAACCTTGCTGTAATATAGGACCACAGAGAACCCTGGGCAGGAGGGTCTCTAACTCTAAAGTCCCAGCAGAGCTCCACTGAGCTCGCTCACTCCCCTTCCTTCACTCGCTCGTTCTATTTCTCCGGAAGCTGCAGGCTGCCCTTTTGTACTGGGCTCCTGCTTGCATTGGTGCCTTTTTCTGCCCACAAAGAAATCTGCAGCAGTCCTGACAGAGCTCCATTAAGCTTGCTCACTCCCCATCTCTTATTCACTCATTCTGTTTCTCCCAGAGCTGCAGGCTGCCCTTTTGTACTAGGCTCCTGCCTGCATTGGCACCTGTTTTTGCCCATAAAGAAATCTGCAGCAGTCCCGACAGAGGTCCGTTGAGCTCGCTCACTCCCCCTTTGTCACTCGGTCCTTCTGTTTCTCCTGGTGCTGCAGGCTGCCCTTTTGTACTGGGCTCCTGCCTGTGTTGGCGCGTTTTGCTGCTCACAAAGACATTCACAGCTGTCCCAACAGAGCTCCATTGAGGTTGTGTACTCCTCCTCTCTCACTCGCTCATTCCGTTTCTCCCAGTGCTACAGGCTGTCCTTTTGTACTGGGTTCAGCCTGTGTTGGTGCCTTTTTCTGCCCAAAAAGAAATCCGCAGCAGTCCTGACAGAGCTCTGCTGACCTCACTCACTCCCCCTCTCTCACTTGCTCATTCTGTTTCTCCTGCCGCTGCAGACTGCTGTTTTGTACTGGGCTCCTGCCTGCATTGGTGCCTTTTTCTGCCCTCAACGAAATCCGCAGCAGTCCCAACAGAGCTCAGTTGAGCTCGGTCACTCCCCCTCTCTCACTCGATCTTAATGTGTCCCAAACACTGATTTCCCAAAGTGACTGCACTATTATGATCTGGAAGCACTAAAATTTATTCCCGCCAGTTCATGAAAAATGACAGCTGCACCGTTCATAAGGAGGTGTGGAAAAAATGCCAGTGTTGAAAATCTGGCATGAAAATATTACTGATTTGTGAAGTTACAAGGGTGCATGGAAACTGCAATGCACGCTCGTAACACAGTCATTTTATGGACTTTCATCACAAAATTTTCAACATAGGCATTTTAGGACCTCTGCTCATGAACAGTGTCACTGTGATTTTCTTAATGTGTACCGAACACTGATTTCCCACAGCGATGCATTGGCACCCGTTTATGGCCACAAAGAAATCCACAGCAGTCCCGATAGAGCTCCATTGAGCTCGCTCACTCCCCCTCTCTCACTAGCTCATTCTGTTTCTCCTGCTACTGCAGGCTGCCCTATTGTACTGGGCCCCTGCCTGCACTAATGCCTTTTTCTGCCCACAAAGAAATCTGCAGCAGTCCTGACAGAGCTCTGTTGAGGTCGCTCACTCCCCCTCCCTCACTCGCTCATTGTTTCTCCTGGCACTGTAGGCTGCCCTTTTGTACTGGGCTCCTGCCTGCATTGGTGCCTTTTTCTGCCCACAACAAAATCTGCAGTAGTCCTGACAGAGCTCAGTTGAGCTCTGTCACTCCCCCTCTCTCACTCGATCTTAATGTGTCCCAAACACTGATTTCCCAAATCGACTACGCTATTGTGCGCTGGAAGCTCGAAAACTTATTTCTACCAGGATGTGAAAAATGATGACTGCATTGTTCATAAGGAGGTGTGACAAAATGCCAGTGTTGAAAGTCTGGCATGAAAATACTACTAATTTGCGAAGTTACAAGGGTGCATGGAAACTGCGCAACACATGCTCGTAACAGTCATTTTATGAACTTTCATCACAAAATTTTCAACATAGGCATTTTAGGACCTCTGCTCATGAACAATGTCACTATGATTTTCTTAATGTGTCCTGAACACTGATTTCCCACAGTGATCACACTATTCTGCGCCGGAAGTGCGAAAACACATTTCGGCCAGGATGTGAAAAATGACAGCTGTACTGTTTATAAGGAGGTGCAGAAAAATGCCAATGTTGAAAATCTAGAGTGAAAATATTGCAAATTCGCAACAACACATGCTCGTAAAACAGACATTTTTTGGATTTCTTCCACCAAATTTGCAACACAGGCTTTTTGAGAGCCCACCTCATGAATGCTGGAAGTGTAATTTCATTAATCGATCCCAAAAGGTGATTCCGCGCAGTGACCACAAAATCACCTTTCAGGACCAAATAATGGCATGACAGTGCCTGAATTCATGAGGAGAGGTCCCAAAATCCCATGTTGAAAATTTGGTGAAAAAATTCCAAACAATACCTGAGATATGCATCAAAGTTGAAAAAACCCTATTTATGCCATTATACAGCTTACCGGCATTTCTTCAGATCGCGGTCGGCTTTGAAGAGTGCAGATGTGTTCCCGATCCACCAAAGAGCGTCACGTCAGACTCCGCAGGTAAGTATGGATTGGGTGTGTGTGGAGAAGCAGGGTTCGCAGACGATGGGTGCGGTTGGGGGCAGGGCAATGGACTCAACAAGGAATCATTTTCTTGTTTACATTGTAAAACAAAAAAAACATCATGGGACTGTTTGTTTTATTTCAGGTACATTTGGCACACTAGGGTGGGCTCCCAGCATGCCTCTGAGTGGTTTGGGGGGCTGTAGCCGGCGGGGGATTGAACACCCCCATCGGCACCTACAGAGCGGGTGGGAGAGCCGAGGGGGATTGGGCAACCCCCTCGGCAGACAAAACTTTGAGGGGGAGACATTAAGCAGATGGAGAGTGGGCTCCCCCATTGGCAACTTCAATGGGCAAGGGGGGCTGAAGCTGACGGGGATTTTGTGCCCCATCGGCAAAGAAAGAGGGGGGCATGATGCCAAGGGGGATTGGGCACCCCCTCGGCATACAGCAGAAACATGGAGGTGGGGACATTATGCCAACGGGGACTGGGCTCCCCGTCAGCAAGTTGGGTCAGGGCCATGCAAGGGATCACCCTGCAATGATGGGTCACTCCCTTATTGCAGCGGATGATGCTACAATGACGAGGCGGCCTCTGATTGCAGTGGCTAAAATGTTTCAAGGTGATGGCACGATGGCTGAACTAGTGTCAACAGCAGCGTGCCACCCCATTGGGGAAATATGGGCCACACCTCCAAAGGCAGTGGGGGCATTGGCCACAACAGTGCCGCACCTCCACAACCTGCTTCTGCAGCAAGCTGCTGCAACAGGTTTCTTGCGCATGCGCGCAAGCAACATAAACATGACTTTAAATTGTTTTATGGGATGCCACCAAGGTGCCAACTATCAGTGGCCAGGCACCTTCATGCTGCCAGCTGGAACACACTTGCTTTCTGGTAAAAGTAGGCTTCAGGCATGACCTTCAGCCAGTCTATCTGTATGCCCTGCTAAAATGCTAGTTTTTGCAATGAAAAAAATGTGTACTGCACTGCTGATGAGATTATACAAGTGGTCACCAGCAAATTGCCACCTCATACCTCATCTGTCCACTGCCCAACCCCAAGCACACTTCTCCAGAGTTCAGTCCCCCCCCCCCAGTTCTCTCTGAGGTATGAACTTGGTCCCAGAGACCTGCTGCTTTGCCTGCCTCTTTATGTTTACCCCCTTCTTTTTTCTCCTTAAAATATCCCCCTTCAGCAACCCTGCTGTTTGCAGGACTAGGAGTCAAACTTTTGAAGATTATTTTTGCATTTTTTATAGAATTTCCTAGCTATCTAACTAGAAGTGAATCACAGTTCTGCCTGAGCTTCCTATCAGCCTGACAACGAGTAAGTGAGCCTTCATGTTAGCTCATGTTGTCAAGCTGAGTCTAGCACCAACATGGGTCTGTGACTCACACTCTGCATTGTTAATAGTTTCAGGTGTGACTTGCAGTTCACTGTTTGACTGATTCACCTGGTCCACCATTTGGAGCAGGGTGGACCACTCCAACCAAAAGTCTGCCTATTCACTCCAAAAGTTTGACACAGTCTGAAAGAATTGAACACCCAAAGTTGGAGGTGTTTGATTCTTTTCTAGAACCATACTTGTGTCCCTACTATTTACCTTACACAAATGATTGCCTCTGCCTTATAGGTGGGTGCAGTCACTGTAAATCATGGTGTCCCAGACAGTACTTTTATGAGAGAACCCTATCTTCAAGAATAGATTATTTGTTTTTGTCTCTTGACTAGGAACACATTTTGCCAAAATAATTCTGGTTGAAACATCTGACCATAAAATGGTTTGCTTACGGACTGTATCCCCCTCTCAACCTTCTGTGGGCTCCTGCCTGTGGAGGCCGAATAACTCTTTATTAGAAGACCCCAAACATTGGGATGCTGTATGAGAATGCATTAAAACTTACTGTAATAGACACATACGAGTTGATTATACACTGTTGGGAGGACATGAAAGCAGACATAAAAACTCTACTGGTAACATGGGTAAAAAAGTACAAAAGGAGGGAGTAACTGAAATACCTGGACCTCAGGCACCAGTTGCAGAAATTGTTATTTTCTGCAGAAGGTGCTGCTGAAGATTATTCACAACAAATAAAACAAATAAAGAAGGAAATGGATACTTATCAATACCAAATATTTCCTTCATTAATGCAAGTACAGAAATGTGGGACTCAGAAGAAGAAGTTGAAGGTGAATCTATGTAAAGATTGTAGGGATCAAATAGTAAAAAGGCTGATGGGAGAATTAGTCAAGTCAAGTCAAGTCATTTTTTATTTAAAAAGAACGCCCAATCCCAAAGGCTCTGGGCGCCGTACATTAAAAAGAAGTGAAGAAATTTTTTACAGCATTTCATGCCATATATGTACAAAACAGAAAGAAAAACACATATACATAATCATAATCAAACCCCAAAAGCATGTGAGAATAGGTGAGTCTTTAGGCAAACCTTAAAGGTAGTAAGGTTCGGGGCCTCCTTAACTGCAGCTGGCAATGAATTCCAAAAAGCGGGCGCGGTGACACTGAATGCTCGGTCGCCCGCAGAGTTTAACCTCGCTCTTGGAACAGTTAGGAGGTCGGCACCAGAAGAACGGAGATTACGGGAAGAGGAGGATGGTATCAGGAGATCTGACAGGTAACCGGGGGCCCTGTCCGTGTAGGGCCTTATAGGTGAGAAACCCCACCTTGAAGAGCACTCTCCACCTGACAGGCAGCCAGTGCAGTTCGTGTAGCACAGGTGTAATGTGACAAAATTTACTCTGCCCGGTTAAAAGCCGGGCAGCAGTGTTCTGCACGAGCTGCAGTCTGCGGAGAGAGCCCCCAGAGATCCCGAGATAGAGGGCATTACAGTAGTCAAGCCTAGAAGTGACTAAGGCATGTATCAAGGTAGGGAGATCCAGAGGCGGGACAAGGGGCTTAATCCTGGCAATGTTACGAAGATGGAAAAAACAGGAATGAACCACGGAAGAAATCTGAACCTCCATGGTCAAATTCCTGTCAAACATCACCCCAAGATTTCGCACCCAAGGGGAGGCCATCAATGACGCGGCCCCTAGCACAAGGCCAGTTGCCGAATCAGAGGCCATCCCATCATGAACTCTGTTCGACTCCACTACCAATACCTCAGTCTTATCAGGGTTCAATCTAAGCCAGCTGGAGGCCATCCAGTCGCTAATCTCAGCCAGACAGATGTTCAGCACATCTACTGCGTTGGGTGTTCCTGGAGCAAAAGATAAGTATAGCTGAGTATCATCAGCATAGCAATGAAAACTCAGTCCATACTTTCTAATGATCCCCCCCAGGGGCAGCATATATACTGCGAACAACATTGGGGCCAACACCGAACCCTGAGGGACTCCACACAAAAGGAGACTGGGTGTTGATGAGAAATTTCCCATCACAACCCGCTGTCTCCTATTTGTGAGAAAGGACTCAAACCACTTGATGATGATACCGGTGAGTCCACATAACTCCTTCAGGCGGAGAAGCAGCACACAATGGTCCACAGTATCAAATGCTGAAGAGAGATTGAGGAGAACAAGAATTGTCTTGTCTCCTTGGTCTCTAGCCCTGAGGAGGTAATTTTGCACTCGAACTAATGCAGTTTCAGTGCTATACCTGACCCGAAAAGCTGACTGGAAGGGATCATAAAACTCGTGAGTCATGAAATGTTCCTCCAACTGAAGCGATACCACCTTCTCAACAATCTTCCCCAAAAATGGGAGATTCGAGATAGGACGGTAGTTTGCTCTGACCTCCGGGTCCAAAGAAAATTTCTTTAGAAGGGGTTTAACCAGAGCCTCCTTCAAGGTATCCAGGAAGACACCCTGACTTAAGGAGCACCGGACAATCAGGGCAAACACCAGGCCAACAGAGTCAATGCATCTCATTAAGAAACACGTTTCTGCAGAAGGTGCTAAATTAAACGGTGATATGGGTACTTTACAGACATCACCAAGTAAAATAAGAGAGGTAATGGATTGTCATGTGGAGCAGTCCTTTGGGCACCCAAGGGAGAAGCCACAGGGTGGGATAGGTGTTTTAACTCAATAAATATTCCTGCCCTATCCGATACTGAACATGTGAAGTTAGAATCAAATATCACGATAGAAGTGAAAATACAGTAAAGTCTTTATCTATTAATATAGTGCCCAGAAATGATGAATTGTCAGGGAGATTTTGTAAACAGTTTATCAAAAAATGGAGGGAATTTTTAATGTGTTTTTTTAAAGCTCTCCTACAGGAACTATATCTAAGGAAAAGATTATTTCAAGGACTTATTTATTTTTTTTTTTTGCATAAAAAAGGGAACAAGTCAGTTTTATCCAATTGGCATCCAGTTTGTTTATTAAACTCTGACATAAAATTATTAACAAAAATGTTACAGAAAATATTGGTAGCAGTTGCATTCTTGTGTTACTACTGTGTAACAAACTTGGTGATTCCTGAATGAAGGATACATGATAATTTAACCTAGATGAGAGGTAACAGAAAATGGTAAAAAGGTCTGTCAGAGGGCCTTCTCCTATCCCTGGCCCAGAAGAAGGCCTTATGACAGGGTTAACCATCAGTATTTATTATTTGTTTTGGACAAGTGTGATCTTCCTCCAGTATTTATTTTCTGTATTAGTTTTTTTCCTTTTTTTTTTACTTTTTTAGTGAAAGTGCTATAGTTATTCCTTTGGTTAATGGAATGTGTGGCAAAAGCTGCAAGATAAAAAAATGGGGAGTGGGTAAAGCAATGTTTACACTAAGCCCCGTTTTGTATATATTTTGTATTTGCCCTGTGTTAAAGTAAATTTAACAAAATTCCAACATCTGAGGTATAACTACTTCTAAACTTGGGTGTTAAAACATCAGCTTATGTGGATGATATTTGCCTCTTAATGGGAAATTCCGAGTCAGGAGTAGCTGCTCTGGAACATTTTGAAGAATGTTCGGCCTGTTCAGGCTCTATATTAAACAATGGGGAAAATGTGGTGTTGGTTATTAATGACTCAAATAGGAATCCTGATTTGGAGTTACAGGGTATTGCCCTATCTCAGCAGCCTATCAAAATGTTTGGATTTTTGGTTGTCATAGGAGGCATGGTGGAATTTAATTGGAAGAAGAAATTTTACACTGCTGAGGGATTGGTCATTATATTTAAATTAAAACTCATTCTTATAATTAAAACTTGTTAGATGCCCATGTTTTTGTTTTTAAAGTTTTGTGTATCCCCTCCTCCCACCACTTAATATAGAGTCATAATTATACAGTATATTTTTGGCTCTTGTGAGACAGTCAGTTTAATATGATCAAAAGGGGACATACATACATACAGAGAAATAAGGGACGGAGGACTGTCAATCATGAATTCCATTGTTTTTTTCCGTTGTGTTTTTATATAGGAAGATAGCAGTTGCAGGCCCAGAAAAAGAAGGATTGGCTTTCTTCCAGAAAAACAATGTCTCTTGTCTTATTTCCTGGCATAAGAATTCTTTGAAAGCAGTGAGAGGTACAAGTAAACTAGACTGGGCATAGATTCAGAACTGTTTCCTTTGAAAGTAAGCAATGGGAGGGGGGACTGTTTCACAGATCTTAGAAAAATTAGAAAGAAAACTTTATGAACAGGTGGTATCTAATATCTCCTATATCTCACCATTTCTTGATTCACGCTATGGGGTGGAAGAGAAAGTGATAACCAAACAATTGACTAATTACTGAATACCACATAAAACGTGTGATATACTTTGATTAACATGGAAGATTACAAGTGAAGGGTGAATGCAAAGCATAAGAATTGGAGAATCTGTGTTCAGCCACACTATATACAAGTGGAAGAAACAATGGAATGTTTAGTTTTTATGTTTGCTTGCACGCATGTGCAAGAAACATAGTGCCACCATATGAGAATTCGTAGGTGTGCCTCCCTACTTCCAATGCCCTGCTGCCTTTTGCAGGTGTGGCCCCGCTGCGCCAATGAATGAAAGAGCTGTCTATGACAGTGTTTGCAAATGCAGCAGCATACAGTTGAAAGAACGAGCCACAGCGTGTAGGCAATTTACATACTGCCACCACCGGCAGTATGCAAAATGCTCCATGTTGGCACTGCAGTGCAAGAGCTGTCATAGACAGCTCCCCCCCAACAAGTAGCACGCTGGGAGCCCACTCCAGCATGCTCACGCGCTCCCCCCCACACACAGTATGGCCAACGGGGGTGCCCAGTCCTCCATCGATTCCAGTGCCCCCCAAAACAGCCTTCAAGGTGCCATGCTGGGAGCCCACCCCAGCATGGCAAACATCTGTTTTGAGGCCCCCCAAACACACTTCTAGGTGCCATGCTGGGAGCCCACCCCAGCGTGGCAAACATCCAACGTCAGCTTCCTACAAGAAAAAAGAAACCTAGAAAGAAAGAACGGTCCCATAGTGACTGTCTTGACCCTTCTCTCCCACTCGCATCCACCCTCTGCACACCCTGCCTCCCCATACCCCCCTCACCCCATACTTACCTCCGGAGTCCAGTGCGACAATCTTCGGTGGACCAGGAACATGTCTGCCCTCTTCAAAGCTGACCGTGAACTGAGGAAATGCCAGTAAGCTGTTTAATGGAATAAATAGGGATTTTTTCTACTCTGATGCATATGTCAGGCAGCTTTTGAAATTTTTTCACCAAATTTTCAACATGGGGTTTTTGGGACCCCACCTCATGAATTCTCTCACTGTCATTTTGTTAATCGGCCCGGAAAGGTGATTTCACAGTCACTGCATGAAACCACCTTTTGGGACCGATGTACAAAACAAGAGTGTCACAGATCATGAGGTAGGTCCCCAAAAACCCCATGTTGAAAATTTTGGGGAAAATTTCCCCAGAATTACTGTTTTACAAGTGTGCGTTGCTCAGTTCTTACACACACTCATAAGTTTGCAAATTTTTAATATTTGCGCTCCAGATTTTCAACATTGCCATTTTACCACACCTCATTATGAGCAGTACAGCTGTCATTTTTCACATCTCCCCCAAAATGTGTTTCTACGCATGTAGTGCACAATGGCGCAGTCAGTGTGCAAAATCAATGTTTGGGACAGATTAAGAAAATCACAGTGACACTGTTCATGAGCAGAGGTCTTAAAATGGCTATGTTGAAAATTTGGTGAAACAATTTCTAAAACTGACTGTTTTATGAGCGTGCGTTGTGCAGTTCCTACGCACTCTCATAAGTTTGCAAATTTTTAGTATTTGCACTCCAGATTTTCAGCATTGCCATTTTACCACACCTCCTCATGAGCAGTACAACTGTCATTTTTCACATCTCCCCCAAAATGTGTTTCCGCGCATGTAGCACACAATGGTGCAGTCGGTGTGTGAAATCAATGTCTGGGACAGAGTAAGAAAATCACAGTGACATGGTTCATGAGCAGAGGTCTTAAAATGGCTATGTTGAAAATTTGGTGACAAAAGTCCATATAATGACTGTGTTACGAGCTAGCATTGCGCTGTTTCCACGCACCCTCGCAAGTTCATGAATTTGTAATATTTTCAGTCCAGATTTTCACCACTGGCATTTTTCCACACTTTCTTATGAACAGTACAGCTGTAATTTTTCACAACATGGCCAAAATGTGTTTTCACACTTTCTGCGCAGAAATGCGTGGTCGCTGTGGAAAATCACAGTTTGGGACACATTAAGAAAATCACAGTGACACTGTTCATGAGCGAAGGTCCCAAAATGCCTGTGCTAACTATCTGCTGTAAAATATCCCCAAACTATTACAGTAAGGGTGTGCGCTGCGCAGTTTCTACACACGCTCGAGACTTCAGTTTTTTTTACTATTTTCACTGCACATTTTCAACATTGCCATTTTTTACACCTCCCCATGAATAGTACAGCTGTCATTTTTCACATCCTGTTCAAAATATGTTTTCGCACCTGTGGTGACAAATGCCATAGTCACTTTGCAAAATCAGCTTTCGGCTAACCAACTGATATTGCCACTGTTCATAAGGTGTGGGTCACAAAAAACCCATGTTGAAAATTTGGAGTGAAAATACCAACGAACGCCTGAGATGTTAGGGTTTCCAACTATAGCGCCCCACCCTGTAGAGACTGACAGGCATCAGGGGTGTGACTTGGGATTGTGGCCTGTAATGCTCATACCATTCCACCCCCACCCACACCCTGCAGCCAGTGAGAGGCATCGAGGTGTGCCTTGGACTCTTCGGCCCCAAAGTTCACCGCAGTCTCCTATACTGCACCCATCTCACCATATTTCCTGATGGAATGGGGTGAGCATAAGGGCCAAACAACTGAGGCACACCATCATACTTGTCGGTGTCTGCAGGGTAAGGTGTGGTGAAATGGCGTGGTCATTATGCCTGATGACCCAAATCACACCCCACCAATGCCAATGCCAGCAAGCAAACATTCGGCATTGACAAATGCTTGTTTTCCTTGTTCTCATATTGTGGGATTTTGGGCACTAGTAGCTCAAGAATTTAATGCTCCTGGATTCTGGAGCTTAACATATCAAATTCTAGTGTCAGGAGAATTTAGATGTCTCTCAGTCTAAATGGCTAGAAAACACATCATTGCTAATGTATGCAAGCTTTAAATGAGGCATATGGTAAACAAGATGTTATGTCCTATGGAAAAAAAACATTTCTTCAATTGCTCTGTTGAAAATAGTTGAAGTGGGTGCTTCATATGATTAGAGAATGGGAATATATGGGAATCTCAAAGTAAATGTTCCAAGAATAATGGAAAGGGGTGTCCTGGCTGGTATAATTCAAGTTTACTATAGGCAGAGACAATGGTGGTGGATATCACTTTAAAACCTTTCTTTGCAGGTGATGCCTGTGGACTGTGATGATGATATGTAGGTGGTTGTATGAGGATCATGTATGTGCTTGGGTATATGTAGTTTACTGTGATCTTGAATTGACTGCTATAATTTGTTGTGTTTGTGTTTGATTTGCTTTCTGATTTTGTTCTGTATACATATTTACTTTTAATTAAAAAAAAACTACTCTTTTTTGAGAAGTTCCAGGGGATCTTTAATGGCCCCCTGAACAATCACCAGAATAAGCAAGTCAGGACCTTGGTTCAGCATTGCATCCAAAAGATGGAATATCAGTTGCATCAATGTTAACAATATTACTATATATTAAGTCTTATTAATATCCTATTATGTGTCAATTGTTTTTTTACTCTGTGTTTACTGATTACTATTTAAGCCACTTAATTAACCCTTAGGCTACTGACATAATTAGAATGTATCGGAATTCTGGACTGAGAAATCAGTCCATGGCACAGTAAGGGTTAAAGTGATACCAAAGTAAAGAACTAATCCTCTTGCTTTGTAAACATCTGCTATTTGTCCCATCATGTCACAATGGTGGGAGGAGGACCTGTGTATACAATGAAAAGCACAAAGGCCACAATAATTTACAGATGCCTTCCCATTTTGGAATAATTCAAGAGGCAGGTTAAAGAGGGGTCTAGTCCATCATTTATTTGCTTGGGTAAGAAAGGTTTTTGACAGAGGTTAGGCCATGGATGTGTCTAGACTTTAATAAGGCATTCAAACTCCTTCCTGTATATAAGGCTAGTCAAGAAACTGGAGGGCCTGTGTGTAGAAGAGAAATGAACCACCTTGGTAGGAAACTGGATGGGGGTAGAACATAAACAGTGGTGCTCAATGGGGAATTTTCAGACATGGGAGTGGAAGCAACTGGGGTACTGCAGGGGCCCGTCCTGGGGCCAGTGCTTTTCAACATCTTTATTTGTGACATACAGTAGGTGAAGCTTTCCAAGGCATGATCCACTTCTCTGCTGATGGCACAACACTATGTGTGTGTGTGGGAGTGTGTGGATTGCATGGAAGGAATAAGGATACTGAAGAAGGATTCTGCACAGTTTTAGAGGTGGTGCAGGGTATGGCAGTTGAGGTTCAATGTGAAGAAGTGCAAAGTCATGCACACAGGAGCAAGGAACCCTATAACAGAATAGAGAATTTGTGGCATGATGGTGGACCAGACTGATAAGAAGAAGGATCTGAAAGTACTTATGTCTGATCTGAAAACCATTTCTTCTTACTAGAAACACATTTATTACAAAATGCTAGCAAAAATGAACAAATTCCTATCAAAACTTTATAACCTACTCTACTGACCACCTGACATACTGTCTGAAGTATTCCAGCATTCAACATATGTTGGGAAAACAAGTAGACAATGGAAATTAAAGATTTTGGAGCTCAAGAGTTCTATGTGCAGGAGGACATTAAGTCACCAGTGACAAGAGACATCATGGAACAAGGTCAGGTCAGAGTCAAAATATTGTAGCTTCTCATGTATTAACTTGATAAGGGATAGGAAATTAATATTCGACTGTAATTTATTCAGCTTCTGTGTTGTCTGTCCCTCACCTTTTACCAGCACTAAATTTTTGGTGTGGGGATACCTACTCTGCAACTGTTCCACACTATTCCTGACCTTTTGGCTACACCGAGAGCTACAGTCTCCAGTAGTGTCATTCCCTCAACTTTCACCAGCAGAAAATACATCACACTGTGGGAAAGCCTGCACTGTACCTAACTCACACTGTACAAGCCTAAGATAAACTGAGGGCTTTGATCTCCAGTGATGTCAGTTCCTCACCTTTCACTAGCAAGTGATCTATCACTGTAAGAAATGTCAGCACTGTACCTGCCCTACACAGTGCCTGATGTAGTAGGTAAACAGCCAGTATCAATCGTGTCTGTTGTTAGTCCCTCACAGGACTTCAGACTACAGTGCTGTCAGCTTCTCACTTGTTGCAACACTAAATACATCACAGTGTGGGGAAGCCTGCCCTATACCTGCCCACACTGTACATAGATGGACAAACTGGATGGATGGATGGATGCATGGATGGATGGGAGACAGGGTTAATTAGCTCAGGCTACTGACCCTGCAACTTCGAGCAGACTAGATAGATCAATTGACCTTTTTCTGTTGGCTTGTATTGTATTGTATTGAAGTGTATTGTATTGCATTGAATTGTATTGCATTGTATTAAACTGTATTGTATTGTATTGCATTGAATTGTATTGTACTGTATTGTATTGAATTGTATTGTATTAACTGAGGGCTGGGGCTTAGGAAGTACTTTGTCTTTTATCTTTGGGGATATCTTTACAACTGTCAGCTGGGGTGGGTGGAACAGTGTTTTCAATGTGCAGCATGCACTGAGGAAGTTAATGTGAGGTGGTCAGGATGTATAGCTCTGGGTGGGACTGTGTTGAATGTGGGTGTTGAATGTGAAACAGGCACTGGGATAGCAATTGGGAGGTGGGGAGGATGTATAGCAGCAGGTGAGACTATTCTGACTGTGGAAGGGGTGGCCATAGAAACAGAGAGGGTGATGGAGTGGAGCATCAACAGAAAAAGAAATGGAAAAGCGGAGTGACCCAATGCATGCTAAGCTGGAGATCCAATTCCACTGCAGATGCCGAATGTAGTATGCATTGGTTCGACTTCTGTCTTATCATTTTCTCTTCTTATTGCATTGCCTCATACACAGCTATGCTATGCAGACTTAAAAAGTAAAAGCCATAACAAAAAAAATCAAACCTCAAGGCAAGCAGATGTTTTCCTATGATGTGTGTGCCAAATGTAGCCCAAAACAGTATTCTGTAAATAGGCAGGATTCCCTGATTACAATCACTTAGTGCTACACACAGGGGAGCAAGGCAGGATGACTGTCTATTTATAGAATACTATTATGGTCTAAAAGAAGTTCTTTCCTAGTTACAGTTTCCCAGTTCCAGCTTTCTCCTGTTACACAAATGTGTGTCTTCCGCAGTACACAAACTGGAGTACCGCAAATTACAAATGACTTTCCTGCTGGTTTGTCAGCTGTTTTACAATCAAGCCCTAAAAAAGAGGGAGGGCTGAGCTGCTGACTTCAACCAGTTTAAATGTATTGCCACTTTAATAAATAAAATAAGCATAATTATACAATGGATATAAAAAGTCCTGTAGCCTGATAGGTCAGCTAAGGTCTTTACCAGTGGGTAAATCATGCGATAACATAAGACTGAGGAAGATCATTTATTAAAAAGAAAAACATTTAATACATTTTAATTGTACTTTACACATGTGTCCATTGTATAAGCTAAATGAAAGAGACAGTGACTATAACCAGTGTGTTTTAAAAGTATTTTACTTCATACTTTGCTTGATTTGTTCAGCAATAACTTCATAACTTGCCACTTCAAGCATATCAACGTTTCACCAAAATTAATCAGATTTATCAAGGTAGTGAACCTTAACATTAAAAAAACACAAAAATTACAAGTAGAACACTCTTTGTTCTTAATTCATTTTTACACATACATTTTTTCCAAAGAGTGTAAAGACGCTTACCAGCAAAAGCTGAATCATGTACCCAAAAACCGCAGTTCTACTGCGTAGATCTCATGGAGTTGGAAAACCTTCCCTCCAGCATGCAAGCAAAAAGCTAATATGGCATGCTTGTTCATGTTGTTCCTGGTGTAGCTCCACAAGGCCACATGCATATGCCTGCATGAAGATGTAATTGTGTAGATGTGATGTCATACACCCTTTAATGCTGAGCTGAAACTGCCCAGTGTCAGTGCTTCACAATGTAGGGCTGGTCTCCAGAATAAAACGGAGAGTTTGTCCTGCTATGTTAAGATATGAGATTCCTTTTTTGTACACATATCTTTAAAACATACGTTTGTAGAAACATATTCTTAAATAAAGTGAAGGTTTAACAAATTGTATTCCTGTTACTGAAAATAAAAAGATCACATTGTCCTACTAGGACTTCTGGAGACCGGTTCCATCAGGAAACCCAGAATCAGTTCACCACACCAAGCTATGCAGTGCATGATGCCCAAGTCCTGTTAACAAGCAAAATATACTCTCCCCTTCATCCCACCAATAGGTACCTTCCGATGTTTGGCTATACCTACCATCACCAAACTACTTGAATTAGTATTCCTCTACTGTACCCTCTCTCCCAAGTTCACCACCAGGTGGTGCCCCCTCTCTCACACTGTCTCCTTACTACCTGATCCCTAAACCAGGGAAAGTGTCTCTTTAACCATCAGCGGCATGGGATCTAATTAACTCTCTCCACCCCCTATACCACGGTTATCACATTTTTATATTTATGCCTAATAGAGTTGCCCTTCAATCCTGATCAAGGGTTTCGAGCCTTAACATTCTTATACCATGCTACCCACAAATGACAATGGGCAACTCAAAATAGCCTCAATAAACAGCTGCAGCCTTTTACCCAAGATGAACCAGCTCCAGGTCTGGGTTGCCCAGCATAACCCAGATATGCTTTCTCTTGTGGAAACCTGGCTCACCCCAATAATCTCAGACTCTGCCATCTCCCTATACAGCTACTATCTCTTTAGGCATGATAGGTTAGGACAAAGGGGCAGGAGTTGTCTAATCTACATAAGGGACACGCTCCATGGTGACGCCCTTCCTCTTATAGATATCAGTAATAATGCACAGATCTTAGCTATCAGAATATTCCTCAGCCCCCACAGCAAAGCACTTACAATACTTTCAGTCTACCCCCGGGAACAGTTCTGCGGCCTCAACCAAGTAATTGACTATATAAAAGGACTTTGCCATAACTGGGAGTTTGTAGCCCTAGGCAACTTCAGTATGAACTGACCATCACATGAGGCAACACCCTACAAAGATGCCCTCTCGAGTATCTGTGTCTACCAAATGGTTGACACCCCAGTTAGGACTAAATATCAGACAGGCACAAAAAATGCTTATCGACTGGATCCTCACAGATCACCCAGAAAGGATCTCTAACACCATTGCTCATGCAGACTCGATAAGCGACCACTCCCCAGTCACATGTCGCTAGTCCAACAAAACAACTAAACCTGACCCGAAATTTACCACAAGCCGTGTCCTCAAAAGTGGACATCTAAACTCCTTTAGGGCCCACCTCAGACAAGTTGGCTGATCATCTCTGGACTCCCTCCCGGATGTTGAACATGCACTTGAATACTTCATTGCCTCCTTCAATGTGGCATGAAACATATACGCCCCAGTGAAGAAAAGAAAATTAAAAGGTGAAAATAACTCCTGTATTACATAATCCCTCATTGTACTAATGAGCTCCAGGGATCACCTTTGGCAAGTTGTAAAAGCAATGGGAAAACCAGCTGATGTCCAGAGGTACAAGGCTGCAAGGAACGCATGTATATGAGAGATCGAACTGGCCAAGGCACAGCACTTTAAAAATACCCTATTGAGGACATGGGGTGAAAGCAAAAAGTTCTGGACTAACTTAAAAGAACTCACTGGGAAAGAAAAGAAGTCCTCCCCCTCCATGCTAATGATAAATAGTGAAATCACACAAGACTCCAAAACCATTGCTGATGCCTTTAATGTTGCTTTCACTGACCTGTGACATTCTCCCACTGGAGAATATGGCTGAGGACCTGTGCCACATGGATGGCACCCCATCGGCCCATACCTCCCTTCTTATAGTCCCCCCCTTCTACTTCGGGGAAATCTCCAACCTTGAAACCAAAAATAAAATACATACAATGCTTCCTAGGAAAAACCCACTTCAGCAATGACTCCTTAGAGCTTAAGCTTATTGCCCTCTCCCTAGATGAAGTAGTAATCCCCCCTTCACAAAAATACTCAACCTCTCTCTTAAACTCGGTCAGTTCCCCAAATTATGGAAAGTTGCCTTAGTCACCCTGATTCACAAAAGTGGTGACAAGACCTTGCACCCAAACTACCAACCCATATCTATCCCCCCTCCAAAGCCTTAGAATTGGTTGTTTCTGATCAGCTAATTCAATATACTGTATCAACAAGTATAACATTCAATGTCCCCAAAAACATGGCTTTCAGAAGTCACACAGCACCACCACTGCACTACTCGAGTATACGGACTTCCTCCATGAGGCACTTGACAAGGGCAAATAGCGGGGTCAATATAAATCGATATAATTAAGGCATTTGACACTGTCAACCACTTGGTCATGCTATGCAAACTCCTAATGACCAGGATCTCTCCCAACACCTTAGGGTGGTGCCAGAGCTACCTCTTGGATAGGACGCAACAAGTTAAAATCATTGGCACCCTCTCAGTGAGCAGGTAAACACAAACATCCTGCAAGACTCCATTCTGGGTCTCCTCCTATTTAGTTTATCCTCAATCATCTCCCTCTAGCGTGCCCTGGCCAGATCTTATTATATGCCGATGACGCGATCATCTTCTCCTGCAGCCCCACCCTGTCCTGTTAGAAACCGGGTTACAGAAAAGCTTTATTGCTGTTGAAAGGTGGTTTCAGGAGAACAAACTCCTCCTAAACTACAAGAAAACTAAATCAATGCTATTTGCTAACCCACAAAACAAGCATAAATCCCACCAACTATCGATTCTCAACAACAAACTGGACCCACCTGACTGCGTTACCACCTTTAATTACTTAGGAATCACGCTGGATAATTCCCTCTCATACATGCATCAAATAGACTATGTCATAAAGACTGTAAGCACAAGAAAAGGCCTACTCTTTAGGCGCCGCCACTGTATGACCCCTGAAGCCCTGTCCCTGGTAATCAACACTTCCATCCTCTCGGTCATAGACTACAAGATCGTAGTCTACAGCTGCGCTGCTGACACAACACTAAAAAGGATAAGAATGGCCTTAAATAAAGCATGCAGACTGGTTCTCAGAGCTCACAGGCTTATCATACTTGTAACTTGATGCACAACCCAAATGGCTTAACTTCCAGTGGAGAATCAAATATCAAGTTTGCCTTCTTGGGAAGAAATCCACACTCAGTCTCCCCTCCCCCCCACACCCATCCAATAGCTTCTCACTGCTGCTAACTGTCAGCACCAGACAAAAGGGTCATCTAGGAATGCACTAACCATCCCTTTCTGCTGCATGGCCTAGCACAGTGCTCCTTGCTTTCAGAGCACCAGGCTGGCTAAATGCTCTTCCTGCTGACATTCCCACTGAGCAAAAACTTGGCCCCTTTAAGCGCAAACTCATCCAGCACTTGACCATGCTGAGTATATGTGACTGCCAACCCTAACTTCCATCCAGCCTACCCTTGCCTGCCCACCCAGAGGACCTGTGACTGCCAGCCCTTGGTTATTCTCTATCTCCCCCTTACCCTGGTGCTTCCGGCCCCCTCATGACACCCTCCCCTCACGATCTGTCCCACACCACTGACAGGCATCTTCCCACCCTCCTCCCTCTTCCTCCACCCCACCAAATATCTAACATTCCTTTCTTCATGCTTCCACCCTTGCTATTCACTCCCCACTACCACTACTGCGGCTACCTTCCCCTTCCTTCCCTCCCTCCCTTCTACCTACCACATCCAGACAATGTCAACATTTGACTGCTTCGTTTTAATGCCCACGTATGTACACTGTGTATTCCTAGTTGCACTGTAGTTCTCTGTATATGCATTTTATGTATTCTGGTATTGTAACTGCATTTCTTTATTTCTTATTATTACTGTATATTATTTGCTCCTTATTTTACACTGATGTCCTGTTGTACACATTTTTGCATTGTACTGTTCAAGTAGAACCTTTGTAAACGAGCTTTTAGCTCAAAGGTTGTTCTCCGAGATGAATAATAAATGAAAAAAATAAATTATACAGAACCATGTCAAGAAATCATACTAATAAAATAATATGAAGGGGAAATGATGAGGAGGAGAGAGAGAGGCGGGTTAATGTGGGTGTGGAGTGGGAAGGACCTCGGACAGATAAGATAAGGAGGAAGAGGTGAGTTAAAAATAAAAATACAAGATATATAAACAAAACTGACTGTCAGAGAGAGGCAGTACAGAACAAGGCAGTACCACCTAAAGGAGAGACTCAGGGATACCCGTAGGGCACACAAAAACTTAGAAGATAGGTGCCCAAACAATTTCTTCATTCATTCCTACATGTGACAATGATGAACCAATATACCTGTTTTTCTAGGAGGAGTCGCTCCACATTCCCACTTCTTTTGGGCAACTCAATTTTTCAAGACCAAAGAACCTTAAAAGCTGTCACCTGGTGATTTTTTGAGGAAAAATGCTGTGCCACTCTAGATACCACATCCTTCTTTCTCGCTACTGACTTATGTTCTGAAATACTGCTCTTTAACATCCCACTGGTTTTCAAATGTAAATCATGTCACAAGGATATTTAAGCTACAAATCACCAAGGTGGAAGTACATGATATTCTTTGCCTGATTTGAATGCTCTCATTTCAGAATTTATTTTCGATGGTTTGGATTCTGTGTATGTTCCCACACTGTGCATAACCCCTACAAGGGTAGTTGCCCAGCAGTGCGGGACCAAAACTGAACCCCCTGTCTTCTTTCCACAAGGCAGTATGGTCTGCCAGGACAAATTTCTCTTTCAGAGTACTGCTTTTTCTTGGAACCACTAAAAGCGGTGAAATAAAACTGCGAGCTCCCTCATTGGTGGAGTGGACTACGCCTCAGTATTTATGTATCACATTCTTCACCTTCCCAAAAAAAGGTGACTAAGGAGGCAGAAATACTACCCTATCTGTCATCTCATTTCTCACCCCATCATTATTTAATAGTGCCTCTCTTTTGGATTTGGTTTACCCTATACACCTGAAAGCATTGTTCGTGGGTAGCCACTTTGAGTACGCCTGCGGTGCATAACCATTGCCTCATTTTCAAAACCACCATATCAGAATGGTTGCAACATGCTCTACAGAGCTGCCCATATGGGATATTGTCGTTTAACCACCTTGAATGGACTCTTTTTATAATATAGAGTAGTATTTCTTTCTGCAGGATTTCTAAACAGTCTGCTCTTAAACAAGCTATCACACTTGAAAATTTCCAAATTCAAATACGGTATCTTCTTACTAAATTCAAGAGAAAACTTAAGATTTTATTTAAAAGAATTCAACCACTTATGAAAAGACAAAAGTTCAACCTCGGTACCACTACACACACACACACACACACACACACACACACACACACACGCCCCATCATCATCAACATAATGTTTTTAACTTTTTCTCAAAAAAATGCATTGTTTGCTGAATCCAAAATAAAGACTGATTCAAACTTGCACAAGTTCGTGTAGGTGAGGGCCATGGTGGACTCCATCACTGTTCTACAAATTTGTTCATACAAAAGATTCTCATAATAGAAAAAATCTCAAGTGAGCACCAACTTTGCCAAGTTCAGGAGAAAATCAGTGGGTGGCAAGTCTGAGGAATTCCTTAAGTCTAAGGCCTCCCTCAACACTTCCAGCCCCTCTTGGTGGGATATGGAGGTGTAGAGATCTACCATATCCATTGTTACAAGTAAATAATCGTCTAAATACAAAGTCTTCCAGTTCAAATTTTCCAATAATTTCAACACATCACATTCATCTTGTTGGAAAACAGAATGTTAGGCACAAGGTCCTGGATAAAAACAATTCACATAACTAGACAATGGTACAAGGACTGACTCCACCAAGATGATGGGATGTCCCAGAAATGGGCTCATACCTTTGTGGATTTTTGGTAGGCAATAGAAAGCAGGAATCATATCATTTTTCCTGATTAAAGCCTCTCCTACCCAAGTTTCTATGCAGTCATTTCTCAAACCTATTTCTACTATTGCTCTAATGGCATATATAATATCTGTTGCTGATTCCCTTGAAGTAGTCTATAATTATCTTTATTATTCAATTGCCTGTAACATTCATTGTTGTAATCTTGGTCATCCAGAACTACTGTCCCCCCATCTGCTTTTTTGACAGTTATAATCTGATCATTTCTGAAGGGAATTGAGAGGTTCTTTTTCAAGTTTGGACAACTTATCAAAAGAATTCGTGCTGACTTGAAAATCTGGTCAATATATTTTTCTATACGGGAGATGTACCATCAGTATTCAAGGGTATGTCCCTTGGAGGCAGAAACTGGGATTTAATTTCCAATGTATTCTTTAAATATAACATCTCAGTACTGGTTGTCTTGTCAGCATCCACAAAACTTTGCTTTAATCTTATTTTTCTATAAAAACATTGCTTGATTCTAAATTCATCTGGTTTCTCTGTTGGGGCAAAGGACAAACCTTTCTCTAACACTTGTATTTCACCTGGTGTCAGTTCTCTTTTGGATAAGTTAGAGACAATAGTGTCCTGCTGTGCATCTGGACCCTGCCTTATGCTATCTTAGCTCCTCCTTTTTGCTCCATTTCTTTTCTTGTGGCTTGTTCTTTTACTGTTGTTGCTTTTTGCACTTTTTTTTTATTTCTTTGTTTCTCCCGCTGTCCTGGCTGGCCCTTCCTTCCCACTGAACCTCTCAGCCCTGTCACCCCAGTATCCCCAGGACATGCCTTCTCCCAGTATCCCCCCACAGCTTACCTTCCATAGCAGGGGGCAGGGAGTTCCCTCAACCCGCCAGAATGGATCCAGTTTCAGGAAAGTACCTGAGTCACCAGGGTGCGGTCATCGTGTGACCAGGATGTTTTTCCCCCATTTTCTCCCTGGCACAAAGGAAAGGCATGCAGTGACAGCAATGACAGTATTATGCATGCTCCCATGTGTTGCATGCCAGGTGTCTGTCCCACCTTCACCCCCATTATGCAGTGTTGGTGTGCCAACCCCCTGCCTCCACTAAGGCCAGGCTAATGCCAGCCAGTGATCCACTTCCCTTCCCAGAGGAGGATAGCAGTAATTGGGATGCTTGATCCTCCTCTCCCTGGACAACCCCCAATGCCCCGATGTCACTCCTGACCCTGGGTCACCAGCGTGGTGGCACGTGAAGCTTGGTGGCTCAACCCTCTGTACCACTGGACTGGCCACGTTTTGCACTTTTTTTGAGGTGCCTGCTTCTCATGTGTCTGAAGAGGTATTAGCCTCCTCTCCACTCTCCTCCCCTGTATCCTTCTCCTGAATGTGCCTCTGCTGGCCTCCACTTGGGAGCCCTCCCTAAGAAAGGCTTCCTGCCCTGTCCATTCCTCTGTCCCTCTCTATCACTGCTTTCTGAACTACTACATGTTTCAGTATCAGTAAAAGCTGGTTTTGGGTTACCTTGGGTATTTGTCTTTGTACTTCAACTATAGACCTGATTATCCCAGTAGTCTATAATATTTCTTAACTGTGGTTCAGAGCTCAGTGCTTATGTTATATATAGTAGCATGATGCTGTAGGTTGTGCTTGGATAGAGAGGCTAAACCAGTCAGCAGGACAATGTTTGCAAGGTACTAGTAGTATGAAAAGATTCGTGCTTAGGTACTTTAGCATAGACATGGCAAGTCAGTGATTATAGTACATATGAACTGGATAGTATACGCAAGGTGCTTAGATGCTTGAACTGATGAGTCACTTGTTATGATTTGATAGCTTCTCTGGCCTTTCTCTGTATCCCACCTGTAGGGAAGATGCTTAGTCCAGTAGTATGAGACACCCCTGATGGGATAAGAGTGCCGGAGAAGGAGGAGGAGGCATCAGGGGAGGATGGAGGGGAGTGCAACTCACTCTAAGCAGGGCAGAGCACTGCTTACACATTTAAATAGGATGCGGGGGAGGAGCTCGTCCCCCATTTAACTAAGGACATAGCCCTTAATTTCTATATTTCCAAATGTTTGTGTTTTTCAGAGTCTCTTCCAACATATTTAAGTCAGCTTTTATCCTTTCTAATAAGCTCCTCATCTGCTACCTTAAGTTGAAGCTGTGAAACTTGGCCAGCTGGTTATGATTGTTCTATGATATTTGTAATATAAAAATGTAGTGTGTGATTGTCTCACATGAGGTAGCTGTGCCAAGGGTGACCCCCCCCCAGGTTTCAGTGAAGCAGGAACCATTTAATTAACTGACTTACTTCAGAATGGCATTTTATTACCTTTATATCATGTGCCTAGGCTCTTTGAAGTGGAAATGAAATGAGACTTTATGAGTCTGCCAGAGGATGGAGATCATAAATGTTTTATGACATCTTAAGAGGAAGCACACTTAATATCAACTGGTGTTAAAAAGCTATACATCTCTTTGATATGCCTCGGGAGGAGGAACTGCTCAAGATCAAAGAGGGGATTTTAATTAAGGAGTCATATTGGGAAATTAGTTTTTGCTGACATCACAGTATTTAAAATATCTCCTGACAGGAAGATCATTGTTTGCATAGTTTTTATATTCTAAAAGGAGGAGCTAGGTGACATCATAGAAAGGGTGGAAACACAGAGTCTAAACTGTATTCTGTGTTTCAACTGACTGACATTTCTTTTTTGGGCTCTTAAGAAACAAGATTTAACTATAAGCACTATAGAGGTAATACATTAGATAGAAAAAGTTTAATTGTATTGTGGTAGGAGAGTTTGTCTGCAGTTTGCTTTGTTTTCTTTTAAGTGATTGTATGCTTTTTGATATATTGTTCTTGTTTACATTTTTCATATTTTTATCCATTTTTAAGTAAATCTTTTATTCCTAAGACTGCCTGGGTGTGTCTTCAAAATTCTTTTTGCATGTGACGTGTGGAGGGTTAAGACTGACAAAAACTGTTTATAAGCTTGATGGTGTCACTAAACTGGGAAAAGGTAAGAATATACCCAAGGTCTTTTATAGAGTTTTAAGGGTTCATTTCTGGATACCCGGTTAGGTGCCCTTAGGCGAAAGATATATTGCATCCCCCGAAGAGAAGATTATCTGAGCCTGTACTTTTGGGTACGTTAGCATAGGTTCACAGTTTGAATCCCCCCAAGAAGTTGAGACTAAAGGTGATATAGACCCACAAGCAGACAGGAGGGTTATCCTGCCTGTTACCTGTTCACAATACTGCGCTCGGAGGTTGGTACTGTGGGAGCAGAGAGCCTGACCTGCTGAGTGCATTTGTGGCAGAAGCTGCTCCTATAAAGATAAAATTCCCTCTACTAATCTCATACATTCTCTTACTGTGGCATCAGTAGCTGCCATAAAATCTACTGAGCACTTTGAACCTATGCTACTCCATCTGTTTAACAAGGCCTGGTCATGGTACCCCACATTTAGGCTCTATCAAAGAGGACAAGAAATCATTTCTAACTGCCAGCTGTTTATAAAGTTATTTTTCTTAGAAATTATATGCATTCACCTAAATTATCCATATTTAACTGTGCCTGAATAGAAAGTGGTATAAAAAGCAGTATTTTATATTGCCTTGTTTTATGGGCAGCATTCTGTTACAGTTCTCTTAATGGCACCAATAATTTGGAATTTTAACTATGTCATGGTTTGTGCACAGCACTCTAAACGGGGTTCTGATAGGTCAGCAGCTCATAATTAGCATTCTGTACACAAATCGTGACATAGTAAAAACTTCACATAAGTGATTCCATGAAGTGAACTGTAACAAAATGCTGACCATAGAAACACAACAATATAAACTGCAGTTTTACCTATCACTTTTTATTCAGGTACAGTTAAATATGGATACTTTAGGAGAATGCATATCTTTTCTGAGAATAAGAACTTTATAAACAGCTGCAAATTAGCACAAATTTCTTATCCCCTTTAAGATTCTTCAGCCACTGGGAATCCTTCCATTTTTTTAAATATTCAGCTAAACTGATAATCATACACTCACGCTTCAAGTTCTTTTCCTTTAAATTCTCTAATTTCTTAATTAATGTCTTGTCACTTAAAGTATTTGTCCTCATTTTATCATATCACTAGTATAAGTGACTACCATAGTATCAAATTCTGCATCTGTATCAAAACCATTACAGCTGGGCAGAATCTGTGAACTCCAAATTCACAGAAATTACAGGAAATTTTGTAAAGTTTGCTGAATTTTCCAGAATCCTGACTTTCACAAAATCTAAATCTTCCATATGCATTTGACGAGTTTTCACCTCGTTACGTGAACTTTTCTGGCTGAACTGCAGAATACACATGAACTGCAGAATGACGATTCTGAAGAATTCAAGTCATCAGTTCTGTGGAATTTCTTTCTGCAGTATAATAATAAGTTTTATTTGATATAGCACCTTTCACACTTCAAGGCGCTGTACAGTAAGGTAAAAACAACAATCAATAAATACAGATAAAAATCAAAACAATTCAGGGTACGCTTTTCTCCACAAATAGGTCTTCAATGCCTGCTTAAAGCACCCCATTGTCCTGCACTCCTGTAGCTGATGGGGCAGAGAATTCCAGAGGGTAGGTGCCACAAACCTGAAGACATGCGCACCAGATGACTTTAAACTTACCCTTGGAATCTTCAGCAACCCCTGCTCAGCCGAGCGGAGCTGTCCCAGAGGGGTGTAAGGAACCAGGAGCTCTTTCAAGTAATCAGGACCAAGTCCGTGTAGGGCTTTGTAGGTCAATAGACCTACCTTAAAGGTGATCCGCCACTGAATGGGCAGCCGGTGCAGATCGCGCAGCGCTGGGGTAAAATGAGTTCTTCTCAAAGCCCCAGTCAACAAACGTGCTGCAGTGTTCTGCACTAGATGCAAGTGGCAGATGTCAACCCCAGGAAGCCTTAGGTAAAGAGAGTTGCAATAGTCAAGGTGCAATGTCACAAAAGCATGGACCAAGACAGGCAGATCGCTGGATGGAACAAGGTGTTTGATCCTAACAATATTCCTAAGATGGTAGAAGGCCAACTTGATGACTGCCAACACCTGATGATGATGGGTCAGGCCATTGTCAAGCACCACTCCTAGGTCACGCATCCATTCAGAGGTGAGAATCTGTGCACCCCCCAGGACTAAACCAGAGGGGAGCCCATTCCTCAACCCCTCTGTCCTATGACCCAGGTCTACTACCAAGACCTCAGTCTTTCCTGGGTTCAACTTTAAACCACTAGCACTCATCCAATCTTGGATTTCTACGAAGCAGCTGTTCAGTACAGAGATAGCACTAACCTGGTCAGGGGCAAAAGACAGGAAGAGTGGGTATCATCGGCATAGCAGTGAAACCTCAGCCCATACCATCTTACAAGGTCTCCAAGGGGCAGCATATACACTGCAAATGACATAGGGGACAGCACCAAGCCCTGAGGTACCCCACAAAGCAGAGAGAGAAAGCCTCAGAAGAAACAATACCCGAGACAACTCTCTGCATTCTACCAGCGAGGAAAGATGTAAACCACCTGAGAACTGATCCAGACAGCTCACAGATGGACCTCAAATGCTTGAGCAGAACCCCATGATATACAGTGTCAAAGGCTGATGATAAATCAAGGAGAACCAAGATAAAACAGTGTCTCTGATCTTTCATCATCAGGAGATCATTGAGCACCCGAACCAGAGCAGTCTCAGTACTATGCCTCTTATGAAAACCCGATTGGAGAGGTTCGTATAGATTATGGATGGTTAAATGGTTCTCCAGTTGAGCCATCACAACTTTCTTAATAACCTTCCCTATGAAAGGAAGGTTAGAGATAGGCCTATAGTTTGCTAGGTTCTCTGGGTCTAAAGAGGCTTTTTTCAGGAGGGGTATCACCACCCCCTTCTTCAGGGAGTTAGGAAACTCACCTGAGTCCAAAGAGCACTGCACAATCCAAGCTAAGACTGGGCCTATGATGTTACTATAACCCAAAATCAGGGAAGTAGGGCCTGGATCTAACCTACAGCAAGTGGGATGCATCCCCTGGATAATCCTCATAATATCCACGAACTCTAGCAGATCAAAGGTACTCCAGGAAATTCCGGGCTCTGCGACACAACACCAACCAACTGCATCCGCCATAGAGTGAAGTTGGTGGCACTCCTGCCTGATGTAGGCCACCTTATCCGCAAAGAAACAAGCAATCTCATCACACTCCCTTTGTGAAAAGACTCGATGGAACTGCTGACAGGCTGGTCTGCACAGTCTGTCAACCGTTCTGAAGAGATGAGCCGGTCGGTTCTGTGTGACAGAAATTTTCCTGGACAGGAACTCTGCCTTCTTACAGGAAATTTCTGTTTGATAGAATTTATAATGTTCTAACAAAATAAGGTGGTTGGTATATAAGGTTGTCCTCTGTCAACAACGCTCTAACCTACGCCCCAGTCTCTGCAATTCCCTAAGAGTCCCTTCAAACCATGGGGCCCCACGGTGGAGCGGGAGGGGGCGAACTCGGACAGGAGCAATCAGATCGAGAGCAGAAGAGATGGCCCTATTATAGGCCACAACTAACTGCTCAGGATTTGTGCTAGTCTCATCAAACAGCGAGAGGTCCACCACCGCCATCAGGTTTTCGGGGAACACATCCCGTAAAGGGCGATAACTGACCATCTCCACAGGGGTCGACCTAACCAGGGGGGCCGAAAAATTGAACCCAACAGTGAAGTGGTCATTAATACGTGAATCCACAATCCAAACATTCATTCCACAGTTCATTGATTCACTGAACTATGGAATAAATCTATGAATTGTGTACTAAAGTGCAGAAAGAAATATTACATAATTGATAACTGACAGTGATCAGTTCTGTGGAATATCTTTCCACAGTTTAATACATTAATCCACAATTCATACATTTATTCTACCATGCGAAGTCAGAATTTCCAAAAAAGTTGCCAAGTGCATTCTAACATTTTGTAGAAGCAACATTTTGACTTTCACGGAAATTCCACTAGCGGAATTTTATCTTCGCACAACCCTAAAAACCACCCATAACCAAAAAAGAACTCTAAGCCAAACCAACAAATAATACATAACAGTTTATAAAAAGACAAAGCTTGTCCACAGGGTATGTGGAGCACCTTCACTGCACACACAAAAGTCTCTGAGGTGCAAAGCATGTTTCACTATATGACAGTGGAACACTCATGCATATAAGTAAGGAATAACCCATGACAGGATATGGGTTTATAGGCATTTAATGCACACCTGGGGTGCATTGTAAGGCACAAGGCCATAGGCTGAGTGCCCTCACAGTACCCCAGGCATGCATTAAATGCCTATAAACGCACACTCTGGAGTGGGTTATTGCACTTATAACATGAGGAATGACTACAGTCCCCCCAAAAATAACACTTTTCTGTTATTTCTGTTTAAAGACAGAAAAAGGAGGTGTGTCCTGCTGCAGCATGAAGTAGTCCCTCTCAACATCTCAGCTGCACACTCACTGTGCAGAAGACAGTGTCACACACAGTGTCTCGCACAGAGTGCCAGATACATATGTAATCCAAGGTCAACACAGACAGTGAGAAAACGGAACAGCCTGACCACATGTACAAAATGTGAGCCAATCAGGCAGCTGTAACACTTTGCTCCCATGCTGCACACACTCTGATGCATGGATGAGCAAATTTCAGTGCTGCAGATGTGTCCTGTTCTTACATGATTATGCCATTGGCAGGAGTTGTGCTGTTCCAGATGCCATCCATTCAGCTCTAACACAGATGACGGTACTTACTGATTGAGAAATACAGAGTACCTGAGAGAGAGAGACGAACACACACACACACAGTTCCTACAGTATCCAATACATATCACCTGCTACCTCTCTTGCTCTCTTTCTCTCTCTCTGCAAGGGGAGGCGCTTAGGAGTCACATATGACTGTGCCTCATCTGACGCTGTTACGATGTCCATCACTATTGACAGTGCTTCAGGAACCAGGGGACACTCTAGCTGTGATTCAACCATCTCCAGTGACCAGCCCTCCACTACCCCTCTGCCCTCCATGTACAAAGCAGGCATTTTCATTACTGATTCAGAAATAGACAGTACCTGACAGGCAGGAAGACACACAGACAGTTGCCACAGTATGCATTATACTCTCTCTCTCTCTCTCTCTCTCTCTCTCCCCGAAATGCCCACAGTGCAAGTGGGAGTCACTGTCTTCTCGCACCGCTATCAGGATACTGTTCTGTGAAATGATCCTGGTAACATCACAGAGACACCGGTGGACTTCACTAACAGTGCACCACTAGAATGCCAGTGACTCATAGGTATCGGGGACCGGGGCAGGACGTGCTTCAGCACTACAGTGTACAAAGCCATTGGAGCACTGTAGCATAGACATTCAAGGGTGCACAGAAGAAGACTGCCACACATTTGTCAGGGCTACATGCTAACATGTAGACAATGTCATACATGTGTGGGCTGGGTGGGGAGATACTAAATGTGTTTCCAATCACATGACAGATAGGCAGTCCCGCACCTGTGTGGCAATGTTATTGCTTTCTCTAGCTAACCCACTTGTCAACATGGCTGCATTTCAGAATCTAACTATGCTCCTTATAACTAACACAGAAACATAGAATTTGATGGCAGATAAGGACCGCTTGTCCCACCTAGTCTGCCCATTTCCCTACCTAGAGGATAAGCTACAGATCCTATTTAACCAACAGCCTATTTTTTCCTACCCCCTACAAGAATTGCCTTACGTCTGTCCCATGCATTCTTGAATTCTCCCACAGTTTTAGGCCTCACAACCTCCTCAGGAAGGCTGTTCCATGCATCTACAACTCTCTCTGTGAAGAAATACTTCCTCACATTACCTCTGAGCCGTCCACCCTCTATCTTCAAATTGTGCCCCCTTGTTCTTGTACATCTCTTTTTCTGAAAGATGCTACCCTCTTGGACTTTGTTGATTCCCTTGAGGTATTTAAAAGTTTCTATCATGTCCCCCTCTCCCTCCTTTCCTCGAGGTTACACATCTTAAGCTCCTTTAGACTTTCTTCATATGTCTTCTGGTGCAGACCCTGCACCATTTTGGTTGCTTCCTCTGGACAGCCTCCACCCTGTCTATGTCTTTGCAGAGATGGAGTCTCCAGAACTGGACGCAGTACTCCAGATGAGGTCTCACCAACTGTCTGTACAGGGGGATAACAACTTGCATCAGTTGCTTATCTATCTCCTTCCCCTGGTTTGGAGGCTTATATGTCGCTCCTAGTCTTAATATAGCTGCAGGCCTCTTCTCTAATGTGACACACAGGAATTCTATCTCACCATTTTCATCCTATTCATTCGCTGCTTTAATGGTCTCTTTGACATACAATGCCACCCCTTCCCCCTTCCTACCCACCCTGTCCCTTATGAATAGACTGTAATCTTGAACACTAACTTCCCAAGAATTATGCTCTGACCACCAAGTCTCCATTACAGCCACAATATCTAGGCATTCATCTACTATTATGGCCTCTAGGTCCACCATTTTATTCCCGAGACTCCTTGCATTTACAGACAGCCCTCTTCACCTTAAATCCCCTATTCCCTTAAAATATTGAAATAAATTCCCTACCCCATTATAAGGGGTTTGCTAGCTAGGCTATTCCCTGCTGCTGCCCCACTAATCAGTTTAAATTTAATAATGGTACTTTGCCAGTGAAGATGTCACCTCAAGTAGTTTATGACAATCAGATCTACATGCATTGGCACCTTCACTTGCAAAGTACCACTATTCATAGCTCTATAAAAAAAAACTTATTAAAAAAACATGATCCATCCATGTGCAGCATATCTGCCATCCCCCTCTCAATGCAGCTGATGACAAAACCCATTTCCCTAATCCACCCACCTTCATATTATTCCCTTGTCCCCCCGTATCACACTGAAGTTTCTGTTAATATAAGTTTAACCCCTTCCCCCCAACCCAGTAACAGGATCACAGCACTTTGCTACAATTTCACATGGTCCATCCCCACCTATTCCCAGCTCCATGGAATAAATAATCAGCACCCCACTCTACATCCTAACAGCACCCAGCCACCCTCCTCCCTCCATCACCCAAAAGATACACTTGTATGCGTGTCTGTAAAACTGAAAACCCTTTATCACACCACCATTATCAGGCTATTCACTACAATGAAGGACTTTGTGATGAGGGCAGTGAGTGGGACTGTATTACTGTAGTTTTTATGTTTGCTTGCACGCATGTGCAAGAAACATAGTGCCACCATCCATGTTTTCGGAGGTGTGGCTGCCCTCTTCCAATTCAGTCAGTGTGTTTGCAGATGCGGCCGCAGTTCTCCAATGCCTGCTGGAGCTGTCTATGACAGCAGTCCAAAATGCAGTGGAGCACAGTTGAAAGAGGGAGCTACGCCTCAGTGAGCAGCGATAAGATATCACCTGTTCATGCATGCTTCCCCTGCACACACACATGCACATGCATGCATACTGCGTGCTCGCCCCCCCCACGCACACACTGTGTAGTCGACAGGGGGATGCCCAATCTCCCATCAGCTGTGCTGTGCCCCCCAAAACAGAGTTCCATATGCCACGCTGGGTGCCCACCCCAGTGTGGCTACTCATCGTATAGCCAACGGGGGTGCCTAATCCCCCGTTGGCTCCACTGGTCCCCCCCCAGAGTACAGGGTGCCACACTGGGAGCCCACCCCAGCATGGCAACAGATGCTATCGCCGATGGGGTTCCCAACTCCCGCCGGCTCCACGCCCACCAGCCGTCCCTGGCGGATCCCAGCGTGGCGAACGCCCCGTTGTCATCATTTAAAAAACAACAACCTGAAACTCAAAATGGTCCTCGCTGTCTCTGCCCCCACCCGCGCCACACACTGCGCACCCTGCCTCCCCACACCCTCCTCACCCCATACTTACTCTCCGATTCCAGTGGACAATCTTTGGTGGACCAGGAACACGTCTGCACTTTTCAAAGCCGACCGCAAACTGAGGAAATGCCGGTAAGCTGTATAATGGGATAGATAGGGTTTTTTCAACTTTGCTGCATATCTCAGGCATTTTTTGGAATTTTTGCACCAAATTTTCAACATGGGGTTTTTGGGACCCCTTCTCATGAATGCTCTCATTGTCATGGCATTAATCAGGCCCGAAGGGTGATTTCACAGTCACTGTGCAAAATCACCATTTGAGACTGAGTAATGAAAGGATACTGCCACTGTTCATAAGGTGGGCTCTCAAAAAGCCTATGTTGAAAATTTGGTGGAAAAATTCCTAAAAATGACTGTTTTACAAGCATGCATTGCGCAGTTCCTACGCACGTTCGTAAGTTCGCAAATTTTCAATATTTTCACTCGATATTTTCAATATTGCCATTTTACCACACCTCCTTATGAGCAGTACAATTGTCATTTTTCACATCTTGCCCAAAACGTGTTTCCGCCCATGTAGCACACAATGGCGAAGACGGTGTGCGAAATCAATGTATGGGACACAGTAAGAAAATCACAGTGACACTGTTAATGAGCAGAGGTCTTAAAATGGCTATGTTGAAAATTTGATGAAAACATTCCTAAAAATGACTGTTTTACAAGCGTGCGTTGCGCAGTTCCTGAACATGGTCGTAAGTTTGCGAATTTTCTATATTTTCACTCCAGATTTTCAACATTGCCATTTTATTACACTTCCTTATGAACAGTACAGCTGCCATTTTTCACATGTCACCCAAAATGTGTTTCCACACATGTAGCGCACAATGGTGCAGTCAGTGTGCAAAAGCAATGTTTGGGACAGATTAAGAAAATCACAATTACACTGTTCATGAGCAATGAGCAGAGGTCTTAAAATGGCTATGTTGAAAATTTGGTGACAAAAGTCCATAAAATGACTGTGTTAAGAGTGAGCATTGCGCCAGTTTCCACGCACCCTCGTAAGTTCATGACTGTAATATTTTCAGTCCAGATTTTCACCAGAGGCATTTTTCCACACTTCCTTATGAACAGTACAGCTGTCATTTTTCACAACATGGCCGAAATGTGTTTTCACACTTTCAGCGCAGAGATGCATGGTCGCTGTGGGAAATCATTGTTCGGGACAGATAAAGAAAATCACAGTGACACTTTTCATGATCAGAGGTCCCAGAATGCCTGTGTTGACAATCTGCTGTAGAAAATCCCCAAACTAATTGCATTATGGGTGTGCGTTGCACAGTTTCTATGCACGCTCGTGACTTCACCAGTTTTTAAAATTTTTACTGCAGATTTGCAACATTGCCACTTTTTTACACCTCCCCATGAACAGTACAGCTGTCATTTATCACATCCTATTCGGAATGTGTTTTTGCACCTGTGGTGTTTAATGCTGTAATCGCTGTGCATAAGCAGCTTCCGGCTAGCAAACTGATATTGTCACTGTTCATGAGGTGGGGGTCACAAAACAAACATTTTGAAAATTTGGAGTGAAAATACCAACGAATGCCTGAGGTGTTAGGGTTTCCAGCCATAACGCCCAACCCTGTAGAAAATGACAGGCATCAGGGGTGTGGCTTAGGATTCTTGCCTGTAATGCTCATACCATTCCACACCCTGCAGCCAGTGAGAGGCATCGAGGTATGCCTTGGACTCTTCGGCCCCAAAGTTCACCCCATTCTCCTATGCTGCACCCGTCTCACCATATTTCCTGTTGGAATGGGGTGTGCATAAGGGCCAAAGACCCCAAGGCACACCGTGACACTTGTCAGTGTCTGCAGGGCAGGGTGTGGTGAAATGGCGTGGCCGTTATACCTGACGACCCAAAGGCACACCCCAATGCCTGTCACTTTCTGCAGGGTGGTGGTGGGGTTGGCTTCAGTTCAATACTTCACAGCCATTTCTATTATGCAGCTCTGTAACTTCTACCAGCAAGCAAACATTCGGCATTGGCAAATGCTTGTTTGTATGTGGAGCAGGCACCAGGAAAGCTATTGGGAGGTGGGTGGGATGTATGCCAGAGGGTGGAACTGTTCTGAATGTGGAAGGTGGCCCTGGAAACAGACAGAGATTGTGGAGGGGTGGAGCTGCCAAGAGAGAGCAAAGCAATCCATTGCATACTAAGTGATCCAATTCCACAGTGGATGCTAAATGTAGTATACATCAGTTCTGCTCTCCCGTTCTCATTTTCTCTTCTTACAAAGAAACATAGTCATTGCCATCAGAAAAAGACCATTGGTCCATCCAGATTGCCCTGTTTTGTTACCCTACCACACCGTATGACATGTTGTCTAGATATCTACATGGGATTTTAGCTCATGTCTCCCCCTTGTTTCCTGCCATACTGCTACCGCCCTTCATAACTATCAAACCCCCTTACTCTGTCCCAGCCATGCTTGAACCAGCTTGTGGTTTTCACTTCTATCACCTCAGCTGGTAGACTGTTCCATTGTTCAAACGATCTCTCTGTAAAGTCTTCTCTTCTTGAATCCCCCACCACCACCAGTTTCCTTTCATGCCCCCTTGTTATTGACCCAGCTCCTGACAGTTTACCTTGTTTTCCCTTTTGGGGCCCTGAAGATCTCCATCACATTGCCCTCCTCCCTTCTGGCAACTAGAGAGTACATGTTTGGAGCCCTAGCCATTTCTCATAGGGTCTGCCTTGTTTACCCTGAATTATTTTGTTTAACTGTCACTGCACAATCTCCACATCTGTCTTTGCCTTTTCTCAGATGGTGACTCCAGAACCAGACACAGTTTTCCAAATGAGGCCACAGCAATGATCTATATAGAGGCTATATTACCTCTTTCCTCCTACTATCGAAACCCCTCCCAATACACCCCAGCACTCTGGTTGCCTTGCTGTAGACTGTATTGAATTGGCCAGTTTGTTTGAGGGAGTTATGTATGATTACTTCCAGGTCCCTTTCTATTAAAGTAGTAGCTAACCTAACCACTCACATCTGGTATTCTGGCCTAGGAGTCCTACTTCCTGTGTGCATCACCTTGCACTTTTTGGCATTTGTCTCAACTTCCAAATCTTAGACCATCTGTTTAATGTTTGCAGGTTCCTCTGCAACTTCCTCACCCCCTCTTTGCTGCCTACCTTGTCAAAGAGTGTAGAGTGATCTGCAAAGAGACACATCTTGCCCTGCCTACCTTCCCCTGTGTCACTGATAAACATACTGAAAGGAAAGATCCTGGCCACCCTGATGGCAGTGCGTTGCACTGCTTCACAAGAGTCCTGAGCTCAGGAGGCAGCTCAGGATACTGAGTCAGGGCTCAGGTCTGGCCACAGTAGCTCCCATTCAGTAGTGCTCTGCCATCGGGGAGGGATGGCGCTGTACCACCACAGCCGCAGGGACCCCTGTGGTGGGTCAAGGGAGCTTGTTCCCTCCACAGAATGTCACTGCATGCAGTCAAAGCAGTTAGTTGTTGCATGCATGCCAAGTAGAGGGGAGGGCAGGGAGAAAATGAGGGGAGAAAACCCACACAATGTCTGTATGACAGTCAGAGTTCCTGGGCTTCCCCTGGATCCAAATGCTGCTGACACTAAATCCTAGCTCACACAGTGTGCTGCCTTGCCCCACCCCCCAGACACTGAATCCTAGCTCACACAGTGTGCTGCCTTGCCCCACCCCCCAGACACTGAATCCTAGCTCACACAGTGTGCTGCCTTGCCCCACCCCCAGACACTGAATCCTAGCTCACAGTGTGCTGCCTTGCCCCACCCCTCACAAACTGAATCCTAGCTCACACAGTGTGCTGCCTTGCCCCACCCCCAGACACTGAATCCTAGCTCACACAGTGTGCTGCCTTGCCCCACCCCCAGACACTGAATCCTAGCTCACACAGTGCTGCCTTGCCCCACCCCCCCAGACACTGAATCCTAGCTCACACAGTGTGCTGCCTTGCCCCACCCCACACACTGAATCCTAGTCACACAGTGTGCTGTCTTGCCCCACCCCAGACACTGAATCCTAGCTCACACAGTGTGCTGCCTTGCCCCACCCCCAGACACTGAATCCTAGCTCACACAGTGTGCTGCCTTGCCCCACCCCAGACACTGAATCCTAGCTCACACAGTGCTGCCTTGCCCCACCCCACACACTGAATCTTAGCTCACACAGTGTGCTGCCTTGCCCCACCCCCCAGACACTGAATCCTAGCTCACACAGTGTTGCCTTGTCCCACCCCAGATACTGAATCCTAGCTCACACAGTGTGCTGCCTGTCCCACCCCAGACACTGAATCCTAGCTCACACAGTGCTGCCTTGCCCCACCCCCCAGACACTGAATCCTTGCTCACACAGTGTGCTGCCTTGCCCCACCCCCAGACACTGAATCTGAGCTCACAGTGTGCTGCCTTGCCCCACCCCAGACACTGAATCCTAGCTCACATAGTGTGCTGCCTGCCCCACCCCAGACACTGAATCCTAGCTCACACAGTGTGCTGCCTTGCCCCACCCCCAGACACTGAATCCTAGCTCACAGTGTGCTGTCTTGCCCCACCCTCAGACACTGAATCCTAGCTCACACAGTGTGCTGCCTTGCCCCACCCCAGACACTGAATCCTAGCACACAGTGCGCTGCCTTGCCCCACCCCCAGACACTGAATCCTAGCTCACACAGTGTGCTGCCTTGCCCACCCCAGACACTGAATCCTAGCTCACACAGTGCTGCCTTGCCCACCCCCAGACACTGAATCCTAGCTCACACAGTGCGCTGTCTTGCCCCACCCCAGACATTGAATCCTAGCTCACACAGTGTGCTGCCTTGCCCCACCCCCCACCACAGGGGGGAAAAGTCTTGGGGAACATTGGCTGATGTGGGGCCCGGGGTAGACCAAGGTCAACTGGCCTGAACAGGGTACATGCCTGGGACTAAGGTGTATCCTCAATGAAACATAGCTGGGGAGAAAAGGCTCTATAGAAAAGAAATAACAGGTTCCAGGACTGACCCCTGTGGCACCCCACTCGTGATCTCTATTTCCCAAGATTTGACCCCACTAACCCACCACCCTCTGCTGCCTCCCCCTAGCCAACTTCCCACCCATTTATCCAGGTCCATCACTGCTCTCAGGTCCTCTAACTTCTTCAAAAACCTTCTGTGTGGCACTGAGTCGAATACTTCGCTGAAGCAGAAGTAGAGTGTATCTACTGATTGATCTTTTTCCACTGCACTTGTAACCCAGTGAAAGAATACTATTAGGTGTGTCTGCTAAGACCTCCTGGACACAGTCTCATGCTGTTTCCTATTCTGGATCCCATTTCTTTCCAGGTAGCTCACCAGGTTGTCTTTGACTGGTGTCTCCATCACTTTATCCATAATGCAGATAATACTGATTTGCCTGTAATTTCTTGGATCCTTCCTATCCCTTCCTCCAGTGCTATATATTTAACAAGTTTTCTTGAATACCTTTAACCTACAACTTGCACAGAACTTGCTACTCCCTGATTAAGTTTCTTCTTTTTCAGTATCAGTGACACCCAGAATCCCTTGTGCGTCTTCTCCCAATCCTTTCCCTTGTGGAGTGGAGTCACGTCTGCCATCTTTCAATCTGTCAGAACACCCATAACTGCAATGAGCTACTGAATTGCCCTGCCAGGGGTCAGCCAGTTCAGATGCCAGTTTCCTGAGCACCCTTGGGTACGTTCCATCCGGGCGCAGTGCCTTATCTACTTTCAGGGCTGCACACGCTCTTCTGTCTCTTTCTACTGGTATCCCTCTAGTTGCTGCCTTTATGCCACTTTGTGACAAGGAACAGTTGTCCCCCCACTGTGAATGCTGAGCAGAAGTAGTCTTTCAAAATGGCTACCTTCCACTACTCATCCTCTATTATCTGGGCTTGAATCCCATCAGCCTCTACTTGCATACTGTGTGACCCTGAGCAAGTCACTTAACTTCCTTGTGCTCCCAGGTTGCACCTGGAAACAAGCTCCAGCTTAGTGTGCCTTTCCTGGTTAAACAGATCCCCTTTCCCTATTACCCTCCCCCCTTTCACCAGTCTTACAATTCCCCATCCCATCTTTCTTTTTTTTTCCTGATATATCAGATGACCTCTTTTACCTCTCCCTTCTTCCACTCTACGGTTCAGAGCTTTATGTCTGCCTTTATGATGCTGACCACCTATTGGTCTGCCTCATCTTAGCCTGGTAATCACTCTAATAAGAGAACATACTCCCATCAATACAGAGCTAAACCATGAAAGTTAAAAAAAAAAACAGTATAATTCCTCCTAAAGAAAGTAGGGCAATATTAATAAAGGCAAGAAGTTTACTAAACAAAAAAGATGCATTGTGTTTTCTTTTACATGCTAAAAATACTAAAAGCCAGCAAAATAGGCCTGATGGTCTTTCGTGTCTGCTCGGTAGCCAGCCTCCTAATGAGCGCTCCCTTTTCCACCCCCCATAGCCCCAGAGAAAGTCATCTTCACCTTCAGTTTTCCCTTGTACTTGTCCCACCCCTTCTTGAAGCCCTCCACTGTGCCTTCCTCCACCAGACTCCCGGGCAGTGCATTCCATGACTCCACCACTCTCTCAGTGAAGTAATGTCTCCTGCGTTCCCCCCTGTAATTTCCCCCCTCTAGCTTCCACTTATGCCCCCTGGTTGTTCTCCCCTTCTTTAGTCTGAACGTCTCTTTGGTTCTGCCCTTGTTTATTCCTTTTACATATTTGAAGACCCTTATCATGTCACCCCTATCTGTCCTTTCCTCCAGCGAGTGCAGCCCAAGTACATCCAGCCTTTCATCATACAGCCTTCCCCTCATGCCCTGAATCATCCTGGTTGCCCTCCTTTGGACCCTCTCCAGCAGTGCTATGTCCTTCTTGAGGTGAGGTCTCCAGAACTGCACACAGTACTTGAGATGCGGTCTAGCCAGGGCATTTTACATCATGAAAACATACAGTTATGCCCTGTTACAGAGATGTGGTGGCAAGATGTAAAAATATACCAGGATTTAAGCTATTTAGTGCAAATTGAACCAGGAAAAGAGGTGGGGGTATTGCCATGTACATTAGAGATACATATGAGGCCTACGAAATTAACCCCAAACTAGTAAATAATGACAGGGTAGAACAAATCTGGATTCATCTCTTGCAACCAGGAAATAAAAAAATAACCATTGGAGTCTGTTATAGGGCACCTGGCTTAAAAGCAGAAAACAATGTGAAATTCCTAAAATCGATTGAAAGCATTGAATTAAGAGGGAGGTCACTTATATTAGGGGACTTTAATCTAGCAAACATAAATTGTACAGACCCAGCCGAGGTCACAAAATTTGAAAGAAATTTTATTGATATACTAAGAAGCAATGACCTTGAACAACATGTAAGTCATAATACTAGAGGACAGAGCATTTTAGCCTTGTTATTAAGCAGCATGAGTTAAGAAATAACTCATTGTGTGGTCAGAGAACCTTTGGGAGCAAGTGACCACATCATGATTGAATTTAAAATTGTGTGTAGTAAAGCTAAAGTAAAATGCTGGAGCAAAGCAAGTTACATGGGAATGAGATCCTACTTGGGTAAATGGGACTGGAAAAAATAATTAAAAGGTCAGAATGTACAAGAGATGTGGAATAATATAAAAAGCAAAATAGAGTTTTGTACAAGAGAGTTTATCCCTGAAAAAAATCAAATATAACAGCAATGGAAAAATCCCAGTCTGGTTTAACATCAAGATTAAGAAGCCAGAAGGTGAAGGAAGGAAACATATTCAATTCAGTGCTTCAGAGTAACTGGTAACTGGTATTTTTCTTTTAAACTTAGATTGTAGGCTTGTAGTGACACTATACTTTCTTTCTGTGTTGTCTTTACTTATAATTGTTTTTGGGCTGTTGAAAATGTAAAAAATAGTGGTGGTGTAATTCTGTGCTGTCTTTAATTGCTGCAAATTTTATCTTGGCTTGTCTGACTGTCCTGTAGCTGGGTGAAGGTGTTTAATTGTCTGGCCTCTGACCTCCCAGCTACATTGATAACTGGAGGTTGGGCTTAGTCTGATTAAAGCAGCAAACAAGGTTCATCTTCTCAGAAGAAGCCAGAAGGTGAAGGAAGGAAACATATTCAATTCAGTGCTTCAGAGTAACTGGTAACTGGTATTTTTCTTTTAAACTTAGATTGTAGGCTTGTAGTGACACTATACTTTCTTTCTGTGTTGTCTTTACTTATAATTGTTTTTGGGCTGTTGAAAATTTAAAAAATAGTGGTGGTGTAATTCTGTGCTGTCTTTAATTGCTGCAAATTTTATCTTGGCTTGTCTGACTGTCCTGTAGCTGGGTGAAGGGTGTTAATTGTCTGGCCTCTGACCTCAGCTACGTGATAACTGGAGGTGGGGCTTAGTCACTGTTAAAGCAGCAAACAGAAGTTCATCTTCTCAGAAGAAGCCAGAAGGTGAAGGAAGGAAACATATTCAATTCAGTGCTTCAGAGTAACTGGTAACTGGTATTTTTCTTTTAAACTTAGATTGTAGGCTTGTAGTGACACTATACTTTCTTTCTGTGTTGTCTTTACTTATAATTGTTTTTGGGCTGTTGAAAATTTAAAAAATAGTGGTGGTGTAATTCTGTGCTGTCTTTAATTGCTGCAAATTTTATCTTGGCTTGTCTGACTGTCCTGTAGCTGGGTGAAGGGTGTTAATTGTCTGGCCTCTGACCTCAGCTACGTGATAACTGGAGGTGGGGCTTAGTCACAGTTAAAGCAGCAAACAGAAGTTCATCTTCTCAGAAGAAGCCAGAAGGTGAAGGAAGGAAACATATTCAATTCAGTGCTTCAGAGTAACTGGTAACTGGTAACGCCCCACCCTTCCCCAACTCTTAATTATATGCCCTGATAAATCTGATTGACAGGAGCTAAACACAGGTATAGTAAGAGGTGTAGTAGAGGGGCATAAGGGGAAGAAGACCACCCTCAGCACGGCAAGTTTTTGACTCATTTATTTATTTATTGGTTTTTTTCCTTAAAAATATATATCTGAGGATCAGTTACAGGATTTTTAGTACTGTAAATAAATAAAAAGAGAACTAAGAGAGCTTCAGTAGCAGATAAGTAGTGGAATTGCAGTATAATGGGAGTGGTGCAATGCAGTGGCTGTGGGCAGCCATATCAGGCAGACCTTCTGGACACTGAGGTGCTGCCTATCTGCATGCATCTCTGGGACAGGATGAGGTAGCCAGACTCAGAGCGAAGTAAACTGGGTCAGAGTACCATCACCCCTGTCCAGGAACCACCCAGTCCAATGCAGCTGACTCAAAGGATGCCGAGAACGAGGAGCACTTGGATGACAGGGCCTCAGGGAGGGTTAGAGCAGTCAGGAGAGGCACATCCCAGATCCTATTCCTCTCAAGAACTCATATGCTACACTGGCAAATGAGGACAACCAAATAGAGTACCCAGGAAGTGGAAGGAAAGGATGTGGAGGTTAGGCAGGAGGTGACCTCAGTGGGGAAAGCAGTGGACCCCAGAGGAGGAGGAGTGAATCCTGGTGGGGACTCCATCATAAGAGGGATCCAGCTAGGAACACAGGAGGGGAGGACAGGGAGGTGAGGTGTCACCAGGTGCCACGGCATGGAGGGAGAAGGAAGATACTGGGGATCACTGGGAAGGCAAGACAGGAGGGTGAGCTGGATGTCATTATCCACCTAGGTACTAATGACTTGGCAAATGGGGAGCCAAAGAAGTTCAGGAAGAGTTTAGGAAACTGGGGAGGGTCTCAAGCAGTAGCTACTTCTGTCACTTTCTCAGTACTACCTGTGAGAGGCAAGGAGAGACATAGGGTGCATGCACCAGGAACTTTAACTCATGGTTGAAGAACTGGTGCTGTGAGGAAGGGTTTGGATTCATTGGTGACTGGGGACCCATCTGGAGGGATGGAGGTTTGTTTCAAGCCTGACGACCTGCATCCATCCTGGAGGATCAAGCACTCAATGATAAGTTTAAATGCTACATTGACAAGCATTTAAACTAGCAAAGGGGTGGCAGGTCAGCAAGGATGATACCTACTTGCTCACCCCCACAGCTAGTAATGGAACCAGTGAACCAGAGGAGTGGCTATCTCTGCAAAACAATGTGCAAAAGATGGAGATTAGTGTCCAAAGGTGGATAAGCAGAAAAGGGCAAAATTCAGCAGAAGGGCAGACAGCAAGGAGAACCAGGGATAAATGACAACCAAGGAAGGGGCTGGAGTAGAACAGTGAAGCAGTCTAGGAGGTCAAATCATGGAAAGCCATGTGCAAATGCCAGGAGCCTTAGCAACAAGATGGAAGATCTGGAAGCTGTCATGATACAGTCAGACCTGGACATTGGCCATCACTGAAACCTGGTGTAATGATAACCATGACTGGGAGATGGCCATACCTGGCTACAACATATTCAGAAGAGACAGAGCAGGCAGGAAGGGAGGAGTGGCACTGTATGTGAAAAATGACATAAGGGCCACACAGATCCAGGAGGAACAAAATGGGGGAGATACTGTGGGTTAAGCTTGAAAGGAAAATGGGGCCAGCCATCCCAGACAGGTGTGGCTCCATAGACCACCAGCCCAGGAGGAAGAAACAGATAGGAGTTGATGCTAGCCATCCAAAGGATGGCAGACAAGGGTGAGGTAGTACTGGTTGGAGACTTAATATACCAGACGTGGACTGGAGCATCCCAGCAGCAGCATCAACTAGGAGCAGATTTATCCTGGACTCCTTCAGGGTGCCTTCCTCAAGCAACTGGTCATGGAACCAACTCGCAGAAGGCAATACTGGACCTTAGCTACAAACAGGGACAGTGTGATGGGGGTAACAGTGGGGAGCACCTGGGTAACAGTGACCACCAGTCATTGTGGTTTGAAATCACAGAAAGAGCAGAACCAAACCACACAAAAACACGATCCTGGATTTTAGGGGGCAGACTTTGGGAAAATGGGGAGATGCTTGAAAGAGGCATTAAGGGAATGGGACAGGAATCAGGGATTGAGGAACAGTGGGCAGTATTTAAAATGGGGATTATAAGAACAACAGAATTATGCATTAAGCAGGTTAGCAAGAGGAAAAGAAAGAGGGGACCATTATGGTTTTCCAAAGAGGTAGCAAAGAAAGTGAAAGCCAAAAAGATTGCATTCAGGCAATACAAAAAGACACAGGCAGAAGGGATAGGGAGAAGTACCAGGAGAAACAAAGGGAGGCAGGGAAGTCAGTAAGGGAAGCCAAAGCTCAGACAGAAGAACACATTGCAAAATCAGTGGTTAAAGGGGACAAAACCTTTTACAGGTACATAAGTGAAAAAGAAGGACAAAGGGAGGGATAGTGAGACTGAAGGGGAGGATGGGAGCATGGAGGATGACAACAGTAAAGCTGACATATTGAACAGGTATTTCTGCTCAGTCTTTACTAAGGAAGAGGGGTAATGGGTCTGAAGGAGTACAAGGGGTGAGAATGGTGCAGAAATGGACACAAGTCCCTTTACACGAAAGGGTCCTGAAGGAACTGGAAGTAATAAGAGCTGATAAAGCAATGGGGCCAGATGGGGTGCACCCAGGGTCCTTAAAGAACTAAGAGAGGTGGTGGCTGAACCTCTGGCTATCCTGTTCAGCCAATCACTGGAAACAGGGAGGTACCAAAGACTGGAGGACAGCAGATGTAGTCCCCTTATACAAAGTGGGAACAAGAGGAAGCAGGGAACTACAGACCAGTCAGCCTCACCTCGGTAGTGGGAAAGATCATGGAAGCACTACTGAAGGAGAGATTGGTGGAACATCTGGTTGTCAATGGACTACAGGACCCAAGGCAGCATGGTTTCACCAGGGAGGTCATGTCAGACCAACCTCATTGAATTTTTGACTGGGTGACTAGGGAGGTGGATCAGGAGGCAGTGGACATGGCTCATCTGGACTCCAGCAAGGCCTTGACACTGTGCCACATAGAAGACTATTACACAAACTGGGAATATGGGTGTGGGCAGGACAGTAGTGTGGTGGGTAGGTAACTGGCTGGGTGGCAGGACACAGAGGGTGGTGGTAAATGGCTGTCACCCACAGAGGGAAGAGTGACCAGTGGGGTACCACAGGGATCAGTGCTGGGACCGTCCTTTCAACATCTTCATCAGTGACATTGCACAGGATATAGAAGGCAGAATTTCACTGTTCGCTGATGACACAAAGCTCTGTAACAGTAGACACACCAGAGGTGTGAGACAGAATGAGAAGGACCTGCAGAAACTTGAAGAATGGTCAAGGGTTTGAAGTTGAAATTCAATGCAAAGAAGTGCAAGATAATGCATATGGACAAAACCCTGGCACAATATATCAGTTGGGGGTGAGGATATAGCATGCACCAAGCAGGAAAGGGATCTTGGGGTTGTCATCTCTGATGACCTCAAGGTAGAGAAACAGTGTGACAAGGCATCAGGTAAAGCAAATAGGATGCTTGGGATGTATAGGCAGGGCATCACCAGCAGGAAAAGGGAGGTCATAATTCCGCTATACAAGACACTAGTGAGGCCCCACCTGGAGTACAGTGTACAGTTCTGGAGACCATACCCACGTGAAGGACATAGACAGGGTAGAGAAGGTTCAGAGGAGGGCAACAAAGATGGTGCATGGGTTGCATCACAAGTCCTATGAAGACAGGTTGAAGGAACTGAACATGTACTCCTGGAGGAGAGGAGGAGAGAGGGATATGATAGAGACATACAAGTATCTTACAGGAGGAACAGGGCAGGAAAACACTATTTTTAAGCGAAAAGATGTTTCAGGACTAGAGGGCATGGGATGAAGTTGGAGGAGGACGATTCAGAGGAAACATGAGAAAGAATTTCTTCACAGAACGGGTGGTGGACAAGTGGAACACCCTGCCAGAGGAAGTGGTGGGGGCTGAAACAATCACGGGATTTAAGAATGCATGGGATAGACATAAAGGAATTCTAGAGGTCAGGGGTAAGGGGAAATAGACTTCTAGGAAAACAAACTGAACTTACAAGCTCAAATGGGCAGACTAGGTGGGCCATAGGCCCTTATCTGCCGACACTGTCTATGTATCTATGTATCTATGTATAGATGTATAAAGAAGAAAAAAGAGCGTACACCAAATGCAAAATAAAGCATCGCCAAGTAAACGGCTTTCATTTAAAGAACTGGCAAAGGACTGTAAAACAGCTATTGAAAAGGCAAAGGTAAGTGAAGAATACATAAAGGACTATCTAGATAAACATATACAAACTGAGGGTTACATGGAGACATCACAGCATGGTTTTGCACCCAAGAGGTCATGTCAGATGAACCTGATTCATTGTTTTGAACAAGTTAGTAGGGCATTAGAGAACAGGCAGCCAGTCAATGTCATTTATTTAGACTTCTCAAAGGCATTTGATTTGGTTCCCTATATGAAATTAATAAACAGTCTGGTAGATTTAAAAATAGAAGAATCTGTAATGAAATGGATTGAAGCTTGGATAAATAATAGAAAACAACTTTTTAGTGTCAGGGAATTTTTGTTGGAGTGGGGGGATGTGACCAGTGGGGTGCCCCAGGGCACAGTCTTGGACCCTACACTATTTAATTTATTTGTGCAATCTCTTCAAACACCAAATAATTCATGGATAAGCAAGTTCACTGATGACGACAAAGTTGGAGAAGTTGTGAACAGTATTCAGGATACCATAAATCTCCGGAAAAGATCTGGATATGATTGGTATTGGGTGGTTCAGCACAAGGTGAGTTTCAAAATTGACAAATGAAACATAATGCATTTCAAAAGAAACAACATGCTTGCAAGCTATAAATTAAATGATATTGAACTCAAGAGCATTGGAAGAGAGAAGGATCTAGGAATAGTAGTGACAAATGATCTAAAGTGTAAGCAGCATACTACAGAAGCTGTTAAAAAAGTGAATAACATGATGAACTGCATATTGATAAATATCTTTTTAAGATGAATGACAACCATAACATAAGGGGGCACAATCTTAAGCTGGAAGGTAGGAGGTTTAGGAAGGCGGTCAGGAAGCATTTCTTCACAGAGAGGGTGGTGGACACTTGGAATGCTCTGCCAGAAGAGGTTATCTCGTTGAAGACAGTGGGCAGCTTTAAGAGAGGATGGGATAGGCATAGGGGGAAGGTAAGGATCATGGGTAGGGAAGATGGGAGGAGTGGGGAGGGAGGGCAGGGACATTAGTGCAAGGTACGGACCCTGCAATATGAGCAGACTTGATAGACCAAATGGCTTTCTTCTGCTGGCTTCTTCATATGTTCGTATAAAAAGTAGGGACAGCTCAGTAATAATACCACTGTATAGCTCATTGGTTAGGCTTCTGGTGGAGTACTGTGCCCATTTCTAGAGTCACTATCATAAGAGAGATGTGGGATGTCTTGAAAGGGTTCAGAGGAGGGCAACTAAACAAATTAGCAGGCTTAAAAATCTTACCTATGACGAATGAATCAAGAAGCTTCGATTATACACTTTGGAATATCATAGACTAAGGGGAGACCTTTGTCTAGTCTATGCTGCAGTTAGAAATGAGGATCTGCGAGAATGTCTGGGCTTAGAAAAGAAGGTCACATGAAAAACCACTAGAGCTTATAGTTAACAACTTTAAGGGGAAAACTATAGGGTGAATAAGAGGGGGTCCTGGATAAATCAAAGAGTGGTGACACCATGTAATGGACTTCCTGAAGACATAGTCATCAGTGATACAATTACTATATTCAAAAAAAATTAAATATGTATTTAGGTTAAACAGTTTTCATTGAAAAATGGTGAGTCTACATGGCGAAAGCTATTGACCTGTAACCCAACTTATGAAACGAAATTCATTGTCCCTCTGGTTACTGCCGCTAAAGAAGGCATTTTCATTTGGCCTTCATTGCCTCTTTTACCATCTTGAAAATCAGACTGGTCTCTTGTGGTTGTTGTTCTTGGTAGCCATTCTCAGGAATAAATAAGTTGCTTTAAGAATGGTCCTTCTAATTTTTCTCTACTTCTCCACCACTCCCCTGATCTTATCCACTCTAGCCAATTATAGCAACTAATTCCCTCATCTGGTCAAAATCTTGAGTGTCTGAAATCCATAACCATAGCTTTTGATGAGGGTATACCTTTAAGCCAGCTCAAACCATATGGTATTATGGTCACTGAACCCCAGTGGTTTCCATACCCACACTCCGCCCACCATTTCCAAGTTGGTTAGTACCATGTCAGGAATGGTAGCCTGCCTTGGGGGTTCCATAAACATTCCTGTGGCCCATGTCTCAGTAATGGCCACAAGATCTAATCCCACATTCACCACTATTGCCCGTAGTTTGCTCTTTTTATTTCTTAGGCTCCTGACATTTAGGTAGACTGCCTTAAAGTTTGTGCATTTCCCCTTCCCCTTCATGTCAACATCCCTCTCTTCCCACCTTCACTCCTTGACTTCTGGTGTGCCTGATACCTGCTGCCTTTTTGAGACACCCCCTGACATTGTTTCCTAATGTCATATTTAAAATGTCTATGTTTCTATGTCTTTTGGTCCCCTGCTATGCTGCTTCCACTCTCTCTCTCTGCTTCCAGCCCCCAGTTCTGGGGGAGTCCAAGCTAGGTTCCCTTTCCCCCTCCATCCTCTCTGGTTCCCTCAGCCTGTTTCCCCACTCTCAGTTTAAATGTCCACCTAGTACACATCTAGCCTTTGCTCAAGCACACTGGCCCCTCTCTTGTCAGATGAAGGCCACCACCATTGAAGAACATTCTGTCCCAGAAGTCCCTCAGTCTCCCACTGAATGGCACCCCTCCTTCCGACACTATCCCTTCAACTACTCGTTAAATGCCTCAGTTGCCTCCTTCCTCGCCCTATCCTTACCCTTACGCCTACCCCACACATGAACCTCGGGAAAGGACAGGAAGCTGAGCACACTTTCAGTCTGCCCCCCCCCCCCGACTCTGAAAGTTACACTTGACTGCTTCCAGAGACTGGTTCACCAGATCATTGGTACCCGCGTGTACCAGTACCCCAGCTTTCCCCTCCTCTTCCTCTACCATCCTCCTTAACCGGTCAATATCACAGATGAAAGCAGCAAACAAACACTGAAGCCACACTCAGGGTGCAGGGCTCAATACAAAGTGAGAAAAAAGTCAAAGAGTCAGCACTCTTCCAAACTGTAGTGTTTATTGAACACCACCGCGGAACAGCTCAAAGACACACAAAGACACACAAACTCCCTAGCCAGTTTTGAACTGTTGTCCATCCTCGGAGGGATGAACTCCACCAGTCCCATCGGTCTTAAATATATTGCACATTTAATGTCACAATGCCACATTATTGGAACACATAATATAAAGTGCAGATTAATGTAAGTGCAACAAATCGATAAAAGTGCAAAATATTAAATCATCTTCACAGATAAGACATGATATCAAATTCTCAGCCAGTAAAAACATATGTACCTTAATCCTGTGACAAAATTCAAATATATTTTCTCAAATCTATTATCTAGTTTACCCTAAAAAGCCATTAGCCCTAATGTCATGGTCTGTAGGAGCTCATTTTAATGCTTCCTCAGATACCTGTAGGGAAAACAAGGCCAAAATGAGTAAAACGGTATTAAACTTAAGGGTGGCCAAAAAAAAGTATAGCGATACAGTGCTATAAATTAGATTCAAACAGCAATAAAGACATACATATTACTTAATCAGAAAAGAAAAAAGGGGATAAGGGGAAGGGGAGGAGGAAGAGGAGAGAAAAGTGAGGGAAAGAGGAAGCAGGAGGCCTGCTTTAAATCTGCTACAGTAAACTACTTTCTCTTAATGCATTTCAGCAATTCTATTTTACCATTCAAAAGGACTCCTTTTCCATCAGTCTGTCATCCAAATTACCCTCTCTTGGTCCAAGACGAACCTGTTCTGCACCACCACACAGGCATATGCCTGCCCATAAGCAGGAACAAGAAGGTTGCTGGTTACATCGTCCACATGGGACATATCCACGTGGGAACTGTAAGTTTTGCCCATCCTTATTAGAAATGACTACCTTCACAACAGTTAACCGAACAGAGGTTTTTAAATGCAGATCCTTTTTCAGTTGTGTCACCACTTATCTTGTTTATTTAGCAGTTTGTGAGTGCAGGCCATTCTATGTGTGCAAGACCACAAGAACTTTTAAATCTAGGATTGGGGAGCATCTACACAGTTTAGCTGCAGGAGATGATAGAACGCATTGACACAACACTGCAAAAGACAAACTAGGGGTAAGCATGAATTTAAATTCTGTGGTGTAGAACAGGTTCATCTCAGACCAAGAGGGGGTAATTTGGATGACAGACTGATGGAAAAGGAGTCCTTTTGGATATATACTCAGGTGCATTACAAGCACCAAGGTTGACTGATAAAATAGAATTGCTGAAATGCATTAAGAGAAAGTAGTTTACAGTAGCAGGTTTAAAGCAGTCCTCCTGTTTCCTCTTTACCTCCCTTTTCTCTTTTCTTCCTCCTCCCCCTTCCCCCTTACCCCCTTTTTTCTTTCCTGATTAAGTAATATGTATGTCTTTATTGCTGTTTGAAACTCATTTATAGCACCATATCGCTATAACTTTTTGTGCCCCCCTCCCCTTAAGTTCAATACCGTTTTACTCATTTGGGCTTTGTTTTACCTACAGGTATCTGAGGAAGCATTAAAATGAATCCCTACAGACCATGAAATTGGGACTAATTACTTTTTTAGGGTAAAGCAGGTAATAGATTTGAGAAAATATATTTGAATTTTGTTACGGGTTTAAGGTATATATGTTTTTGCTAGCTGAGAATTTGATATCATGTCTTATCTGTGAAGATTATTTAATATTTTGCACTTTATCGATTTGTTGCACTTATATTAATAATGCACTTTATATTACGTGTTCCAATAATGTGGCACTGCGACATTAAATGTGCAATATATTTAAGACCGATGGGACTGGTGGAGTTCATCCCTCCGAGAATAAACAGCAGTTCAAAACCAGCCAAGGAGTTTGTCTGTCTTTGTGTCCATTGAGCTGTTCCATGGTGGCATTCAATAAACACTACAGTCTGGAAGAGTGCTGGCTCTTTGACTTTTTTTTCTTCAATATCACAGATGGCTGATGCAGTTGGAAGGCATTCCTTGCACCTTCTCCACCCCCCAAGTGAATAAAGTCCTCTACTATTAGAAAATTCTTTGCTGCCTTCCTCCCTCTCCCGCCATTGGTTGTCATCTTGTCATCCTGCTCTCCTGATTGGCCTACAGTTCCCTCTTATTGAGTCAAGTACCTTTGCCTCCCACAGTGGTGCAAAAAGATTTGCAGTTGGAGTTGAGGGAGTTTGAATGACATTGTTATGACTGCCCCTGTCATTCTTCCCCCTCCGACCACCCTCCAGCACCCCAGGCCAGTGGGTCTCTGGGGGAGTGGGGGTGTGGGATGTGTTTGTGGGTACCAGTTCAGCTGGTGATGCAGTGGGGATATTTGTGCTCCACACTGCCTGATTCCCCTCCCTCAGTACCTTATAACCAGGGACACTGGTTTACCGGGATTGAGAAAGGGCATATTCCATTTTGCACATTGTAAAAAATGGTATTGTCACCGGTGTCTACTAAGTCAAAATCCAGTTTTACCGGTGTTTGGTTTTGTGTACTTTATTTAGCAATTTTTAACTCTGCTAACATGCATTTTAGCAATTTTGACCTCCACTATTACAAATCCTTCTATCCTTGTACCAATTTAAAGTTATTTTAGGTACAAGATGTGATGGCAGCAGCAACACTATAGCCTCCATCCCTAAGGTGTGATGGAAGCAGCACTACAGTCCCATCCCTCAGGTGCAATGGCAGCACCAACAGCACTACAACCCCCATCCCTCTGGTGTGATGGCAGCAGCAACAGCACTACGACCTTCCTCCCTCAGGTGTGACAGAAGCAGCAGTACTGTGGCCCTCATCCCTTAGGTGTGATGGCAGCAGTACTACATTCACAATTCCTGAGGTGTGATGGAAGTATCAGCACTATGGCCCCCATCCCTCAGATAGGACGGCAGCAGTACTACATTCTCCATCCACCAGTGGTGATGGCACAAGCACTACAGTCCCCACCCCTTCAGTGTGTTGGCAGTAGTAACAATGCAGTCCACATCCCTCTGGGGTGATGGCAGTAGTGACAGCACTATGATCCCCTTTCTTCAACACCCACACGTCACATGCACAAGTTACAAATGACTTGGTCTCTTTGCTTGTTAGAACTCAGATGTGAATTAATCTGAACCATCACTGCTAAGGTGGACTACCTTTGTTTTTTCCCATCTATAATTTAACTGCCTGAATTGGATTTCTGCCTGTGACACCGCTGACCATGTTTAGGGAACAGACTTGGATGTTTGAGGGCCAGCTGGTGGGTGAAGGCTTGAGTGTCCAATGACCATTCACCTTCTCCTGTGAGGGAGGATGGGTTCACAGCTCAGCATTTGCTGGCCCCTGGTGGAGGTCAGAGGCATGACAGCATGTCAGCCCTTACTGCAGGAGGAAGCATGACAGACATCGGCTTGTGCCTTGACATCATGTGGCCTGTCACACTCCCAAGAAAATGGGAAAACACTCGCTGACCAACTGAAGGATGGCTGCTGGTCCCTCCATAAGCTGGAAGTCCCAGACATGTGTCCGTTCTGACCACTGCCATGCCCAGGATACACAGGAAGCTCTTTGGGGCAATTCTTCTCCCCTGGTAGCTTCCCACGGGGGTAGGGGCCCACTCAATAAAGGGTTACTTTGGGTTACCTGGTAGCACAGCAGTAAGGGGCAGTGGATGGTGGTCAGGACTCAGCAGCGGTGGTAGGGGGCCTTGGCAGGTCTGAAGGAGTGGATGGCCAGGGGGTAGGAGGAGCAAAAAAAAACCTGCTTGAATTTGCTTCTTTGAAGTAAAGTGTCTTCACCTAAAAAATCCACAAGTGATTACTGGAGGACCTTCAAATGGATTCATGCATCTCCCAGACATGTAGATGCTTTTTTTACTTGGTGTCCATGAAAAGGGTGTCTCCCAGTTTTCATGTCTGAGCTCAGATGTGAATTGAGCACCACTCTGCCCACCAGTACCATATAGTCCCTGGGGTCTTACATTCTGTATGTCATTGACTGTGCTTTAAAAATCCACTGGCCAAATATAATTACACTTAAATACATAACATTTACTTTTTGTTGAAGCAGTCTATCAGAAAACTTTTTGTTGTCACAGAGACTGAAACAGCAGGTGGGAGAAAAGGTGCAAATGATCCAATTCACCTAAACGGGGTGCTAACTGTGAAATATTTTCATAAGTTTTCATAAGGCAGTTTCTTCTTTGTGAACATACTTTCATTCAGACTGGTTTTCATTCAAACAACTGAGGATTTTGGATGGCCCTACTGATTATAAACTTGAATGAGCTGGTTGGTAACAGTGATCCTGCATTTAGCAATCTACAACCTAGATGCTTATATGCAAAGAATACAATAAAAACCTGACTAAAATCTAAAAACAAGCTTATAAAACACAGAAAATGTATCTGAACATGTATCTTTACCCATACAAAATCATTGCAGCCCAAGTAAAACTCAGGCAAATTATATGGTACCCTGACTACTATTCTATAATGTAGTAAACCTATATTGGTATTTTTTTTTTATACATATTCTTTACAAAGCAGGTAAGGCCCACTAGGCAGAACTGTCTGTTTTCAGGAGTAACCGAGAAGCACTGGGGAGGTTAAGTGACTTACTTGGAGTCACACAGCATGCAAGTGGAGATTGTGGGAATCAAACCCAAGTCTGCTGGATGTACCCAGTTCAATCACTGTTTGTTACTCTAACCACTAGTCATGGGTGCTTAAACTGAATGGCTGATTACAACAAAGCAGTGCGGGTGATTTTCTTACTGACTCTATATGCAGCAAAGCAGAAAGAATGCAAAGTACAGCAGTATTCATTTTAAGATGCTGCAATCTGGGTCAGCCTGCTGGCGCTGTGGTAGCACTATTGCTTGCAATGCCAACGACCCAGGGTCAGAAGCAAACTCGGGTTGCTGGAGATCTGGCCAGGGGAGTAGGATCAAGCACCTTGGGACTGCTCTCTCCTCCAGGAGGTGGGCTGTCGGTCCTGTTGCTTTACCACCACCTGTGTGACCATGGGTGGTGGTGCAATGGTGCTGTGGAGTGATCAGGAGGGGAGGACGCTAGCCAGGATCTGGAGCAGTGGCATGTCTCTATGTGACCTACCTCCTTGGATCTCCTCTAGTGCCGGTGCCCTCAGGGACAGAGACCAGAAAACCAGGAACAATCACCCCACATTGGCCACTGGCAGAAGGGACCCAGGTGCCCCAGACTTCATAACCAGGCTCCATGAGGGACCCACTGAGCTGCCCAACACACACTAAGGGAGTGTGGAGGGGTGACCTGGGATCCCCTCCCTTCCTTCCCACCTGGGGGGGGTACAATCCAGGCAGGACAGGGGCAGGCCCACAGGAGCTCCTGAGCATTACCTGGGGGTGAAGCTAGGGGATACCCAGCCTAGGGATCTCTGAAAAGTGGAGACTGATGCTGTAAGAAGGGGACATAGAAAGAGAAAATAAAAAAAAAATATGTAAAAAGATGATGAAATCTTAGAGATTCTGTGCAGTGACATGCAATTTCCGTGAGGCACCGGTACAAGAATTCAAAATCCGCAAACCAAGCAGGATTCCGTGATTGATACCGGTGTTACCGGTAAAAAATGGAAAACCAGGGTCCCTGCTTATAACTCCTTCCTACTGTGCAATATTATCCTACCCATATGGGGTGATGCTAGCTCTACCAGTCACTACTTGTCTGAATCCCCTTCAGTTATCCTGTTTAACGCCCTGTTCTAAATATATAAACTCCAGTTTTGGTCACCACAATATAGGTGTGAATGCAACATTCTCCGGATGGAGGGAATACAATGAAGGATAACAAAGATGATTAAGGGCTTGAGGAAATGTCATACGAGAATAGACTAAAAGAGTTGGGGTTGTATATCCTGGAAATGAGAGGACTTACATACAATTCGATTACAGTTTGTAAAGCAATATCCAGTACTGACACATTGCAGTGTTTGCATTTAGAACCTAACAAAGAAGAGAAGTCGACAAGAGGGTACAAAACACAACTCAAGGACAGTCACTTTAAAACTGAAAGGAGATGGGGACGGTTCTTGGAGAGAGTGGTGGAAGCATGGAACAACTTACCACAGGAAGTAGTCAACAGTAACTGTCTAGATTGCTTTACAAATCAGTTTGATAAATACTTCCTGGGGGGTGGTTTCAATGGTATTTTCTGTTAAACGTCGGACAAGCTCGTCAGGCTTGCACCTTCTCTTTTCTCTAGGACTCATTAAAAAAATAGGGTGTTGGCCAAATTACAGTTGCTTGCCCTCTTCTAGACTTACTTCTTAACCTTGTTCAGAGCAGAGTCCCTTGTGGTCTTGCAGCCTCACTTACAGAAGCCCTACATATGGCCCTAGGAATATGCGATATTACTATTCTGGGGTATTCACACAATGGGATGCTTGGGTAGCTTAAAACAGGTGAAGCTACCTCTGGCTGGAAGCTGCAACACTGGACTTAAGATTTGCAAGAAAGCGAATTGTGCTCACAATAGAGGGAGCTGAACCTTACAATTTACAATTGTCTTTGGTTTGAAGCAGGTTCCTTAGGACAGTTAATATTCTTCAGGTGAAGGATACTTCTAACTGAAGGGTGAAATAAGGAACTTAGAATTATCAGAAAAGGCAGTCTTTCAATCAACAGAGGGAGGTGGAGCTTGCTTTACTTTTGTTACAATTGTTAAAATTTTACTGTTTTCTGTGTTTCTGCCCTTCTGCACAGTTGACGTGTTTTGGGGCTGACTGTTTTCAGAGCACAAGTCACCAGGCTGTTTGGAGATGGGGAGGTTTACCTGTGTCTGACTTGGATGTTTGGATTTTTCTCTGTTTGATTAGCAGGGTGTTTTCTCTGTCAAATTGTTGTGTATGGCATCTTGCTGACATGAAGGCACTCATCGCAGTGGTAGATCAGAGCTTTTAGCTGATTGTTTCGTGAGGGCACAGTTTAGGCCCAAACCCTTCACACCCCTCACCCCATCCACCCCATTTATACCTGGGGTTCTGACATCATTTCTTCAAGAGGGCAAGGTGCATATCACTGTCATATCCTCTCTAGCACACTGCACTGACAATATAAGCATACACATTATATAAATACATATATTTCTGTATAACACACCAATCACACACACACAAAAAAAAAACTAAACAAGGTAGACAGTTATGTGGGGAGCAGTACAATGTAATGGCTGTGGGGCAGCAGTCTTCCAGGAGTGTTTCTGGGGGTTGAGATGCTGCCCTGTTTGCAGACAACTATCTACCCTGAGGGAGGAAGTTGCTCGTCTTCAGGCCACACTGGACAGTAGCAAGGGAACCTCCCCCATCCAGGGAGCACCAGAGCCACCACCACTATCTCAGAGATTACGAAGAAAGCACAGCAGTTGGACCACAGTGGGCTCAGGGAGGGTAAGGGTGGTGGAACAGAGGTACACCCAGTCAGTTGTTCCACTCCACAATCCATACACCATTCTGGGGGAGCATAGTTCCCCTATGGATGCACCCGCAGAGGAGATTAAGGAGGCTGCAGACAACCGTCACAAGGGAGGCCCTCAGGAAGGAGGCACAGGGCACCACAGGGAAAGGAAGCAGCTCCTGGTAGGGGACTCAGTTATTAGGGGGATAGAACTGGGGGGAGCAGGGAAAACTGAAGTAAGGTGCCTGCCTGGTGCCATGGCTTAAAGGGACAGGAAGCGCATCCTTAGGATCACAAGAACAGTTGCACAGGAGTCTGAGCTGGACATCATTGTCCACCTAGGGACAAATGACTTGGCTCATCATGAGATTAGAGCAGTGCAGAAGGACTTTGTAGAGTTGGGGAGGGGCTTAAGACAAGTAGCACACACAGTATCCTTCTCAGAGGTGCTGCCTGTCAGTGGCATGGGTGAGGCGAGGTACTTGCACCATGCAGTTTACTAATGGTTCAAAAATGGTGTGAGCACAGGGGTTTGGCTTCATTGGGACTGTGGTTCCACCTGGAGGACACCAGCCTATACTGGCAGGATGGTCTGCATCTGTCCAGGAAGGGAACAAGTCTTTTGGGTAATCCGTTTAAATGCTTCCTTGGCAAGCCTTTAAACTAGTCAAGGGGGGAGGCACTGATAAGCAGCAGGAAAATCCCAGCCTCCCCCTACAAAACAGGGTACTAAATGAGAAAAAGACCAAGGTAGAAAGGTCAGTGGGGGATGCTGCTACAGAAGGTAAAACCATCAAGAAATGGAGAGCAATGAGTACCAATGCCCATAGTCTGGGTAACAAGCTTCCTGAATTAGTGGCCTTGATGGAGGAGGAACATCTGGATATTGTGGCAGTCACAGAAACATGGTACACACAAAACCATGACTGGGACATAAACATACCAGGATACACTATCTACAGGAGGGACAGGGAGGGTAAAAGAGGAGGAGGAGTAGCTCTCTACATAAGAGAAGAAATCAAAGCAACAGAACAAAAGGGTAAACAGGGAGGAGAAGAAGCACTGTGGGTCAATTTGGATGCAGGCAATGGCATCACAATCCACACAGGGGTTGTATACAGACCCCCTCTCAGGGGGACGAAATGGACAAGGAAATGATAGAAAGTATACTTAGAATGGCAGATAAAGGGGAGATATTGCTGATGGGTGATCTGAATATGCCAGATGTTAACTGGAGTGCAGTTGCATCAGCCACTTCTAAGAGTGGGGTTATTCTAGATGCCCTACAGGGGGCATGCCTTAGACAACTAGTATTGGAACCCACTCGAGAGGTTGCAATCTTAGTCCTGGTCCTCTCAAATGGAGATGTAGAGAGGATCACAGACGTAGAAGTGGGTAGCCATCTGGGAACTAGCGACCATCGAACAGTATGGTTCACAATAAACACAGCAATAGAGTCAAGCCATACAAAGACAAAAGTACTGGACTTCAGGAGGGCTGACTTTGCCAAAATGAGTGAGTGCCTAAGGAATGCACTAGCAAATGGGCAGGAAGGAGGGGTGGAAGAACAATGGGGAATAATAAAAACTGCCATCACAGAGGTAACAAGCCTTTGTGTGAAGCAAATAAACAAAACCCTACCTCAACCCTAGTCTCATCATCAGTGTAGTTGGCTGTTTGTGTTTGTCTCTGTCAGCAGTTTAGTTTTTGTGGTTTTTCATGTGTTTCTACTTGGAGGAACTGGACCGTTCTTGGACATAACATCTATGAACATTTCCTGGACTAAGAAACTACTGTACAAAACATCACCACCAGGTATAGGCATTCTCATCACAAATCAACTTTTTTGGAAGACATCAAAAAGCAAAAAGTGAGGTCAGTAAATCTTTTATACAAGTTTCTGGGTTGTGGAGTGCTGCACTGAATCCACATTTCCGTCTGACTTTCTTAATGGATGTGTGCTTGTCTTTGAGGTCTATTCACAACTGTTTTGGAGAATAAAGGGAAGATTCTAACAAAGGATTTTTACATCCTGCATATGCCCTAGGCTAATGTTCATCACCTTCAGGAATTTAACACTTTCTGGGTCTTTGATCTACAGTAACAATCAGTTTTCTAGTCCACAGTAGCTCACCATGAGTCATTCAGGAACACTCACCCTTGCTACAGTAAACATTTGCAGTCTCCTCTACCTCTCACACTAACCATTCAAGCTTGATATCAGCAACCTGGCAGCATGGCAAATCCTCCTTACCCTCACTTGTGGCACCCTCCTACAAAGGACTGAGTGCAAATGACAACTCACGCCACTGGAAAGTTGACAAATCGACACCTGCTCCTAGCCATTATCCTATGCTGGGATCCTAAACGACCACACTGTACTCAAATTAACAAGAAACAGAGGCGTTACATGTCATACTATGAGCTGCGGCAGATGTCCCTTAAACTCCTGCTCCTCCTCCTTCTGATGTCAGGAAGTGTCCATCCAAACCCTGGCCCTGTTTCTACCAGGGTAACAAATCTAGCAAAAACAGAGGGGGGTCTCACCATCGCCACCTTAAATATCTGTAGCCTCCTTCCAAAACTGGCATCCCTTCAAATGTTTGCCAGTCAACACAATCCTGACATACTAGCCATTGTTGAAACCTGGCTGACATCAAGCACTCCAGACCATGCCATCTCACTACAAGGCTACAATATTTTCAGACTGGACAGGACTAATAAAAGGGGGTTGTGCTATTTACATTAAGGACAACTCTCTAGCCACCCTGTCTGCTTTTCCACCACTAACTCCTCTGTGAAATTTCTCCTGTCAAGCTACTACTTAGTGCCCAAAATAAAGTGCTTACTGTGGCCGCTGTCTATATCCCTCCTAAAGATCCAGGGTCCGGCCTCCAGACTGTTCTTGAATTTGTAAGATCGCAACCACCTGACACCGAGCTCCTTCTCCTTGGTGACTTTAACATAAATTGGCTCACATCAGACCTTGGGTCCCTCAAGGATGCTATCCTAGCAGATAACCTAACACAGATGGTGAACTCCTCCACTAGAAAAAACTACAAAACTGGAACTTGCACTCTCATTGACTGGATCCTTGCTAGCCACCCAGCCCACATAAAAAACAGTTGTTCTCCCGAACTCTCTCAGTGACCACTCCCCTGTGATCTGTACCTGGACAAATAAGTTCCAAAAACCACCTCCAAAAACCATCTCAAGCAGAGTGCTACCCCATGGAAACCTTACTAAGCTCAAGACCTGTCTATTACAGCAAGACTGGTCCCCAATATACAATACTCTAGATGTTGACGCAGCCCTAGATTATTTTATCACAACTTTCAACACTGTCTGTGACACCTACGCACCAGTAAAAAAGCGTAAAATCGAAGCTCTCTCAAATCCCTGGCTCATGGCCAAACTACTGGCCCAACTCAAAGCTCGGAACCACCTCTGGGCCATAGCCAGAGCCACAGGCTCCTTGACAGATATCCAGAAGTATAAACAGGCACGAAACCAATTTACCAAACAAATCCAACTAATGAAGAGCTCCTATTTCAAAAATGCCCTCACAAACTCCTGGGGTGACGGGAGATCATTCTGGGACAACATTAGAAATATCACGGGTAAGCAGTCCAGATTCTCTCACACTATAATGACTGTCGATGGAACCACTACCCTAGACCCAATGGTCATGGCAAAGGCCTTAAATAAAACTTTCAATTACCTCAGTGGGGTCCTCCCGACGGACTTCTTCTCTGACACAGACTCCCCAAAACCAACATCTCCTACTGCCTCACCTGACCAATCACTTTTCCACTTCAAAATAGTTAAGGCACATGAAGTCTACAAATATATAAAAAAGGCTATCTCTAAATCCAGAGCAAGCAGTGATACTATTGATCTTAAAATTCTGTCCCTTACCCTGGAAGAGGTGGTGCACCCACTCACCAAAATGTTCAATCTCTCCCTCTGCCTTAGTCAATTTCCCAGCAAATGGAAGTCTGCTATAGTCACACCAGCATTCAAAAGTGGTGACAAGTCCCTACCAGGAAACTATCAGCCTTTATCTATACTTCCACCCCTCTCCAAGGCCCTCGAATGCATTGTGGCTGACCAACTCTCAGACTACCTGCATAAGTATAACAAACTCTGCTTGCAGCAACATGGATTTAGGAAAGGGCACAGTACATTGACCGCCCTACTGAAATTCTCAGGAGAAATTCACACTGCCTTGGACAAAGGATATCAAACCGGAGCTGTTTTCATTGACCTAACAAAGGCGTTTGATACTGTTCACCATGGCTTACTTATCACACAACTACGCAGTCTTGGGCTCTCAGAAGGACCGGTGCCTGGGTTAAAAGTTACCTGGCCCAACGCTCTCAATCAGTAAAAGTCTCAGAAGTTCTCTCAGACTCAAAACTGGTCCTCTCAGGTGTTCCACTGGGGTCAATCCTAGGCCCCCTCCTTTTCAACCTTTTCCTAAACTGTCTCCCCAAATCCTACCCAGAACAAATAATCCTTTATGCTGATGATGCCGTGATTCTCTCCTCTCATAAGGACCCGAAATCCTTACTCCAGAGCCTGCAACTTGCTTTCTCCAATGTTGAAAAGTGGTTCCTAGATCACAAGCTGGTCCTAAATCACAAAAACAATTAATTCCATGCTTTTCTCCAGTCCACAAAACAGAAAAAGACAAATTCCACTTACTATCAAAACATACCCAGGAAATACCCTTGAACAAGTGTCAACATTTAAATACCTTGGAATCACCTTTGATCAAGGTCTTACCTTTGCAACCCACATTGATAACACAGTGAAAATGGTGAACCAGCGCATTGGTATCCTGTTCCGAAACTGGCAATTCCTTACCCAAGCTGCGCTGAGGATTGCTATCCAAAGCTCTGTCATCTCAATCATAGACTATGGCTTAATTATCTATGGCTCTGCCACTACCACCGCACTAAGGCGCATCACAACCACTCTAAACAAGGCCTGTCGGCTGCTCATTCGAGCGCAAAGACGTACTCATACATGTGAGCTCTACACTGAAACAGGATGGTTGCAACTCTCAAATCGCATAAGGTACCTCACATGCTTGATAACAAAAAAATTAATCTTGGGCCGCACTCCACCGTGTATCCAAGACCTACTTTGCCCGAATACCAGCATCCATCCCACCACAAGATCAGAACACCAGCCTCTCCAGGTCCCCAGATGCCAGACCACACAGGGCCAAAGATCTTTTGCCTATCATGCCCCCAGCTGGTACAATGTCCTGAGCTCACTCATTATATCCTCCACGTCACTAGGAGCTTTTAAATCTATGCTTTACTCTCACCTCTCAGCCTCTAGCTCCTGTGACTGCCTTGACTAATGAATCTTCCCTCATGGCTGTTTTTACTGTTTTACATCCTCCTCCTCCTCCTCCTCTGCTCCTTTCTTGACAAAGGCATCTGAGTACCTCTAACTACTCTAAGTCTGCTCCCCTCCCCATATCTCCTCCTACCCTTCCCACCTTGACCATTCCTCCAATGTTTTGTTTTTTTCCTGTGATGTACTGTATTATACTGGCTTATTGAAACCTTTATAATTTGCTGACCATTCTATGTAACATGTCTTGTTTGTTTGTACATTGATGACGTGGAACCTTTCTAAAAGAGCCATTGGCTCAAAGGTAATAATTCCTAGAACAATAAACTAAACTAAACTAAAAAAACAAAACTATGTAAGAAACCACTATGGTTCTCAAAGGAGGTGGCAGTGAAGGTTCAAGAGAAAAAGAAAGCATTCAGAAAGTACAAGGAATCACAGAAGGAGCAGAACAGAGAATTGTATCAGTTAAAGCAAAAGGAAGCTGGGAAGGGAGTCAGAACAGCAAAGGCCCAAACTGAGGAAAAGATAGCCAACTCAGTTAAGAAGGGGGATAAAACCTTTTTTAGGTACATCAGGGAGCGAAGGAAGACTAAGGGAGGGAAAATGAGGCTTAATAAAGGGAAGGGGTAGGCAGAGGGTGACTGTAAAAAAGCAGAGATACTAAATAAATATTTTTGCTCAGTATTTACAAATGAAGAGAGGGAGGTACCTAAAACAAACAGTAGAAACACTCTGGATACAGAAGCTGATACCAGCCCATTTACAGAAGAAAGGGTTCTGAAAGAACTCTTAAAACTGAAGGTGGACAAAGCAATGGGGCCTGATGGGATTCATCCCAGAACTGTAAAAGAACTAAGGGTAGAACTAGTGACACCACAGACTACCCTCTTTAACAACTCATGGGAGGATGGGGTGGTACCTGAGGACTGGAGGAGGGCCGATGTGATTTCCCTTCACAAAAGTGGGAGCAGGGCAGAAGCGGGAAACTACAGACCAGTTAGTTTAACCTCAGTGATAGGGAAAATGATGGAATCACTTCTGAAGGAACGAATTGTTGAGTACCTAGAGGCCAGAGGGGCACAGGACCTAAGGCAGCATGGATTCACAGCAGGAAGGTCATGCCAGACAAATCTAATAGATTTCTTTGACTAGGTGACCAAAGTAGAAGATCAGAGAGGGGCTGTGGATATGGCCTACCTAGACTTTAGCAAGGCATTTGACTCAGTCCCACACAAAAGATTAATATACAAGTTAGACAGCCTGGGAGTTGGTCCCAAGATGATAGCCTGGGTAAAGAATTGGCTTGAGAATAGGACACAGAGGGTAATAGTAAATGGAGTCCACTCTGAAGAAAGGGGGATTACTAGTGGGGTGCCACAGGGTTCAGTATTACATCGGTCCTCTTCAATGTCTTTTAAGTGACATTGCAGAGGGACTGAAGGAAAAGTATGTCTCTTTGCAGATGACACAAAGATCTGCAACAGAGTTGATGCACAAGGTGGGCTGGAAAGGATGAGAAGGGACTTGGCAAGGTTAGAGGAATGGTCAAATGTATGGCAGCTTAGATTTAATGCTAAGAAGTGCAAGTAATGCGCCTGGGAAACAAAACCCAGGGAAGAGTACACAAGGGGGTGAGATACACAACAACTAAAATGGAAAGGGACCTGGGGGTAGTCATATCAGATGACTTAAAGGTGGGCAAGCAATGTGAGAGGGCAGTAAGGAGGGCTGGGGGGATACTGGGATGCATAGGGAGAGGCATCACCAGTAGAAAACAGAAAGTTGTTATCCCTCTGTACAGACAGCTGGTGAGACCCCATCTGGAGTACTGCTTGCAGTTCTGGAGACCCAATCTCCGCACGGACATAGACAAGATGGAAGCTGTCCAGAAGAGGGCAACTAAAATGGTGCAGAGTCTGCACTGGAAGACATATGAAGAGAGACTAAAGGAGCTTAATATGTATAGCCTCAAGGAAAGGAGGGAGAGGGGAGACATGATAGAAACGTTCAAGTACCTCAAGGGAATCAACAAAGTCCAAGAGGGTAGCATTTTTCAAAAAAAGAGGTGTGCAAGAACAAGGGGCACAATTTGAAGACGGGGTGGCGGCTCAGAGGTAATGTAAGGAAGTATTTTTTCACAGAGAGGGTTGTGGATGCATGGAATGGCTCCTGTCAAGGAGGTTGTGGAGTCAAAACAATGATTGAATCTAGCACGCATGGACAGTCATAAGGCAATTCTAGGGAGTGGGGGTAGGAAGAAGTATGCTGCTGGTTAACTAGGATCTGCAGCTTATCCATTAGGTAGGGAAATGGGCAGACTTGGTGGGCCAAGCAGTCCTTATCTGCCGTCAAATTCTATGTTTCTATGTTTCATAAAGCCTCAGCCCTTAATTCCTGACATCCCTCCTCCAATTACCACCTAACTGAGGCCCCAAGCCAGATCATTCTCATCTAGCAGCTTATAATACAGGACAAGACACAACTCTTTAGTATTGCACTTTAATGTGGGCTAATGGAGCTGGTCTCAGTTTAGCCGACAGACAATAATTAATGCAAACCAGTTTCCCCAGAACACACCTGACCCACACTGTGTCAAAACAATCCTCTTCCATTGCACTGTCTGTAACCAAAACAGTACTATATCATGCATAATTGCACTATGCAACCATGAAAAGGACACAGTTCTCACTCTCCACTTGTTTGACACTGAAAAGGAGAAGACTCCCAATGGGGGTAATTAGAAAGAACTGTTGTTGAAATTGGTATTGGATTCTGAGGTTCAGTTGCATGAACTTTAAATATGGTGTAAAGAAATGACTGACTCCCGATTATGTTATGTGGTTGTGTACATTGTGTACTATTGACTTGCCAGGACATACTACTATATTGTGTACTGTATATATTTAGGGCCAAATAGCCACAAAGGGCTGGGAAGGCCTACCAGTCCTGCATTGGGGTGTGTAAGGAGGCTGTGGGTATACAGAGATCCAGGTCTATACATGCAGAGGCTTCTGCATGTCCACAGTTTCAAATGTACCTCCACAAATACCTGCCACAACCTTATACACGTCACTCTGTGGGTAGTTAGGTGGTGGCCAGGCTTGGTGGGGGGGTGTTCATGCTCTGTGTAATGGTCATCTTTGTTAACTACAACGTTTAGGGGGTGCAGAGGGTGATGCCATTATGCAATGGTAGACTAAGCAGGAATGCCTGCCTGTCCCTTGTGCATATTTACATTGACCCTTGCCGGACCTTCTTGGGGCCCAATCTTCCTCACTGCCTGTTCCACCCATATCATCTGAGCTGGCATGTAGGGCTGTGGGCAGTGCTCTTAAAAGTTTTTATTGTGGCTGGGAGTAATGTTACTGCCTGCCACATTGGTGGCCAGGGTTCAGGAGCAGACGCAGGTCATTCTGGGGGGTCAGCTAGAAGAGAAAGGATTGAGCATTCAAGGGGGGCAGCTCTCCTCTCTTACAGGAGTCAAGCACCCTGCACTTTGGCTGCCACCTGATGGAAACCAGGTGGGATCACTCTAGCAGTGTGAAGGTCACCCTCAATGATTTTATTTATTTGTTTATTCAAGTCTTGGATTACAACCTTTGAGCTAATAGCTCATTTGCAAAGGTTTCATGTCAGAATGATACTGAAGCAGTAGGGAAGAACACAGTCATTACAGGGGTACACACAAATAAAATACAATTGTGTATTGTTAACTACTGAAATCCAGTAGTAGTCAGATAGAGAATTCACAAAACAGGCAATCAGGGTTAACACCATTGAGAAAAGTACATTTCAAAGGTCCCACATCAAAGTATAGCCCAGGTGGTAATGTAAAATACAGGAGAGAAAACAACAGGACAAAATACTGGCTGTTCAAGTGGGAGTACTTAATTGTCATACATTTGGCATTGTACAATGTATGACAGGGTACACAAATGACTAAACCAGGAATACAAGCTCCTAGTGAATCATGAGAAACCAACATGGACTAAACAACTAAACGTAGTTCAGGTAAGTGAAGGCATCAGCCAAGGTGTCTCATCAAGGTAGTTATCGTCAATGCACTTTTGTGAGAACTCGGGAGCTCAGGATATAGAAATGAGGCATTATGGAGAGGGAGGGTGGGAGGTGAGGAGACATGGAGGTGGTGATGGGAGAGATATGGAAACCAGGAGGGAGTGAAGAGTAGGTCATGGGGAGGGGGGTATGTCTGGGAATGGGTGGGAAAAACCTAAAGAGGAGCGAGAGGGGTAAATAAGGGGAGGTGGGAAAGGATAAGGGTTTGCTCGGGGATGATGATATGTACATGCATGGAGAGGCAGACATGTGCAGTGCATCTTTGCATACTGGTAACTCTGGGGAATAAATGCCACTGGAGGAAAACTCTTACCAGCTTGGTGACTCCCTGTCCCACCACAGTGTCCACGCAACCAACTAGGCAGGGCTTCAGATCTAGCTTGTGTGATGGAGGGGGAGGGCGGCCCTCCCCCTCTGGCCCTGCCAAAGGGAGAAATCCAGGGGAACTTAAGGAGCCCAGTAAGTCCCATAAAAGGTGGGTGATAGGGCTGGGTGGGCCAGATATGATGGGGGCTAGCCAGCCTAAGGAGCACAAACACCTTGATTTAAAAAAATGATTGCATTAATATATTTCCTCTTTAAGGGATATGCTAGTTCATGGAGGACACCACACAAGCATGGCACAAAGCATTCACTCTTTCATCAAACTGGACATTTGACTGAATGCCCAGATTCTGTCCCCTCTCTGCCCCGATGCACTCAGCTACTCTGTTATGTGTGTGAATCAGGGGAGGAGAGGTCATGGATACTGGAATGTGCACTGGCATCCATGAGTGCAGAGGGTATGAACCAGGATATGCACCCGTGGAGTACATCTAGGCCCTCTGTGTGGATCAGACCCTTAGTTCCCTATTGTGCATTAACATTGGTGTATGTATACTAACGCATTTGTATTCACTGTTTCCTTCCCAAAAGTTTGGGGCATGCTGTATTAGCCCACATAAAACCATGAGAAAAAGAAAAACATATTTTTTTTTATTATGTAGATATGATACCTTTATTAGGTTTATGATGCAAGAGTTCAAGGGGTGCTATAAATTCCAATTTTCTCAGAGAAATGCCTTATACATTTACAGTATTACAGAAATGCTTTATCCCCCTATTTTTCGCAATCCGTGTGAATCATGGAATTATCATTTTAAAGCAGCAGTGCAATGAAATTGGGCAAAAATGTGATCCTACCTTTTTTTCATTATACAAAAAAACACAGCAGGTAACATAGGTGTGTGCAGAGCACAGCAGACTGTTGTCCATATCGCTCGCCACAATTTGGTGTCTAGACCCAGTTTTAATGTTTGTACCCCTCTATATTATATGAAATACAATATTCATCCAACCTTTTTTAAAAATCATTTAGGTACTTGCTACCTACCAACTCTTCGATAAAGGATTTCCATGTTGCTACCACTCTCTGATTATACCAGTCGCTCCTTTATTGATCTTACATGTTTCACCCTCCAGTTGTAGGGGTGAGATCTTGTGCTATATACCTGATGTTTTATTTTAAGCTTCAAACACTCTCATAGGTCACTGTTGGTAAGTGCCCTGAACAGAAGGCACATGTCACCCCTTAATCTGTGGTATTCCAAAGAGTACATACCCAAACTCCTCATCCTGGCTTCATAATCCAGTCTCCTTAAATCCCCTGTCATTCTGGGGGCTCTCCTTCGCAACTACTCCAAGGACCTGATTTTTGTTTTTCTTACTGGAGACAAGACGAGAGAAAGAAGTAAGTGCCTCAGCTGGGACTTGACCCAGGCTGCCTGGAATACCATTCTGATTGCACTACCAGCTGCACCACCAAGGCAACTGAAAACTGAGGTGTGTGTTCCATAAATATGCACATCGCACCCATGAACAGTATTCTAAGTGGCCTGAGTTCAAGTCCCAGCTGAGGTACTTCTTTCTCTCCTCTATTTGTATGTGTTCCATAAATATGCACATCACACCCATGTGATTGTAAAATGTAATCATTTATGCAGCCACCATGTTGTGTATTTGAGAAGGAGTAATGTGCTTGGAGATACCCCAGTTTCCAGTTGCCTTGGTGGCGCAGCTGGTAGTGCAATCGGAACAGTATTCCAAGTGGCCTGGGTTCAAGTCCCAGCTGAGGCACTTACTTCTTTCTCTCCTGTTTGTAGGTGTTCCATAAATATGCACATCGCACCCATGTGATTGCAATACCGAATGCAGAACAGCTGTGTCCTTTCCACGGAGTGGAGTTGAATCACAACTCTCTGTGTGCTGTCCATTCTGAACATTGTTTCTTCATCTGCTCCCCCCCAACACACACACACACACACACACACACACATGTTCTTGCTTGTTTACTGTAGTATACACTTGACTGATTGAGGGGGAGGCTGCCATGGCAGTGAGTGCCGATTATGAGACAGATCCTGAGAAAATTTGCCAAGTGGCTCAGCAAGCCAGGCAGTGTTTTTTTTTTAAACCTAGAACCCAGAACTCAAACAAGCTTGCATTGCCAGTGGGGCAGGTGGGACCAACATCACAGAAGCTCACAGCTGCAGGCTGTTTGCAAACTTCCAGCAGAGCAGAGAGCAGAGTTTCAGTTTGCAAACCTGTTTCTTTTTGCAAAGCTCAGGGTTTTATTTTTGAACTGCACATTTGGTAGCTTGTTTTCTGTAGTTAGCTCTCATACCTCGCAGCCAGTCTGTTCTGTTGCATCTTGGTGCTGCAAACTTCAGCTGCTACTCCTCAGCTTGTGCCCACTGTCTGCACTCTGGTTATTTTGTGGGTTGGTCACTTGGTGCTCGGTAGCTGGGGGACATGAACTCACCAGGGGCTGATAATGGGGTCCATAAGGAGGAAGCAGTGGGGACCTCTGACGGCAGATTACAGAAAAAACCCCAGCACCACTCACCAATGTTGATAAATGATATCTAAAGCTCAGATGTGGATAAATATCATCTTATTCTGTTTGAAGACCACAAAAACCATCAGTAAGGGAGGTGTGCAGACAAGCCGTCTCACGACTTCGTTACTGATGGCTTTTGTTGTCTTGGCTGGTATGGAGTGTGGCATGTGCAGGTTCTAGTGCTGCCTCTGTCAGATTCATAGGATTTCAAGGTTTGAGGCAGATGGAGGACAAGTGAACTGGAAGAGAAGCTCCACTCCAATCTGTATTTTTGTAGACCATTCACCTATTACATTGCACTAGAGAATACATTTCTAAAGAGCCTCTGACACAAGGAAACCATTGTAGCACTCAAAATTCTACTTAGGATTTACATAGTTCCACTTTTTACTTCCCCCAATTCATCATTAGTGAGGACATTTGCATGTAAAGAGGATCTCTGTCATCTGGTCTTCATCTGTCAGTGCTGCTTGTCTACAAATGACATGGCAATCCTGTTTGTGAGTTCAAAATAATTTCTACAGCAGCCAGTTGTGATGTCACAAGCAAACAGAATATAATTACTCGCAGATAAACAGCAAAAGCAGATGAAGGCTGCCGGCAACATGGGTTTGGAAGTGAGCCGCAGTCATTTGGGGCCAGCCTGGGAATGGAGACTTGCGTGCCCCAATGGACACTCTCATCCTCCGTGAAGGAAGGACACCATCCTTTGCTGCAATACTGCCACCGGGGTGACTACTGCAAGTGGTAGTGTGGCTGAAGTGCCAAAGAAAGAATGGGCATCACTCTCATCAGTGTTAGGTATGCCTTGCATGCGAGCAACATGATAACCTGGCATGTAATGTCCACAGGGGAGGCACATAACAGAAAACCATAGCCCCAGCCAACAAGACAAAGGACCCCACTATATCCGGGCCCCCGCATCACTGCCATGGTGCACCTCCTGATGCAACATGGAAGTTCAGGGGTACATCCCCCTGCCCTGTCCCTGCCTGGGGGGCTCAAGTCTGGCTAAATGGAGACCAGTGGCCAGGTAAGGGATACAAGGGATCTGGTATGACCTTGGGTGCTCTAGAGGGAATTGGAATTTGGAGTAAACGGGGGCTTCGAGAGCAAGTTAAAAAAAAAAAGGACATTCAAGTTACAGAGAACCTTAATTATGTGAACATTTCATAAGTACTAAAGGATGACAAGAAGGTGGTTAGTATATTGAATATAAGCCACATTTTGTGCATTTGTTATATTGTTTGAGCTGTGCTTGTGGTGTCTGAGGCTTTCTAAACTAAAAGCAATTGTTTAACCTGTAAAAAAATACATATATTTCATGCAAGGTTAGTATTTCTGACAGCCTTAGATTCATTGTCAGTATATTTTTAATTCCTTCATTTACTTGATAAAATGGCTTTTATTACTAGATCTGCAGTTACTAACTTAAGGCAATAAATATGGTCGCCAGTAGTTATTTTTGAAAACTTCTTCCGTCAAGGTTACTGTTTGATTGTACTAACTAGATTCACAGGGCAGGATTCACAAAGCAAATGCCCTGGGCGCATCTGAGATACAGCAGCATATCTCAGAAATGCTCAATGGCACTATTCACATAGGGTAGAGATGCTCTGGCTCATCCCGGATGCGCCGCACAGGATGCGCTGGACCCTGAATATAATGATATGTGGCGCATCTGGAGGGGGCATGTAGCTGCATACATGCTGCATCCCCATTCACAAAGCAAAATGAATGCACAAACACAGCACATACACAGCGCATCCATCCAAATATGCACTATGGAGATAAGTATAAAAGAAGTAAACTTAAGTGCAAACCCCCAGCAGGCAGACTGCAGGATAGCAGCAGCAACAGGCAGAACACCAACAGCACAACACAGGTCACAGACATGGATGGTGCACCATTCCTGATGGTGGGTATGACAATGGGTATGAGGAGATGGGCAAACCAACAACGTGGCAGCAGAAGGCACCATAGGCAGCCAGCCCCATGGTGGTATCATGCCAGACTAACATTCGAACAACTGACAGATACAGAACTAGTCGGACGATACTGACTGAACAGGGCAATTCTGAGGCAGCTCTGTGAGCTGTGCCATGATGAAATGCAGGCATCCACTGGAACGGGTCATGCCATACTGGTGGAGACTAAGGTGACAACAGCAATGTGCCTGCTCGCCACGGGAACCTTCCAGAGGCCAGCTGGAGACACCACTGGCATATCCCAGCCCTCCACATCCCTCACACAATTCCTCACCGTACTGCTCTCACATGCTTTGACATTCATTCGATTCCAAAGCACACAGGCAGAGTGGACAGAAGTTATGCAGCAGTTCCACAGGATGGCATGCATGCCAGGCATCACAGGGGCCATTGACTGCCTCCATGTGGCAATCCGTGTACCAGCATGCAATGAGGCAATGCCATACATGAACTACAATCAGCCATGGTAGCGGGCATAGGCAGCTACAGGGCAGAAGAGGGTAGCCAGGGCAAGCAGTCGCTGGTGAGTGCACGAATGCACCATCCCACTGTGGGGGAGGGAGATGCACTGGGAGGTGGGTCACAGGGACAGAGGTGGACAGGCAGTAGTTGCACCAGTGTGCCAAGATGGAGGGGGGGCTGTGGAACACAATGCACATGTATGCGGGGTACTAACAGACTGCTTTGTCCCCCACAGGTGATGCGGCGTATCCCCTCCGACCCTGGATCCTCATCCCCTTCTGCCATCCTAGCACAGAGGTGGAGGAGCGCTACAACGAGGCACACATTGCTACATGACCATCATCGAGCATGTCTTCAGCATGCTGAAGATGTGCTTCAGGTGCCTGGGCAGGTCTGGTGGTGCCCTACAATATAGCCCAAAGAAGGCCTGTGGCATATTCCTGGCCTGTTGTATGCTGCACAACATGGCCATACACTGCAGAATAGCTGTCCAGGCTGAGGCAGGCAAGAGTTCTGGTTAGGAGGAGGGGGAGGATGCAGTGCTGCAGGTGCTCTGCGGTGAAGGTGGGCAACCGTCCCGGCCTGCAGGGACCTATGCCTGGTCGCCAGGTCCTGACAGCACAGGGGCACCATCATGGAAGAGCACTTCCAGGACCAAAGGTAACATGGGTGGGACACACTTGGCAGCCCCTCACACTCACCCACACACACACACACACACTCTCCCACATACACATGCCCACACCCATACCACAGGTCGACAATAACACAGCCACCATGTAGCGCACCTGTGAGGGGTGACAACGATGCACAGACACATGCACAGCAGGCCACACATGGACAGGAGGCACACGGTGTCTGTGCAGGGGATGGTATGGATCAGTGTACATCCACCGGTACATGAGCACAGCAAACACAGGGCCGCACTCATCATGGCCATGCCACATAGTGCAACACCAGTGCCCCGGCCATGCACAGTGCAACACACAGGTGTCCCACACAGGCATTGTCCCGGGGCAGGACCGTGCCACCACACACCACCTCAGGCACTGTCAGCCTGGTGTGTGGGCTACAACGGGTGCTGGTGATGGGGGCCATGGGAGCTGTCGACCTTGCATTAGTAGGAGCCACCATGGACACATGGGTGGCCATGCCTTCACCTGGTGATCACTGAGTCAAGGCCACTGGCCACAGGGGGAGTGTTCTCCGCCCCTGGTGGGGTACTACAGCGAGACCATGAATGGGTGCTCACTGGTGTGACATCCCCGAGACCCAGTTTGGATCCAAGGATGTTAGGGATGGCCATGTGTGGTGACAGCGTTAGCAGCAATGGGTTCACCTGATGCCATAACCTGAGGGTGAGTGAGGCACTCTTGGGGGTGCAGCTGGTAGCCCAGGGGCCACATGGTGCACTGTTTGCACTCACCACCTCAGCAGTGAGTGCAATCCATTCCAGAACAGTGGTCGTGCCCACCTACAGTAGGCGAGCCTCTGACAGTATCTGGGCATGCCACGCAGCTGACAACTCATGTTCCAAGGCCAGCTGCATCCGAATGCCCTTCAGCTCTGCCCAGAGGGATGCCTGCCCCTCCACAGTGTCCCATAGGAGGTGTACGTAGCCTACAACCTCGTTGGCAGGGGATACTTCATGGGGACAGTGCCAAAAGGCAGGTGGGATCCCAGCCTGCTGTGCTGCGGATGGCCCATAGCAGGCAACTGTATGGGCGGGGACTGGGCGGCGGCAACCACTGCATGTTCAGGGACGCCCACATCATGGTCCCCAGCTGCCTGTTGCTGTACCACATTGCCCTGCTGAACAGTGATGGCAGTCCCTGTCCCCACAGCAGCACCAGACACATGGCCCCCAGCAACTGCCACCATGGGCGGTTGTGCAGGCCCTGTGAGTGCACCTGGGGCCACAGGACCGCCAGTGCTGCATGGTGCCATCTGTGCATGCACCTGTGCCTCAGCCGGGCCACTGTTGGCCGTGTCTCCCCATATCTGTGTGGCACCGGGATCATCATCATCATCATCGTGCACCCCCTACATTCCAGATGCCAGCACCAGAAGGGCATCTGCAATGTCCACCCTGTCCACTGGGTTATCATCAGCTAAACCCAGTATGCTGACCAGCCATGAGCAATCATGGCCACCAGCTGTGGCACCAGACATGAAGAGGTTTGATGGCCCTGCACCATCTGGTGCTGGGTCCGGGGCTGCAGTTGCAATGGATGGGACTGGCATGGCATTGACCACAGCCCCAGTTGTGGCACAGTGTAATGGCCCGGCCTCCTCCCCCATCAGGTCATCAGAGAGTCCACTGGCCACGGCATCACCTGTGAGGTGTGATGGAGCTGTAAGAGAGAGAGGAAACATGGTTACTGACTTGTAAATGGTGTGTCAGACAGGCATGTTCAGGGAGACATGCACGTGTGCCATAGGTGCGGCTGACATAGATACATACATACATAGACAGTGTCAGTAGATAAGGGCCTATGGCCCACCCAGTCTGCCCATTTGAGCTTGTAAGTTCACATTAAGTTTTTCAGTAAGGGAAGTCAAAGCTCAGACAGAAGAGCTCATCGCAAAATCAGTGGGTAGAGAGGACAAAATCTTTTACAGGTACATAAGTAAAAAAAGAAGGGCAAAGGGAGGAATAGTGAGACTGAAGGGGGAGGACAGGGGCCGTGTGGAGGATGACAACAGTAAAGCTGACATACTGAACAGGAAGTTTAAGTTGCCCCTTATCCCTGACCTCCAGAATTCCCTTATGTCTATCCCATGCATTCTTAAATCCCATGATTGTTTCAGCCCCCACCACTTCCTCTGGCAGGGTGTTCCACTTGTCCACCACACTTTCTGTGAAGAAATTCTTCCTCACGTTTCCTCTGAATCACCCTCCCGCCAACCTCATCCGATGCCCTCTAGTCCTGGAACATATGTTTTGCTGGAACATAGTGTATTCCGGCACCCCATTCCTCCCTGTAAGGTACTTGTATGTATATCATATCCCCCTTCTCTCCCTCCTCTCCTCCAGGGAGTACATATTCAAGTTCTTCAGCCTGTCCTCATAGGACTTGTGATGCAATACCTGTACCATCTTTGTTGCTCTCCTCTGAACCATCTCTACCCTGTCTATGTCCTTACGTAGGTAAAGTCTCCAGAACTGTACACTGTACTCCAGGTGGGGCCTCACTAGTGGCTTGTATAGTGGAATTATGACCTCCCTTTTCCTGCTGGTGATGCTCCTGCCTATGCATCCCAGCATCCTATTTGCTTTACCTGCTGCTTTGTCACACTGTTTCTCCACCTTGAGGTCATCAAAGATGATAACCCCAAGGTCCCTTTCCTGCTTGGGGCATGCTGTATCCTCACCCCCAACAGATATGCTGTTCCAGGGGTTTTGTGCCCCATATGCATTGTCTTGCACTTCTTTGCGTTGAATTTCAACTGCCAAACTCATGACCATTCTTCAAGCTTCTGCAGGTCCCTCCTCATTCTATTTACACTCTCTAGCATGTCCATTTTGTTACAGAGCTTCATGTCATCAGTGAACAGGGAAATTCTGCCTTCTAGGTCCTGCACAATGTCACTGATGAAGATGTTGAATAGAACCAGTCCCAGTAATGATCCCTGTGTACCCCACTGGTCAAACTTCCCTCTGTGGAGTGATAGCCATTTACCAAGACCCTCTGTGTCCTGCCACCCAACCAATTACCCACGCACCACACTACTGTCCTGCCAACTCCCATATTCCCCAGTTTGTTTAATAGCCTTCTATGTGGCACAGTGTCAAAGGCCTTGCTGAAGTCCAGATAGGCCACATCCACTGACCTCCCCGATCCACCTCCCCTGTCACCTAGTTGAAAAATTCAATGAGGTTGGCTTGGCATGACCTCCCCCCCAGTGAAACCATGCTGCCTTGGGTCCTGAAGTCCGTTGGCAACCAGATGTTCCACCAATCTCTCCTTCAGTAGTGCTTCCATGATTTTCTCCACTACTGAGGTCAGGCTGACTGGTCTGTAGTTCCCTGCTTCCTCTTTGTTTCCATTTTTGTATAAGGGGACTACATCTGCTGTCTTCCAGTCTTTGGATACCTCCCCTGTTTCCAGTGATCGACTAAACAAAATTGCTGAAGGTTCAGCCACCACCTCTCTTAGTTCTTTTAGGACCCTGGGGTGCATCCCATCTGGTCCCATTGCTTTATTGACTCATTCCTTCCAATTCCTTTAGGAACCTTTCCCATGTAAAGGGACTCGTGTCCATTTCTGCGCCATTCCCACCCTTTGTACTCCCTTCAGGCCCATTACCCTTCTCTTCCTCAGTAAAGACTGAGCAGAAATATCTGTTCAGTATGTCAGCTTTACTGTTGTCATCCTCCACACGGCCCCCGTCCTCCCCCTTCAGTCTCACTATCCTTCCCTTTGCCCTTCTTTTTTCACTTATGTACTGTACCTGTAAAAGATTTTGTCCCCTCTATCCACTGATTTTGTGATGTGCTCTTCTGTCTGAGCTTTGACTTCCCTTACTGACCTCCCTGCCTCCCTTTGATTCTCCTGGTACTTCTCCCTATCCCCTTCTGCCTGTGTCTTTTTGTATTGCCGGAATGCGATCTTTTTGGCTTTCACTTTCTCCGCTACCTCCTTGGAAAACCATAATGGCTTCATTTTCCTTTTCCCCTTGCTGACCTGCTTAACACATAATTCTGTTGCTCTTGTAATCCCTGTTTTAAATATTGCCCACTGTTCCTCCACTCCTGATTCCCTCCCCATTCCCATTAGTGCCTCTTTTAACCATGCCCCCATATTCCCAAAGTCTGCTCTCCCAAAATCCAGAATACATGTTTTTGTACAGTTCGGTTCTGTTCCTTCTGTGATTTCAAACCACAGTGACCAGTGGTCACTGTTCTCCAGGTGCTCCCCCACTGTTATCCCTATCACACTGTCCCTGTTTGTGAGCACAAGGTCCAGTATCGCCTTCTACTGAGTTGGTTCCATGACCAGTTGCTTAAGGAATGTGCCTTGAAGGGAGTCCAGGATAAATCTGCTCCTGGTTGATGCTGCTGCTGGGAGGCTCCAGTCCACATCTGGAATATTGAAGTCTCCAACCAGCACCACCACCACCCCCCTGTTTGTCATCCTTTGGCTGGCTAGCATGAACTCCCTATCTGTTTCTTCCTCCTGGGCTGGTGGTCTGTAGACCAGCCTGTGCAGAAGGCTGACCCCATTTTGCTTTCCAGCTTAACCCACAGTATCTCTCCCCCATTTTGTTCCTCCTGGATCTCAATGACCTTTATACCATTTTTCACATAAAGTGCCACTGCTCCTCCTCCCTTCCTGCTTTCCCTGTCTTTTCTGAATATGTTGTAGCTGGGTATGGACATCTCCCAGTCATGGTTATCATTATACCAGGTCTTTGTGATGGCCACATTGTCCACGTCCAGCTGCACCATGGCAGCCTCCAGATCCTCCGTCTTGTTGCTAAGGCTCCTGGCATTGGCACACATGGCTCTCAGTGAGATGAACTCCCCAGACTGTTTAGCTGTTCTACCCCAGCCTCCTCCCTGGTTGTCCTTTATCCTTGATTCTCACTGCTGTTTGCCCATCTGTTGAATTTTGCCCCCTTTCTGCCTAGCCCCTTGGGTGCTTATCTCCATACTTTGCACACTGCTTTGTAAAGATATCCCATCCTCCTGTTCATTGGTTCCACTGCTAGCTGTGGAGGTGGGCAATTAGGTACCCTCCTTGCTGGCCTGCCACCCCTATTGGCTAGTTTAAATGCTTGTCCACGTAGCATTTAAACATCATTGAGTGCTTGGATTCCCCTCCAGGACAGATGCAGGCCATCAGGCTTGAACAATCCACCATCCCTCCAGGTGGGTCCCCAGTCACCAATTAATCCAAACCCTTCCTCGCAACACCAGTTCTTCAACCATGTGTTAAAGTTTCTGGTGCATGTGCCCCTATGCTTTCACATGACTCTCACAGGTTTTACTTCCAAGAAGGTGACAAATGCAGCTACTTGCTTGAGACCCCTCCCCAATTTCCTAAACTCTTCCTGAACTTCCTTAGGCTCCCCGTTTGCCAGGTCATTAGTACCTAGATGGATAATGACATCCAGCTCACCCTCCCATCTTGCCTTCCCAGTGATCCCAAGGATCTTCCTCCCATCCCTCCATGCCACGGCACCTAGTAGGCACCTCACCTCCCTGTCCTCCCCCTCGTGTGTTCCTAGCTGGACCCTCCAATGATAGAGTCCCCCACCAGGATTCACTTCCTCCTTCTCCTTCTCTAGGGTCCACTGCTCTCCCCACTGAGGTCACCTCCACATCCTTCCCTTCCACTTCTCTGGGTACCTCTGTTTGATTGTCCCCATTTGCCAGTGCAGCATATGAGTTCTGGAGTGGAATAGATTTTGGGATGTGCCTCTGTCCGACCACCCTAACCCACCCCGAGCCCACCTTCCTCCAAGTGCTCCTCATTCTTGGCATCCTTTGAGGCAGTGGCATTGGACTGGGTGGTCTCTAGATTGGGCAAAGGTACTACTGAATCAGTTTACTTCTGCTCTGAGTCTGACTACCTCACTCCACATGTAACCCCTAGATGGCGCTATCCCAGGGGCTACTACCCCTGCCTGATTTGCCACTAACAGGTTGAGGGGCCTGGATCCGATGGCGGGTGCCTCCACCCAGAGGTCAGGGTTTGCAATAGTTAAACTAACTTGGTCACAGCCCTCTGGGACACTGCAACCCCCCTTTCTTCCCACTAGTGGCCCACACAGTATATCAGAATTACCTTCACAGTATACACTTACCCCCAGGACTGGTTCAGGCACTGGGACCCCTGTAAAATAAGAAGATACAGTGCAACAATCACAGTACAATACTTTAACATAGACAAATACCTCAGGCAGTATAACTTTGCTGAAACAAGCAGCTCTGATTTATTTAGGGGGATATAACAAGGACAGGGGGAAATCGGGTTAATTAGCTTATCACTTTACTCATCTACCTATGGCTCTGTGCACATGCCCTATCCCTACCAGTTACTGTCCCTGGGTACCCAAGCCCTAGTGGCTAGTCCAAACCGTGGCAGCTGGTAGGGCCCTTTCACACAGAGAAAAGAAAATTAGTTAAACAGTCAGCAGTCAGTAATTCCATTTGGATTCAATGTGGCAATTCAACAGGAGCGACCTGAATTAGTACTCATGACCTCCAAACAAGATAGGGTCCTTCAACGTCAGCAGGCTACTCTTGAGCTCCACGAGACTCCTCACACATTTGTATGACAAACTGCAACAGGCAAAAGTCCTTTAATGGCAGCAGGATTCACTTGAGCTACACAAGCCTCCTCACACATTTATATGGTAAACAGTAACAGGCAAAAGTCCTTTAATGGCAGCAGGACTCACTTGAGCTACACAAGCCTCCTCACACATTTATATGGTAAACAGTAACAGGCAAAAGTCCTTTAATGGCAGCAGGATTCACTTGAGCTACACAAGCCTCCTCACACATTTATATGGTAAAAAGAAAGTACTATACCAGGCAGGCTGCTTCTCTATCCCGATCGCAATTACTGCACAATACCCGGGAGAACACACAGCAGATTCAGTTCCTGACAGACCGAGCGCAATTCAGCAATTTCTCCAGTCTTCTACAGGGTAAGCCTGGTTTCTACTCTTCAGATATCCTTTGATTCTCTTCACAGGATGGATTCAGTCCTAACAAGCAGTTACACAAGCTGCAGACCAGAACTTCGGGCCTTACGAGTTTCCGACTAAAACTGCATACCAAAAAGCACAGGGCTCCTTCCTCTTCACTGCCAGAGCTCAACTGAAACTCCAGCAGACAAAACCGGGCACTCCTTTGAGTTCCTCCCAGTTCTTGGCTGGATTGGCTGTCACTCACAATAGACTGCCCCTGTTGGTCCAAAAAGGCGCCGAAGTCCAAACTACATCTCACAGAGACACTGCCCATACAATCCTCTTGTGGCTGGCTCAGATTATGAGTCCAAGTTCTGATTCATCCAAGGCACCATTTTAGAGCTACCTTAACCCACACTGATTGGTCCAGTTCAGCAGTTCAAAACTAGAATGGGGAACTAGGCAAACACAGTTCTGACTGCAAAGAAAGCAGGTTAGACAAACTGTATTTTCATTATTACTCTAAATGATTTCTGGCAAACAGTTACATCTTTCAGATAGGTTCCCTTTGCACTCCTAGTGACTGCAAAAATGGAGTGAATTGGCAGAAGCTCGAGTGGTACTCAAGCAGAGAAACACACAGTCCCCCCATATAAACTAATTATGTCTGCAAGCAGACAGCTCTTAAAGAGACAGTACCAGAGGCTCTAAAAACACTCACAGATAAATGGCTTAAACGCCAAACACCATTCAGGCTTGGAGCATTCAAGCAAGCTCCTGGAAGTCTTTTGGGAACCCCCATTTGCAGGGGGGTTACACACAGTCCAGGGACAAGCCATACAGGAGAGTGCTGGCCATGAGGCCAGTTCTGCAGCAATGCTCCAGCATAGGCAGTCATGCACTGAGGCCTGTACAGATGCTCAGGGACATGTGTGTGACTGCCTCCCCCTGGCCACCACCCAAGAGTACATCATCCCAGTCGACCACCTTCACCCACCACGGGTGCCCCCCCATGGTGCTACACAGGAGTGGCATGTCGTGTGTCTGTACCGCACTGTAGCCAGATGGCATGTACAGTGAAATGCTCAGTGCACACCAACACATGAGTGCTTAGTGGCCCGCAGTGGGGCTAGTCAGGGTACCCATGGTACACACACACACACACACGTACTAGCACATTGCTTGGGACATGTACACACACAGTGCTGTGATGGACTGCCACCTGTCTGAAAGCCACCACCCGGAACTCCCATCACATTTGTCTGGCCCTTGCTGGCTACCAGCCTCTCCTCATTGGGGTGAGGTGCAATGCAGTGAGTGACCCACCCCCTGTCACACCCAGGGAGGCCTTGATGTTGGTCATCTTATCCTTGGCCCTATGTTTCTCATCATGGAAGTGCTTCCTGCATTCCTGTGGTGTTCTGTTGTATGTGCCATAGGCATTTACATGCCTGGCCATTGCCTCCCGGCCCTCATCTCTCTGCTGGCAGCTGCAACCCCTGCCAGACAGGATGCTCTGCCTCGGGAGGTTGGCCTCCAGCAGTGCCCTGTCTTTATCTGCTGTGAAGTTCGGACATCTCCATCCAGCTGTTTCGTTCTGTGCAAACATTGTGGTTCCTGTGGGGGACAATATGCAGGCATCAGCACAGTACAGGCATATGTGGATGTGTGCCAGTGCAGTGGCAGGATGCTGCACAGACACAGCCCCCTGTATGTCCTCAAAACTCCACAGTCAGACAGCGCTGACAGGCTCTCAATGGTAAAATGCAAACAGACCTACCTTCAAGGATGCAATACCTTTCGGTCACCTGTGGAGTAGGGAGGCGCATTCAGGAGCACTTATGGCTCAGGGCATGCAAATGAGATTGGGAGCATCTATAAGTGATGCTAAACAGGCAAGATGCTCCTGAATGTAGCAATGAGCTGAATTGGGAGTATTGTCTGTGAATTGCATAATTGCCCCCAGCTCATCTCAATCTGGAATGGGCAACTGATGCATTGGGTGCATCCCCTATGGTGCATTCACACACATGCTCAGTTGACTTGGGGGCATTTCCTGAATGCAGCGCAAGTTGCACGGTGCATCCCCGTGCATGCGTAATGTGGAATCTGTGCCATGCCATGCATAGTGCAACCTGTCTGGTTGTGCCGTTAGCATGATCAATGACAGCAGCGCATCCAAGTCCACATGCGCTATTGGATCTATGCTGCATGACTCATTGTGTGCATGTATGGTGCATCAGTGTGACATTGCATCACTGCGCAGCAGCAGTGCAAGGTGTACTACTGGCAGTATGCACAGTCCCAGTGCACTGTGGGTGGCATTGTTTGCCATTCACAATATGGTGGAACCACACAAATCATAAATGCATGACTCAGTTGTGACCCCTGCCCCTGTTCTCCCACCCATGCTGTGCACACAGCACATGTGCAGTGACACACAATGGGCAGCAATCATGCATTGCCACACTGCAACACCATGATGTGCGGTCCGGCGCACAATGGTCTATCGCACATATGGCATGAATAAGCCATTGCACACCAGCAGCCTGATCAGAGCACACCTGCTCAACAAAAAACAGTATTAAGACATGCCGTGTGCACAGGCAGCAGAGTCCAGGGCCATGAACGTGGGAGAGGTGGAACTGGTGAACCTTGTGACACTAGTCATGCCTCTGGAGGGCTAGCTATTTCAGACCCAGGAACTCACTGAGCCATGTTCAGCAGTGTGAGTGAGGGTTGTGGAGCACCTGGTGCAGAGGACCAGTGTGGCAAGCATGGGGGAGCAATGCAGGCACTGCTATGGGGATCTGCAGTGCTGGGACCCAGACAGGCTCCAGAGCCTATGTGATTGGGCACACAGGGGTGCAGTGCCATGCCCAGGTAAGTCATAACACCCTATAGCAACGCAGGCAGGCAGGGGTAGGTGTCTGGGGGCAGTGTACCCTGGCACAAGGCCCCCCACCCCAACACACACACACACACGCACACGTGTGGCATGCCATGCTCCTGCTGCATGTGGGGTGCAGACATGGCGACCGTGCAAAACCGTGAGCGGCATGGTGCATGACTGGGGTGTGTATTGGGCACTGTGGTGGGTGCATTGTGGTTCAGACAGTGGCATGGCGCACATCCATCTACATGCAACCATGATGGGCATGGGCTGGGGTGCTGTGTGTTACTGTATGCTGACCAGGGTGCTTTCACTGGGTCACTGTGGGGGTGGGTCCATCACTGCATGCTGGCACCAGTGGTGTTGCTGTGGGACACGGGCTGGGGGTGGTACACACCTACTATTACCTTATAGTGCTCTTTGCTCATGTTTCCCTTGCAGGGCCAGCAGACAGGCAGAGGACTGTGGTGGCAGTGAAGGCCAGGCTTGCTAGGGCCAGTGGTGGAGGCCAAGGATCCAGTCATGTGGGTGCAGGTGAGTGTTCAGCTTGTGCATCCTCTGTGTGTTTATCGGGGGGGGGGTGCCCACTGCAGGCCATTGCCAGCCACATGTGCATGTCCGTGTGCTGCACTTTGCACACATGCATGGGGTGTCACCATGGCAGCGTGTGCTAGGGCCACAGTGCACATGGCTCCTGTGTGTCCATCCACCTTGTGCTCATCTGCAGCAGACAATGAGCACACTGTGGTGCTGCATTGGTGTTTGGATGGGGCCTGCAGGGTTGTGCAGCCTGCTGGCATCAGCACATGCTGTGTGGGACATGGCTGCATGCCCCCCTACGTGTCACTCTGCATGCACATGTGGGCCTTGTGCTGTCTCAGTACCATTGCATGGTCACAGTGTGGCACTGTGTGCCAGCCTGTTGCTGGTGTGTGGTGTGCTTGGCGGGCTGTCAGCCATTGCCGTGGGGACTGCCTCCTGCCCACCCATGTGGTGGGCAAGGGGGCACAAGTGTGGACCATGGCACATAGTTCCTGTTGTCTGTGTCCCCACTGTAGGTCCATGGAGAGTCCAGCCAGGTGTGCCAGGCTGGCAGAGGAGAAGAGTCTTTTCGCAGATGGCAGGGTTGCAGCTCGAGAGGGTGCTCCTTAGGACATTGGAACCACTATACCATTGGCAGGGGCAGCTCCTGCAGGCCATCACCCTGCTTCTCAGGGTGCTGAACAGCGGGGGAAGGAGAGGTGGCCACCAGGCTGCAGCCCATGCAGCACACTAGGCCACTGGGCCACCTGTAAATAGCCCCTTTGTTGTTTGACCCCCCTGCCCTCCATGCTCATCCCCGTTACCTATTGACGTCCCCTATTCCCACAATACCATACCATCACCTTACTGCTGTTTATTATGTTGCTGTTATAAGTCCCACACCACTTTGTCCCTGTTTGTACTGTTGTTTTAACATTGTAAATAGTTTCTTGTGTTACATTTCTTCCTTGACTAGAGTGTTATATTGATAACGGTGTCTGTGGTCTTTCATTTTACCTTGTGCTTGTGCTCTGTTGTGCTTGCTGGTTTCCACTGTACCTTTGTTCCCATTCGCACATGAGCACCTGTGGTACTGTGCACCCACGTACCCTGTCCACCTTTCATGCCCGCTACAGTATGCGCCCTCCTCATTGCGTCTGGCCTGTTGGGAGGCATTACACCATGCTGGCTTGCACATTGCCCTTATTCTGTGTGTGGTGCAAGCTGGTTGTTTCTGTTGTACTAGTGCCCTGTTGTTGTGCCACTCTTCTTGCGGTCCACATTGCCTGTGTGCATGTTCCACCTGTGCAGGACATGGCCTTCGGCCTGTGTGCCATTGTGCCTGTCCCCCTTTGTGCACCTGTGATGCAGCACCCATGTCCACCCTGCAGTGTTTCTTTGCACTGGGACGTGGGTGGCACCCTCTGCCATGCTGCATGGTGCACCTCTGCCACTGTGGCCCACCTTACCAGTCACCCCTGTGTATGGTGCCTGTGCCTGTTGGGCCCCTGTGTTGGGTGTGTGTTTGGTGCTTCTAGGTGTCACCATGTGTGCTGTGTCTGAGCACCTCGTCTGTTGTGGCCACTCTCCAGCCCTTTGGCACTCTGGCCAGTCCCTGCAGGGCTGTTCACCAGCATCCTTTGTGCCACTACAGTCTCCCCCTGCTGCTCTTGTGTCCCTTGTCAACTAGCTCCTTATTCAGTGTTGTCTGGTCCAGAGTGTGTCTGCACCTCCTGGTTGCGCTGGGGCATCTCAGATTTCGCCATGGCGCTTCAGTGGTATTCACATTGGGGATGTGCATAGTGCATCTTGTGGTGCATCCTTCTGTGAATCCCATTGCTTGGGGACGGTGCACCTCATTTGCACCTGCGCATCTCATTTGCAGGTGCTGATGTACTGGGAAAGTGCTAGCTTGCACTTCTGATGGTTAACAGCACAGCACCAGAAGGTGTTAAAAAAAAAGAATAAATGTTCTTAGTGGATGTGGTAGGCACTGCTTTATGATTCAAAACCACACATCGGTAGAGGAAGGAAATGAAATAAAATGACTTTTTTTTCCCCAGAAATGCATTATTACTAAAAACTGTACTATGATTTTTTTCTTTGTTTGCTGAATAACAAAAATTATCTTTCCTAAGGCTGACATTCCAGATCTGCCAACATATCCCTGAAATCTGTAAAAACAGTTCTGTGCTCACCTTGAGTATTTATGATGTCACAGCACTCTGTGCAGCTTAGAAGAAAATGTTTAGCATTTTTGTAGAGCCCCTCCCACCCCATCACTCGCCATGAATGCACTCTTCTTCCCAGTGCACCAAGGTCACCTTAGACAATGGGCATTTAAGTCTACAGGAGTCTTTGAGGGTCCTATGGGAGAGGGGGTGATGTTCTGCCAGAGACATTTGGAGGGGGAGCAGATGGATGTCTGGAGAAGCACAGAAATAGAAAATAGAAATGAAACAGTTCTTCAGAGAGGATCCCTCTTTTTCCTTTTTTTTAAAGTTTACTACTCTTTTCACCCTTTTCACCCAGGCAGCCCTCTTTGGCTATGCTCCGGTTCCCCAAGGCTTACCATCACCTCCTGGTGCTCCCTGGCTTGCCTCCCAGGGTGGGCCAATAGAGGGGGCACCATACCGTTGACAGAGTTTTAGCATGGTTTGACAGTAAGAGCCACAGTCGGTGGAGTGGGGCCTGTGGAATGGAGTCAGCATCTTCCTGCTCACCCGGCATTTTATGTTTCTTTCTAGTTGTACTGGATGTGACCTGCCCCCTGTGAGTGCACACATTCATGCTGGTGCATGGTGACATGTTTCCAGAAAGTCAGCATCCTCCCTCCCATCCTCCTGTAGCCCCAGCTTGCACCACCATTGTGGTCACTCAGGGGATGATGACACAGCGGAGACTAACAGCCCTTCCTCCCATACTTCTGCAGCCCCAGCTTGCACCACCACTGTGGTCACTCAGGGGATGATGACACAGTGGAGACTGACAGCCCTCCCTCCCATACTTTCGCAGCCCCAGCTTGCACCACCACTTGTGGTCACTCAGGGGACGATAACACTGTGGAGACTGACAGCCCTCCCTCCCATACTTCTGCAGCCCCAGCTTGCACCACCACTGTGGTCACTCAGGGGACAATGACACAGCGGAGACTGACAGACCTCCCTCCCATACTTCTGCAGCCCCAGCTTGCACCACCACTGTGGTCACTCAGGGGATGATGACACAGTGGAGACTGACAGCCCTCCCTCCCTGTAAAGAAGACCAACCTCTGGGTCACTTGGTCCTCTTCCCATGGCTGGCTTTTTGATTTAGGCTCATCAATGAACCCAGGTCATCTGCGCCACAAGTGGTAGGGTTACCGCTGTACCAGTGGCCCGTCACATGGATCACTGTTTAACAGCCTCTGCATCTACGGATGTCTGGAACCATGGCTCAAAGTGCTTTCCATTTGGCTTGGGACTTTAAAAAGATCAGAGGGCTAGGGCTGATGTTGTGGGAGGATTAGAACAGATGATACAGGACAGATGCTGCACACTCCTTCAGTTTTCCATTTGGCATTCCTACATTATATTTACTTTTTTGCTCTGTTTGAAATGGAAACGCCTGCAGCTTTGGTTTGGGATGAAGAACACCAAATAGAGTTTACAGCTGGGGCTGAGTGTGGGTTCCGTCAAGTTAGACAGTGTTATGCACTTGTTTTTTTTCTATTTACATTTTAGTAACTTAAAGTTTATGAATTGTTTCAGAAATAGTGAAAAAAAAAAAAAAAATAAAAAAAAGTTCCTCCACCACAGCTGCTGGCCCCAAGAGTCTGGCACTTGGCTACAAGGGAGGAACACAGGCAAATGGAACAGTCTGGCGGCAAGCACCAGTCCTGCTGAAAAGTTCAGCTGCAAGGTGTTATTGAGTACCTTGAGGCACCACCCAGGAAATCTATGACCCCTGCAACATGTCCACTTCCACCACCCTGAGGAGGGAGCGAGCCAGTACTGGTTGTAGTCCTGAACCCTGGTTTCATGAGGTACAGAAACATACATGGCAGATGAGCCAACAGGCAAACTGGTTTATTTATATGACACCAGTGTTGATCTGTGAAAATAAATTGCATTATCTCCTCTAATGGCATACCTAATCTCCAAGAAAACATGTTATCCTTGCTGTTGGGATGGTCACAATTGTTATCTTGAAGGTTAGGGACATCATAAGGGAATACTGAGCTAATCAAAGAGCAGCTCTCACAACACTGATAAAAGCACAATAACCCTTTGCAGCACTAAAGCTAGCAGTTAAGTTAAAAAAAAGCATCTGGGTCATCACACAAACTGTAGAAAACTAGGCTCTGGAGGAGTCAGAGTAGGGCAGGCTTCCCACCCTTGCAACAGTCGTGATGGGCAGGATCACACCAAGGGAAGGGATAAGGAAGGCGACAACAAATGAATGGGGGTGCGGGTAAAGCCATCCATGACTCCTCAAGGAAAAACAGTCACTTGCTTGTGTTCTTTTAAAATTCCATTTATTGTTCTCTCCTACGTTTCGCTCTGTTCATGGGGATTTTTATTTTCTTTTAAACATCAAATGCAGCTCTATAAATAATATAAACATAAATTAGTTAGGGATTTTTACCCATATATTTTATACACTTAATGTATATAACAATTCTTTTTTGTTTGCTCAAAAAGTTTGGTGCTGCCTACCTGTTGCATTCTCCAGTATTCAAAATACAGATTTTACACAACTTTTTCTTCACTGAAGACCTATAAGGATAAGTAGCATTTTATTAAACATGTTTGTTGCATATGTTTCACAAAAATATTTCAATGACCCTATAAACAGGGATTCTACCCTTCAAGAAGTAGACTACCAGCGAGTGCTGTCATCCATAACTCCAGCGTTCATTCACATGTCTGGTCCTGTGTAGTACAATATGGTCTGTAAGCCCATTGGTCCACATTGTGGATCAATAGGCATACAGATCATACTGTACACTGTCATTCGGCGGGCTGCCAGGGAAGTATGCAGGCGGGGTGCTGCCGCCCGCTGATGATGGGGCAGGGACAGGTGGCCGGGGGTACTCTGTGGGAGGGTGAAGAGGGGGGTACCACTGGACCACCAGACTACATTCTGCAATTACAACAGCCCACGATCGGGCAGCGGGGGAACAATAGACCACCAGTATATGTTCATTTATTACAGTTGCACACAATCAGGCAGCAGGGGGACTGCTAGACCACCAGAAGTTAGTTATTTCATACAGAAGCCTGTAATCAGGCATACGGGGTGGGAGGGGGTCCACTAGACTACCAGGGGGGTCCGGGTGCTTTTGGACGGTGTTCCCGCTGGGCAGATGGCCATCCAAGGCTGGTGGCTGTTGTATTGTGCCTTGCAATACAGCCGCCCACCTGTGGGTGGTCAGCTTTGAGCCTATATTTTACGGCTCAACTTTGAGCACCAGTGTGCGGTGCAGGTAGGGGTTGCGCCAGCATATGCGCCGCACATCCCTGGCTGAATATCGGGATGTGCCACATCTACATGGACATGCCCCCTGCATCTGCACCGAATAGGATTGCATTTTGCCCCAGCGCATCTGGATTTGCTCTGCGCCAGGCAGTCTTTTCAGTATCCCACCAGGGTGCAATGCGGGGTTGTGCCAGCACAACTCAGTTGCACCAGGTGCAACCCCTTTGAATATCCCGGCCTATGTCTCATGCCAGATTAATATAGTAGCAGTTGTTTTGGCTCTGACCAGATTTTGTTTTAATAGAGCTCCCCAAGTCAAAAAGATTTACAGGGAACTTGCAGAACAGCCCTAGACATGCTGTTAGATATGCACACTTGATAGAAAGTTAAAAATTATACCAGTGGGAATTTTGTTAGTTAATATTAGTTTGAACAGAATACTAAACAATAATAAAACTATCTGCAATACAAGAGAATTGGGGCTAGCTTCACAGACTTTGCCACGTGCAAACCCGATTTTGCAAGAACAAACCATGTTTTGCTCCAAGTTGTCATTTACAAAAGCCCAGTTTGCACGCAAACTGGTTTTGTGCCAGGGCAAATTGTGGAGGGGACTGCAATGCAAATTAGGAGAAGGGGACCTGCATATTGGTTAGTCTGATTCATAGATCATTTGCTCTGCACAAGGGCCTTTTGTGGGTCTCTTGTGCAGAGCAAATACCACCGACCAAGACTTTCCGGTAATTCCCCCAGCAAACTTAAACTCTAATGGTTGTGGTGGAGGTACTGTATCTCTCACCCCAAATGATTGTTGTCTCAAGTGAAAATATAATACTTCCCTGGTGGTTGTGGTCTCCCCACCCCCCGATCGCTGATCACTCGACCAATATAATAAAATTAATTTCCCGGGTAGTAGTGCTCCCCAACCCTCCCACTGATCAACAGCCTGACTTGAAAAATAATCCATATATTGAGGAACCTCTGAACACCAGGGAAACTGTATTGTTCATTTCAGGCCAGCAATTGGTGATCACAGGGGTTAACCGCTGACACCAGGGAATGTTCTTTTTCAGCCTGGGCCAGCAATCGGTGGAGGGGGGAACCACTATTACCAAGAAAATGCATTTTATTATATCAGTCGGGCAATCTACAATCTTGGGGGGGCCACTACCACCAAGAATGTAATCTATTTTCTCTCAGGCCGACGATCGGCAGGGGGATGGACCAATAGACACCAGGGACATAGGACTGAGTATAGGGCAGGAGCTGAGGGGGGAGTGCTAAACTCTGGCACAGTCTATGTAAATGAGCCCATACTGGGCATGCAAATGGCCACATACTGCCTTGCGTGCTCAATTGGCTCATTTACATGGCTGCTTTTGTGAACTGGAAATAGTGCACCTGTGCTATTCTTTGTGTGGCCATACTCTTGGCTGCATGTCAGGGTGGTGCTAGTGGGGTAGGGCTAGCAGTAATGGGGTTACCGCTGACTCAACCTAATCCAAGTTGAGGGACCCATCCTCAGGATGCCAACTTCATGGGAGCAGAGTGAGACCATCGGTGTAGAGAGCAGGGAGCTCTGAACACCATGCTATGGTTGTGGCTGGCATGCGTCCAAGTGCAGGAGTAGAGGGAGACTGATGGCAAAGCCTGATGGCCATGAGCAGACATTAACAACCAAACACAGGCGAGGTTGAATGACTGATTGAGAGATCAAATGACAGCTGAGACATGGTATGAGACTGAACCATATGTGCCTGTACTGAATGGTGAACACAGGGCAACCAATTTCATAAGGGAGGTTAGGGCCGGCGTTAAGCACCCTCGATCCCCGTGACCGCGGGAGGCCCCCAAATTTAGCGGGCGGCGGCGGGTCTGGTAGCGGGCCCCAACAGTCAGCAAAAGTTAACAAAAAATTCAAGAAACTTGCAGATACATGTTTAATTAATTACCTTTGCAACCCCGGCCAATTTTCAGCTGAATCAAGTCTGGCTCTATGTTGCTTTCTGAGATGCCTCCCGCCAGGTTACATTTCTGTTTGCAGCTGCCTAGTCTCATAATGCTGCCCTCCGCCCACCCAAATTCCCTGGTGAATGCTGAACCATGCTGCCCTGTCCATGCCATGTTCTGTTCAACTCACCTTTGCTTTGTGTCCCTCCGTCCCCCTATTGTGCCACACGTGCTGATGTGGGAGGAGGTGTGGTTGGAACCAATCACAAGGCTCCACTCTGTCCGTTCCTGTTATCACACCTCCTCCCACTGGGACCTGAACGTTTCTGTTCCCCCTCAGGTCCATAGTGGCGTCATAAAAATGGACCCTCCAGCACTCTTGGAATCACAGCTGAGGATCAGTTCCAGAGCCCCGGGGAGTATCTGAGGATTGCAGCCGCTAGCCTGACTTGTGAGAGCAGAGAGATAGTCTATCACCACCGCAGTTAGATTAACCTTCCAGACCCGGCACCCACCTGCCAATACAGATTTGCTGCCAGTGCTGCTAGAGCTAGAATTTATTTTTTCTTTTTTAAGAAAAATGGAGCAAAGCAAGGCAGCCAGCAGCAGCAATTCACTGGGCATTGCCACTCTGCCAGTGGAGACCGCCACTACGCCGCCGGCCTGCCAGTACACAGAGTGGAGAGGTGACTTAGTGAGACCCGGTGGGAGCCCCACGAGGATTTAGGGAGACCAGTGCCTTGCCTGCCTTCACTTCCTTTTTAGGTAGGTAATAATGGGATAGGAGCTCATTAGTTGTCTGTCTGACTGTAGGATCACCAGAATTAATTGTTTAGCCGCTGCTGGGATACAGATAGGGCACACATATAAATAATGAGTAGTTCTACTGTTGCTTACTCTTCAAGTAACTCTGACTGTCTGGGACAGTGACAAATTGTGAAGCAACTTGCTGGAGCACTTCGAGCAGTAAATGAAGTGATTTTTATTCTAATATATAATCTGTTTTTATATGCAGTAGCTGGAGCCTGGAGCAGCTGGAGGAGTAGTCAAGGATTTTTGGGGGGAGTTTATATAGTGTTCTTCAGGTCACTGTGTCTGAGACTATTATAAATTGTGCAGTAGCTGAAGCAGCTCTGGGGCCTGGCAGAACAGTTAAGGAAGTTACTTCAAAGTTACTCTAATGTAAATGATGTTTTGATGTATTTACAATAATGCAGCATTAACAGAGTTCTTCTATGTAGAAGGATTACGGGGGGGCCTGGCCCTGTCTGTAGGACCCCCGTCATAGAGTTTGCTGGAGGTCCCCAAAGTTCTAAAACCAGCCCTGAGGGAGGCTAGTGTTAGCTACTGATGCACTGCAGGCCAGGTAGGTTGAGGCACTAAAGCACAACAAACAAAACTGATGGGGAAAAACAGGAGCATATAAGAACTGAAAACTAGGAAGCAGCATGCGGATAGACTAAGTAGTGAATCATACAACCAGAACACAGAGGGGAGTGCCTGCCTTGCTAGGAAGCCATGTGAAAAAAATTTAGGATTGTAGTTGAACTCAGAGATTACAAATGGTCTGGAGGAGACAGAACAAGCATTTGTCAATGCCGAATGTTGCTTGCTTCTATGTGCTGTTTAGGTATTTGGAAGTCATTGGAGTGCAAATATTGAAAATTTACGAACTTACGAGCGTGCGTAGGAACTGCGCAATGCATGCTCGTAAAACAGTCATTGTTAGGAAATTTTTCACGAAATGTTCAACATAGCCATTTTAAGACCTCTGCTCATGAACAGTGTCAGTGTGATTTTGTTAATGTGTCCCATACATTGAGTTTGCACACCGACTGCGCCATTGTGCGCTACATGGGCGGAAACACGTTTTGGGCAGGATGTGAAAAATGACAGCTGTACTGCTCATAAGGAGGTGTGGTAAAATGGCAATGTTGAAAATCTGGAGTGGAAATATTGAAAATTCGCAAACCTACGAGCGCGCGTGGGAACTGTGCAACGCACACTCGTAAAACAGTCATTTTTAGGAATTCTTTCACCAAATTTTTAACATTGCCATTTTAAGATCTCTGCTCATGAACAGTGACACTGTGATTTTCTTAATGTGTCCCATACACTGAGTTCGCACACCGACTGCGCCATTGTGCGCTACATGGGCGGAAACATGTTTTGGGCAGGATGTGAAAAATGACAGCTGTACTGCTCATGAGGAGGTGTGGTAAAATGGCAATGTTGAAAATCTGGAGTGAAAATATTGAAAATTTGTGAACTTACGAGCCTGCGTAGGAACTGCCTCAACTATCGCTTAAAAGTAATTTTAGGAATTTTTCACCAAATTTTCAACATAGCCATTTTAAGACCTCTGCTCATGAACAGTGTCACTGTGATTTTCTTAATTTGTCCCGACATTGATTTCGATAATCGACCGCGCCATTCTGCGCTCAAGGGTGGAAACACATTTTGGGGTGAGATGAAAATGACAGCTGTACTACCCATAAGAAGGTGTGGTAAAATGGCAATGTTGAAAACTGGAGTGAAAATATTGAAATTAGTGAACTTATGAGCCTGCGAGGAACTACGCACGACGCCGTAAAACAAGTCATTTTTGGAATTTTTGGACCAAATTTTCAACATGGGGGTTTTGGGACCCCTTCTCATGAATGATGTCACTGTCATGGCAGTATTCAGGCCCAAAGGGTGATTTTGCAGTCACTGCACAGTCACTGCGACGAATCACCCTTCGGGCCCGAATAACGCCATGACAGTGACATCATTCTGGAGAAGGGGTCCCAAACCCATGTTGAAAAATTTGGTGCAAAATTCTCAAAATGCCTGAAATATGCACAGTTGGAACCCCCATCTAGCCCATTATACAGCTTACGCGCATTTCTCAGTTCAAGGGTCGGTTTTGAAGAGTGCAGACGTGTTCCTGGTCCAACGAAGATCGCCGCTGGTGAGTCTGGAGGCATGGGGTAAGGGGGTGTGGGGAGGCTGGGTGCGCAGTGGGTGGGTGCGGGTTGTGGGAGGGGGTCGGGAGACGTCACGACTGTTTTTGTTTTATAGGTTTAAAAAAAGACGCTATGGGACGCTTGCCATGCTGGGGTGGGCTCCCAGTGTGGCACAAGGACGGGGGTTGTTCAGCCGACGTGGATTGGGCACCCCTGTCCGCCGAGATTGATTGCCACGGCTGGGGTGGGCTCCCAGCGTGGCACCAACCACGGGGACGACGAGCTCAGCCGGGCGGACTGGGCACCCCTGGGCCGGCTACACAGTATAAGCGGGGCGTGCACGCCTGCATGTGGGGAGCTACGCTTCACGGTGCTCACTGAAGCGTAGCCCCTTCAACTATATGCCACTGCATTTTGGAGCATGTCATAGACAGCTCCAAAATGCATTGGCTTACAGGGGCCGCACCTGCCAGCTCACTGACTGAATTGGAGGAGGAGGTGACACACCTCCGAAATCTCCGATGATAGCACTATGTTTCTTGCACATGCGTGCAAGCAACATAAAAATGAGAAGCCTGAAACAGCACAAGTCAAAACAGAGAATGACAAAGGCAGACACTGTAAAAACCAATAAACACACAGAAACCAAAACAGAAGGAAACAAATACATTATATGAGAGCAGGAGAACAGCAGGAGTAGTTGACTGAGAGTAGCACAAACTGCAGGCAGGAAGGTAGAAAAGCAAAACACTGACTTAGAAAGCCGCTAGAGGGAAAAAAAAAAAACAGAAAGCCCAAAAGCACAGTTGGAAAGTGAGAGACAAGCACAGAGAGAAGTTGGGGCGGGGGGGCAGAGCCCCCAGCTGCAGGAAAGAAACAGTGCTTCTGAGTGAGGCAGGAGAAAGCTAGCTTAAATAGTTCAGGAAGAGGGGTGTGGCTGGTTGTTCCAGCCCACTGAACTACAGGCATAGCCTTTGAAATCTTCATGCAAACAGCAGGTTTAAAAGCTGTAACTTGTAAACTGATGTTATATAAATCAAATATGCAATTTTCTGACTCAAAATATGCAGTCTGTTATCACTTATGAGGAAGCAGGACTTTTATAACTCACTTGTGGCAACACCACATGTGAGTTATGGTCCTGCTCCCTCACACATGAAGATAAACTGCATAGTTTGAATCAGTCTATAGTGTATGGTAGAATGTTGTTATGGCTAGAAATCCATAACTAGAATGCAGTTGTTATGCTGCAGTAGCTATGTTATCACAGCTGTTATGCTGCACTAGCTATGTCACTACTGCAGCATGACAACTTGGAATGCTGCCACATAGTTGCTTTCCTCAATCCAGTTAAGCTGGAAGTTGCGGGGTTTTATAAACTTCTTCCAGAAACATCTGCAGCACACCGTGTCAGTTAAAAAAAAAAAGAAAATGTTGACATTTCTATTCTCTGTTGTCTTCTCCAGCTGGTTTTGTGTGATTTTCTATGCTGTGACTGCCCATACACTATAAAAGATTGTATATGAGCAGTCATACATAAACAAGGAAATTCTTGTACCTTGAGGTTCTCTTGGTAACAGAGTACCTCTCGAGCTGCACTCTCGACGTCATCTGTTATTAAGGAAACCTCTTGATACAAGAATATCCTTGTTATGTATGTAACCCCCCTACAAGTGGGGGTTCTTGAAAAGTCTTCCTTAAGCTTGCTTAAATGCTTACTGCCAGGCTGGTGTTCTGTGTTTTAGCAGTTTAAATGTATTGCCAGAGAGTGCCTGTATAGCCTCTATGTACTATCTCTTTAAGAGCTGCCTGGATTGCAGTTATAATTAATCTGGAAGGGGGCTGAGTGTTTCTATACTCTAGTCTCGCCCGGGCTGCCAGATAATTGCTCCATTCTGCCATCGCTATTTGTGCAGAGGGAGCTCTGTTATAAGATGTGCTTACAGTATTTGCTGAATATCTGTTAGAGTGATAATAATATTGCAGTTTATTCTAACCTGTTTTCTTTGCAGCAAGGACTGATCTGTTTATCTCCACCAACTTGGCCCAGGACTGTCAGAATGGGCTGATCAGTACAGTTGAGACTCTAAAATGGAGCTTGCCTACAGGGGCTTGGTGGGGTCAAAACTTGTACGAATTGTAGTTTTTGTATTTTGGCACCTCAGTGAACCTGAAGGGGGAGGCCTTGTTGTGACTGACAGATCAGCCAACCGAACCTTTTGGATCTTGAGGAAATTCCCAGACTATGTGAAGTTTTCATTTAGTTCTGAGTTGGGAAATGAAATGAGTAACAGCTCAAGTGACTTGCGCAGCAGTTCTTTGTAGTTTTACGTGGGAGAACTGTTAAAGGGCTGGATTTTGGCCTGCCTGTCTGCCTGCTGTCCCTGAGAGGGGAAAATAGAGTTTATTCGGACGGAATCTGAGTTGTGAGGACTATTTAAGCCACTGGACTGTGACCAGGCTTTAACCTGAAAAAGACTGAAGATTTGCTGAATGCAATCGGCCTGTCAGGATTTCTAGCCACCTCTGAACTCCCGGTTTGTGCAGAGACTCTGTAATTGCAACTGGATAGCAATCTGCCTGGTATAGTGGAATTTCTTATATGTAAATGTGCTGTGAGCTGTTAGTGGGTCGTGATTTGGTTCCCCACTGTGTGCTGAACTGTGTTCTGCTCTCTGGAGGCTGCATCCAGCTCCAACGGACTGAATCTGAATTCATTGCCATTTCGCCTGGGCCTTGCCACACTGGCCCAGCCAGACTGCCCATTGCATGGAGAAAGCCATCGACGAGAGACCTGCCTGGGGATCAGCCCCCTGCTCATTGCTTGAACAGGAATGACGCCTCGGTGATTCGTGTAGGCCCTGCTTCTCCTGGCACTCCAGTTCAACAACCTACAGTCTCAATTTCGTCCTGCCTGTGTCCTGTATTGGGCTTTGAGAGGAAACATCAGGGTAGCTCCCTGCAACAACAGCTAAATCTAAAGTGTTGTCATCTGATTGTCTTGTTGCTTATTCTTTCATGAACTGAGCCCTCCTGCTCCGGATTACAAATAGTGTGTGCTGTGTGTAACCCCCCCCCTACAAATGGGGGTTCCTGAAAAGTCTTCCTTGAGCTTGCCTAAATGCTCACTGCCAGGCTGGTGTCCTGCATTTTAGCAGTTTAAATGTGATTGCCAGAGTCTGTATAGCCTCTGTGCACTGTATCTTTAACAGCTGCCTGGACTGCAGTCATAAGTAATCTGAGAGGGAGCGCTGTTGAAAGATATAACTATTTGTTGAAGATCATTTAGAGTGATAATGATAATGTAGTTTGTCTAACCTACCTTCTTTGCAGCAAGGACTGTTTTGTTTATCTCCACTATCTTGGTCCTGGACTGCCTAACTGGACCAATCAGTACTGGTGGGACCTAAAATGGAGCTGGACTACAGGAGCTGTCTGCAGTCAAAATCTGTAGGAATTGTAGTTTTGGGCTTTTGGTGCCTTTTTGCACCTGAAGGGGGAGCCTTTGTTGTGAATGACAGACAGATCAGCCAACCAAACTTTTTGGATCTTGGGGGATTTCCCAGACTGCTAGCAATTTTCAGTTATTTCTGGGCTGAGAAGGGAAGAAGTAACAGCTCAAGTGATTTGGGCAAGAGTTCTGTGTAGTTTTGCACGGGAGAACTGTGAAAGGCCTGAGCTGTGACCTGCATGTCTGCCTTCTGCCCTGAGAGGAAGAGAAGATAATTACTTCGGACTAAATCCAAGTTTGTGAGAATGAAGTAAGCCACTGATTTTTTACCAGGGTCATACCTGAAGAAGACCGAAGGTTTTGCTGAATGTGATTGGTCTGTCTGGACTTCCCACCACTTCTGAACTCCTGAATTGTGCAGAGACTCTGTAATTGCAACTGGAGAGTAGTTTGCCTGGTACAGTAGAATTTCCTTACATATAAATGTGCTGTGAGTTGTTAGTGGGTCATGATTTGGTTCCCCACTGTGTGAACTGTGTTCTGCTTGCTGAAAGCTGTATCCAGCCCAGAACGAACTGTCTACGAATTTGTCTCCATTTGGCCAGGGCCTTGCCACACTGGCCCAGCTAGACTACCCTCTGCACAGAGAAAGTCATCGACGAGAGACCTGCCTGGGGATCAGCCCCCTGCTCCACTCTTGAACAGGTACAATGCCTCGGTGATTTGTGTGGGCCCTGCTTCTCCTGGCACTCCAGATTAACCACCTGCTGTCTCGATTTTTGTCCAGCCTGTGTCCAGTATTGGGTATTGTGAGTAATCATCAGGGTAGCTCCCTGCAACAACAGCCTAATCTAAAAGTGTGTCATCTGATTGTCTTGTTGTTTTCTTTTCACAAACTGAGCCCTCCGGCTCCGGATTACAAATAGTGTGTGTTGTACATATTGTTTTCTTCCATCACAGGTCCCCAACCAGCTGCAACTTTCCTGGCTAGCCACCATTCTCCATCTGGGTACCTAGTGTCCCGGAGGGCTGTGCCCAGGTTAGCTTGACCACTACCAACCCTGACCTCCGGGTGGAGGCACCCATTTCAGAACTCAGGCCCCTTAACCTGCTACCAACCAAGCAGGCAGGGGTTGTAGCCCTTGGGATAGCGCCACCTAGGGGTTACATGTGCATGTTGCTTTCTTCCATCACAGAGCCCCAACCAGCTGCAACATTCCTGAAGTGCAAGCGTAACTGTTTGATTGATACAGCCTTTAAGCAAATTAACCTAATTACGCCCCTCCCTTAAATAAATCAGATCTAACTCTTTTTTGCAGTTATCCTGCCAGTGGTTCCAGTTTGTGCAAGAGTACTGTACTGCTGTTATTTGCTGTGTATAACCTTGTTTTACAGGGGTTCCCCAGGGTCGGGCCAGAAGAAAGCCCTGGTGGGAAGTACAAACAGTGTGGGTACTTGTGTGGTGTATTGGGGTATTGTGAAAGTGATTATTGTGTGTTGTTCCGGCCACTAGTAAGGAAAGAGGGTGGTTACAGTGTCCCGGAGGGTTGTGCCCAGGTTAGCTTGACCATTACCAACCCTGACCTCAGGGTGGAGGCACATGGTCTCAGAACTCAAGCCCCTTAACCTGCTACCAGCCAAGCACGCAGGGGTTGTAGCCCTTGGGATAGTGCCACCTAGGGGTTACATGTGCATGTTGCTTTCTTCCATCACATAGCCCCAACCAGCTGCAACGTTCCTGGCTAGTCCACCATTTTCCTACCTGGGTACCCAGAGGTGTGACTGTGTGGGGACTTAAAGCACATGTGTAACCCCTAGATGGCGCTATCCCAGGGGCTACTACCCCTGCCTGATTTGCCACTAACAGGTTGAGGGGCCTGGATCCAATGGCGGGTGCCTCCACCCAGAGGTCAGGGTTTGCAATAGTTAAACTAACTTGGTCACAGCCCTCTGGGACACTGCAACCCCCCTTTCTTCCCACTAGTGGCCCACACAATATATCAGAATTACCTTCACGGTATACACTTACCCCCAGGTCTGGTTCCGCACTGGGACCTCCTGTGAAATGAGATACAGTGCAACAATCACAGTACAGTACTTTAACATAGACAAATACCTCAGGCAGTATAACTTTGCTGAAACAAGCAGCTCTGATTTATTTAGGGGATATAACAAGGACAGGGGAAATCAGGTTAATTAGCTTATCACTCTAATAATTACCTATGGCTCTGTGCACAGGCCTATCCCTATCAGTTACTGTCCCTGGGTACCCAAGCCCTAGTGGCTAGTCCAAACCGTGGCAGCTGGTAGGGGCCTTTCACACAGAGAAAAGGAGAATTAAACAGTCAGCAGTACAGTAATTCCATTTGGATTTAATGTGGCAATTCAACAGGGAGCAACCCTGAATTAGTACTCACGACCTCCAAATAAGATAGGGTCCTTCAATGTCAGCAGGGCTCACTTGAGGTACACAAACCTCTTCACACATCCATATAAAAGAAAGTACTATACCAGGCAGGCTGCATCTGTATCCCGATCGCAATTACTGCACAATACCCGGGAGAACACACAGCAGATTCAGTTCCTGACAGACCGAGTGCAATTTTCAGCAATTCTTCCAGTCTTCTACAGGGTGAGCCTGGTTTCTACTCTTCAGAGATCCTTTGATTCTTTTCACAGGACGGATTCAGTCCTAACAAGCTGTTACACAAGCTGCAGACCGGAACTCTGGGCCTTACACACGTTTTTGACTAAAACTGCACACTGAAAAGCACAGGGCCTTCCTTCTTCACTGCCAAAGCTCAACTGAACTCCAACTGACGAAACCGGCACTTCCTTTGAGTTCCTCCCAGTTCTTGACTGGATTGGCTGTCACCCACAATAGACTGCTGCTGTTGGTCCAAAAGGCACTGAAGTCTAAACTACATCTCCCAGAGTCACTGCCCATACAATCCTCTTGTGGCTGGCTCAGATTATGAGTCCAAGTTCTGATTCGTCCAAGGCATCATTTTAGAGCTAGCTTACCCCACACTGATTGGTCCAGTTCAGCAGTTCAAAACTAGAATGGGAACTAGCAGACACAGTTCTGACTGCAAAGAAAGCAGGTTAGACAAACTGTAATTTCATTATTACTCTAAATAATTTCTGGCAAACAGTTACATCTTTCAGATAGGTTCCCTTTGCACTTTAGTGACTGCAAAATGAAGTGAATTGGCAGCAGCTCTGAGTGGTACTCAGAGAAGCACACAGTCCCCCATACAACTAATTATGTCTGCAAGCAGACAGCTCTTAAAGAGACAGTACCAGAGGCTCTAAAAACACTCACTGATAAATGGCTTAAATGCCAAACACCATTCAGGCTTGGAGCATTCAAGCAAGCTCCTGGAAGTCTTTTGGGAACCCCCATTTGCAGGGGGGTTACACATGCATAACTGTTTGATTAATATAGCCTTTAAGCCAGTTAACCTGATTATGCCCCATCCTTGTTCAAGTCCCCTGAATAAATCAGATCTGACTTTTTTGCTGCATTTAACCTGACTGTGGTTCCAGTTTGTGCCAAGAGTACTGTACTGTTTCTATTTACTGTGCATAAACTTGTTTTACAGGGGGTCCCCAGGGTTGACCCAGAGGAACCAGCCCTGGTGGTAAGTGCAAACAGTGTGGGTATTGGTATGGTGTACGAAGGGTACGGTGAAAGTGATAATCGGATATTGCTCAGGCCACTAGAAGGGAAAAAGGGGAATTACAGTGTCCTGGAGGGCTGTGCCCAGGTTAGTTTGACCACTACCAACCCGACCTTCAGGTGGAGGCACCCATTTCAGAACTCAGGCCCCTTAACCTGCTACTAGCCATGCAGGCAGGGGTAGTAGCCCTTGGGATAGCGCCACCTGGGGGCTACATGTACGAATGCTCACACACAATCCTCTATATTGTATATCCTGTATTTATCCTCACTTTGGCCATTTATCCTCACTGGTTACAAAGGAACCCTAAACCAATGGGAGAGCAGCTTGAACAATGCCCACGATGACATCACAGTGACTGCTGCTGCACTAAAAACACAGCACAGAAATCAAACAGAAACAGCTAAATCTTACAAAATACTCAGTTTTGAATGTATTACAGTTTATAACACACAGCCTAAATCAGACACACAATGGACTGCCTTAGAATCAACCATTTATCATAGCTTGTGAGAGGCAGGACTTACATAATTAACTCGTTACATTGCCACTCATGAGCTAGTATCTTCCTTCCTCCCTCACATGTGCAAATAAATGGTATACTTTGAGTACATGCACTGCGCATCCCATAAAAATACAATGCTATAAATACAATGTAGTAGCTATGCCTCCTAAACAGGAGAAACAGTCAGGCTATTTTGTATTTCTAATGGAAATCCTCTGGCTGCAAAATTCCAGCCCAATGGAGGGTGCTTCGTTCCCACCTCTCAGTGTCCCATTTCAGAGTTCAGATGTTGTTCAGTTGCTACCAGAAACCAGAAAACAGAGTGACTAATCTTGGCTGAGCAAAACCCAGAGAAGTTGTGCCAAATCCTGATATAGTTCTTTTTCTCATCGTTTTCAAAAACAAACAAAATCTGTCTGCAAACATGTGGTTAGCAGAGAAAACATGTGTGAGGCCCAGGAAGGGCCATCAATTCTCCTTCCAGACAGTGTGCTGTGTTTGTTACGAGATTTCGTAATATCACAATGTGTAAACCAGAAACAAACAAATTCATTCAAAGGCCTTGTTTTCCACTGGGCAATCAGGCAGCAGGAGAACACGTATAACATACAGCTGCAACACGTTACAAGGCAACACACACACAGGAAGACATGGTAAACTGTAGCGGCCCAGCAGACCATTAAATGGTCCTGTCCCAGACCTAACACATTGGGTTTGATTGCTTACCCCAAGAAATAATAACCTTATTTTCCTAAAGGGGAAGAAAACAGTCACCCTACTATATGTAAAATCTTGGGATCAGTAGGTCTTGATCCACAAAAGTGCCAGATAATTCAGTTTTTTATTCAGAACAATCTTGCTGATCAAACATATTTTTTATGGGGTCAATGGTGCCATTCCCCACCTGACATCTTGATCAAAAACGTATCCCAGCAGCTCCTGCGTCAGATATCACCGATGGGACTAGCTACAGGGAACGTCAGTGACTGCAATGCATAATGCTGCTCTTAGAGTCAGTACCACTCTCTTTTGTTCCCATGTCAAGTACAATGGTGCATTTCAAGGGGAAATAGCCTGGGACGGTGGGAGTAAATTGCCCTGTGACCTGGCCATCTGATGTTTTGGAACAGACTTGGGTCCCTGAGATCCAGTGCTGGGGAGACTAAGGCATGTCATGTAGGTGATGCTCCTAGTCTCCATGCACAGGGCTGTGACACGTAACACACCCCTCCTGGTCATTTGAGGAAGCAACAATGATATCAGCAGCAACGGAAACCCTTGGCTTCCCTCCTAGCTTACAGAGATGGAGGTGCTGCTGGCAACAGCCCTACAGGGAAGTAGGGAGGGAGGGTGAGGATAGAGCCACGTGGAAAGGCTTAACAGTATCAATGCTGCAGGGGGCATGGCTAGATGAAAGTTAAGCACACCCCACCACACCTGAACACAGTGCAGACCTGGGTTTGCAGAAGCCTGATCTGACAGCTGAGACCAACATAACCTGTGGGCCAAGCTGCACCCTCTGTGACTTCCATGAATTATCTCAGTGTTGTACCAGAGATCTCTCACCAGTCTCCAGAATCAGCTGAGGCCCCACTACACACTGGGACTGCTGGGAATTTTCTCACTGTAATACCCTATGTCTTTTTTCAGTATAACCTGTGGGCCCCACTGTTTGACAGCTGGGAATTCAGTTTTAGTGTAACCCTATGTCTTTTTCCAATATAACCCAAGGCCCCACTGTGACTGATAGGAATTCTCTCAGTCTATTTCCCTATGTAACCCTCAGGAGCCTTGTGGGTTCCTATTATAAGACTGGTAATTCCAGACTGCAAGCAGTGTGAGTCTCTGAAAGGGGAGGGGCTTGCTGCAGTAGCATAAACCCTATTCAAGTCTGTTGGTGGCAGCTGATGAGAGGGCACTGAGATGTGAACACCTCACTTCCATGCTGCAGATCAAGTTTTCCGTGTGGGAAAGAAATACCAGCAATCCAGAAATTCGTGGTGGAAGCCTTTTACACAGCAGTCTCGGATGGTGCACAGCCTGCCTAGTGTCATCTGTCCTGCGGTAACAGTGACTAAAAGTCTCATGGCTTTCCTAAGAGCAAAAGAGACTTTGACACCCTGTTTAGCTTATTTGAAATCTGTGTTTTGTGTACAGCCAGCTATTGGAGCCAAGACACCTCATTTAAAAGTGGAATTGACTGTTCATGGCCCTTTGGGACTTGTGCCCTGTGGGGGCTGGTGAGATGTGAGATGTTAGCCCTGGTCCTGGTCCAGCTGCGGTCTCACAGTTAGGATCAGGATACCTTTACATAGAAGAAAAGCCCTGCCTACCGAGAGCTGACAACTTTCTGTGAGACAGAAAGGAAAGTAAAAATGTTTAAACTGTAGTTTAAATACTACACTCTAATTGTTCCCATCACCTGGGGGAAGGGTGTCCTACATTTCTGGTGACCAACTGAACCCCTAGCCTCTTCTGAGCTTGAATTGCAGGGAGGGTTGAGACCCTGAATCTGCCCCTACCTGGGTTTAAGGGAGACCCACGCTTGATGGGAGTGGTGTGGAGGCTGTGGCATCATGGAAGTTGGAGGAACAACTCCCTAGTTCCTCTTAACTGAGGGTTGGATCCCCTGGGGGTCCCTCCAGATCGCAAGCTGTGCTTGTGACAGGAATAATGCAGAAATGTAGTGATGTGTTGAAGAATATGAAAGTGAAAGTAATATTGTAAAGGCTTCCAAACAATAGTTCAGAGCTCAGGGCTTCAACCATCCTTTTTAGCCTTTTTGTAAATACTGCACCATACGGACTGCCGAGCAGCCTTGACCAGAACTGTATCTGTGACACCTAAAAGACTTTCTGTTTCACCAATTGAAGTCATAGCATTTATGAATTGGGAAACGAGACTCTGCCACTGTGAGGAGGGGTGCACCTCGAGACTTTAGCTGCTGAAATGAACGCTGAGCATGCCAAATTACTTGCCACCCTGCCTGCAGGCTAAAACCTATTTTGGTCCACGCAAAAATAAATAGGATCCCCAGTTTAGAGTCCAGCCACCATTGTGGATAGTATTTCATAAAATTATAGAATCATAGAACTCTGACGGCAGAAAAGGACCCCAATGGCCCATCGAGTCTTCCCCTTCCACCCAACTCATCTCCTGTTCCACAGGCCCTCCCCTTCTCCCCACTTACCAACCCCATATGTCTGTTCCATGCCATCTTGAATCCCTTAATCATTTCAGCCCCCACCATCTCCTCTAGTAGTTTGTTCCAGGCCTCCACCACACTCTCTGTGAAGAATCACCCCATCACATTGCCTCTGTATCTTCCTCCCTACAATCTTAGTCTATGCCCTCTAGTTTTAGTTTTAGCCCCCTCTTTCCTTTTTTTAACGTTACATTTTTTTATTGAAGCTTTTCTAATCCCTCCTTCCTTTTAAATAAGTTCCCTTCCTTCCCCTTATTGATCCCCCTTCATGTACTTAAAAGTTTCAATCATGTCCCCTCTCTCCCTTCTAGTCTCCATTGGGTACGGATCTAATTCCCTACACCTCTGCTCATCGGGACTCCCCTGCATACCCTGCACCATCTTGGTTGCCCTTCTCTGAACCCTCTCTATCCCATCTATGTCCTTGTGTAGGTGCGTTCTCCAGAACAGGATCCTGTACTCCAGGTGCGGCCTCACCATGGCTTTGTAAAGAGGCATCAGTACTTCCCTCTTTCTGCTAGTTATGCCCCTCCCAATGCATGCCAACATTCCATTTGCCTTCCCCACAGCTTTGCTGCACTGGCTACTTACTTTAAGTCTGCTAGATATTATAATCCCCAGATCCCTCTCCTGCTCTGTTTTTGCCCCAGGAGTGTAAGCTGCTCATGGGTTTTACACCTCAAGTACATCACAGCACACTTTTGGCATTGAATTTCAGTTGCCAAGTTTCAACCACCCTTCCAGAATCTTCAGGTCCTGCCTCATGCCCCCAGTGTCCACCGTATTGCAGATTTTCATATCATCTGCAAATAGGCATGTTTTTATGTTTATGTTTAAAGAATTGCTCTGCCACTAACATTTGCCTTGTAGCCCATTGCCAGTTACCAAGCATGATGGTGCTGTGGAAGGTCACCCCAAATCCAGAGGTCACGTAAATGCACAGTATTGCTGTCAATGTAATGCAGCCCTCCCAGTAAATGAGCTGTTGTGGCATTTTTTCACTAGGCCTGGGGGGGGGCTAACACCTATATCTTTCTTCAGTACAACTGGGGACTCCACTGTACCCCCGGGACTGCTGGAAATGCTATCAGTGTAATACTCTATATCTTTCTGCGGTATAACCTGGGAAATCCCACTGCACCAGTAAGAATAAAGAAATCTTGCACTCACACCTCCTATAAGGAACATACAGCATGTATGTGTGGATTTGTACATGTGTGTAGTGGAGGAAAACAAGCATTTGTCAATGCCGAATGTTTGCTTGCTGGCATTGGCAGTGGTAGTGTAGAAGTTACAGAGCTGCGTAATAGGAATGGCAGTGAAGTATTGAACTGAAGCCAACCCCACCACCACCCTGCAGAGAGTGACAGGCATTGGGGTGTGCGTTTGGGTCGTCAGGCATAACGGCCACGCCATTTCACCACACCCCACCCTGCAGAGACTGACAAGTGTCACAGTGTTTGCTTGTGGTCTTTGGCCCTTATGTGCAGCCCATTTCATTAGGAAATATGGTGAGATGGGTGCGATATAGGAGAATGGGGTGAAGTTTGGGGCCGAAGAGTCCAAGGCATACCTCGATGCCTCTCACTGACTGCAGGGTGTGGAATGGTATGAGCATCACAGGCAAGAATCCCAAGTCACACCCCTGATTCCTGTCATTCTCTATAGGGTTGGGTGTTATAGTTGAAAACCCTAATACCTCAAGCATTCGTTGGCATTTTCACTCCAAATTTTCAACGTTTGTTTTGTGACCCCACCTCATGAACAGGGGGAATATCAGTTTGTTAGCTGAAAGCTGCTTATGCACAGTGGCTACGGCATTTAGCACCACAGGTGCAAAAATATTCCGAACAGGATGTAAAAAATGACAGCTGTACTCTTTCATGGGGAGGTGTAAAAAATGGCAATGTTGCAAATGTGTAGTAAAAATATTTAAAAAAAATGGTGAAGTCACGAGCTAACATAGAAACTGTGCAACGCACACCCGTAATATAATTAGATTGGGGATTTCTTACAGCAGATTGTCAACTCAGGCATTTTGGTGCCTCCGATCATGAACAGTGTCACTGTGATTTTCTTTATCTGTGCCGAACAATGATTTCCCATAGCGACCACGCATCTCTACACTGAAAGTGTGAAAACACACTTCAGCCATGTTGTGAAAAATGGCAGCTGTACTGTTCATAAGGAAGCGGGAAAATGTCACTGGTGAAAATCTGACTGAAAATATTACAAAGTCATGAACTAACGAGGGTGCGTGGAAACTGTGCAATGCTCACTCATAACACAGTCATTTTATGGACTTTTGTCACCAAATTTTCAATATAGCCATTTTAAGACCTCTGCTCATGAACAGTGTAACTGTGATTTTCTTAATCTGTCCTAAACATTGCTTTCGCACACCAACAGCACCATTGTGTGCTACAAGTGCGAAAACATATTTTAGGCAACATATGAAAAATTGCAGCTGTACTGTTCATAAGGAAGTTTAATAAAATGGACATGTTGAAAATCTGGAGTGAAAATATTAAATTTGCAAACTTACGAGCATGCATAGGAACTGTGTAACGCACGCTCGTAAAAGTTATTTTTAGGAATTTTTTCACCAAATTTTCAACATAGCCATTTAACACCTCACCTCATGAACAGTGTCACTGTGATTTTCTTAATTTGTCCCGACGTTGATCTCATACACCACCGCGGCATTGTGCGCCATATGGCGGAAACACGCTTGGGTGAGATGTGAAAAATGGCAGCTGTACTACCATAAGAAGGTGTGGTAAAATGGCAATGTTGAAAATCTGGAGTGAAAATATTGAAAATTCACGACCTTACGAGCGTGCGTAGGAACTGCGCAATGCACGCTCGTAAAACAGTCATTTTTAGGACTTTTTTCACCAAATTTTCAACATAGCCATTTTAAGATGTCTGCTCATGAACAGTGTCACTGTGATTTTCTTAATTTGTCCCATACATTGATTTCGCACACCGACTGCGCCATTGTGCGCTACATGGGTGGAAACACATTTTGGGTGAGATATGAAATGACAGCTATACTGCTCATAAGAAGGTGTGGTAAAATGACAATGTTGAAAAATCTGGAGTGAAAATATTGAAAATCCGTGAACTTACGAGCTATGAGGAACCGCGAACGACGTCAGAAATGTCACTGTTTTTTGATTTTATTCAAAGTTTCACTACGGGGTTTTTAAATCTCTTCATGCCTGATATCACCGTCATGGTGTTATTCAGGCCTGGAAGGTGATTTCGCAGTCACTGCGCGAAATCACCCTTTGGGCCTGAATAACGCCATGACTGTGATATCATTCATGAGAAGGGGTCCCAAAACCCCATGTTGAAAATTTGGTGCAAAAATTCAAAAAATGACTTAGATATGCAACAAAGTTGAACCCCCCATCTAGCCCATTATACAGCTTACCGGCATCTCCTCAGTTTGCGGTCGGCTTTGAAGAGTGCAGACGTGTTCCTGGTCCACCGAAGATCGTCGCGCGGAGTCTGGAGGTAAGTATGGGGTGAGGGAGGTGTGGGAGGCTATAAGGCAGGGTGGGTGTGCTGGTTGTGGGAGGGAGGCGGGAGACTCACGGGACCGCTTTTTTTTACAGAAAAAAAAAATGACGATGCGGGATGTTTGCCATGCTGGGGTGAGCTCCCAGTGTGGCACAAGGACGTTGGGGGGCGTTCAGCCGACGGGGATTGGGCACCCCGTCGGCCTAAGGAATAGATCGCCACACTGGGGTGGGCCCCAGCGTGGCACAAGGACGTGGGAGGGGCGTTCAGGCGGACGGGGATTGGGCACCCCGTCGGCCTAAAGAATAGATCGCCACGCTGGGTGGGCTCCAGTGTGGCACAAGGATGTTGGGGCGTTCAGCCGACGGGGGATTGGCACCCCATCGCCTAGTGAAGAGATTGCCACGCTGGGGTGGGCTCCCAGCGTGCATTTACTACTGGGGAGGACAGTGCAGCCGATGGGATTGGGCACCCGTCGGCTATATTATTAGTTGCCACGCTGGGGTGGGCACCCAGCGTGGCATTTTCAAACCTTTGGGGGCGGGGGCAGTACAGCCCACAGCTGGCGGGATTGGGCACGCAGTCGGCTATACAGTGCTGAGGGGCGCCCGTGCGGTGCACGGCGCAGGTGTGGGGGAAGCCACGTGTGAGCAGCCTTATCTTATCGCTGCTCACTCAGCGTAGTTCCCCTTTCAACTGTATGCCACTGCATTTTGGAGCGTGTCATAGACAGCTCCATCATGCATTGGCTTACAGGGGCCGCGCCTGCCAGCACACTGACTGAATTGGAGGAGGAGGTGACACACCTCCGAAATCTCCGATGATGGCACTATGTTTCTTGCACATGCGTGCAAGCAAACATAAAAATGGTTGCCATTTAAAAAAGGAATAGTCCATACAGATGGCATATGGATATGAAATGTTCTATGTCCAGGTTGGCAGGGACTTTTTTAGCCATGGGTTGAATGTTCTGAATGCCATGGCTGGAACCAAGTCTCAGTCGATCAGGACGCAGGGATTCCCTAACCCAGTCTGTATTCTCAATTATAATCTAGGGCCCCACTGTGCATTCTGTGACTGACAGGAATTCTCTGTGCAATCCCCGATATCTTTCTCCAGTATAACCCGGGGTTCTCACTCTGTCCTCTATGATTGCTGAGAATTCTCTCAGTGTAATCCCCTATATCTTTCTACCAGTATTACCAGGGAGCCCTGCTGTACTCCTATGACTGCTGGGTATCATCTTGCTGTGATTCCTTATGTCCCTCTAGTATAACTCAGGGCACTGCTGCTTGCTCTTTGACTACTGGCATTTTCTCATTGTAATAGTCAAGATCTCTCTCCCCAACCTCCAATATAACCTGGAAATCTAACATTGATTGATTGATTGATTGACTGATTGATTTGACATTTGGTGACTGGGAGGGGCATACTGAGCCATGGCATGGTTTCAGCCATGCCTTGGGAGAGGGGTAACAGGAGAGAAAAGCAGGTGCAAACATGATACATAGAAATAGCATATTAACAAGCAAACATAACTGTGGAAACAGCAAAAAATACCAGCAATTAAATACTTAAAATGATAAGATGGCCCCTTGTGATGGAAAGGCTCAGTAAATGAATAATTGCAGATAGCTGAACATGAATTAAAGAGCTAGCAGAATCAAAACCAGCAGTGAGGAAAATGTCACACATTTTAAGAAGCAGTCCATTGTAACTTTTTGTTCGAGTATTTTTCTTTTTCTGTTTGCTCATTAGAAAGTTTTCTATGTGAAAGTATTATGCTGGATGTGTGGAACAGCACTACCTGACAGCAGACATATGCAGTATTATCCCCTCCACTACATCATCAGCACTGTGACCTCACTGACGGTGACATCACAGGTTTCTGACCTAGCAGCTACTGAGTGGCTCTTTCTGAGTAGCTGTGTTGACACCATCAGTGAGGTCACAATGCTGATGGTGTTATGGGGAATAGAACTAGATAAGTCAGCTGCCAGGCACAGTGCTGTTCAACAGACCACACCTACTAACATCAGGTAAAACATCTTCTAATTTCCAAAAGAGAAAAGAAAAAGCATCTCAGATATAAAGGGTAATAGCTGACTGCTTTTAAAAACTAATATTAATTTTAGGCAGTACAGTAGCTCTTTAAAATAAATGTAGACATCAGTCTGACATAAATTTGGATAACACCATAAGGCTCAGTGTAAGGAGTAGATCATAGCCAAAAAAATGCATGTTTGGGCCAACTCACTAAGGTGTAGCCACCCCACAACCATAGTGTCCCCTGCGTAAGATGTATGAAATGCATGCGTACCCCATATGCACCTGAACCCTGACCAGTCTTGGATATCCGTGTGGGGCCAGTTCAGGGGGGTGGTGCGAGGGTCGTGGCCATGCTCCATGCCATTTACAAAGGTGCTGAGTGCTGTGCATGGGGAGCCGGCTGCTATGCACAAATAACCCATCCGTAACTGTTACATGCCCCCCCGAGATGCCACCATTGGCTGTGGCAGAGATGTCCAGGTATGGAGGACCCCTCAACACACTGCTCCAGTCCTAGGGTTCCACATGGAGGGCCAAGGGTGGCCAACCAGGCATCCACCTGCCATGGTGCTGCGGTTGCACTGTGGCTGTCCGTCTACTGAGGTGCCCCGTGATGGGAAAGCATCCAGAGGATGCCTGGGTCCGGGCATCCCATTGGATGCCCACCATGTCCGTGAAACAACCCCTGTGCACCGGGGGGGGGCAGTGCTGTGGAAAGGTGCTGTGCTGTAGCCAGTGGCCATGAATATGGCCACCATGCATCTGTCCCAGGGGTGCGAGCTACGTGGAGTGGGATACATGTCTTTGGCATCTACATCCCACCCATTTGCGAATAGGCCCCTTTAAGAGCAAAAGCAAAGTGAAACCTCAGGATTGGTTTGAGAGAAAGGTAAGTGGGGGTGAGATAAATAGTGTGGAAGACCTTGCCAAAGATTTAGCCAAAAAACAGAGAAGGGAGATTGTCTAGCAGAAGTCGAGCACTGCTGATAAAGAAGAAATGGGCATCAGAGGAGTGAAAGGAGTAGGAAAAAGGGACAGAATCAATCAATCAATACTTTATTTGTTCAGGACAAATTTCAGGGAGTCAAAGTGCTTTACACACTATAGCAATAACATATTAATTAAAATCAGCATTCTTAACATCATAAGTTAAACCCCATCAGAGAAGGCCTGGCTAAATAAAAAAGTTTTCAGCTCGGTTTTAAAATGTTCGGTGGTCTGGCACTCTTTAACCTGAAGCGGTAGAGAATTTCACAGGGTAGGGTCTGTGACGCATGGCCAGCTGGTTATGATTGTTCTATGATATTTGTAGAATAAAAATATAACCTGTGCTTATGGGTGCCCCCAGGTTTCAGAGAAGCTACAGTATATATTAACCTGAAACCAGGAGGTAATTAAAGGACCAGAGAGACTTAATTAAGGGTCTCCTGCTTTTCTGTCTTACTTAGAACTGACCCAGCTGCCAGGATATAGGGCTTGTAAAGTTTTATGATTTTTATAGGAAGAACATGTTATACTACCATGGTGCTAAAAGTTATAAAATCCTTTGATATGCCTTGGGAATAGGAACTGCTCAAGATCAAAGAGAAAATGTTAATTAAGGAGTCGTATTTGGAAAATGAGTTTTTGCTGATGTCATCTCTTTTAATATACCGCCTGAAAGGACATCCTGTTTGTATATTTTTTTATATTCAACAAGAAGGTGCTAGATGACTCACAGAAGTGGTGTGAGAGAGACACTTTAAACTAGGACTTGTGTCTAATCTTTGTGACATATAATTTTTGGACTCAAGAGAGACAGAACCCGCTGCTCTGATTTAACTATAAGCACTATAGAGGTAATACATTAGATAGAAAAAGTCTAACTGTATTGTGGTAGGAGTTTTTGTTTTGTAAATGTTCTTGTTTTCTTTTAAGTGACTGAATGCTCTTTGATAAATGGTTCTGTGTTTATATCTTTCATATTTTTATCCATTTTAGTAAATATATTATCTTAAAAGGCTGACTGGGTGTGTCTTCGAAATTCTTTTTGCATGCGATGTATACGTGGTTTAAGTTTGACAGCTCTTCTGAAAAGCTTAATTGTGTTACCAAATTGGGAAAAGGTAAGAATATACCTAAGGTCTTTTACAGAGTTTTAAGGGTTCATCTTGGATACCTGGTTAGGTGCCCTTAGGCGAAAGATATATTGCATCCCCTGAAGAGAATATTATCTGAGCCTGTGCATTTGGGTACGTTAGCATAAGGTTCACAGTTTGAATCCCCCTAGAACTTGAGACCAAAGGTGATTCGGACCCACAGGCAGACAGGATGGTTACCCTGTCTGTTACCTGTTCACACTCTTGTGTTCTGAGGCTGGCACTGTGGGAGCAGAGGGCCTGACCTGCTGAGTGCATCTGTGACAGATTTGGTTGACAGCGGTGCAGATAAATTTGATAACACAAGCTTTAACTGTTCAGTGTGTCAGCTTAATACTGTAAAGCTCACTTGCAAAATAAGGCAGTGATTTATATTTAAAAAAAGAAACAGAACGATATAATTTTGCTTACAGTCAAGTTCCTACCTGTTTTTTTTTCTAAAGTACAAGTTAGAGTAGCCATAGTTAGGGAAGAAGATGGCTTCCAACTACAGAGGGCACACTGTAGACTACTTGAGGCAGTTGTGCCAGGACAGAGGAGTCCTGCACAGGGTGGGAGCCACCAAGCAGAACATCGTGGATGCCCTGATGGCAGCAGATGCCCAGAGCATTGAGTCACAGGATGTGACTGTAAAGGACCAAACCGTGGGCATGGAGGGGCCAGTGGCCAGTGCAGTGTCCAGATCTGGTGAGGAGGGCAGCAGGGCCAGTGCTAGCGAAGGGTCACAGCAGCAGGGGAAGGTCACCAGCATTCTGGAGCCAGAAGCAATCAGGCTGCAGATTGAGTTGTGCAGAATGGAGCTGGAGTTCCAGAGAGAGGCTGAGCATGAAAAGCGAGCTGCAGAGGAGAAGAGGGAGCAAGAACAGTGAGACGCTGATCATGAAGAGTGTGAGCAACAGCGAGCGTAGAGGAGAAGAGGGAGAGAGAACAGCGAGAGGCTAACCGGGAACAGTGGGAGGCTGACTGTGAAGAGCTTGAGCACCACAGGCGACATGAACTGGAGAAGCTACAACTCCAACCACCAGCACCAGAGCAGGTAAGTGGCTTGGGTTTAACTGGAACTACAGGACTGGGTTACAAATTGAATTCCAAATTAATAGCTGAATTTAAAGAGGGGGAGGATATAGATGCCTTTTTAAATTCCTTTGAAAAGTCTGTATTCAGGCTAAAATTCCAAGATGGTCCTGGAACTTCCAGCTATCCCCGCTACTTACTGGGAAAGCTCGAGAAGCATTGGGTCAAATGGACAATGAGGCCAGTAGTGATTACAGCAAACTTAAAGCTGCACTTTTAAAAAAGTGTGATTTAACTGCAGGAGCATACAGAGCTAAATTCCATAAGCTCAGGAGTAGCCCTGATATGAGCTACAAGGAGCTAGCCACAAAACAACGTCAGTTTTTAAAACGTTGGTGGGAAGGAATTGAAGCTAACTCTGTAGATAAAATTGAAAATGCTATTTTGTTAGAACAGTTTTTTTTGGACATGCCCAGCAGAGCTGAAAACCTGGCTGGAGGACCGAGATTCCAAAACAGTGCAAGAGGCTGCTGAACTCTCGGACCGCTATGCCAAGAGCAGACCTGCTCTGAGAGTGAATGGGGTGGGCGTGGCAGTGCAGAAAGGGAAAAGTGTGCCTTCAGGGCAGCTAAAACCCTCACTGCCTCCACCAAAACCAGTTAGCCCCAGGTTTCAAAGAAAAGAGTTCTCTGATAAAAGAAACAAATGTTGGGTTTCTAAAGAAACCGGGCATATTGCCAGACAGTGTCCCAAAAGGATGAGCAATACGCAACATGGGGCTAGGAAAGAAGTGAGTTGTTTATGTGTCCCTGGAAGCATGCCTGCAAACATGAGGCAACACATGCACCCAGTCACGGTGAATGGTGTACAGACACAAGGGTTAAGGGACACAAGAGCATCCCTGACATTGGTAAAAGGGGATCTGGTAGAGCCTGATCAGCTTATACCCAATACATTTGTAGCTGTACAAGGGTTCATTGGTGAGGAGAAAACATTGCCACTTGCTCGTGTTCTCCTAGACTGAGGTGAAACAGGGGGAACTGTATGACAGGTGGCTGTAGTCAAAACATTAGCAGTTGACGTCATCCTTGGCAACAATCCCAAACAGGAGACGGTGTGTGCAGTTACCCATAGCCAGGTGGCAAGGGAAAATTTTAGTTTCCTGGACCCCACAGAAGCCATTGTGGAAACCACTAGGAGGCAGATTCCCTAGCCTGTGTCTCCTGATATGGAGACTAATGAAAAGGGGGTAGAAATTTCCCCAGTAGCAGTTAACCACACAGCTACTGAGGGTTATTCTGAAGAAGGAGGGGTGACCAATTGTCAGAGGGTTAGGGATGGCGGTGATTTTGAGTGCTCTCACACTAGTGCTAGGGACCCTAGCTTAGAGACTGAAGGGGACCTGTCTCATGCCTTGGGAATGTGTAAGGAGTTTGCAGCTGCTCTGAAAAGTGACCCTAGTCTAGAGAAGCTGAAGGTTTGGGAAGACTCTGACGGAGCACAGGGAGGTGATGGTAAACATAAAGTTTATTGGGAAAATGGACTGATGTATACTCAGGCTGTGAAGACAGAGGGAGGAGTGATATGCAGGCAGCTTGTCATTCCCCAAGGATATCGTGAGCAGTTGCTCAAGATTGCACACGATATTCCCTTGTCTGGTCATCTTGGTATCACGTGCACTACACAGCGGTTGGCCCAGAATTTCTTTTGGTACAACTTCACCCAGCAGGTGATAGAGTATTGCAGGTCTTGTCACCGGTGCCAAGAAATAGGGAAGGTAGGTAAGAAAACCCACGCTGCCCTAATTTCATTGCCCATAGTAGAGGAGCCATTCCAGAGGTTTGGAATGGATATTGTGGGGCCTTTAAATACCCCCAGCTCCTTCAGGAAGAGGTTCATCCTGACTGTGGTGGATTATGCCACCTGGTTCCCAGAGGCAGTTGCCCTATCCTCGCTGAGGACAGACAAAGTGGCAGATGGTTTACTTGGGATTTTCTCCCGTGTTTGGTTTCTGCAGGAGGTTATCACCGATCTAGGGGGTTCCTTCATGTCGGACCTGATGAAATGTTTGTGGGAGAAGTGTGGGGTGGTGCATAGGCACACCACACTTTATCACCCACAAGTCAATGGGCTTGTGGAAAAATTTAATAGTACCCTGAAGTCAATGTTCCATGAATTTGCTGAACAGCATGGGAGGGACTGGGAGAAATACCTTCTCCACCTATTGTTTGCACACAGGGAGATGCCCCAAGAGTTGACAGGATTTTCCCCCTTTGAGCTCTTATATGGACGCTGGGTACGTGGGCCCCTAGACTTGATATGGGAGGACTGGGAAGGCAAGCACGCCACCTAAGAAACTACCATAATGGATTATGTTCTTAGGTTTAGGGAAAGGCTGAAGGAGCTCATGGGGACAGCCCAGAGCAACCTGACACCTGCCCAAAAGAAATAAAAAGTGTGATACAACCACAGAGCCAGAGCTCGCTCATACACAGTGGGTCAGGAAGTCATGGTCCTTATTATGGTCCAGAAAGACAAGCTGCAGGCTGAGTGGGCAGGACCATACAAAGTAGTTAGAAAGGTAAATGATGTGAACTATATCATAGAGTTACCTGACAGAAGACATACAGAAAGAATGCACCATGTCAACATGATGAAGCCATGTGCTAATAGGCCTGACATGGTGTTTGCAGTATGTAGTCCTGGGAAGGGGATGGATGAAGGAGACCCCCTTCAGGACTTGCTGGAAGAAAGCAAGTGGGAGTCCTCTGTGGATGCAGTTAAATTGTCACCCCAGCTGGCCCCAGACCAGATCCAGGAAGTAAGGGAGGTTTTAGCAGACTTTGCCCCACTGTTTAGCTAGAAACCTGGACTAACCCCCTTAGCAATGCACGATGTGGAGATAGGGATGCAGACGCCCATACAGCAGACAGCATATCGGGTGTCAAAGGCTGTCCAAAAGGACATTAGGAGGGAGGTGGAGGAAATGCTAGATTATGGGGTAATCCAGAGATCCCACAGCCCCTGGGCCTCACCCATAGTGCTTCTGCCCAAGCCAGATGACTCTACTCATTTCTGTGTGAACTATCATGGACTGAATGCAGTCACAAAGTCAGGCCCCCACCTGATGCCCTGGATGGACAAACTCCTGGACAAGTTGGGAGGGGCGACCTACCTTGCGACTATTGACCTGACAAAGGAGTATTGGCAGGTAGAGTTAACTGATAGAGCTAGCGAGAGGTCGGCCTTCATCACTCCAATAGGTTTATTTGTATTTAAAGTTAATGCTTTCGGAAAGAAGAATGCCCCGACCACTTTCCAAAGGTTTGTGAACCAGGTGTTAAATGGTGCTGAGGAGTACACCATGGAGGACCTGTATGACATTGCCATCTTTAGCGCCAGCTGGGAGGAACACCTATCCCACTTTAGGGAAGTGCTGGGCAGGATACAGAGGGACAGGCTCACTGTCAACCCTGAGAAGTGCCAAGTGGCCATGGCTGAAGTGGCATACCTTGGGCATGTTGTAGGTTGGGGACCGCTCCATCCTAACCAAGCAAAAATAGAGGTGATCAAGGCATGGCCCAGACCAGAAACACAGAAGCAAGTCATGAGTTTTCTCGAGACAGCAGGGTACTATAGGAAATTTGTACCCAATTACAGTGCCCTGGCTGCTCTTCTATCTGACCTGGTAAAGAAAAAATGCCTAAGAAAATTACCTGGGAATCAGCCTGTGAAAAAGCCTTTACCAGACTGAAGGAGGCACTGTGCAGTGCTGCTGTACTGATAAGTTCTGACTATAGCAGAACCTTAATAGTCCAGACTGATGCCTCAGACGTGGGTATTTGGGCAGTACTAGTCAGACATCCAACCAAGGGAAAGATCACTCTGTAGTGTACCTGAGTAAAAAGTTACTTCCCAGGAAGTAGGCTTACTCTACTGTGGAAAAAGAGTGCCTTGCCATAGTGTGGACTCTAAAGAAGTTAGAGCCATACTTATACGGGCAGCATTTTGAGGTTCACACTGACCACAACCCCCTGGTTTGGCTGACACAAATGGGAAAAACTAATTGTAGACTATTAAGATGGAATTTTGCCTTGCAAAGGTGTGACATGATGATCTGACATAGAGCTGGACCGACCAATCAGAACGCTGATGGCCTGTTGTATCTGTATGAAGAGTGAACTGATTTGGGAAGCTCATCCCATGCAGGGGATAGAGCCCCCAAATTCTGTCTAGGTGGGGAGGGTTGTGACGCTTGGCCAGCTGGTTATGATTGTTGTATGATATTTGTAAATTAAAAATATAGCCTGTGCTTATGGGTGCCTCCCCCCACCCCATCCAGGTTTCAGAGAAGCTACAGGATATATTAACCTGAAACCAGGAGGTAATTAAAGGACCAGAGAGACTTAATTAAGGGTCTCCTGTTTTTCTGTCTTAATTAGAACTGGCCCAGCTACCAGGATATAAGGCTTATAAAGTTTTATGATACCTATAGGAAGAACATGGTATACCACCAAGGTACTAAAAGTTATAAAATCCTTTGATATGCCTTGGGAATAGGAACTGCTCAAGATCAAAGAGAAAATGTTAATTAAGGAGTCTTATTTGGGAAATGAGTTTTTGCTGCTGTCACCTTATTTAATATACCTCCTGATAGGACATCCTGTTTGTATATTTTTTTATATTCAACAAGAAGGTGCTAGATGACTCACAGAAGGGGTGTGAGAGAGACACAGTTTAAACCAGGACTGGTGTCTGATCTTTGTGACAAATCATTTTTGGACTCTAGAGAGAAAGAACCCGCTGCTCTGATCTAACTATAAACACTATAGAGGTAATACATTGGATAGAAAAAGTCTAACTGTATTGTGGTAAGAGTTTTTGTTTTGTACCTTTCCTTGTTTTCTTTTAAGTGATTGTATGCTGTTTGATATATTGTTCTGTGTTTACGTCTTTCATATTTTTATCCATTTTAGTAAATATATTATCTTAAAAGACTGACTGACTGGGTGTGTCTTTGAAGTTCTTTTTGCATGTGATGTATACATGGTTTAAGTTTGTCAGCTGTTCTGAAAAATGTAATGGTGTTACCAAACTGAGAAAAGGTAAGAATATACCTAAGGTCTTTTATAGAGTTTTGAGGGTTCATTTTGGATACCTGGTTAGGTGCTCTTAGGTGAAAGATATATTGCATCCCCCAGAAGAGAATATTATCTGAGCCTGTACATTTGGGCATGCAAGCATAAGGTTCACAGCTTGAATCCCCCCAGAACTTGAGACCAAGGGTGATTTGGACCCACAAGCAGAGAGGAGGCTTACCCTGTCTGTTACCTGTTCACATTACTGCGCTTGGAGGTTGGCAATGCGGTAGCAGAGGGCCTGATCTGCTGAGTGTGCTTGTGACAGGGACTGCAAAGCCAAAAGTATGGGCTCTAGAAGACTTTAATTTAACCATGGGGATCTCTAGCAATCCCCCATCAGTGGAGTGGAGAGGCGGCAGGGATGGTAGGGGCAAATACGGTTGTGCAGGTAACTGGGCCCGTGTAGGGCTTTATAGATCAGCAAACCGACCTCGAAGGTGATCCACCAATGAATTGGCAGCCAGTGCAGATAGCAGAGTACAGATGCTATATGGCAAGATCTCTGTAAACAAGTCAACAACCTGGTTGCTGCATTCTTCACTAGCTGCAATCAGTGCAGATCAACCCGCGGTAGCCCTAGGTATAAGGTATTGCAGTAATCTAGCCGAGAGATCACAAAAGCATGAACCAGAATTGACATGTCACCAGGGAAGATCAGGTGTTTAATCCAGGTGATGTTTCTCAGATGGTAAAAAGAAGTTTTGACCACAGCCAACACCTGAGATTTCAAGGTCAAACTGCAGTCAAGCACAATGCCCAGATTTGTCACCTGATTTGAGGTAAGCAGCTGGGAGTCCCTGAGCCAAATTCCTGAGGTCTGACATGCCTGCACCCTCACACCCTGGTGACCAGATTCTGATAACAGTACTTCAGTCTTATCTGGATTTAACCTTAGCCAATAGGTCCTCATCCAGTCTTGGATCTCAGAGGCAGTTGTTAAAGTCCGAGACCATTTCTTCTTGCCTAGGTGTGAAGGACTTGGAGAGCTGAGTATCATCTGCATAGCAGTGAAAACTCAGCCCATACCACCTTATGATCTCCCTCAATGGCAGCATATACATTGCAAACAACATGGGGGATAAGACTGAGCCCCGTAGATCCCCCACAAGACAGGGGCAGACGGTCGGAAGGAAACATTCCCGACACCACTCTATGCATCCTGCCCATGAGGAAAGATTTAAACCAGCTGAGAAGGAGACAGCAAGTCCACATGGCAGGAAGGGAAGGATGTAAAACATAATTTAGGGATGAGGAATGCCCCATGAAAAGGCATTGAGAAGAGAGAGGGAAGGCATAGGTTTTGGCAAAGGGAATAGTGATGTGTGAGGGAAATAGCGGCAATGCAGCAAAAAGCATGGAAGAGGGGATCCAGTCTGGAAAGGGTGAATTTGGGGGCATTTTCATCTGCATAGTAAAACAATGGTAAGAGCCGCATGAAAACAATCTCTCACTGGACCAGGAGGGGAAGGCAAGATTTATCCCCAAGATTAGTCTGTAATTTTTTAACGATGGCATCAACATGCTAGGTGAAATTGAGATGACTATCAATAAACACACCACGGTAACTTGAAGCAGAGGACAACTTCAAGGGGAGCTCCATCAAGGGTTTCAAAAATGGTCAAGTTGAGCTTACTGAGACATTGTCTCGTGCCAAGTAACATGACATTTTTTTTTTGGCATTCAGATTGTGTTGGTTGGAGCAGAATAAGTGCTGTTGGACACTGTTACAACTGCACTGTAATGACTGTTCCAGCCTTACTGGCTGGCACAAAGTTGTATGGAATTCAGTGAATCACACTGCAGTGTTATTCTAAATGAGAGGCATCAGAAACTGTGTGGGCAGAGGACTATCTCCTCGCTAAGTCAGCACTCGTAGATGAAGCTAAGGCTGCCACTGGTTAAAACATGTAAATCTGAGCCCCAGCAGAAGAGCGCTAAGCATTCAGGCTGTCGTTACCAATCTGTAAGTTAATCAAACAATGACACATTGCCACTGAACTTCCCATCTATAGGTGGCAGAATTTATATCTACCTTTCCTTGGTGGGACTTCAGAGTTTCATGTCTTGTTCATGCCAGAAGCACATGTGTGCCTGTGATACAACTAGAATCACATTTCTTTTTTGTCCAGCCCCTGATCCTCCTTAATGGAGCTCAACGCCACCCCACCAGCCATCCCCACCATGCCCAGGCTTACTCCCCAGGTCAGGGCCACCGGGAGGGTGCCCCCTACCAAGGACACTAGTTGGCAAGCCCCAGCTTACCCTCCAGGTCAGGGCCACAGGTGCGAGACTCCCACCCCCGGTGGACACTGTTTGGCAATGGGGCTGGTGGCAGAGTGGGGCTTCATACCCAGGGGCTGGCTTTTCTAAATGCTGCTGTAGCTTCCCTTGGAGGCGGGATGCACAATGACATCAGTGGGACAAACCCAACGTCTGTCCCGCCTCCACACATCTTGAGTGCCGATCGCAACAGGTCCCCTGGCCTCCACCAGAGGTCACTAATGAGTCCGACACTTGACCCCTCCCACCCCCCCAGAGAAGGAGAGCCGTCCCATGGATGCTCAGTTCTTCTCCACCCAGCCGGTCCTCCGACTCCTGAGTCCATTCCGAACCCGGGATGTCGGTGTTGCAATGGAATTACATTTGTGACTTGGAGTCCAATCTACAAATACTCTGGGGTGCTTAAATGGCTGTGTAGTGTAAGTGCATAGGCACTTTCATGCCAAAGCCATGGAAGTCAGCTGGATGCCTATCCACAACCCACATTTGGTGCTGTGTGGAGGTGAAGTGAGGACACATCCACAATGTGCAGAGACACGTCTCCACATATGGTGTTCCTGGACAGATATGCACAGCTTGTGCATGCAGATGCTGATCCACAGCATGAGACTGGTACTCACATGGGAAGATTCCATGCCCTTGCAGTACTCCGCTAGAGGGGTAGCAGTAATAATGATTCATCCCATCACAAATGTAAGCAGCAAATACAAACGCATACCTGTACACTGTGCACAGTCAACATTCCTGTCCCTTGCAACAGACAAGTGCACCACTATGACAATAAAGACATGCTAAACACTCCTGTCAGACACTGCACACACACCAGTCAATGCACAAAAAAGGTACTGCTGTAACAAAACAATAGAAAGTACACTGCAGCTGTAGGACCAATATGTTGGAGCTCAGTTAGTGTTTGTGTAAAAAACACTATTTTTTACATTTATTTATTTTTATTTTGGCTCACACTTGCGCAGCCAACATATTGCACTAGTAGCAGATTTGGAGGCAAGGTCACTGTTGGGCGAATGCAGGGCATGCATCAGTCAGTGCTTCCCTCATTCCCCAACCAGCCAGCACGCAGGCACCACACCAGGAATACAAAATGTGATGAGCACAGCTAAGGAATGGTCCATTGCAATGAGAGTCAAGCTCATCACGCAGTGGGCACATCCCGACGTGCCTTTCCTGATGAAGCATTGTAGCAAATATGGAGGCAGTGACTGCCGCCACCACCTGCCAAAATGCCAACTTTGGGGGTGCCCAATCCCCGTGTCGGCATGCCCTGACCCAGTCCATGTGCCAACAGGGGAGCCCACTCCCCATCGGCATACTGTCCCCCCAATTTTTTGTGTGCAGAGGAAGGGGTGCCCAATCCCTCTCGGCTCTAGTCCCCCCCTCGGTATGTGCCAACGGGGGTGCCCAATCCCCCATCGGCTAGCCCCACAAACACTCAGATGGCATGCTGGGAGCCCATGTCATCATGCCAAATGCCCCTGTTAAAAAAAAAGTCCCACAATGTTTGTTTTTTTTAAGCTGCAAAAGAAAAAAACAGTCCCTCGTGGTCTGTCCTGCTCCCTCCCTCAACCCTCACCCACCTTCTGTGCACCCTGCCTCCCCACAACCCCCCCTCCCCATACTTACCTCCGGAGTCTGGAACGACTATTTTTGGTGGACCAGAAACAAGTCTGCACTCTTCAAAGCTGACCACGAATTGAGAAGAAATGCCAGTAAGCTGTATGATGGCATAAATAGTTTTCAACTTTGGTGCATATCTCGGCATTTTGAATTTTTGCACCAACTTTTCAACATGGGGTTATTGAGGCCCCTCCTCATGAATTCAGGCACTGTCATGGCGTTAGTCAGTCCCAAAAGGGATTTAGCAGTCACTGCGTGGAATCACCTTTCAGGACTGATTAAAAGAAATGACAGTGCCACTGTTCATAAGGTGGGCTATCAAAAAGCCTATGCTGCAAATCTGGTGAGCTAATTGCAAGACAAATGCCAGTATTAGATTATGGGGTCTCCCCTGTTTTCTGGACAGGGCAGTTCCTTTCTGAAGAAGTATAGATTAATACTAAACTACATATGTAGATTCACTTTAAGGGCTCCAGTTAGAACACACCATTGTTCATTGTATGAAAGTGCTTTATGCCATTTGCTTTTTTAGTAATTTGTGAAAACTTGCTTAACAGCCGAGGACCGTAACATGTAAATGATCGTTCAGTCTGAGACAGTCTATATGAATTTAAATAGAACAAACAAGCCTCGACATGCCTACTTGAATAGGCCCCTGAATGTTTTAAAAGCCTGTCATTAAGAATACAAGGAGACCCCCTATGATATACTGAAAAACAAAAATAACTGTATTATACTCAAGTTTTGTATACTGGTGGATAAACATTCAACCTTTTATACAATGAACAGTATTTGTCTTGCAATTAACAACCTAGCCTCATCTGTCAAAGCATTAGCATTCCTATACAGGAAACCCAGTTTCTGGTTAAGTCTTTTACCTATGATATCCAGGTGCCCAGGTAAATTTAGTGAAGGATCCAAGTGGACATCCAAGTATTTAAATGAGTCTACACAAGATAACAATACATTATTTCCACCTTTGATGCACAGTTCTGTTCCAGTTCTGGCCAACCTCTGTGATATCCCAAATACCATTACCTTTGTTTTAGACTCATTCAGTTTTAATTTACTTATAATTACTGGGTTGTGTTTTTTTCCATCGAAAAAGCCATGCATTAAATAACATAATACCTGAGTAGGTATTACGGCATTGAGTACATAAAATAAATCCTCTGAAACATTACATCCGGCAATCCAGACTACTCTAGGCTCCATACGACCACCAAACAGTGTGGTTCATGATAAACTTAGCTGTAGAGTCAAGCCATGCAAAAGTGAAGGTACCGGACTTCAGGAGGGCTTTGTCAAAATGGGAGAGAGCCTCAGAAAAGCATAAGCAAACAGGTATGAAGGTGGGGTAGAGCAACAATGGGGAAACATCAAAACTGCCATCACAGAGGCAACAAGCCTTTGTGTGAAGCAAATAAACAAATCAAATTAAAGGAAAAAAACACTATGGTTCTCAAAAGAAGTAGCAGGGAAGGTAAGGGAGAAAAAGATAGCATTCAGGAAGTATAAGGAAACACAGAAGGAACAGGACAGAGAACTGTACCAGTTAAAGCAGAAGGAAGCAGGGAAGGCAGTCAGAATAGTAAAGGCCCAAACCGAGGAAAAGATAGCCAACTCAGTTAAGAAATGGGATAAAACCTTTTATAGGTACATTAGGGAGCAAAGAAAGAGTAAGGCAGGGATACTGAGGCTGAATAAAGAGGAAGGTGGTTGGGCAGAGAGCGACAGTGAAAAGGCAGGATTACTGAATTAATACTTCTGCTCAGTATTCACAATGGAAAAGAAGGGGGGAGAAACCTAATCCAGTCAATAGAAGGTTCTGGATAGGGGGGTTGATATTAGTCATTTCACAGAAGAAAGGGTTCTGAAAGAACTCTTAGAACTGAAGGTGGATAAAGCAATGGGGCCTGATGGGATTCACCCCAGAATTCTAAAAGAACTAAGGGAAGAACTAGTAACACCACCGACTACCGTTTTTAATAAATCATGGGAGGATGGAGTGGTACCTGAGGACTGGAGGAGGACAGATGTGATTCCCCTTCACAAAAGTGGGGACAAAACAGAGGCAGGAAACTACAGACCTGTCAGTTTGACCTCAGACCCAAGGCAGCATGGATTCACAGCAGGAAGGACATGTCAGACAAATCTAATTGATTTCTTTGACTGGATGACCAAAGTAGTAGACCAGGGAGGGGCTGTGGACATGGCCTACCTAGACTTTAGCAAGGCATTTGACACAGTCCCACACAAAAGATTAATAAACAAATTAGCCAGCCTGGGAGTGGGTCCCAGGGTGGTGGCCTGGGTAAAACACTGGCTGGACAACAGGACACAGTGGGTAACAGTAAATGGAGTCCACAGTGAAGAAAGGGGGGGGTTACTAGTGGGGTACCACAGGGTTCAGTACTGGGACCAGTCCTTTTTAATGTCTTTTTAAGTGACACTGAAAAGGGACTGGAAGGGAAAGTATGTCTCTTTGCAGATGATACAAAGATCTGCAACAGAGTTGATATGCAAGGTGGGGCGGAAAGGATGAAAAGGGACTTGGCAAGGTTGGAGGAATGATCAAATGTATGGCAGCTTAGATTCAATGCAAAGAAGCGCAAAGTAATGCACTGGCAAACAAGAACCCGGGAAGAGTACACAATGGGGGTGAGATACTGACAACAACAAAAATGGAAAGGGACCTGGGGGTAGTCATATCAGATGACCTAAAGGTGGGCCAGGAATGTGAGAAGGCAGTAAGGAGGGCTGGGGGGATACTGGGATGTATAGGGAGAGGCATCACTAGTAGAAAACAGGAAGTTGTTGGCCCTCTGTACAGACAGTTGGTAAGACCACATCTGGAGTACTGTGTACAGTTCTGGAGACCCCATCTCCACAAAGACATAGACAGGGTGAAGGCTGTCTAGACGAGGGCAACCAAAATGGTGCAGGGTCTGCACCAGAAAACATATGAAGAAAGACTATAGGAGCTTAAGATGTATAGCCTTGAGGAAAGGAGGGAGAGGGGGGACATGATAGAAACTTTCAAATACCTCAAGGGAATCAACAAAGTCCAAGAGGGTAGCATCTTTCAGAAAAAGAGATGTGCAAGAACAAGAGGGCGCAATTTGAAGATAGAGGGGGGACAGCTCAGAGGTAATGTGAGGAAGTATTTCTTCACAGAGAGGGTTGTAGATGCATGGAACGGCCTTCCTGAGGAGGCCGTAGAGTCAAAAATAGTGGGGGAATTCAAGAATGTATGGGACAGACATAAGGTAATTCTAGTGGGGAGTAGGAAGAAGTAGGCTGTTGGTTAACTAGGATCTGCAGCTTATCCATTAGGTAGGGAAATGGGCAGACTAGGTGGGCCAAGTGGTCCTTATCTGCCATCAAATCAAAAAATTCTATGTTTCTATGTTTTCTATGTTTCTATACATAAGTGATTGCTCTACCTCTGTGGAAAAAAACACAACACAGTAATTATATAAAACTAAATATGGGGTGCAGTGTGTTTAACTTGAATTTAACACACACCCTCATTATTGAATGGCTGTCATAAACCCTTTGGGGTTTATGTGCCATCCAACAACTCAGATGTGTGTTAAATTCTCGTAACACTGCACCCCATACTTTATCCTAAATGTAAAGATCCAATTTGTTAATTTAGTGTGATCATTCTGTAATGCTGTTTGGATTTCATCCAGAGAAGTGCCAGAAGAGAAAAGAACTGTGTCATCTGCGTATAAAATACAATTAGTATTAATTAACACATTAGGAAGATCATTAACAAAAATAGAAAACAACAGTGGCTCAAGTACTGACCCTTGGGGGACTCCAGCCTTTACCTGCCTGAATCCTGATGTAGTACTCCCTATTGTAACCATTTGCTTACAAGAATCAAAATAACTGTTAAACCATTTCAAACTAGTCTCAGATACACCACAGGACTTCAGTCTTGATAATAGTATTTTGTGGCTAATTAAATCAAACATCCTGGTTAGGTCGATGAACACCGCGCCCGTCACCATCCCCCTGCCATTGGCATCCAGCACGGTGCTCATCAACCCAACCAAGGCAGTAACAATGCTGAAGCCTTTTCAAAAGCCATGCTGTTGTTCATTCAGTGTACCACAGCTCTCCAAGCGGACACCAACTGTCCAAAAACATACCTTTCCAGCAGTTGGCCCATGATTGGTAACAGAGATACTGGTCTGTAATTAGCAGCTTTTGTTCTGTCCCTGTCTTAAATATGGGAACCACAATTGATTCCTTCCAGATTTGGGGGAAAAATAACCTTTCTAGGGATAAGTTAAATAAGTATGTCAGCGGTCGCACAATATCATCTGCCACCAATCACAGGGCATATTGAGTCAGGTCCATCACCCATCCTGACATCCAGTTGTTGCAGAAGTGTCAAGACTTCCTGCTCCAGGATGTCTTCAAATTTAAACCCCTGATCTTTCCCCATGGAGCATATCTGTACCATTAATTGTTCCTTTGCTACCGCATCTGTACCTTCAGTAGTCTGCTGTATTAAGTATAATTTACATAATCTGCAATTTCCTTTTCCCATGTTATCATACGCCTCCCCAGTAGACAAAAAATAATTAGAGAACTATTTTAGGAGTACAGATGTTCCGAAAAGAGGCCCAGAAAGTTCTTGGGTTCTTAAGCTCTTTAACTGTTGTTGCTTAAAAAAGTGAGACAGCCTGAGTAATTTCACTCTTAACTTAATTTCTTAATTGTTTATACTCAATTAAGTCAGTCAGATTCCTGGTTTTCAGGTATTTCTTCCTTACTCTATCCCTGTGTCTCATTTGTTGTTTCAGATTTTTCTTTAACCATGGGGAATATTGGCCTTTTACTCTTTGTTTTGTAATGGGAGTATAGGCCTCTTAGGCTTCCAGAAGCTTCTGCATTAGCCAATTTGCTACCGCTTCAGGATCTTTTATTTGTTTTATTTGTCTCATGTTAATTAAGGCCATTTCCTTTTTGAGACCTTTAACATCTGTTTTTGCTATACTTCTGGTCTCAATTATTTTAAAAGGAATTTTTACTTTAGGAAATTACTTCACACCAATTAGTGGCCAGTGATCAGAAATAAGATCTGCCTGTACATCCCAACACAATATGTTTTGCTGTTTATTAGTTTTAAACCAGTCTAATGTTGTATTATCTGTTTTATAGTTAAAACACATGGGTTGATCAATTAACTGATAAAGGTCAAACAAGGCTAAACTATTGGCCAATCTCTGTTTCATATTACTTAGCCAATCCAGATTCTGATCCCCTATCATAATATGCTCTCTCAAGTTATTATGATTAGCCACTAAATGCTGGAAAAATGCTAACTCATTATCTGTGCATTTAGGATGACAATAAAAACAAGTTATATAAAGGTGTTTACCCCTAGTTCCCCCAAACATTAATTTAATTGTTAAAAAAAATCAATGTATCTCTGAAATTCCCTTTCTCAACTTCCTGTACCATAAATGTACTTCTTAAATAAAATAACACACCACCCCCTTTCTATTTCCCTCCCCCATCATGTCTAAACATATTGTATCCCTTTAGTTGTATGTATTCATCAGGGGTTTGCATTTTAAACCAAGTCTCACTCAAGCCTATCGCGTCTAGACCTTCAGTTTGAATCCACGCCTCAACTTCACCAAAGTGGCACTGTAAACTTCTTGTATTTAAATGTGCAACCTTCAAACCTTTATGAGTTTTAATTTCAGTTGTTCTATCAATTTGACTGCTGATTACTTGGGAACCTGGGTTTAATTCAATATCACCTGCTAATAAAATTAACATACTGGCAACCAGTTTCAAAAACATGTTCCACTCTACCTCAGCCAACTTATATCTGGGTGTTTTGGTTTTTCTTACAAGACTACCAAGACCTACCAAGAGTGATATAAAATGTAAGGGATATGGTACCCTGTCTCTCATCAATATCCAGGTAATTGTACTGAAATAGTGAACCCTACTCAGTGCATACTCTGGACCTTCAGCTATAGTGGTCTTATGGCCATCCCTACCATTTTCCATGTTCCATCCCAAGGCATATCCAGGTGATGTAGAGCCCCCCCATATATACACCAACCCTATCACTAATAAATATACAGTCATCATTATGTACCTGCTGTTATTGCAGCTCACAACTGGTCTGCCTCCCACTGTAGACTCATGCTGGTGACTCACGCCACTTCTGTGTGAGCCACTCATGTGTGTAGCAGCTCCGTAGGCAGCCTCTAGTGTAACACTCCTTTTATGCAGGTACACTCTTCCCCCTTTGCTCACCTGACTGCCCATACCCCGGTAGCCCCCTCTCTTACCGGGCCAATGTTACAGGGCCAAATGGCGGTCAGATGAACCGGTAGTCCATGGGACTGATAGAGTGTGCATCTGTAGCAAAAGATGTTGTCTGGAAAATGCAGAAAACAGCAGCCACACTGAAGATTCAGCAAATGAAAACAGGTCAGTGTCCCTTTTTGCAGCAGCAATCTGAATAGTTCAAACACAGCGCTCCTTTTATGCTGGTACACTCAGCCCCCTTTGCTCACCTGACTGCACATATCCCAGTAGCCCCCTCGCCTACCGGGCCGATGTTACAGGTGCAAATGGTGGTCAGGTGAACCAGTAGTCCACGGGGCTGATAGAGTGTACAGCTGTAGCAAAAGATGTTGTCTGGAAGATGCAGAAAACAGCAGTCACCCCTCAAGTCAATTACCTGTTGTCAGTATTGTTCGTCTTCACCAAGTAGTCACTGCCAGTTCTGAATATGCACCTGCTAGGTGTTTTTATTGAGCTGTACTGCACATTTTTCTCACCTCATACAACTTTTTGTACTTATTCTGAGTACTAATTTGTATTGAATGTTGTTCAAATGTATTATGTTTGTGCTGCTGTTCTCCCATTGTTCCCCTCTCCCGGGTCACACCGGCAAATGAGCTTTGCTCAGTGTGCTTCTCCCGGTTATCCATTTTGAAAGAAATAGATAAATTCCTGAACATGATGAACACTCCCAAACAGTGCAGTCACTCAGGAAGTGACAGTCTCCTCTCCTCCCATTGCATCTTGAGTATCTAGACTGTATTGGGGTGTTCCCAAGCCCAGGAAAGATTCAGTTGGTGTTGATCAAGGTCTATAAACAAACACATTTCAGCTGATAACACCAGTATGGTGGTCAGTCTCACTTTTTAAAAGAAATTGGAATCAAACAACCATCTACATCAACAATCTCGACAGAATGTGAGTGATCATAGTACATTTAAACTTGGGAACGTGCCAAGTTTCAAAGTTCAATTTTATTGTAAAGTATTGATATAACAAGATTTATTACATTTATCAAAATTCCATACGTACAAATTAATAAAATTGCATCACAGCAGTTCAGTAGTACAGTAAATTTATATCTTGGTAATCGATGCATGATTGTATTTCCAAATTGTGCAGTTCCATATACAATATGTGTACTAAGTAAGCAATAATACCCAACAGGGTGGGCATTATTGGGAAATTCCAGACTGCCAGAGGCCTAATGAGGCCCAACGCCGCAGGCGGAGGGCCTTATAGCCCCTAGAAGGTCCAGTATTTCCCAATAATGCCCACCCTGGAGGGTATTATTGTGCTTAGAAAATGTCTCACATGTAGTATTTTTAATAAAATAGAATTATAATTAAGAACATGTCTAATATGTTTTAAAAATAGAATAAAACTAATTTTTTTTGTGAAGTAGTTCCTGTGTTGTGCCACACAGTCCAATAGAGGGTGTTGCTGATTAGTGGAGCTTGTTTGGCTGATGTTGATTTGTGCCCCACGGTTTGATGGGAGTTGTAGTTTGATGCTCTGAGATGACAGTAGTGTGTGACCCTGCAAGAATCGGGTGAGGTTTAAAAAAAAGAATTGGAAGACTGTGGCAAGTGAAGTGGCAACTATTTAAGCTGGTAGGTAACTCATTTCTATTGGAGTCTGAAGTGCAGTGAGCAGGGCAGGAGCAGGAGTTTTATGAACAGTGCCTGTTAGATGGAGTCGGGCAGCTGGGTCAGAACGTTTGTGAGCGCAGGGATCGGAGGTCTGGATGGGAGCATTTTGAATACCTCCGTTGGGTGCAGTTTTCTGGCTCGGGGAGAAGAAGATGGGTTGTTTTCTTGTTGTGGATGTTTTTTTTTTTGCTTCAACTTTAGATTTCTTTGTGTGGGAAGTGCTTGTTTGAGGACTTAAGGGTTGGGCCCCCTGCTCGGTCTCTTGCTTAGTGAGGGAAAAAATATGGTGGCAAAAGATTTTTAAACTCAAACTGGCAGTAGCTGGCACTTGTTTTTCGGAGGGCATCTATCGAAAAATAATTGCCCAGCTCTGGGAGCCTGCCAGCCAATCAGGTCACAAGAATATTCTTTGTGATTTTCTAAGCAAAGATAATAGGAATTCTATTTTTCTATGGCCTGAAGGAAAATACCTATTTTGTAACAGTGGCGTAATCCATTTTCTTCTCTTCTCATTTAAGGCAGGACAATGCAACAAGAGGTGTTTTATAGTAATCAAACTTTCATTTTTATATAAATATTCATTTATACAGTATCTTCCTGCCACATTCAAAATGTTTGGTAAGCATCCTACCTATGACCCATACCTTAGATTGCACGGAATTGTTCTGTGATTTTTCCTTTCACATACAACAAGGCCATTTTCTATCCATGATTTATATTTGAATATCTTCTTACATGGTCTATCTTATGAATTTTTTCAAAGCCTTTTTACTGAAATACATCTAGGATTCTTTGCTCTGCTTCGCTGGTGTATGTAAATGGTGGGCCCGATTCCAGAAGCATTATGGCCATGCCAGACAACAATGACGCAAAATGCATCTTGCACCAGAAACTGCGGCAATCCCTATTCCGGAATGCAGTCTGCACAAGACTGGGACTCTGCTGTGGCAAAGGGCCACTGTGCAACCCTTGCAACCAAAAGCAGGGTATACCAGGTTGCATGGGGCTTGCACCATGACAGGGCTGCAACATCCCCTTTCCTTTGGATTCTGAAAGCCCCATCATGGCCATAGGAAGGAGGACATGTTAGACCAGCCACAAGGTGGTCGAAAGCCCTTGAGGCATTGCCTCTCAATGTGGAGAGCTGGTGGGGGGGGGGCTTTGTATGTGGGTCCAGGAGTAGACGGCACTGGGGTGTACTATAGAGATGTAGGGGAGCAAGTGGGTATGCCGGAGGGGGTGATTGTGCACCCAGTGGGGGGTGCCATTCTCAGACAGCACAGCATACACCATTAGGTGACTGGTGCTACCAAGGGCACCCCTGCCGGGTGCCTGATCATCCCCCTGGCATACCCACCCACTCCTTGATACCCCTATGACATCCTCTGTGCCACTTGTGCCCCGGGAGCCCTCCTGGCATATAGTATTGTGTAGCACCTGGTAGGGGGATCCATGCAGCAGGTCCCTCAGGTGCACCTTGTGTTCAGTGCTAGCCTGCCTTTGCAGCAGTTCCTGGGTGATGTGGCGCAGGGACGCCTGATGTTCCAGAATCAGATGCATGGTCCCTGATGCACCAGAAGTATGCCACAGCTCTAGCTTGCTGGAAATTTGCGGCAATCTAAGGGCTGTTTCAGAATCAGGCCTGGTGTTTCTGAGGCCCTATATTATCATATATTTTTAATTTATTGAGATCTTGGATGACACGTGTGAGTGGATGCTTGTTGATAGGTTCCCCGGCAGATACATTTAGACAACAAGGTTCAAATACTGTGGACAAATATACAAATACTGAAAAAATATACATGGAAGTTATGGAAGTCAAACATAAAGCACTAGGAATGCTGAGGCAGTGTACAATGTGTGCCCGCATCAAGAAGATAAGCAGACAGGATAGGGAAGGGTACTTAAGGATGTGGAGGGCAGGGTGCACAGAGCATAGTGGATGGGGAGGGAGGAGAGTAGGGAGAGGTCAGGGGCAGAGCATGGGAGGGATAGGGAGGAAGGTAAAGTGCTGCGGTCTGGCTGTCCTGTCAAGACAGAGGCAAAGACAAGTGCTAGAGGCAGATTGTTGCTGTAAGCAGAGCCTTAGCGGGGGCACCTGCAGTTACTCATATCAATGAGGTGCTGGTGCAGTCTATGTTTAAAAGAGCCAATCACTGTAGAGTCAGAGATGTCAGGGAGCAGTGCATTTACCCAGAGGGGTGCACAGTGTGAGAACACATGTTGTGCCATGGTAGTGTGGCATCTGGGCACATGGAAGATCTGAGTGGTGGAGCTTCTGGTTTGTCTGGTATTCATAGGCAGTGGCAGCAGATTCTGCACTCCTGTCGAAAGCAGAATTAATGTGACTCTTTTGGTGAGAAGGCAGGTTTGATACCTGATTCTGTCATTCAGCTGAAGCCAGGCATCCCGGGCATAAAGTTTTCAGGTGTGTGTAAGTCTTGGCACATTTGTGAGAAGGTGGCAGGCTTTGTTTAAGGCAACGGAGATCTGTTGGAGTGCCGTGTCGGTTGCAGAACTGTATATGGCCAGCCCATAGTCTATGAGGGAGACAACTGAGCTGCTGATTGCAGGTTTAATGCTTCATGGGTTAGACAATGCCTGTGGTGGTATAGGATCCCAAGTCTGGTATTAATAGCTCTTGCAGTGATATCAATATGCTGGGAGAAGGACATGGAGAAGTCAGTTGTAATTCCCAAGTATCTGAAATGTGGGACGAGCTCCAGTGTGTCACCACTGTCATTCCTGACTGCCAGGGGGTAGCTTTTTAGCTTGTTTTTAGCTGTGGAGTAGAGCATGGTCTTTGTTTTTTTTTATAGTTCATGACCAGTCTTTGCTCTTTAAACCACTTTTCCACAAATGCACAGCTATTTTGGAGATCAGTTTCAAGGAGTTCAGGGCACAGGTTGCTGGTAAAAATCACTGTGTCATCGGCATCAAGGAGCATGCAACAATGGTAGGAGGCTGGCAGATTGTTTAAGAAAACACTGAACAACAATGGGTGCAGAATGGACCCTTGCAGTACACCAGATCTGACAGGTCGGCTGTCTGATAGGACTTTCCCAATCCTGACTTGCTGGGAGCGGCAGCTCAAGTAGGTCCTAAACCAGTTCACAGTTTTAGGTGCGAGTCCAATGTCAGATAGCTGCTCGAGGAGGAGTGCATGATGAACCATATCAAATGCCTTTCATAGGTCAATGAAAGCTGCTCCTACGAGAGTGGTCTTGGTCTTAGGCATTATGGATAAATTCTGTTAATTCGAGTAGGGCCATGATGGTACTGTGGCCACCATGGAAACCGTGTTGCTTTGGACACAGGAGTTGATATTGACTAAAGTATTCCTCCATCTGGTTGGTCACAATCTGCTCGAGAGCCTTGGAGAGCGTAGAGAGTATGGAAATCAGTCTGTAGTTATTATGTAAGGACCAGTCCCCACTTTTGTGTATGGGGGTTACTGTAGCAGACTTCCATCTTTGGGTGAATTGAGAGTGGAAGAGGGATAGGTTATGTATTCTGGTTAGTGGTCCAAGTATTTCATCCCATGCCAAGTGTACAAATTTGATGTCCAAGGAGTCCCCACTGCACCTAGATTTTCCAAGGATCTTTTCAAGGTATTCCCTGGCATCTGCTTCGGAGACCATTTTAAAGTAGAATAGTGGCTGGTTAGGTGGTAGTGCAGACAACCTCATACTGTCTTTGGGTTTGGGGTGTTGAAGAAATCCCTGGGGAGCACACTACTGAGGTCAGTGAAAGCAAGATTCAGTGAGTTGGCAATCAGCAAAGGGCCAGGGTTGGAACCCCCTCAACAGTAAGCATAGCAGGGGCAGTTTTGAGGTCTTTCCCTGTGATATCATTAAGGTTGGCCCAGAAAGATTTGCTGCTGTTCCATGAGTTAGTAAGGGCTTCTTTGTAATATGTACTTTTAGCATGGCAAATAGCTTTCGTACAGGCATTGCAGGCCTTTTTACATTGTTGAATGTTTGCTGCAGTCCCCTGTGCTTATGCTAGTTGCCAGACACGGTCTCTTACAGCGAGTTGCTCAAAAGGAGTTCTGGGGTAATCCAGGGGTTAAAAGGCCCTTTGATTGTCCTTGTTGTAACTGGTGCATGTTTGTCACAGACAGCATTAAATTTTGACACAAAAAGGTCAGGTGTGGTGTCCACATCATTGGTTTCATGGAGGTCCATCCAGTCAAGGAGTTTGAGGTCTGTCTTTAATTGTGGGAGGTGACTTTTTAGTAGCAGTGATTTTTTTATAGTTCTGGTGGTGGTTTGCAGTAGTTGTTGTTCCAGATGCATTTGACAGGGTAGTGGTCACACAAAGAGTCAGGGAGAACTGTGAGATTGGAGATCTGAGCAGGATGGTTGGTAAGCACCCATTCCAGCAGGGTACTGGTGCCGGTCTTGTAGCTGACTCACGTCAGAGTCTCTACCATTTGGGAGAAATGGATAGCAGATAGGGTATCCTTGATAGGGGCAGAGGCAGGTGAGAGACAATTTATATTAAAGTCTCCTAGCAGAACAGTTTCTGTGTTTAGACATGTTGATGTAATCCAGCAGGTTGCTGACACCGGTCATGGTTAGTTTTGGTGGAATATATACTAAGAGTAGAGTAAGCACTCTATTGTGTGCCCCTAAAAGCAGTCTAATGGCCAGAGCTTGCAGGTTGTCACTGCTACCTGGGGAGGAGGGTAAGACATGTCCCTGGAGAGAGTCTTTGGTGTAGATGACACAGCCCCCACCTCTTTTCGAGTGTTGGTCCTGTCTGTACAAGGTGTAATCAGGAAGAGCAATGGCAGAGTCTGACATTTTCGGGGACAACCAGGTTTCCACTGCAGATAACACATCTGGATTATGACAACAGATCCACACCTTCAGGCTTTCCATTTTGGGGAGGAGGCTGCAAATGTTTAGGGAGGCAATCACAAGTCCTGTGTTTTTTTGTGGTCAGGTGTTGGGGTCATGTGGTGGGCCTGGGTTGGGGTGCACATTGCCAGACATCAGAAGAAGTAGTACGGTATGCACCAAATTAAACAGACATGCTTGTAACGGACGGCCACTTCTAATAGACGAATCCCGATTGCCAAATGCCATTTCCTATCTGGCTCAATGCTAAAGTATCCTGATTAAGCAGACCTGTGATTCCGCATTTAGCGGCCACCTAGTGGCCACTTAATAGATTCCTTGACAGTTCAGACACCTCAGACAGGTGTTCATTTTTAATGTTTAGCAGCCGGAATGTGACAGCGTGTGAGGGAAACATATCGCAGCAGTCCAGGACACAGTGTGACCGCCAGTACCTTCCTATGTCAGCCGGACCCCTCGCCCGAATGAACACTCACCTCAATGTGTCATTCGCCTACAGCTCCTGGTCTGTCTGTCAAGAGATGCCACACTGAGTTTCTTGCTGTAAGCTCCCCCTCCGCCCAACACAGACAGCAGCATGCAGCACTATGCAGAGAGAGCGGGTCTGCTAGGGAGATGCTGTTCCCGATGTCCTTCTCTCTCTCTCTCTCTCTCTCTGCACTGAATAAAGCACTATGATGGGAGTATGGGGAGAAACACTACACTGGAAAAAGCACCGCACAGAAAGAAACACTGTTGCTCCTGATGTCCTCCTCGCACTCACTCACTCTCTCTCTCTCTCACTCCGCACTCTGGAGCTTTTGCTGTTCACTATCTGCATCCAGAGTTCCCCAATCGCAGTTTCATTGATGTAATGGATGCCGCCTGTAACAGACAAAATACCACATGTCAGACTAGTCCGTTACAAGTGGTGCATACTGTAGTAGGCAAAGAATTTGTTTCACTATAAGTTTATTATGTAGAAACCACTGTCTTTTACTGGGCGTATGAGCTCTCGTATTCTCAATGTGGATTACAAAACCACTGAGGAGTGGTACCATGGAGGGATCCTTTGGCGGGTATTCCAGACCAGTGTTCATAGAGGGTAACTGACAGAGGTTGTGGGTTACATCAGGGTAGGAAGAGGTAGCTGTTCCATATACATTTAGGACTACCGCCTCGTGTAGCTCGAGAAGAACTGATGGGTCCATTACAGGGGCCCGAGGAGGCAATAATAGTGAGTACAATGAGGCATTGCAAGAATCTCATGGAAGTGGGAGACATCGTTGGTGCACAGGGAGGCAGTATTCAGTGGGGTAAGGCAGTGGGTGAGGCTCTTGCCGATTAGTCCCAGAGAGCTTTTGTCTGAGTTGATGGAGAGAATAGGGCTAGGCGCAGTGAGCAAGATACACTTTTCAAGTAGGTGGTTCAAAAGGATGAACGCCCCTAGCAGCAGCAGTGTATAAGCTGCAAATGGTGAAGTAGACACTCTCTTTAAATGTTCACTGAGGCAATTTGTCTGTTAATTCTACTTGCTGTGAGTAGAGGCACTAGTAAAGTTTGAATATGTGGTGAGTTTGCTTTTGAGAGTTTATTTATCTATGAGATTTTTTGTAAGTTTTGCTGGTGTTTTTTGAATTTGGCTGAAATCTTTCTGTGGTTGGGGGGATTGTGTTTTGGCTTCATGGAGTCAAGCCACCAATCCCTTTCACTTCCTGACAGCCATCCCCTCCCTAGCACATTTCATGATGTCATTATATGGAGAGCACCAGGGCGTGCTCCATAGACGTTAATGGGGCCATATTTAAAGTTTCTTTTTCATGATTTAGATGGCCATTGCAAAAAATCAACATCACTGTTCAACTAACAAGGTCCTTGTTAGTTAAGCGGTGACCTTGATTTGTTCTCAATGGCCATCTAAAATATGAAAAATGGAGTTTAGAAAACAGCCCCAATAATGTCTATGAAGTGCGACCCTGCACTCTCCATGCAATGACTTCATGAGACATGCTAGCGCAGTGGCGGCAGGCAGTATCAGGAAGTGGAAGGGATCAGCAGCTCAGCTCCATGGAGCCACAATACAATTCCTTCCTTTCCAAAATAGGGGCATATAAAAATTCCGATTTGGCACTTTTACAATTGGGGACAAGTAAGGGACCTTCATGGTTTTGGGGGGACAATTTAAAAAAACAGTTAAAGTAGACTTTAAGAGCATTAAATGAATTGTCTGCAGATTTTGTTGCAAAATGATTGTGCGCCAAACTTGTCTTATTGGCATTTTCCTTTATATTGTTTTAGGTGTTGGTTCCAAGTATTAACCCTATTAAAGGTTACACCATGATAACAAAATTCATTTACTTCTTCAAACAGTTTTTCACTAGTTACCCACTTTTTACATTTCCTGGTTTGTTTGTTTTTTTGGTTGTTTGTTTGTTTTGCCAAATGCCACTGTTTTAGATTTTAACACATTTAACTCCAGGACAATTATTGTTAGGTGGTTTATAACAGCCATTACCTCTCCATTTAACCCTAGAGGTGTTTGTGATAACAAAACAGCACTGTCTGAGAATTTCTACCCATATATTGTTAAGTTTTTGTCATATAGCTTTTTACCCTTCCGGAGACCCCACATCTGTCCCCACCTTCCCCCAGACAGCACCACTTGAAGCAACATCCCATTGTGTTAGAGAGAAAAGGAAGTGCAAAAGAAGAAGGAAACCACTTTGGTTCTCAAACACAGTAGCAGAAAAGGTCAAAGCCAAAAGGCTGGCCTTCAGGAAATATAAGGGAACACAGTGGGATGAAGATAGGGAGGTATACCAAACTTCCCTAAGGGAAGCAGGGCAGCCAGTAAGGCAGGCAAAGGCCCAAACCGAGGAAACACGAGCACGAACAGTAAAAGAAGGTGACAAGACTTTCTATTGATATATTAGTGAAAGGAGAAAGTCCAGAGGGGGTATTGCTGACATCAAAGGGGATAAGGGGGTATGTGAGGAGGAGGGCCATGTAAAAGCATCTATCCTAAATAGATACTTCTGCTCAGTATTTACTGAAGAGAAGGTAGGGCAGGGCCCACAGCTCAGCACCATGGACACAGGGGAGGGAGGTGTGCACTAGTCCCTTCACAAAAGAAAGGGTCCTACAAGAGCTCGATAAGCTCAGGGTGGACAAGACAATGAGACCTGATGGCATACATCCCAGGGCACTAAAGGAGCTAAGGGTGGAACTAGCAGAGCCATTAGCAGAACTGTTTAGTGAGTCTCTGAGCACAGGAGAGGTCCCAGAAGACTGGAGAAGGGCACATGTGATCCCACTCCACAAGAGTGGTAGCAGGGAGGAGGCAGGGAACTACAGACCAGTCAGCCTTACCTCAGTAGTTGGAAAGATTATGGAGGCATTTCTTAAGGAAAGGATAGTGCAACACCTGGAATCCATAGGCGCACAGGATCCAAGACAGCATGGGTTTACAAAAGAAGGTCCTGTCAAACTAATCTCAGATTTCTTTGACTGGGTAACCAGAGTGGTGGACCAAGGGGGAGCAGTTGATGTCGCCTACCTTGACTTCAGCAAAGCTTTCAATACTGTTCCACATAGAAGATTGATTAATAAGCTGGGTAGGCTCAGGGTGGGTCAGGCGTTGGTCAACTGGGTGGCAAACTGGTTGACGGACAGAAAACAAGAGAGTGGTGGTAAGACGGTATACAGTCAGAAGAGATGCAAGTCACAAGTGGGGTACCTCAGGGATCAGTCCTGGGGCCAGTCCTCTTCAATATCTTCATCAGTGACATTGCAGATGGACTGGAGGGTAAGGTTTGTCTGTTTGAGATGACACCAAGATCTGCAACAGAGTAGATGATCCAGATGGGGTGGGCAGAATGAGAAGAGATCTGGATAAACTAGCATAATGGTCGGAAGAGTGGCAACTGGGGTTTAACGCAAAGAAGTGCAAGATCATGCACATAGGGAAGAGAAACCCTGAAGCCACCTATAGGCTGGGAGGGGAGTTGCTGGCAGTCACAAGGGAAGAAAGAGACTTGAGTATCTTCATCATCGATGACCTGAAATCATCCAAGCAGACCACTAAAACAGTAGGTAAGGCTAGGGGGGTGTTCGGGTGTATTAGTAGAGGTATCACAAGTTGTAAGAGGGAGGTAATAATCCCTCTTTACAAGACACTGGTTAGGCCCCTTCTGGAGTACTGTGTGCAGTACTGGAGGCACACCTTCACAAGGACATTAACCAAACTGAGGCAGTCCAGAGAAGGGCAACCAAAATGGTGCAGGGACTGCACCAGAAAACATATGAGGATAGATTAATGGATATATATATATATATATATATATATCCTAGAGCAAAGGAGGAAGAGAGGTGATATGATCAAAACATTCTAACACCTTAAGGGCATTAACAAGGTGAAAGAGTCTAACATGTTTCAATATAAGAAAAATAGCAGGACAAGAGGACACAGCATGAAATTAGAGGGAGGTCAATTAAGGGGTAATGTGAGGAAGTTCTTTTTCACAGAAAGGGTGGTAGATGCATGGAACAGCCTACCTCAGGAAATGGTGGATATGAATACAGTGCAGGGCTTCAAACAGGCATGGGATAGGCGTAAGGAAGCAATACAGATGAGTATGAATAGATAGGCCACTGACGGAGCAAAGGCCAATGGCACATTCATAAGGTAGAAAAAGAAATGGGCAGACTGGATGGGCCTTGTGGTCCTTATCTGCTATCAACTTCTATGTTTTTATGTTACCTTCTCTGGACCTGTATCACATTGGAACAGCAACAACCAGACAGCAAAATCCATTACAAACAGATTCAAAGTTATCGCTGTAAAGGTGCACATTGGCAACGGTTTCGCCGGTGTTTCCCTCATTCAAAATCAACTCTTGACTCAGAGGTTTAGGAAGTTTATGTAGGAAGTTGTGGACATGCATGCTGGATGCCATCTGGGCCCTGCCCAGGGCCGCGCCAACATCCAGCACACGGCAGACTGGCACCGGGTAGTGCAACAATGCCACACAGTGACTGACATGTGGCACAGGAACAGCAAAGAATGGCATGTGCATGCACTGGACAGTGTTCTGGGACATGCAGACATGCCCCGCACAGTGTGTGACACCTGCCACCACTCACACCACTCACTCAGGCTCAGCATGTGTCCCTGTGTGGGCATCAGGAGGCACCCGTGGACCTGTACAGCCACAGCAGCTAGGGATCAACACACATAGGAGCCAGGTGCACAGCATAGATGCAACACGATACCAGGACAATGGTCCAGGTGTGCATGTCTTGCAACACAGGGGCATGCACGGCATGCTGGCCATGGACCACATTGGGCAATGAACCCCCCCAAACCAGGAACATGCTGCACTGTCAGCACACTTACCTCCTGCCTGGTGTGTAACCTGCTGCAGTGTCCCGGATCCACCGGTCCCCGAGTCCCCCCATCACTGGAGCACCGCAGTGTGGCACATGGCCTCCAGACCTGCAGAGGGGACAAGAATAGAACATTACTGTGTGTAGCATGCCTGGGCAACGGCCCCCCCAGCCAGGGGCACAACAGTGAGACAATGGCCCAGTGCATGGCACAATGCATGCCATGTGCTGGCATTGCACACAGGTGCCCAACACAGCCATTGCAAAAGTGACGTATGACTCTACTGCAGCAGGTGGCAGTCATGAACGCCAACGGTGATGGCTACCCGTATGCCGGTGATGCACACCCCTGTTCTACACCCGCAAGCCCACCCAGTACCAGGCAAAGTCAGCATGCACACTGTGCTTATGTACCTGAGCATGGCACTGCCCCATGTGTCATGTGTACCTGTGCCAGTACTGCTCCCCCGACTGGCACACCAGTGCAGCATGTGAGGCAAGATGCCAACCTGGCCCACACCTGGGACAGTGACTCCACCAGCTCTTCAGACCCAAAGGGCTGGCCCTCAAGTGGGGCTACCAGGGCCACCAGGTCGACTATCTCCACCTCCCCCCAGTTCTGGGCGCAGGGTCTGGTAGCCTGGATGGGTGCAGCACATGTCATTTTCTCCAACACTGCAGCAAGTGTTGCAGTCTGCAATGCATTGTGGTGTGGTGTGTGTGTATGCATGGTACACCGGATGCGTGATATGCCGTCCATGCAATGCTCCACGTGGCATGCACTTGCACCATAGGGATGCACAATAGTGGCACAATGGCGCTTTGTGGTGCACGCACGGTACAGGACATCAGGGTGGAAGCACAAGGTTATGACCTATGCACCAAACAGACGCTGACACATATATACACCATGTTGTGTGTGGTGTGCATTGCCACCACAGGGGCCATCTGCACTGCGTATCATGGTGGTCATGTGTGGTCCATGTACACCTCGCAAGTGAGCGATATGCAGGAACATGCATGGTGCGTCGGCCATGACATCACGCTTCCGTGACCGCACATCCCTGTGACGAAAAGTACTATCGCACATGTGCATAAACTGCACCGTGCAGAGATGAGTCGCCCCAATAGACGCACGATGTGGAATAAGATGGGCCAGGCTCAAGTTTGTAATATTCAGCCTGCATATGAAAATTACCTCGTTGCCCAATTTTGGCCCAAATCAGCACATTTACATCCCATTACAGGCAGGCCTGCCCCTCATTTGCATGTGCTGAGCCAAAAATGGGCCATCCTGTGCCCCAACCACCACACACACAGGTGAATGAAGGGAACTGCAACCTTGTAGGTGAGTGTTTACCTGTTGATTTCTGTCCCATTCTCTGCTGTACTGCATACAGCAGGCTCTGCTCACCCTGGCACAGCTGCATGGCCTGTGCTTATGTGTGTCTCTTGCATTCCACGGGCACCAGCATGGCAGCCAAGGAGGGGAAGAAGAGGAGGCAGATCAATTTTAAGAAGAATGAACTGCAGGCCCTCCTAGAAGCCTACCTCATGCATGAAGACTTGTTTACTCACAAGAGCGGCAACCAGCAGGAGAGGGCCCAGGGATGGGATGAGGTTGCGGAGGCAGTCAATGCCCATGAGGTGTTCAATTGGACACCCCATGAATATATAAAGTGGATGAACAGTGAGCACACCAGGGCCAAAAAGCGGCTTGCCACACTTAAGGCATCCCAGTGGGCCATGGGGGGCCATACACAGTGCCTACCCAAATGGTATGGGAGGTGCTGTTGGCCAGTACACTGAACCACACCACAGTTGAGTGAGTCCCAGGTGATGGATTTGATACAGGAGGTGAGCCGGTGCTACACTGTGAGTATGCATATGGTGGGTAGCAGTGGGGTCTGTGCATGTGTGCCATGGTATTGCATGCCAGTCCATGCATGCCATGGCACTGTGTACCCAGGGAACACTGTCCAAGCCCTGCCATATGTCAGCAATGTTGCTGGCAGTCATGCACAGTAGCAGGTTGTGTCACAATAAATGTTCAGGGTGGCACCTTGTGGTCATCAAGCCTGCCAGGCAGCCTGCTGCATGTGCCAGGGATGGGACATGGGGACATTTGGTGGTGTGTGCATGGCCAGCCATGATGCTTCATCGTGGCACACAAAAGGCCACCTGGCGGGGGGACCTCACCTGGTGAGCGACTGGTGGGCACATGTGGCAGTGTCCAACAGTGTCCCCTGTGGGTACGCACACACACATACACACACACATATACATTCCAGAGTGACTCACACATGCCAGGCATGTGTGTGACACATGTGTTCCAACATACACCCATGGGCCCAGTGGCAACACCGGCAGCAACGTGGCACACAGGGGCACCACATGTGTGCACATGTCACGCACCTACATAGACAACATTCACTGACCATGCACATCATTCCTCTATTACAGCTCCAACATGCCTCAGGGCTGTCACCGAGTCCAGGAACACAGCAGCCATACAGGAGGTGGATAAACCAAGGGCCTCCATGTCCACTACATTCATGGCTGCTGTGGAGGGGGATGCCGCCCTTGATCTGGGGGTCATACTAGGGCTGGTTGATCACGTCCCCCTGCCCAATCTGCTGTCACTGGATGATCTCAAGGTTCTGGCTTTGACCACGGATGATGATGATGATGCTGATAATAAAACACAGCTGGAGGGCACCAGTACACACACAGCAACTGCCCACAGTGATCCGGTTGCCAACAAGACAGTGGTGAGCAGTGTCTCCCATCCTGGGTCCTCACATACACCTCCCCAGGCACACCACATGCTGGCTGCTGCTGTACTGGCTGTGGCTTGCCAGGGCTGCAGTGCCACTGCGGGGACTGGGGGTGGTGCCACCATTCTGCAGGGCATGGTACAGTGGCTGCATGAAGAGGCACACAGCATTGACATGCCAGGGCCTGCAGTGTCTACATGTGCACAGTCCCTGGTCCAACAGTAGATTGTTGTGCAATGTCTGGAGTCCGCGGATGTGGCAAAGCAGCCTGGTACACCCCAGCCCATCAGCGCCACCCCCACAGGCCATGTCCCCCACTGACAGGCTTGATGAGCACGCGCAGCTTCTGTGGAGCTCCATGGAAGCTCAGGTCTTTCTCCGGGAGACTATACATGGCCTGCAGGTGCAGGTGGATCACATGGATGAACATGAAGCTGCAAGGCATGCACAAGTCATGGCCAAGATACACCATCTGCGCTAGGACATGGTTGTGGAGATGCGCCTCATGTGAGTGGACATGACCACTGGCCTCAACTGGACTGCACAGGCCATTGAGGTGGGTTGTGCTGCCCTGGCATCTTGTGGTCACAGCAGTACCCACTGCACAACAGGCAGTGCCACAAGCACTCCCACACTATGGTAGCATGTGACCACAGTGCTTCAGACGCCACCCCCTGCAACATTGCTCACCAACACACCCAGATCTGTGCAGTTGTTCAGGACCCCCATGTGCGCTCGGTCATGGTCGCATGTGTCTAATCCCTCGGGGGCTGAGGATTCACCTCTTGCAGTGGTTGACCCCCCACAGGTGGTAACCATGCCTGTGCAGGGCCATACACGTGTCCACGGTGGCCACCGTGGTGGGCACTGATGCATGCCTGGCATCACTGGCCTGGACCATGTGCCCTTTGGCAGCTGCTGTGACCTCTTCCAAGTGAATCCCAGGCCCATCAGTGGTGCCTATTGCACACGCACAGGCCTGTGGTGTCCTGTCCACACTGTCCATGTGGCATCCGGAACATGGGTGTGGGGCATGGTGCCATGTTGTGTGGCATGGGTGTGATGAGTCCATCCAATGTCATCCACTGTATGTGTGTGCCAGCAATGTCCTCTGATCCATGCCATATTGACATATGCACCTGCACATCCCCTGTCCCGTGTGACAGTACGGTGTGTGCCCATGACTACCCCTGTGTACCTGTCTGTGCTACGCCTTGCATCAATGTGGTGGCCACTCACCTGGTCATGGTGCCTCATTGTGACACTGCTGTGTGTGTGTGTGTGTGTGTGTGTGTGTGTGTGTGTGTGTGTGTGTATGGCCAACCAGTCTGGTCCCTATTGTACTCACCTGCAGTCAATGAAGTGCTCCTCAATGATGGTGGCCCTGTGACGCCGTGCCCTGGTGGCCATCCGTGGGTCCCTCCTCTTCAGCCGTTCAAACTCAACCCCGGCCTGTGGTCCCTCATCCTTCGAACTATCATCCTCTTTGGCCTGGACAAGTATTCCATGGTCAATGGCCATGTTGTGGAGCATGCAACAGGTCGGGAGTATGCCACAGACATTCTGTGGGCGATACTGTAGGGCACCACCAGACCTGTTCAGGCATCTGAACCACATCTTGAGCATGCTGAACACATGCTCGATGATGTTGCATGTCCTGATGTGTGCCTCATTATACCATTCCTCAGCCTCTGATGAGGGACGCAATATGGGGTGAGCAGCCAGGGGCTCAGTGGATAGGCGCTGCCACCTGTGGGCCAGTAATGAGATACGTTAGTGTACAGTCTGTGTACACTATCCCCTGCTGGCAACCCTGGCCCCTGTCTACCACCTGTGCCACACTGCCCTGCTGCCCTGACACTGCCCACCCCCACCCTGCCACACCTCCCTGTACCCTCGCTGTAGCGGAGTTTGCTACTCTGCCTGCCTGGCATGCAAGCACACTGCCCTATGTTGCACAGCCTGTTGGTTGCACTTGCACTCCCATTCCTTCTCCGGTGCTCAGGCCAGCACCAGGCACTTTCCCCACTACGGTGCATGTGTCACCACATGCTCAATCACTATGCTGGCTGTCTTGCCCCAGCCACACTGCACACCTCACATTCTCCCACCTCAACCATGGTCCCCTGTCTGTGGGTCCCACTATCACCATTCAACCCCCTCACATTGTTGTCTCTGCCTGTTGGACACTGCATGGACCCTGCCCCCCCCGAACTGCCACCTGATGTGCTGCAGGCCTCAGTCTGGCCTCCTCCAGCATAGGGTATGCCCCACTCACCCACTAGGTGACTGCTGGGTATGTTCCCAGACTCAAAACAGTAGCACAGGGCTGAACAATGCCAGATGTAGGCATCATGTGCACTCCCAGGTTGGGTTGCACAGACATCAATGATGCGCCCTTTGGCATTGCACACCTCCTGGCAGTTGATGGAATGGTAGCCCTTCTGATTCATAGATACATCCCCCCGTTGGGGCCAGGTGGTGCCCTGATAGCCACATGGGTGCAGTCTATGATCCCTAGCATGCATGACATGTGTGCCACCCTGTGGAAGTGCTGCATTGTTTCTGTCCACTCTGCATGTGTGCTTGAGAATGTTATGAACTCCGAAGCATGGTGCAGAAGAGCAGTGAGGCACTGTGTGAGAAGATGGGATGTGGCAGATTGTGTGATACCTCTGGTGTCGCCCACAGGTATCTCGAAGGTTCCCGTGGCAAGCAGGCACAGTGCAGCTGTCACCTTTGTCTCCACTGATATGGCATGACTCATTGGTGTTGGTGCCTGCAGCTCATCATGTAGCATCTCACAGAGCTGCCTCAACATTGCCCTATTGAGATGGTACTGGACCACTATCTCCAAATCACTCAGCTGTTTGAAGCTGATATGGGCACGGTACCATCTGTGGGGGCATACCACCTACAGGACCTTCCACACCCCTGTTGTTCCTCCAGTCTCCTCACTCCCCACATGACAGCCTCCATGACAAAAGCACTGGTGTCCATTGCTGTTGCTGCTGCTATTCTCCGTCCAACCTCTGGGTGGCTTGCAACGTTAGGCATGCTTCTTTTATACCTAACTTTGGGCAGCGCATCTTAGAGATGCACTGCACATGCACCGCCAATTTTTGCTGAATATACCACTGCACGGCATATTCATGGAAACACCCCCTGTATATGTGCTGCATGCATTAACTTTGCACCGTGGTGCATCCAGAGATGCGCGATGCATCTAGCCCTTTTGAATATTACTGTTCCGCTACATTTTTTATGCTGGGGAGCACATCTCCTACTTACATCATGCATCTCTTTTGAATATGTGGGCCTTCATGTAGATGTTAATAAAAGGGATGCTATTGGAAATCTATGCTGAGTATAAACAAAATATTATAAATAAATAACATAAAAATATAACATAAATGGGAAAAGTATAATAATTACGGGGATGGTCATTGGAGGGTGGCAGGCACCACTAGACACCAGGGAAAAATAACATAAAAATAGTACACAAAAATGTTCATATGGATGTAAATATCAGTTCATATGAAAATTTTAATTGGAATGAAAATATATGCAAATTTTATAAGAATGAAAAACTCATATGAAAAATTGCATTTGAATGGAAATATCATACGGAAATGTTTGTATGAGTGAAAAACTCATATGAAAAGTTTTGTTTGAATGGAAATATCACAGAATAATTTTTGTATGAATGAAAATATCATTGTGTGACCGAAAATATCATATGAAAATGTTCATATGAACAAAAATATCAAAATCCTTTTTTGCTTCGGACATATGAAAAAAGTGGAAGCGAGTCATGAAAAAGGATGCAAAAATGAAAAAAACTCTCTTATGGGACATTTTTCCATCAGTTACAGTAAGTGCAGAATCCGTCTAACAGGGTCCCAATGACCAACATACATGTGTTGGTCTCTCTCTACAATGCCATTTTTGTGGGTTCTGAAATTTTTTTCTCTAAAACTGAAAAACAATGTGGCAGCAAACAAAACAGGATGTTTCCCTCATGAAAAGGATTGGCCCCATATGAAAAAAGACTTTTGTTTCATTTTCATACAGCTATCTTGAAACACTTAGCGTGCTCAGAATCAAAATTAAAAAATTAATAACTCTGATACGTAATAATATTTTTTCACCAAACCAGCCAAAGGCACTACTGGGGTGGTAGGCCCTTTTCACCAAGAAAATTTCAGACCAAAATTCCAAACTGTCTGGGTGCTACGGCCCAACAAAAAAAACAGCAAAAAAAAATCACTTTTTTACTATCCGGATCTCTGAATCCACACATCCAACTGAAACATAAATTAGCACGTCACAAGATTTATCTCACAAGACTGTGCATGCAAAGTTTTATGCAAATCTGTCTAATGGTTACAAAGTTATTAAACTGCAAAATTTGGGATTTAACGTTAAAGTGCCTACTCAACCCTAACTGTAGTGATGCGACTACACCCCTATAATTTATATATATATACATACATAAATACAACAGGGAGTTGTGAATACATGATTTATTTTCATGAGTGCTGTTTGACCTTTGGTAACCTCATGAGTGGCATAAGCCATGAGTGATTTACCCAAGGTCAAACAGCACGAGTGACAATAAAGCATATATTCCACAAGGTCTCTGTTGTGTATTTAACTTATACAATAAGCAGGGACCTTGTGGGTTGGGGTAATTCATTGTTATTATTTTAATATTTTGGAAAAAAATTATAAAACATTTGTGGTTTATTTTTACTAAAAGTGCTGTTGCGCTTGTAATGTTGGTGGTTGGTAGGTAGGTTGCTAGGGAATTAGGTATGAGGACATTGTACGATGGCTGAGACGTCTTTGTTGATTGATGTGTTTCGTGTATGTGGTCGGGCAATTATGACAAAAAAACATGGCAGCTTTGGTTCTCTGTTATGGAGAACGTGGTTTTATATGTAGTTGCCATGTGTTTCTTGGGGGGGTAAATTGTCTGGTTAATCCTGTATTTGGCTGTGGGATTTGGCTTTGCTCTGCTTTCAGCAAGTTCAGCGGCGATTCTGTCTGGGGCAGAGAGCAAGGAAGATGTACAGGAGCAGAGAGTGAGCACTGACGACTGCGGGAATGCTGTGAGGAGAGAAACAGAAATATTTTTACACAAAGTTACTATTTTGTTTGCTCTACCTGGGAAAGTAAATTGTTCTGCGAACTGAGGAGAGGTGTGGTAGGAATGAGGATTTGTGACGGGTGCAAAGGAAAGAGAATTTTTGATGGGCTGTGTGACTTTGTAGGGAAAACAGACTCAAAGAGGAATTGGGGGGGGCTCAATGTTCTAGTTCCGGCAGTAAGGGGGTGATGATTGGTGGCAAAGTGTTAAATAAATACATTTCACTGACGTTAGGGTTTTTAAATAAATGGTGGGTTCTGAGATTTATTTAACACCAGTGAGAATAAACTCATTTATTTAACTGCATTTGTGTCCACTCCTATTGCATAAATATATCTATATCACATGTGTATTGATAAACAGCAAGATAAAAAGTGTTATCTTGACCCAAAATAATAAGATAAATGAAGATAGTCATTAAGCATGTTCAGAAATTTATTCTCACATGAGATGCCATTTATCTTGTGATTAATTCTTGAGTTTATGTTACTGATTATTTGTTCTTATCATGAGCCATTGAACAGAGGGGTACAGTTTACATTTAGTCCTTTTTCCATTTGTAACTCTTCATCATTTTTATCATGATACCACCTAGACATATGTTGTATAAATGTGTTATATAAATTGATTTTGACATGGCTTGACTTAAGATCTGATTCTTATCTTTTCGTGAGGGTATTGGTCTATTGCTATCTCATTCATGGCTTTGTGACTCTTGAGATAATAACAGACCAATACTCTCTCATGAAGATAAAAAATATATCTTAAGTCAGACCATGTCATGTCCCTAGATAGATAGATAGATAGATAGATAGATAGATAGATAGATAGATACATGTATATATGTAATAGATAACCCACTCTTAGGTGCGGGTTGTGTTTCGACATACACACTCAGTGTGCTGCTAGGCGCATAAGGTCAGAAGCTGAGTGTGTCAACCACCCAAGGTGTACGATATCAGAGCATGACAGCACACCATAGAGTGGATTATCTACCTTATAAAATGGCAAAATTATTTTAGGGGGATAAAAGTGCAGGTGTGCAGTCGTGCTCTGATATACACAAGGTCACGTGATGATGATTGTCCACTAGATGAGCTTCGATTTTCCTGCCCATTTTATAAATATATATATATATATATATATATATATATATATATATATATATATATATATACATATATACACATATACATGTAACCCTAGATGGCGCTATCCCAGGGGCTACTACCCCTGCCTGATTTGCCACTAACAGGTTGAGGGGCCTGATCCAATGGCGGGTGCCTCCACCCAGAGGTCAGGGTTTGCAATAGTTAAACTAACTTGGTCACAGCCTCTGGGACACTGCAACCCCTTTCTTCCCACTAGTGGCCCACACAATATATCAGAATTACCTTCACAGTATACACTTACCCCCAGGTCTGGTTCCGGCACTGGGACCTCCTGTGAAATGAGATACAGTGCAACAATCACAGTACAGTACTTTAACATAGACAAAACCTCAGGCAGTATAACTTTGCTGAAACAAGCAGCTCTGATTTATTTAGGGGATATAACAAGGACAGGGGAAATCAGGTTAATTAGCTTATCACTCTAATAATCTACCTATGGCTCTGTGCACAGGCCTATCCCTATCAGTTACTGTCCCTGGGTATCAAGCCCTAGTGGCTAGTCCAAACCGTGGCAGCTGGTAGGGCCCTTTCACACAGAGAAAAGGAGAATTAAACAGTCAGCAGTACAGTAATTCCATTTGGATTTAATGTGGCAATTCAACAGGGAGCAACCCTGAATTAGTACTCACAACCTCCAAATAAGATAGGGTCCTTCAATGTCAGCAGGGCTCACTTGAGGTACACAAACCTCTTCACACATCCATATAAAAGAAAGCACTATACCAGGCAGGCTGCATCTGTATCCCGATCGCAATTACTGCACAATACCCGGGAGAACACACAGCAGATTCAGTTCCTGACAGACCGAGTGCAATTTTCAGCAATTCTTCCAGTCTTCTACAGGGTGAGCCTGGTTTCTACTCTTCAGAGATCCTTTGATTCTTTTCACAGGACGGATTCAGTCCTAACAAGCTGTTACACAAGCTGCAGACCGGAACTCTGGGCCTTACACACGTTTTTGACTAAAACTGCACACTGAAAAACACAGGGCTCCTTCCTTCTTCACTGCCAAAGCTCAACTGAAACTCCAACCCGACAAACCGGCACTTCCTTTGAGTTCCTCCCAGTTCTTGACTGGATTGGCTGTCACTCACAATAGACTGCTGCTGTTGGTCCAAAAAGGTGCTGAAGTCTAAACTACATCTCCCAGAGTCACTGCTCATACAATCCTCTTGTGGCTGGCTCAGATTATGAGTCCAAGTTCTGATTCGTCCAAGGCACCATTTTAGAGCTAGCTTACCCCACACTGATTGGTCCAGTTCAGCAGTTCAAAACTAGAATGGGGAACTAGCAGACACAGTTCTGACTGCAAAGAAAGCAGGTTAGACAAACTGTAATTTCATTATTACTCTAAATAATTTCTGGCAAACAGTTACATCTTTCAGATAGGTTCCTTTAAGCTCCTAGTGACTGCAAAATGAAGTGAATTGGCAGCAGCTCGAGTGGTACTCAGAGAAGCACAGTCCCCCATACAAACTAATTATGTCTGCAAGCAGACAGCTCTTAAAGAGACAGTACCAGAGGCTCTAAAACACTCACTGATAAATGGCTTAAATGCCAAACACCATTCAGGCTTGGAGCATTCAAGCAAGCTCCTGGAAGTCTTTTGGGAACCCCCATTTGCAGGGGTGTTACACCCTTCCTGGCCTGGGAAAGCTTGACGTCCGCGTCAAGCAAGTACCCCCATAGGTTTCAACTGCAACCATATACATTTGCATTAGGCTCACACATGTAATCATCAGTCAATATATCATTTTACCAAGAACACATTTCTGAAACATTGCAGTACGTCACTCTTTACACAGTATTACATACACATTGTACCATAACTCAAGTTATTACCTCTTGTACATGAAACCTGAAGAGAGGGGGCCCTTCCCTATCAGTTACCTTGGGGCTGGATGGGGCAAGGGCACCATACTTAGAGGGCAACACAAGTAACTTGGAGTTAGCACTGATGCTCAGTTTGGGCAATGAGCTCGGGGACACATACACTCCTTTATGGACAACATTGAGAGGCAAGTCCACAGGCCTCCCAAGTGAATCATAACTGAGGTGCACCACAGGCTTTACAGCTCGACCAGTCTTTCTAGGGGGAACTGTTATAGTCTCTGCACTCTGAGCCCATTTTCAGCATTGTCCTCACTTGTCAGGGAGTCTCCATGGGGGTAGAGAGGCTAGAACTTGGGGCACTTTCAGCTCCAGGAGTTACAGTTTCTGAGTCCACAACATTTGGCTCGCATGGAGAGCTTCGGACACTGGCAGTGGACTGTCAGGGCACTCAAAATACTCTTCTTGTTCGGGTGTATCACCAGTCTGCCCTAATCTATCATTTTCCTCCCTGAAAGCTCAAACAGTTCAGCCATGCACAATGATTCCATTTCATCTGATCTGATGCTTTGCACTTCACTTTCTGGGAGCATTGGCTCCAGGGATGAAGCTGGGGCTTAGACAGTCCAGAAGGCCCAGCTTTGTCTCCAGTATTGACTAGGGGATTGCCTGAAACAATTGACTCAGTTAGTAAGAAGGATAGTATTCAAAGTCACTCTCACTTTCTTCCGATATGGACTGACAGTCATGCTCAACTGGGACTTGTGGAGGGGAACACTTTAACTTTGCTTCTGTAGGTGCAGACTTTCTTGATCTTTTCTTAGCAGCAGCTCTAGTCACTGGTCCAGAGGGGCATCTTCTAGGGGCTCAGACTCAATTAAGATTTGTCCAATGGGCAGTAAATGATTTCTATGCATTGTTTTTACATCTTTGAATTATTCTCAGGCCTTACTTTGTACACTGGCAGATCATCTAGTTTGCCCACTACAATGTGAGGGAGATGGTGCCATCTGTCAGCAATCTTGTGCTTGCCATGCAATCCCAGATTTCTTAGCAATACCGATCTCCCTCCTGGAGTTCCTGTGCTTTCACCTTTTTATCATACCTTTCTTTGTTGGCCAGATTTCTTTTGGCAGCCATGGTTTGAGCCAGTTGTACGCATGAGTTAGCTGGGCCTTTAACTTTGCACATACTGTAAATAGTTGTCAGCTTGAACCCCATCAGAGAGACCCCAAAACACACATCTACTGGTAGTCGAGCTTCTCTTCCAAACATCAGGGTAGGGAGAATCCAGTGGCATCACTTTTGTGCAGTTATAAGCATGTACCAGGGTGCTAATTTGTTGGCTCCATCTAGGCTTGTCCTTTGGGTGCAGGGTGCCTAGCATATCTAGCAAAGTGCGGTTGAAACGTTCAGGCTGTGGGTCCCCTGGGGTGGTAAGGAGTGGTTCTGGACTTTAGCACTCCCACAGAGAAAGCAACTCTTTGATGAGACGACTCTCAAAGTCTCTCCTTGATCAGAATGGATTCTTTGTGGAGCCCCATAGTGAACAAAAAGTTTTCTACAAGTACTTTGGCCACAGTGGAGGCTTTCTGGTCTTTGGTGGGAAAGCTTGGGCATATCTCGTGAAATGGTCAGTGACCACCAGCACATTACTGATATTTCTTTGATCTGACTCCAAACTTAGAAAATCAATACAGACCAGCTCCATGGGTGCACTGGTGGTGATGTTAACAAGGGGCAGCCCTCTGGGGCAAAGCTTTCCTCTGTAAGCAGCGACTACAAGGTTCGAATGTGTTGCTCCACATCAGCCCCATCTTAGGCCAATAGAATCTGGATCTCACCAAGTCAAGTGTTCTGTCTATACCAAGGTGCCCCATGTGGTTGTGCAAGGACCTCAGTACTGAGTCTCGAAAGGCAGTGGGCAGCACTAGTTGTTGTTTGTCCACTTGTCCCCTCGTCTACTGTTTCTCTGTATAACAGTTTATTGATCAGTTTCAACTTAGGACCTTCTTTGTATAACAGTGCAGTTCTCAAATCAGTGGAGCGAATTTGGACACATCTTTTCCTGCATAGAGGGCTTCTAAAGCTGCTTTGATCATGGGATCGCGGGATTGAGCCCCCGAATACTGTCATTGTCCAGCTGAGGCAGTGCACCAATGTCTATTGCAGAAAAGTGGCAATAAGCAGCAGGTATGCAATTCTCAGAGGCTCCCAAGCAATCCACCATGCAGTCCACTGCGTCCTGTGGACATTGTTCCTCCTGTCAAACTTCGGCAGAGTGCCCGAATGTCAGGTTCTGCCAATCGGACCCAATCATTCTGGGAACAGGCCTCCGGAGAGAGCATCAGCATCTATGTGGTTCAGACCTGCTCGGTATTCGAGAGCATAGTCATATGTAGATAATGCAGAAAGCCACCTATGGCCAGTGGCATCCAACAGCTGAGGTCTGCACAGGTCAAAGGATTATTGTCAGTTTTTACTAGTATTTTAGCCCCATACAAGTACTCATGGAATTGGTCAACAATAGCCACTTCAAAGCTAGGAACTCTAACTTATGTACAGGATAGTTCTTTTCGGATGGGGTCAGGCTTCTACTGGCAAAGGCCACTGGTCTCAGGCCATTCTCGTGCTCTTGGTACAACACAGCCCCCAACCCTTGCAAGCTAGCATCAGTGTGCAGGACGTAAGGTTTTCTTGGATCGGCATAGGCCAGCACTGGAGCATGGGTAAGTTGATATATGATCTCATGAAAAGCAGTCTCACAATCAGGAGTCCAGCGGGCCCCAAATACTTCACTCGGATGAAAATACACTCTTTCAGTCTTGAGGGACCTGACTTTGGTATTTTTGTGGGTTGGGGATACCCTTGAGTAAGGTTAAGTAAAGGGCGGATCACTCTTGAATAGTCCTTGATGAAGCGATAATAACCACAGAATCCCAGGAATCTTTGCAGTTCTTTTAGATTTTGGGCTGTGGCCAGGTGGTCAAGGCCTCAACTTTACTTGGGTCGGTCTCTATTCCTCGGTGGATACTATGTGTCCCACATACTTTACTGATGTTTGAAAGAATTGACACTTATCAATGGACAGTTTAAGGCCAAAGTCCTCCAGTCGGTCCAATACCTTAAATAATCTGCCTCATGTTCCTCCAGTGAGCTGCCAAACACAATAACATCATCTAGGTATACCAGGCACTCTAGTAAGTTCATGTCCCCACTGCACGCTCCATCAAACGTTGAAAAGTGGCTGGGGCACACAAATCCCTTGAGGCATCCTCATGAATTCATAGAAGCCAAGCGGACAGATAAAGGCTGTCTTTTCACGGTCCTCTGGGGCCATCGGGATCTGATAGTACTCCCTGGAGATCCAGCACAGAGAACCACTTGCTCCGCTTAGGCAGTCCAAAGCATCCTGAATGCGGGCATTGTGTACTGATCAGGATAGTCCGCCGGTTTAAGGTGCGATAATCCACACACATCCTTACTGTTCCATTCTTTTTCCTCACTACCACAATGGGGGAAGCATAAGGGCTTCTGGATTCTTGTATTACACCAGCAGCTAACATCTCTTGCAGATGCCGTCTCACATCATCTATGTCAGCAGGTGCCAGGCGCCGAGACCTCTCACGAAATGGTCTTTCGTCATGCAGCCGGATATTGTGCTCAGCTCCTTGCACGCATCCTACATCCCATTCCTTTAAAGAAAACACCTGGTCTCTCTGGGCAAGCTTCTCACTGATCTTCACTTTCCATTCAGCTGGCAGCGGGAGTCGCGAAATCAAACAAGTCAGGCGTTACTCTGTCATTCTTCCTTGAACTCTTGCTGCTGGGTAGCACTGCAGTGTCTGCACAATGCACATTAGCCAGGATGCAACCTCTGTTTACTCGAATGTCTCTTTCAGACACATTATGAACTTGGACCATTACCCTTCTGGCATAAGCATGGGCTCTAGCGGGCAAAATACTAGGCTTGACCAGCAGTCCTCTGGCAATTTTCCATCGCCTGGTGCATCCAACATTAATATTTTATTCTTAACATCCTTTCTGATACGGACCTCTCCCTGTAAGGTACACTGGGCATTTGGCGCCAGGATCAGAGACTCAGGATCCTTCTTCCATACAATTCGACCGGTTCCTCTGGTTCTGTTTTTTCAGCATCTCTCTGTGCCTCATAGGCCTTCTTAATTAAAGCGGAACTCTTAAAGCTCTACTAGTCTTTGACCCCTGTTTTCATAACACAACTGTGCCAGCCTTCCGAACATATGAGCATTTGTTCCAATCAACAAAGGGACACCATCATACAGTCCAGTGGGGGACACACTAAGGCTAGGGTCTCTACTTGTTCGGCCACCCAGCCACGGAGGTGGGGAAAGACAGCCAAATTTGGATATACCGGAATAGGGGTAGGCCTTCTCACTTAACCCCATACATGCAGTCCTTCTAATGGTTGTAAGGGTATGTCTGACAAATGCTTCTGATACCAATCTTGGAACATAATTGTCACTTGGGAGCCACTGTCTAATATAGCTCTTGTAGACACTCTGTTCACCTTTACAGTGGTCTCCATGGAGGACCCACTATTCTGGACCAGTCTGGAGAGGCGGTAGTGGGGGCCTGGGCAACTGACCTTGCCACAAAAGGACGTGAATTAGCATTTTTGGTGCCCTCACTGGGATCGTCGTGCACCTCTTAACCACTGATTTCTTCTCCAAGCCTCCTTGTAGCCTATATGCAACTTTGTCAGTGTCTTTTGGGACTGGCATTCCTTTCATGTGCCCATCTTTCCCACAATTATAGCAAAAATACTTTCTGGAGTTTGAGCTGGCCGAGGCGCCACACTGGGAGCCAGGGCGGGGGTTATTAACTGGAAACCTTGGTGCCATCTCTGTCTGCGGCGTGATAAGCATTTGGAGACATCTCGTCAGTTTCTCCACTTCCATGGTCAAGGAATCGAGTTCGGAGCTGTTATCAGCAGGAGATACATGGGTGGGTACCCCCACCCCCATAGCAGATGCAGTCGGATATAGGTCAGGGCCCGTACTTGCAGGCGTGGCCTTCATAAAGGGACTGTTTTTGAATTCCCGGATCTCTCTCAACAGTTCGCCCCATTGTGACATATCTTTTTCCTTGTCAGAGCACTCATTGACTGCCAACCTCTGCCCCTGAACTTCACTTGATGGGTCACCCTCAGTCACTCGGGTCGTAGCCGCAGCTATTGGTGCAGGTCCCTCCCGAGGTCGTCTTTTCTCAACTCCTCGAATTTCTCTCATTAACTCATCATAGGAGGGTGGGATTCCAGTCGATCTGAGGCGTAACTGAAGCAACAGCAGTTCTGAGAAGGGGCAGACTTAAGGATCCTGTCCAGCCTGGTTCGGTCCAGTTCAATCGCTGGCAAACTACCTTTTCTGAGGCATTCTTGCAACAATTTTCCAGCCGAGATACATACACAGACAACAACTCCCTTGGTACTGTTGTGCATCTCTTACTCTCCACCATAGGTCCTCATCAGAATCTGGGCTCCCATACACATTCTCCAAGGCCTCAAGATAGGCCTGTGCAGTCGCTTCAGGGTTACTGGCCCGTTTAGCACGGATGGTAGCCAGGGCAGGACCTCGGAGGCTCTCACCAACCCTCTTTCGCTTTTCACCTTCCGAGCATTGCCATTCTAGCACTTGGGGGGCAACATAGTCTATCCAGGTCTCCCAGTCATCCTCCCCTTGGGGGTTGGGGAGGGTGCCAGAGAAGATCCTCAACCTTGTAAGAGTCATGACTAATGGCAGGTGCAGAAATAGGAGTCTGCATTGGTTCAGCCACCATTACGGGCACTGGAGCAGGATAGGGTGTTGGGGAGGAACCCCCAGGTGGCAAGAATAGTTTCTTCAAGTCCTCCACAGTTTTCCCTCCCAGCAACCATTCAGCAAATTTCTTCTCAAAAGTTTCAGATAGTGGTGGGGGCTGATTCCCCGGTCTTTACTGTCCTTAGTTATCACTCTCAAGCAGTGAGGGCTCCCTCTGGGGTAATGGTCTGTGGCACTTTGGAGCTATCTATGGGATCCTTAAACTCTACTAGGGCCAGAAAAGTGTGGGTGAGCAGATTAGCATGCCGACCCACCACCACAGGGTTTTGTAAACCTTCCACCTTGGAAAGTACTCCCTGTACAGTGTCCGTATTGATACCCAGGGGGATGTCCAGGATAAGCATAGCATTTTGGGGGTCGATCTCCTCCCCAGTACACCACTCCACCAGCCGGTGCACAGCCACTTCTGTCGGGGTACCCATTTTTTTCTTAACAGTGGTTCGTAAATATGGCCACTAGAGGACACACAATCCCAGCGGTGAGCCTCCAAGATGTAACCCCTAGATGGCTGATCCCAGGGGCTACTACCCCTGCCTGATTTGCCACTCAACAGGTTGAGGGCCTGGATCCAATGGCGGGTGCCTCCACCCAGAGGTCAGGGTTTGCAATAGTTAAACTAACTTGGTCACAGCCCTCTGGGACACTGCAACCCCCTTTCTTCCCACTAGTGGCCCACACAATATATCAGAATTACCTTCACAGTATACACTTACCCCCAGGTCTGGTTCCGCACTGGGACCTCCTGTGAAATGAGATACAGTGCAACAATCACAGTACAGTACTTTAACATAGACAAATACCTCAGGCAGTATAACTTTGCTGAAACAAGCAGCTCTGATTTATTTAGGGGGATATAACAAGGACAGGGGGAAATCAGGTTAATTAGCTTATCACTCTAATAATCTACCTATGGCTCTGTGCACAGGCCTATCCCTATCAGTTACTGTCCCTGGGTATCCAAGCCCTAGTGGCTAGTCCAAACCGTGGCAGCTGGTAGGGGCCCTTTCACACAGAGAAAAGGAGAATTAAACAGTCAGCAGTACAGTAATTCCATTTGGATTTAATGTGGCAATTCAACAGGGAGCAACCCTGAATTAGTACTCACAACCTCCAAATAAGATAGGGTCCTTCAATGTCAGCAGGGCTCACTTGAGGTACACAAACCTCTTCACACATCCATATAAAAGCACTATACCAGGCAGGCTGCATCTGTATCCCGATCGCAATTACTGCACAATACCCGGAGAACACACAGCAGATTCAGTTCCTGACAGACCGAGTGCAATTTTCAGCAATTCTTCCAGTCTTCTACAGGGTGAGCCTGGTTTCTACTCTTCAGAGATCCTTTGATTCTTTTCACAGGACGGATTCAGTCCTAACAAGCTGTTACACAAGCTGCAGACGGAACTCTGGGCCTTACACACGTTTTTGACTAAAACTGCACACTGAAAAGCACAGGGCTCCTTCCTTCTTCACTGCCAAAGCTCAACTGAAACTCCAACCGACAAAACCGGCACTTCCTTTGAGTTCCTCCCAGTTCTTGACTGGATTGGCTGTCACTCACAATAGACTGCTGCTGTTGGTCCAAAAGGTGCTGAAGTCTAAACTACATCTCCCAGAGTCACTGCTCATACAATCCTCTTGTGGCTGGCTCAGATTATGAGTCCAAGTTCTGATTCGTCCAAGGCACCATTTTAGAGCTAGCTACCCCACACTGATTGGTCCAGTTCAGCAGTTCAAAACTAGAATGGGGAACTAGCAGACACAGTTCTGACTGCAAAGAAAGCAGGTTAGACAAACTATAATTTCATTATTACTCTAAATAATTTCTGGCAAACAGTTACATCTTTCAGATAGGTTCCCTTTGCACTCCTAGTGACTGCAAAATGAAGTGAATTGGCAGCAGCTCGAGTGGTACTCAGAGAAGCACACAGTCCCCCCATACAAACTAATTATGTCTGCAAGCAGACAGCTCTTAAAGAGACAGTACCAGAGGCTCTAAAAACACTCACTGATAAATGGCTTAAATGCCAAACACCATTCAGGCTTGGAGCATTCAAGCAAGCTCCTGGAAGTCTTTTGGGAACCCCCATTTGCAGGGGGTTACATACATTATAGTGGCACATTAGTGCTACTATAGTTAGGGTTGCGTAGCCATTTCCATGTTAAACCTCAAATTTCGCACTTTAATAACTTTTGAACCATTTGTCCAATTTGCCTAAAATTTGGAAAGTACAAAGATTTATCATAGATCTCTGGATCTGGAAATTTTCGTGTCGGTCAGATGTACAGTTGCAGAACTGTAGCATGCTCAAAAAGTGAATTTTCCTCAATGTTGCAAATTCTTTGTCCACCCACAATGCACTGAAGAATGCATTTTGAGTGGGTTCATATTGGGTTGTCTACATGTGTCCTGACTTGCACTCGTGCCTTTTGAAGATCTGGTGAAAACGTAGTGCTCCATTCAAAAGTTATTGCGTTTTTTTCTGTCCCATTATAGCCTATTGGAAAATGTATATGTGCACTGCGAAAACAATCACGATCACATTTTTGATCGAGCTTGCCCAAAAATGTTGTCATGCTGCCGCCATCTTGTTTACAGTTAGCGAGAGAGAAAAAATGCTGTAATTCAAAAAATACTGCATTTTAGAACACACCAACCACTGGGTTTACCTAATCAGGCCCCAAGGAACATGCCCCTGGTTTTAGTTTTTCTCCAGCTAGTCCGGAAATATGTTTTTTTTAAATTGTTTCCATTTTTTGACCACGCAAACATTTTTGTTTGCATGCAAACAATCGAGCAAACTCTATATATGACTGTGATAACATTTTTTTGTGTGTGCTAACATTCCCGTTATAGAGATAGGAGAATTTTGCTATGTGTTGCTTTTTTTTGTCGTTTGATTGTGGCAACATGGATTGAGCTATTGGCCTAAACTTTTCAGGGTGGCAAGCCCTAGTCCCACAGATGTGCCTTTTGGTGGTTTGGTACAGAACCATTGAACAGACCCATAGTTACAGTATTGTGAAGTTCAGAAATGTTCACATAGGATAACATTGTGGCACCCGTCTCACCTTTCGGTGACTGTATCTCGAAAGCGGTTCAAGATATGGAGTTTTGATTGAAACATTTCTTAGCCCCCCCCAAGAGTGGGGCTAAGTACAGAAGTAGGTTAAGAAAGCCATGAAACTCATGACATTTGCTTTTTTTTTCTAGCTTGTACAGTTCCTGAGATATCTGCGAATTAGTGTTCCAGTTGCTCATTTTCATGGCTGTAGGCTAGTACTATGCCCTCAGAGCTAGCACTCACATTACTTTCTGGTGCCCATATCTCAGAAACAATGCAATATATGTATTGGATCAACTTATGTTGAGAGACCTACTCACTCTCATGATTACAACGACACTTGAATTTTTTTCTAGCTGCTATGGTTCCCGAGATATGGGCAAACTACTGTTATAAGGGCTTCTTGCCTTATAGGAATGCTGTATGGCTCCATACTTAAGTGTAAGTGAGAGCAGAGAGCCAGGAGGGCCCATGCACCCACAGACACATATCATTATGCACAACTGGGCAGCTTGGTGGGAGTGCAGGGCCCCCACCAACACATTCCATTTACTACTTACATTACACTTTTAAAAAAAGAAAGGAAATTCATTGCAAAAACTTTGTTAATGCATCAGTTAGGGTTGTTTCCACACTGACAAAGTGTGGAAATTCCACATGAGGCTTACTACCCCACCACCCCACCCCCACCCTCAAAACCCTAACTCCGCATTCACACACACACACACATGCAAGACACATGGAACATTGTACAACATTATACCACTCTGGCACATCTGTAAGCACAATAATCACAACACCATACTAATTTCACATAACAGTATGTAATGAAAAAACAAATACAGTATAAGAGACTATACTGCCAGCACAGTATGATGACACATTACTGCTGGTATATCTTTCTAATACGACACTTAGTCTGTACACATTTTCCAAATATTGATATATATGTGTCATAATTCAACAACTGGGTCACTGCAAGTATCACCGCTACCACATAGGCATGTGATAGCAGGACAGATACACCTGACACATACACAGTACTTTGGAGATACTACTCCGGTGGGAAACTGCCACCAGCACATGCTGTTATCCTGCTGTGTTACCCCAAATTACTCCTTAACAGTATGTTATAGTTACCTTTGCATGTTACAACTGTTGTTTTTACATCTTAGTTGTAAACTATGCTACAAGACATTACTTTTGTTACTATCACTGTTTGTTATTAGGACTGACTCACTGTATCACAAAACAAAATGTAAACATCCAATGACTGTTGCTAGGCTCATAGAAACTGTCATTTCTAATACACTATGTGTGGATAACATACTGTGAGTTTCATCAGCTGTTAACTATTGAAATATGGGTACCTGCGCCACGATTGCCCAGCATGTGTGTGTACCCCCAAGCCACTATGATGCTGCAGAACTATATACACTTGGTGGACTGTGACAATGTCTGTGTCTTGTGGAATGTTTACAGAGAAGTATGTCACTTCTGTTACCTGATCCTGCTTGTCCCAGGTTGCTTGTCTTGTCTTGCCTTGGCCCTTCCCTTGCTTGCATGTGTGTGTGGGGAACGGGGTTGGGGGGAATGCGGAGTTAGGGTTTTGAGGAGGGAGCGTGGAGGTGGGGTGGTAGGGTAGTAACCCTAATGTGGAATTTCCACACTTTTGTTGGTGTGGAAACAACCCTAACTGATGCATTAACAAAGTTTTTGCAAAGAATATACATACACATATACATACACATACACACACATACATATACATATATATATATATATATACTGTAGAACACCTTATTGTGCGCTGCTTATATTTCACTATCTATGGTCCTGAAATTGACTTTGAATTTCCTTAATTTCACTTTCTAGCCTTTGTTAATACATTATATATACAGTATACATATATTTGCTAGCTCAAATAGTGAATATAGCGAAAATAAAATGTCAGTGAATATAAGGTGTTCTACAGTATATATATATATATATATATAGATAGATAGATAGATAGATAGATAGATAGATAGATAGATAGATAGATATAGATATAGATATATATATATAGATATATAGGGGATGCATGATGGGCAGGAGTGTGATATGTGAAATATCTTCATGAGTGAACAGTGACCTCTGGATACTCACGAGTGCCGAAGGCATGAGTAAGAGTATCCAGAGGTGACTGTTCACGAGTGAAGATATTTCACATATCACACGATCTGCACTTCATGTGTGCGATTTATACAATGGGCCTTTCTAAAGGGGTTCCATGTTGCTTTCAAACTGTGTGCAAGATAGCAAAAACATCTTCCATATTCATTGGTTTTGTTTTCTTCTGTAAGGAGAATTTATTTCTTTTAGTATAGTTCAGCTGTATGAAAGTATGTTTGTTGCTTTGAGTCTGCATGGTTTGATGTATTTAGCAGTCAGTACACTTTCTTTATGTTGGCGCGCTTGTGCAGCCAACATCTTGCGGTAGTGCAGATTTGGAGGTGCGGTCACTGTTGGGCGAATGCAGGGCATGCACCACTATGTGCTTCCCTCATTCCCCAATCAGCCTGCATGCTGGAGCCACACCATGCATACATAATGTGGCGAGCACATCTAAGGAAAGGTCTGCTGCAATCCAAGCACAGTGGACCTCCCGACGTGCTCGGCCACATTGTGAGCATTGCAGCCGTGTAACTGCCGACTTCGGGGGTGCCTAATCCCCCTGCCAGCTTCCCCTGGCCCCAATGCATGTGCCGACGGGGGGAGCCCACTTCTGATTGGCATAAAGCACTCCCCCTCATTTGTTATATGCTGAGGGGAGGTGCCCAATCCCCCTTGGCTCTTGCCCCCCCGCTTTCCTTGTGTGCCGACGGGGTGCCCAGTCCCCGTCGGCATAAATTACCCCCCCTTTTGTTGTGTGTCAAGGAGGGTGCCCAATCCCTCGTTGGCTGCAGCACCCCTAAACAGTTAGGTAGCATGGGAGCCCACCCCAGTGTGCCAAATACCCTGTAAAAAGAAACTGTCCAGCAATGTTTTTTTTTTTACCCTGTGAACAAAAAACAGTCCCTCGTAGTCTCCCTACCCACCACCTGCACCCACCCACTGCGCACCCTGCCTCCCCACACCCCCCTCACCCCATACTTACCTCTGGAGCTTGGCGCAGTGATCTTCAGTGGACCGGGAACACGTCTGCACTTTTCAAAGCAGACTACTAACTGAGGAAATGCCGGTAAGCTGTATAATGGAATAAGTAGGGTTTTTTCAACTTTAATGCATACCTCGGGCATTTTTGGGACTTTTTAGACCCAATTTTCAACATGGGGTTTTTGGGACCCCTCCTCATGAATTCTGTCACTGTTATGACGTTAATCGGTCCCGAAAGGTGATTTCGCAGTCACTGCATGGAATCAGCTTTCAGGACCGATTAATGCAAGGACAGTGGCAGTGTTCATGAAGTGGGCTCTCAAAAAGCCTATGTTGCAAATTTGGTGGAAAAAATCCAAAAAATGGCTATTTTACCAGCATGCGTTGCGCAGTCGCTACGCACGCATGTAACTTCATGAATTCACAATATTTTCATGCCAGATTTTCAACATTGTCATTTTTCTACACCTCCTTGTGAACAGTACAGCTGTCATTTTTCACATCCTGGCTGAAATGTGTTTCTGCACTTCCTGCGCACAATAGCGTGCTTGCTGTGGGAAATCAGTGTTTGGCACAGATTATGAAAATGACAGTGATACTGTTCATGAGCAGAGGTCCTAAAATGCCTATGTTGAAAATGTGGTGACGATACTAAATAAAATGACTGTGTTACAAGTGTGCGTTGTGCAGTTGCTATACTGCCTATCTAACCATAGTGGCAATATTTTCATGCCAGATTTTCAAGATTGCCATTTTCTTCACTCCTCCTTGTGAACAGTATAGCTGTCATTTTTCAAATCCTGGCCAAAATGTGTTTCTGCACTTCCGGTGCACAATAGCTCGGTCGCTGTGGGAAATCAGTGTTCGGGGCAGATTACAAAAATAACAGTGACACTGTTCATGAGCAGAGGTCCTGAAATGCCTATGTTGAGAATTTGGTGACAATACTCTTTAAAATGACTGTGTTACGAGCGTGTGTTGCGCAATTGTTGGCTGTTGAAACAAACAAAAAAAAAACATTGAAAATAAAAGACTGCAATTTTGCATTATTCACCACTCTGTGTCTCAAAAACCACAAAAAGGAATCACACAACATTTTGCATGTCAAGAGACCTTCCCCTAACCACACAGCATGCCAAATGTCATGCAAATCCATTGAACTGTTGCAAAGGCATTAAAGTGCAAAGTTTGAGGTTTAACATTAAACTGCCCCTAAAATGAGGCAACATGATAGGAAGTTAGAGCCCCCAAGAAGGCCATATCATTAATCTATTCCCTTTTAAATACACAGTGGGTGGATGCTACGGAACCTAGTATGACTAGATGGGAAAAGGAGGCAGGACTGCATCTTTCACAAACTGAATGGAAGGGGATATGAAAGGGCTCCCCAAGGGTGACTTCCTCACCATGGAAAGAATACAAGTGGAAAGTCTGGGTTAGATTTTTTCTCACTCCAAGAATACAGGCCAGATGGGACCCAGAGGTGTCCTCTTGTTGTTGGAGGGGATGTGGGGAAGAGGCTGCTTCACATACTCATATATTTTACTCCTGCCCTGTCCTAGATGAATTTAAACAAGATGTCTTTGCAGACATAAAGGTGTTATTTGATATTCTTCACCCAATCCTCCTTCAGAATGCTGTTCTGGGGTTGCTGCCTCTGGAGGTCAAGGGGACTAATTCCCTTTATCTTCGGTACATCTGTGTGGCAGCCTATAATAAGGGGATTACAAGAAGGTGGCTGAAGATGGAGCCCCCTGAGAAGATTGAATGGAAACAGATTATAGGTGGTATACAAGAAATGGAGCAATTAATATAGCAGGTACAGAACAGAGGGGGACATTTATTGAACGTTGGTCCCGATGGGTGTTACTTATGGGAGAATGAGGCAGAACTACCAATAAGTTAATTCCTAGGCATGTGGGGAGAGGAATACTTGTTAAGTCACACAGAGGATTCACAAAAATACTGGGGGCTGGATATTCAAACTGCGCCATTCATAGGCACAAGCCCTTGCGCTGCGCAAAATAGTTGCGCAGGGGTGTGTCCGGGGTGATATTCAAAGGGTTGCACTATTGCAACGCTCCTTTGAATATCACCCCAGCCACAGTAAGTGGTATGCGAGTGGAACTTGCGCCACCGCAAGTTGACAGAGTGGAGCATTCAACTTGCGGTGGCGCAAGTACCATTGCGCCATGTGCAAAATCCCGATATTCAAAAGGTGACATGCAAATGAGGCTATAATTCATGCAAGGCACAGGGGGTCCATTTGCATCTGATTATGGCCCCATTTGCATGCCATTAGCATGCAGGTGCTCCGATCCCCGAGGACTTGCACCTGGCGCCCTGCCAGGCAGCAGCCATCAGGGACCGACGCCCCCTGCAGCCCGATCGCAGGCAAAACAGTGTAGTCCCCCACCCCCCACTGGCCCAATCGCGGGCATGGTTTGAATTCCCAACAGCCCGATCGCGGGCAGCAATGCTCCCCACACCCCAAACATGTCCCTGATGGTCAGTGGACGAAAAGCCCGGATCGTGGGCGTGGTTATCGTAAACCCTCTCGAAATCATCCCTGGTGGTCAGTGGACTGAAAAGCCCGATCGCGGGCAGTGGCGTGTAGAATCTCCCTCCTGAATTCAACCCTGGTGGTCTAGTGGCACATCGATCAGCGGGTTGTAAATGCTGCACAAATCTCCCAACATTGCCTGGTGGCTGGTCCCTCCCACCCACCCACGAGGTCCCACCACCCCGCCTCCCCACAGCTGGCGGGCGGCAGCATCCCTCCCGCCTGCCACCCTGCCGCCTGCGACTGACAGCCTGATAGGGCTGCACGCCCATGGTGCAGAGAAAGAATCATTCACAAATCTGACTGTCATACGGTATGGGCTGCACGCCCATTGGCTCTTTCTGCACCATCGGGCGGTAGGCCTCACTGGCTGTCAGTTTTTCCGGCGGGCGTGCAGGGCGGGCAGGCGGAGGGATGCTGCTGCCCGCCGGGCTCTGGGGGGAGCGGGTGGTGGGCTCTTGGTGGGTGGGAGGGGGGATACTAGCCACCAGGGCAATGTTGGGGGGTATTTGTGTAGCATTTACATCCCGGCGATCGGGATGTATCACCAGACCACCAGGCTGAATTCGGGAGGGATTTACACTACTGCCCGCAATCGGGCTTTTTGTCCACTGGACCACCAGGGATGATTTCGTGGGGTTTATACAACTACTGCCCGCGATCGGGCTTTTTGGTCCACTGACCACCAGGACACGCTCGGGGGGGGAGCTACATGCTGCCCGCGATCGGCTGGTGGGGATTAAACCATGCCCGCGATCGGGCCAGTGGGGTGGTGGGATCAGTCAGCTGCCCGCGATCGGGCTGCATGGGGCACAGGATGTGTTAGCCAGCCACAGGCGGCAGCTGCTGTGTTCCGCCATGCAATGCAGCAGCTCACCTGTGGTGGCCCTCAACTTAAGTCTTTTTGGCTCAAAGTTGTGCAGTAGGCCAGGTTGGGGTTGCACCTGCACAACTCTGCATAGCCTTGCTGAATATCGGACTGTGCAGTTTATGCATGGTTCCTCCCCCTCCAGTTCAGCATGCATTCATTTGCATTGCACTGTTGCTCAGCATGTTTTCTGTGGCTCAACTGCCTCCTGCTGAATATGGCAGAATGGAGCAAGTTCGGACTTGCGCAGGCGCAACCCTATTGCGCATGGTGCAACCCTTTTGAATATCCAGCCCTGAATGTCTATATAGGTCCATACAATGAACAAGAGGAAGTCTAGCTTGTACCAATGACAGGTCTCCCTAAGTTGTTTAGAGTCACATGATTTAATTTCATTTATCTTGCCCAAGTTATATAAAGTTTTTTATATTAAATAATGCTTGGTCACCTGATTATAAAAGGTTTTGGATAACTTCTGGTAAAAGCTTTATGAGCTACTGTCTCCTTTGTCAATGTTTTCAGAGACTTTTACAGATACGGGACTCTTATCAAAAGGATTGACAGACTTTATATGGATAATGATATCTGGTTTAATTCATATTATTTGTGTACCAGCTGTTGTACAATGAATGCAATGTAAACCTTATAAAAATTGTTCTTTATTGAATTATAAAGAAAGTAAAAAAAAAACATTTAACCGCCCAGCCAGCCCTAATATACGGGCACTACCATGCCAGTATAATATATATATATATATATATATATATATATATATATATATGCAATGAAAAAATATAGAAACTTAATTGGCTAAAAGATGTCACATGACCATGCATTAAATTCTAGCATTGCACAGTTACTGGATTTCATTACTGAAGCAAGAAAGCCTCATTACGTACAAAATCAGTGACTATTCCATGTATATATTTTCTTATTTAAAATGTATTTAAACAAATTATATAAAAAGTAATCACATTAAAAATGGTTCACTTTATGCACAATACAAAAGAGCAGTGAGACATTTATCAGTGTAAAAAGCCATTCCAGAGTGTGCATTTAAGGATCTGAATGCACTTCCCAGGTGCATTAGGACACTCAACCTTTGGCCTTATGCCTCACTCCCTTGGGGGACATGCATTAGAATCCTTAAATGCACATCCTGTTATGGCTTGTTGCTTACTGTTATATTATACCAGCAGGTGTATATTAGGGTTCAGTAAGCACGTTAATGTTAAACCTTGATTTTCGCACCTTAATAACTATGTTCCCATTCAAAAGATTTACTTGAAATTAGGCAGGCACTGAGTTGGTACAAATGTTGCAGCAATCAGTTCACTGGGGGCAAAGTTATAGAGGTGCAAAAAATTTAAAACTGGCCAAAATTAAGACATTTTCTGTGTTCACCTATAACTCAAAAATTCAGTAGTTTTAAAGCATGAACCTTGTAGGTTTAACAGAGTTTGGCCTAAGGTGTGTGCCTTTGTTCTTTGTATTCTCTAAGTCATTGCTTTTGAGTCGCGCACATGCTAACATACTAACATACTAAAATGCCAGCAGAATAGGTCAAACAGTCCTTCGTGTCTGCTCATTTGGTCAGCCCCCACGCTTGGAGCTGATCTTGCTGCCCCCCCCCTCGTCATCTCTGGCTTCCTCCCTTCCCAGTCCCGGATAGTCCCACTGCACAGGACTTTGCATCCAGAACCCTTCCCCTGTACCTGTCCCACCCCCTCTTGAACCCCTCCACCGTCTCTGCCTCCATCAGCCCCATGGGCAGTGCATTCCATGGCTCCACCACCCTCTCAGTGAAGTAACACCTCCTCCTTTCTCTCCTGAATCTCCCCTCCAGCTTCCACCCATGCCCTCTAGTTGCCCCCCCCTTCCTTTGGAGCACCTGGACTGCTTCTCCCCTGTTTAACCCCTTCATGTACTTGAAGCCCTCTATGATGTCCCCCGGTCCCTTCTCTCTTCCAATGTGTACATATTTAGCAGTTCGAGCCTCTCACCATAGGTCCTGTCCCCCAAGCCCCAGATCTTTTTGGTTGCCCTCTTCTGGACCTTCTCCAGGAGTTCAATGTCCCTCTTTAAGTGTGGCCTCCAAAATTGCACGCAGTACTCGAGGTGCAGTCTCACCACGCAGTTATATAGGGGGAGTATCCCTTCCCTCCTTCTGGAAGTGATCCCCCCTAGCGATGCATCCCAGCATCCTGTTGGCCCTGGCTGCTGCCCTCCTACAAGTCTCAGAGTTGTTCATCTTGACATCCACCACCACCCCCAGGTCCCTCTTAGCCATTGAGACTTGTAGCATTCCCTCCCCCTGGGTGTACTCTTGGCCCGGGTTTCTGGGTCCCAGATGCAGTATCTTGCATTTCCCTGCATTAAACCTCAGCTTCCACTTTCTAGACCACCTTTCCAGAGCCTCCAGATCCCCCTGTTGGGCCACCCTCCCCTCCTCCCCATCTACCACGGCCCCCAGTTTTGAGTCATCCGCAAAGAGACTCATCTCACTCCTGATACCCCTCCTTATGTCAGAGACATAGGCATTGAACAGGAGGGGCCCAAGGACTGATCCCTGAGGGACCCCACTAATGACCCTCCTTGGGGATGAGACTATCTCAACAACCATGACCCTCTGGGTCCGGTTCTGGAGCCAATTGCCTATCCATCTGATCATCTGGTTCCCCACCCCCATTTCTCCCAGCTTATTCAACAGGCCCCCGTGAGGAACAGAGTCAGATGCCTTGCTGAAGTCAAGATAGAGGACGTCCACCGGTCTACCCAGGTCCAAGGCTTTCGTCACCCAGTCATAGAACTCCACAATATTTGTCTGACACGATTTCCCTGGGACAAATCCATGCTATGTCCAAGTACCCTGACTATTCCAGGTCCCCCCCTGGCCTCTACTTGACAATGTCCTCCATCACCTTGCCCACCACCGATGTCAGGCTGATGGGCCTGTAGTTCCCTGCCACCTCCCTTGATCCCCCCTTGTGGATAGGCACTATATGCACCACCTTCCAGTCCTGCGGCACCCACCCTGTCCTCAGAGAGATGCTGAAAAGCTCTGCCAGGGTTTTGCCAGGACATCTGCCAGTTCCTTCAGCACTCTGGGATGTAATTTATCTGGCCCCAGTGCTTTCTCCATCTTAAGGGACCTGAGGGCTTCCCTCACTCTCTCTGCCGTGATTTCCACCTCCGCTACCTCATCCCCCTGCCTTGCCTTCTCCCCTCTTGCCAATGATGGCCCATCCTCTCCCCAGACCTGATGATCAGCAAGGGTCCCTTCCCTCAGTTTCACCATCTCCTCCCATGTATGATGCAGCCCCCCCCCCATTTACCTTGGTGAAAACTGAGGCGAAGTACTTATTTAGTACCTCAGCCTGGTCCCCTGGATCTTGTGCCCATCCCTCCCCTGTTTTAATCCTGCTAATCTGCCCCTTCACCCTTCGTTTTTCCCCAATGTATCTAAAGAACCCCTTATTCCTTCTCCTAATTTCCCTGGCCAGGTTCTGCTCCTTCCTTGCCTTAGCCACCCTCAGCTCCCTAGTGGCCCTTCTGGCCATCAGCTTGTACTCCCCTCTATCCCTTTCACTCCTTGGGCACCTGAAATGCCTATAAGCGGCCTTCTTTCCCCTCACCACCTCCTGAACCTCCCTGGTCCACCAGCAGGGTTTATGGGCCCTACCACATTTTCATCTTACTCTTGCACAGGTGCTGGTAGCATCCTGCACCCCCCTCCTGATGATTTCCCACCTACTGTCAGCATCCATGTCTGGCCCAATCCCATCCAAATGCTTCTTAAGGATCCTTCCCATTTCCTTGAAATCCACCCCCCTGAAGTCAGTTACCTCCATCTTTGCGCAGCCTTCTACCCCTCCTATGTCCAGGCAGAACCAGACCGTGGCATGGTCGCTCCCCGCCAATGGGTCCCTTACCTCCAGGCCCCCAATCTCGTCACTGTCTGCCAGGACCACATCTAGTATCTGCGCCTCCCTGGTCGGTTCCCCCACCTGCTGAGTTAGGAAAGCATCCTGAACGACATCCAACAACCTCTGTTCCCTGGCCACTGAGGATGTCATAGTCTCCCAGTCTGTTCCTGGCATGTTTAAGTCCCCCAACACCACCGCCCTTCCCCTCCCCAATTTGCAGTGTCTTCCAACGTCTGCCACCAGACTGTCCTCCAGCTCCTCCGCCAGCACAGGGGGTCTATACACCACTCCTATTTTTACTCTCTTGCCCCCATTTGATATCAAGGTGACCCAAATTGCCTCCACAGTTCTCTCTGCCTCCTCTACTCCTCCTATGCCAATGCAGTTTTTGACTATTATTGCTACCCTTCCTCCTCTCCCTTCCCCCGTCCTTCCTGAACATGGTGTAGCCCTCCAGGTTCAGGTCCCAGTCGTGGCCTGCGGTGGCCCAGGTCTCAGTGACCACTGCCACATCCACCTCTCCCTCAGTTAGCATCGCCTGGAGCTCAGGCATTTTATTGCCCAAGCTCTTGGCATTTAGCAGGACTGCCTTCCACCCTTTCAGTATACTTCCATTTCCCCTGCTCACATTCCCATGGGGATTCCGTCTTCCCCGGTCAGCATCTTACCAGTCGGCCTTTTTCCACATTCCTCCAGCTCCCCAGGGGGTGGAGACCGAGTCCCTCCTTTGTCGGACCCCCTCGACAGCCTTCTCTCCCATCCCTCCCCCCTTTACAAGTTGAAACCCCACTTTTCACTAACGAACCCTTCTATTTTCAACTTAAGGATTTTCCTCCCCTCCAAACTGAGATGGAGCCTATCTCTAGCATATAGCCCCTTATCCTCCCAGGTCTCCTCCCAATCCCCCATCAACCCATACCCTCTGGCCCCACAGCACTCCCTGAACCACTGGTTTATCTCCCTAATCTTCCTCTTGTGTTCCGCACTAGCCCTTGGCACCGGCAGGATTTCCAAGAAGGAAATCGCACATCCTATGTCATGACAGACCCTGGCAAGCTCCCTGAACCTTGCCTGTATCTCTAGCTCACTATTTCCCTCAATGTCATTGGTACCCAGATGGACCAGTATATCCGGGGAACCTCCACAATCCTTTGCCAGCTGATATACCTCATGCTTGGCTCTGTGCACCGTTAGTCCAGGGAAACATGTTGTTCTAACTGGGCAGGCTTCCCCCTGCCTATCCCATTTGATACTCTTGATCATGGAATCACCCAAGAGGATCACTCTGACAACCCCTTTTCCTCCATTTCCCCCTCTTCCATGTCCCTCATCCCTTCTACTGCCCCCCAGCCAGCTCCTTGCTCCTCCCCCTATCTGGGTGCTTCCCTGCCTCCCCCTCCTTATTTACCCTGGCCACCCCCTCATCTCTGATCCTATGCCTCTCCTCCTCCTGAGTATCCTTTTGTACCCTGCTACCCCCCCATCGCTGCCCGTCACTGGTCCTTCACTCCCATCTGTTAAACTTGCCTGGCTCGTCCTCCCTTCCTTCCTTCCTTCCTGTCTCCGTTCAGCCCCTTCTTGCCTGTTGTGCTCCCCTGACATAAACCCTCAGCTGCCTTTACTGTATCCTCCTTGTACTTCTGGTCCCTCTCCTTGCCCTTTCCTCCCAACTGGTCCTTCTCCTTGCACTTTCCTCTCTCTACCCCCTCCTCCTCCTCCTCCTCCTGCTCTGATCCACCACTCCCCCCATTTTCCCACGTTCAAAGTTCCCCCCTGTTCTTTCTGCTATCCTGCCTCTGCCTCCTGCCCTCCACTCCCTTTCCATCTCCAACCGCCCTTGTTATAGCTACATAACTCCCCTCATCCTCAAGCAGAAGAAGAGAATTGAAGCGGTTACTGAGCTTAAGGTCTGATCCACCTCCCCCCCTTGCTTCCTTCTGTCACGCCCCAGCCATCTGCCTACTTCCCAGAGAATGTCCCCCCTTTGCCCCCCCCCCTGTGAGGGTCCCCAGATACCTGCCTGCTTCCTTGATAATGTCCTCCTTTTGGACCCCTTCTGTCAGGGTCCCTGTGTGACCCCAGAGTTCTCTCCTGCACTCCTTTCCCTATGCCCTCACCCCTAGTGCTTGGTGCAACCCCGTGGGAGAGCCCCTGCCCTATTCCCCAACCATACGTCCCCCCTCTCTCCAGCTGTCTCCTAATCCCCTCAACCTCCTCCCTAAGCTGTGCCAGCTGGTGGCACACTGGGCAACTGCCGAACTTCCAAGCCCAGTCCAGTATCATGGCCGCCCCACACCCTGTGTACCCCACCACCCTCCCAAAGATGCCAGCCCTAATGACGTGTGGTCCCATCCCATTCCAAGTAGGTTTCTTTGGGTGAATTACCAGGTTCCCCACTAGTCCAAGATACACCCCTACCCACTAATCAGGTCACCCACTAAACCTAGATACAGTCCCACAGTATACAGGTACCCCGTTACTAGGTGTAGTACTACACAGTTAACTTACAGGGAAAGTTTACAACTCCCTAAGCTCCTCTGTCTCAGCCCTTAAACCCAGCTCACAGTAGCTAGACCTACATGAGCTGCACCTGAAGCCTTTTCTTCCTATTGCAGGGCAGGTGTTCCCCTATAAATCAGCCTAGCTCTGGGTAGGAAGGGAGGGGTGGGGGAGGGAGGGACTAGGGCCTACATCCGACTCTCACAAGAGTGTATCAGCCCTGTGACTGCCCCTCACTGCACCTCCAAGCACTACCAGCTAAGACAAATCTTTCAATTCTACTTCCTCACAGCATCCAGCTAGAAGCTTCTGTACCCATTCACCTCTAACCGAAGACTGCCTGAGTTAAAAAAAAAATTAATGCTCTAAAGATAACTAATTTTGTTATGAAGTTTTAAAATATATTCATATTACAAAACGTGTTAATATCATAAAGGTTTTGTGTTCATTTGACTAAGTGATGCAGACGCATGGAAAATGGTGACACTTTTTCTGTTTGAAAAAGACAAAATACATAAACTGGTCAGCCCTGTTAGCACATGTTTGCTTTTGAAAGTATGAAGGAGTGTGCTTTTGAGTCTTTTTGACAGTTGTGTTAGTTTTATTAGATAAATTGGTGAAATTCACATTACACGAACACATAAATATTAAAGGTATGTGTTCATATTACAAAAAATGTATATGTATGTATGTAATTATTTTGCATTTGCATTTGTTAACAATGCAAATGCAAAAAATGATAAAAAATAGAAAAGTTGTGCTCAGTTAAAACACATGAAATATGCTAAATGTGTGTCTGGTTTATAATATGGATTCTTGGGAACCACTCAAGGTGAGTACTTTTGCGTGTTTTGTAGACTTGTGATTTCTCAATAAGAAATAACATTTTGTTGAAAACCTTGTAGTATGAATGCATATATCAAGGGCAGAATTCTCAACTCATGTGCACTTAGTGCATCTCGGCTGCCCCAGCGCAGCTGAGTTGCACTGAGCCCAAACTGTGGTATTCACAGAATATGCACCAGGGGATGCTTCTGGCACATCCCCTCTGTGACTACCACAGTTGCGCCCAACCCAAGATGCACCGGCGCAACCCCCTGGTCAGGCAGGGAAACCAATGGGCCAGTGCATCGCATGATGCACTGTGCTCAATGTTGCCATTCACAGCCACAGACATGCAAATGGGGCCATTAGGCGTGCAAGGCACAATGAGGCCATTTGCATGTCATTATGGTTCCATTTGCATGTCATTATGGTTCCATTTGCATGCGTCTTGCAGGGAAGCACCCTACAAAATGTGCCAGGTGCCCTGCAAAAGCTGTGGGACACACACATAGCCCTAAGCAGTCCTGTTGTACCCCCACCCGTCCCTGGCCCATTGCATTCCGGATATAATCAACAAAGTATCCCTGGTGGTCCAGTGGTCCCCCCCACCTGAATTCCAGAAGTAACAAATCCCAGCGAAAACCCTGGTGCCCAAGTAGAACCATCCTCCCTGCCTGCATCCCTAGTAAATTGTAATCCAATATGGAAACATCCCTTGTGGTATAGAGAACACCCCTCCCCACCCTGACCTGACTGCAATGGCGATGGCAATCCTGAAGTCCCCCTGGTAGTCTAGCAGCCCCCCACCCACTCAGGCACCCCAACCCCTCCCCCATCCAAGCATGCTCCCGTCAGCAGCTCAACTCACCCCTCATACCACCACAGCTGCCCACCAATGGAAAGCTGTCTCAGAATGAAAGCTACTGTACACTTCCAGAAGCTCATTGTGGACCCTGTTGACCAATGAGCTTGCAGTGTGTAATGTACTCTGTCTTTCACAAAGATTTGAAAGACAGGGTACAGTAAACACTGCAAGCCTATTGTCAACAGGGTCCACCAATGGCTTCCAAGTGTACAGTAGCTGTCATTCACAGACTGCTCTGTTTATGGTAGCCATGGTTGTATGGGTGGTTGAGCTGCCCGCTAATAGTGGGAATGTGCTGGGATGGGGAGTGGGGTGGTGGGGCTGTCTGAGGTGGGGGCTGCTAGACTACCTGGGGGACTTGTGGATTGCCATTGGCATTGTGATCAGGTCAGGGTGGGAGGGGAGGTTCTTCTATACCACAAGGGATGCTGCCACATTGGATTACATTTTACTGGGGATGCAGGCAGGAAGGGGGGTTCTACTTGGGCACCAGGGTTTTTGCTGGGATTTGTTACTTCAGGGATTCAGGCAGGGGGGACCACTGGACCACCAGGGATACTTCATTGATTATACTCGGAATGCGATCAGGCCAGGGATAGGGGGTGGTTCTACATGGCTACTAGGGCTTGGAGACTGATTTATGCCTTATGGGGTATGGGCGGGGGACATAGTTATGTACCAGGAATGCCTGATGTTGAAATTTCATTATGGGCTACAGTCGGGGGGCGCTTGGACTGCTAGGATAGTCAGGCTGCCATGCTGCTGTCTGCAGTATGGCTGCCTGCCTGTGGCTGGACACCCATGTACATCTACTTGTTGTAGACTTATCTTTTGGAGGCGCATCTCCACGGTGGGTTGTGAATGGGGATGTGCATCATATGCATTGGTAAGCCCCCTGCGCAACCCCCTCCAGATGCACCATATAACATTATGGGTGGTGTGCGGTGTATCTTCGATGTGCTGGGTGCATCCCTTTTGTGGATCCTGCCCCACAGTACTTATGTGTTCATATTTTTGTTTTCAAATTTATTATACTTTATTTAGGTAACATAGACAACACAAGTGATATGACACATTACAGAAGGAGCAGAACCAGTGCATATGGAAGCAAAACATGAATAATACACCTGTTTTCTCTATAATTAATACAAAACAACCCACAATTAAACAGCAAAGAAACATCCGCAACCCACCCCCAACCTAACCCCCCCAAGTTACACCACCAATGAAACTATACACAATGTTAACAAAGAAAATCCCTGAAACATAGCACAATCAGCATTATTATTGCTTTAGAGAGTAAGCAGTGTGTGTAAAGGGGCCGATACCCTTTGGTAGAGACCAGGTTTCTTTGAGAGGCTGACCAAAATGTTTTCTGCTTGTAGGGCAAGTAATACCTCATGGAGCCATTCTGTGATGATAGGGATTGCTTGGTGAAGCCAATGGCATAAAATCACCTTTTTAGGGCACAGGGAGATCAAGACCATGTGTTTCCATTGATTACCAGTGAGAGAGTCACCATAGTCACCTAGTATGCATACTTTAAGCTGAAATGCATCAGTGAGGCCCAATAATGGGTCTAACTTAGCTTTGATGGCTGACCAGAATGGGTAGGCCTTGTTACAACTCCACAATATGTGTAAAACGGTACCGGGTTGTTCACCACACAGGGAGCAAGTATCACTAGGAAGTTTCCCCATTTTATAAAGTTTAACCAGGATGTAGTAAAGATCATGTATTATTTGAAATTGGAGGAGGCGATATCAGTCCCACTTAATGTTCTTGTACAAATGGGACCATATCTGACTCCAGGGATGAGGGGCAGGCAGAGCGGAGGGCAGAACATGATCCCACTTGTAATGAAGTTGTCCTTCCCTTTCAGCCAAAAAATCACGCAGAAGATGATAAAAAAATGAGATAATATGGGAAAAGGGAGAGGACAAAATGATGGGAAGATTAGGGCCAGCGAAATTTTGGTCCCATGGACCTAACCCAAAATGATGTAAGAGCATATGGGAGAGCTGAATGTATTTAAAGCAAAATGAAGAGCAAAAAATTAACTTTTGTTGAGCTTCCTGAAAGGAAAGTAACTTATGATTATGTAAGAAATCACTAACGGTGGGTATTAATTCACTGGGCAAAAAGGAGGGACCAAGTGGTCATCCCCCAATTTTAAAATTGAGGTTGCCAAGTACAGGCTGTGAAACATCCTGTATGAGAGAGGTATGAGTGGTGGCCCATAAATGGGAGTGTGCCCTGAGTGTTGCCATGATGGGAGATTCACGTACTTGCACAGGAATATGTTTGAGGGGAACGTATATAAGAGAGGCCATATCCAGATTATGAGAAATGCAGAGATTATTCTATTTGTACCCATAGTGGAACATATGTATCAAACTGTACCAGAGTGAACAGGGATAACCAGTGATGGATCACTGAACAATTAATAGAGAGATAATAAAGGAAAAGGTTAGGTAACTGTAGGCTCCCTCTGGATTTCATATGTTGTAGTTTGGAAAGTGCTCTCCGAGAGTACCTGTAAATAAAGTTGGAAATTATATTGTGTACCTGCAAAAACCAGGCCTTTGGGAGGAAATAGTTGTGCATCTGAAGGGGGTATAGAAGATGGGGAAGAACGTTCATCTTCACCACACTTTTTCTCGCCCAAAGAGGGAGAGGAAGTAAAGCATAGAGATTTAGGTTCACTTTAATATGAGTAAGGGTCCCATCCAAGTTATACTGTTTCATTTTAATATTGGATCGAGAAAGGTAGATATCCAAGTACTTCATTTTATCTCTTATCCGTGTGAACCCAAAATGCTGGACATCGGATTGTACCGTGTGAACATTAAGGGGCATTATTTCTGTTTTGGAAAGGTTCAGTTTGTAATTAGAGATCTGGCCGAATTCCTCAATTATATTGATAGCTGCTACAAGGAAGGTGGAGGGATGTGTGATGATAAATAGAATATCATCAGCATGAACAGATAATTTATACTGAGATGGCCCAATAGGGATCCCTGAAATTAATGGTGAGGTGTTAATGCATTGGACAAGAAGCTCTAAATACAATTTAAACAAAAAAGGGGATAGAAGGCAGCCTTGTCTGGTGCCTTGTTGAAGGGTAATAGGATAAGAGAGTACACCATTGCAAAGTATGCAGGCCATAGGGCGTGAATATAGGGCCTGTATCCAAAGGATAAACTGAGAGAAGAATTTATACTGGGGCAACAGGTGAAAAAGATAGTCCAAGGAGACCCTGTCAAATGCTTTCTGTGCGCCAAGGGACACCAGTGCAGCAGGGGTGTTGGAGTCTCCTGACGCAGAGATGAGATGAGCAATTTTTTGAAGATGGTCGGAAGAGAGCCTACCGGTTACAAAGCCAACCTGTTCTGGGCTTATCAAAACATGCCAGACTTTGTTGAGTCAATTGGCGAGAACTTTGGCGAGGATTTTAAGATCAACGTTGATCAGGGAAATGGGCCGATAATTGGAAACAAGGAAAGGGTCCTTGCCTGGTTTAGGGAGGACAACTATTGTGGTTTTGGTTAGGGAGAAATCGGATAGACCATGTTCATATATATAATTATAAGTATTGAGCAAGATGGTACAAGTTGGGATTTAAAAGTTTTATAAAATTCGGTAAAGTACCCATTTGAGCTCAGTACCTTATCCAATGGGAGAGCGTCAATAGCTGACATAATTTCCAGATTTGAAAGGGGGTACTTATGTGTTCATATTAGGAAAAAGGCGTTCATGTGTAAACATTTCTGTGTTCACAGAAACATAGACCAGCTGGGGGTCATAATAGATAATACCCTCACATTTGCGCACCTTATTGACTCTTTGGTCAAGACAGTCAATACCAAGATTGGTGTCCTGTACAGGCACAGGCAACACCTCTCTCCGGGGGCCCTCCACCTCTCAGTCTACAGTTCAGTTATATCTACTATTGACTATGGACTAGTGGTCTATGGGGCGGCAAAGGATACAACGCTCAAGAGGGTTCAGACTGCATTCAACAAAGCCTACAGACTCACCCTGAATGCTGAGTATGGCACTCACACCTGTACTCTGTACGAACGCGCAAATTGGCTGTCATTAAGAAACAGGGTCAAATTCCAGACTTGCATCCTAGGGAAGAAGGCTCTATTGGGTAAAGCACCACCTTGTGTAGGCAATTTGATCAAGGCAGTCAACTCATTACAGGTCACCAGAGGGAGGACTAGAGGGGCCTTGGCTATCCCCTTCCATCACACCTCACTTGGGCAACGTGCATTTGCCTATCAGGCCCCCCTGTGGGTGAATGAACTCCCTGGGCAACTCTTGGCCACCAATTGTCTGGCACAATTCAAAACTGACCTCAAACAGCACCTAATAACACTCTTTAAGTGCATCTGCCCCTGAGTCCAGCCACATCTGCTCTCTCTGCCCCCCCAGCAAGCACTAGGCAGCCCTCAAGGTACCCCCTCCCTCTGTCCCTTCTCATGACTTGCCTCAGCAATCAATCTGCATCATGCTTCTTTGGCACCACCACCCCTCCCCCTCCCCAACTCACAATCCCTGTGAGTTTCCTTAACAGTCACTACTAATGCAGGCTGCCTGACCATGCCCTTCACACCCCACCATTTACTTTAGCATGTCTTCTCCACTCAGCCTCCCCTCACCCCACCATTTTTCCCTATACCTTATCACCCTTCTTCCCCCACCCTTCACCTCCACCACATTACATACCTCTCTCTCGTACCTCCTTTCTTCACCCCTCTGCCAGTTATCCCTGTCCCTCTGAACTACTGACAAGGCACTCTGTGGCTTCTTATCACCCCCCCCGACCCTCATAAAGTGTTTTTCTTTTTATTTTAACTTGTACCTATGTTTTGAGTTATTCTGTAAGTTCTGAATCCATGCTGTATCGTTCATTGTAATGTACCTTTGCTTTCTCCTATTGTTCTTTATTTTGTGATCTATGACGTGGAACCTTTATAAAAGAGCTTGCGCCTAAGGGTCTTTTCCAAGACACTAAATAAATAAATAGAATTTGATGGCAGATAAGGACCACTTGACCCATCCTGTCTGCCCATTTCTCCCTACCTACACTATTACATCGATATTGTCAAATCGACAATAGTATTGGTAAAGCAAATAAAATTATTTGGTCAGTTCAAAATCATATTAGTTCAAGAACTTCAGGTGTGTTATTGCCACTGTACAGGTCTTATGTCTTACCCAACCTTAATTATGGATCTTGGCTTTGGAGTCCTTACTCTAAACAGGATATTAACTAAACTGAAAGGGTGCAAAGAAAATGTACAAAAATCATTAATGGAATACAAGTCATGAATCATAGCAAAAGATTAAGTAACTTGAATTTAATGACACTGGAAAAAAGATGATTACAGGGTGACTTGCTCATCATGAGAGACATTATAAATGATATTTATTTATTTAGTGAGCTGGGTTTTGAGTTTAAACAAAATACTGTCGAAATTAGGGGTCATCCATTATAAATCAGATGCCTGAAACAGAACACCGACAGAAAGAAATATTTTTTACACAGAATTATTAAATTTTGGAATGCATTACCAATAGAAGTAATAATATCAAGTGATAATGAAAGGATATTCAAAACCAAATTAGACAGATGAGTTATGCAGACAAATGTGTCTATGTGTTCAGGGCTACGAAATGAGAGCCATAATGGGCACTTGCCTTCTGTTCCCAATACCACCATAGTATGAACCATAATATGAACATCAAACTGTGCCCAATCTACAGCTCTTTCTCCCTCTCCCCCCTTCTTTCCCACTATGATTCTTTTGTGCTTATTCCAGGCATTTTGAATCCCACTACTGATTTTGCCCCCACCACCTCTGCTGGAAGGCTGTTCCAGGAATCCACTACTCATTCTGTAAAGAAGTACTTCCTCACATCTCTCCTGAATCTACCCCCTCCAGCTTCATAGCATGTCCTCTTGTTCTTCAGCACCTTTTCTTCTGAAAAATTATTTATTTATTTGTTTATTTATTTAAGAGTTTCACCAGGAAAGATTTACTGATCAGACATGCTCATTTCCAGACGCGTCCTGAGGGAAGAGGGGAATGGGATACACAGTAATTACAGCAGTTACAGATACAGTTAAAGTTACAGTTACAATTACAGTTACAGTTGCAGCAGCAACGTCAAACACAGTGCATAATGGAAATAGAATACTAACATACACAGGATAAGCAGAATATACAACAATACAATACATAGAGAATAATGGATGGGGAAGGGTTTGATATGAGAATTTAATGCACACCCGAGTTGTGGGATGCTATATAAACCTGATGACCAAGGGTTTAACAAAAAACATCCCACAACGAGGATGTAATTAAATTTCATATGAAACACCTCCCATCTTTTATTTTTATAATAACTGGCCAGCAATTTTTCTCCAGCAGTTTGTGAGACTGTTTGGCCCTGCCCACATACAGAATGTTGGCCAATGAGGCAGCAGCAGAGTTTGAGTGGCATAGCTCATGAATGTCATAACAACCAGCCGGTTGTTATGGAAAATATCAACCTGGTCAGTGCATTGAGAGAAATTGCTGACCAGTTATTATAGTACAATAAACAATAACAGGAACAATAAAGGTGAATAGGAGACTAACAAGAGCAAAACAATAGTATCACAATTAATATAGGAAAGGTACTAAACTGCAAATGAGTGTAGCAGTGAAAAAGGGAAAGGGTAAAAACTAAACATTTAAATACATCTACAGGAAGGGGGGGAAATGACCTTTGAGGAGGGAGTTGAGGATATGAGAAGTGGCTGCATGATGGACAGGAGGTGGGAGGCCATTCCAGATTTTAGGGAAATGGTGTGAGAATGCAGCCTAACCAACTGAGGTAGTTCTGGGCGGGATGGATAGAGTGTGTATTCATAGTATCTCAGTGAATGAGAAGAAGACTTTTTGAGGGAAATAGAGGAGGAAAGATAGGGAGGGAAGGAGTGAAACCAAAATTTAGCAAGAAAGTTGGCACAGTGGTAATGGCACCTGTCAGTTAGGGAAAAAGAGAGAGATTGGTAAAGGGTACAGTGATAGGTATGGGGAGGACAGTCAAGAACGAAATGGCAGAAAGAGCAGAAAAGAAAGTCTAGACTAATTAGGGAAACATTTATTTATTTATTTAAAGTTGATAACTGGGAAAGGCACACTGAGCCAAGGCTCGTTTCCAGGTGTGACCAAGGGGATTGGATTACAGTAGGATTGTAACATATAGCACACAATTCAAACAGTTGCAGTAGAACAGACAAGTGGCAACACAATACAAACAAGCATTTGTCAATGCCAAGTGTTTGATGTGTGCACTGGTGTAATAGGGGGTATGTGGTGCTGATAACACTGAAAGTGACATGCCTTCCTCATCAGTCACCCCGTCTAAGTTACTGATTGGCTGCGAGGGTGAGCCATCGCGTGAGGTGGGTATTGCCATCATCTCTGTGCCCTGACATTGTTGTAATTGTATGTGCATATGTGTGTGTGCGTGTGTGTGTGTAGAAGTGTAGATGGTGAATGATAGTGGTAGCAGCAGCTCGAGTTTAGTTTCCCATCATGCTGGGAGATGTTGAATATTCCATTTTCCCTGTTTATTTTCTTCAACTCTAGAGGTCCACCTTCCTGATATCCTAAATCTCTAGGGCCAGGTACCACCAGATATGAGGAGGGGGAGCCCGGTGGTGTCACTCCTTGAAGGAAGAGTGGGTAAGCTGGTGCTGCAGGAAACTGCTTCTTCTCACTTTCGTTGCTATGGAGAGGGCTCATGGACAGAGCTGGGGGTATCCTGGGTATTGGGCAATACACATACTAAGTTAATTAAGCAATAACCCATGACAGGGTGTGGGTTATGCTGGAATTTACCCATGCCTGGTGTAGTTTGGTCACAAGGCCACAGGCCAAGTGAGTAAACCACACCAGAAGTGGGTAAATCCCAGCATTACCCACACCCTGGAGTGGTTTATTGTGATTATACAATGTTTCCCATCCTTTTTGTAATAAAAAATTCAGGAAAAGTAAAATTTTTCTGTTACTTTCAATAATTTTTTGTGGGTTTATTGTTGTGCCACAGAAAATAGTTTCCTGTTGGTAGGTAGAATAATGTCCCCCTCTCCATAACTGAGACTCTTTGTACATTAATCCACACCCAGTATTAAAACAATCTCCATTCTCCAAAAGGATGCAGTCTCCTCCTCCTCCCCCCATCCTTTTTTGCTTTGAGGCACAGGAAAAGCAGAGGGCTGCAAAGCTGGAGAACAGCCTCAGTCACATGATACCCCTATGGCAAAGAAGGACACCAAGAAGAGGAGATAAAAAAAGCAGAATAAAAAAAAGGTAGAATTAATGTAAGGCAGCGCATCCCCCCCCCCCGATTAGGGTGCCACACTTGGGGATCAAGGCTTCATAAATAGTCCAGTATATTGTCTCAGACTGGTGCTACAGTTGTTAACAATTCATGCAGGTTTAAACACTCCCAACTGCTTCAGTTAAACGGAACATGGGGGCAATTTTGCACTTCCCATTCCTGTAGCGCAACAATGGTTTCCTCGTGCAGCCATACACCAAGAAACTTCAACCCCTCTCCATGACAGAAAACAGATACACAAACAAGCATTTGTCAGTGCTGAATGTTTTCTTTCATGGTTTATGTGGCAGGGGTGTATTGTGTTAACTGAACTTCTGGTGGGAGGAAAAGTCTGCCTGAAGTATGTTTTGACAAGCTGTCATATTTTGGACAGCATTTGAATACAGAAGCTCGGTTAATAAGAAGGCTATGTTGAAAATGTGGGGTGCATAGCTGGCCCAGTGGCACTGAGAGTTGAAATATTGGACACCACACCTCATGCCATGCTGGCGACCCGTGTTCGGAATTGAGTTTTTTTTCATATTTTGACCCTAAATGTTGAACATAGTCTCACGAATCCTGTAGGTTAAAATGTTCAAATAAATGGGAAAATAGCATGCCAAGTCACAGGTGAGAAAACACATTATGGACAGGATGTGAAACATGACAGCTGTACTGTTCATGAGGTGGTATGATAAAATGGCTATATTGAAAGTTTTGAGTGAAAATATTGAAAATGACCAAAGTTACATGTGTGTGTAGAAAATTTTGAACGACCGGGCATAACTCTGCCATTTTTTTTATATTTTTTTTAACTCTATTTATGGCACTGCCTTGCCCTGAACTCTCTCCAGATGGACACATGGCTTGAAGCCAGATCCCACCCATCTGAAGTCCTCCACTCGACTCCTCTGGAGGCTCAGTTCTCCATCCACTAGCCCGGCCACCCAACCCCCCAGCTCTGAGTCCACTGAGGTGGGACCGCCATTACTCCTTTCTGGCACTCTATCCTACAATCTAGAACAGCAGCCAGGCAGGGAGGAGAACAGAGGAGTGAGTGGAGAGACCTGACACTGGGCGCGGTGGCCAGCCCCCAGACCGTCCTTCACCTATCAGGAGGCAGGGATTTTTACTTACTTTTTCCCCCATTGGTGTGGCATGCAATGGATGCCAGTGTGGGTCTGTCCACAGATGTCCTGACAATGCCAACCCCTCTATCGAACCATGCTACTGAACAAAATGTGCCCAGATGCCGCTGGAAGCTACTACTGAGCTCGGTACACCCTGGATCCCACCCCAGGAGAAGAGAGCAGTCCTCCAGATGCTCAATCTTCTCCTTCCCCACTGACCCCTGACAGCCCTGGCTCGTTCCTGAACCTGGGTCACCGGCATGGTGCGAGGTGTGGCGTCCAGCGCCTCAGCCCTCAGCACCACTGGGCTGGCTAACTCTGCCATTTTTTTGAGTTGTTTCACAAAATTTTCGACATGGCCTTTTTGGGACACCATCTCATGAAGAGTGCCACTGTCATTTTGTTCACTCATCCCGAAAGGTGATTTTGAACAGTGACCATGCCATTCTGTGCCACAAGTGTGAAAACACATTTTGGGCAGGATGTGAAAAATGACATTTGTACTGTTTATGAGGAGGTGTGAAAATATGGCAATGTTGAAAATTTGGAGTGAAAATATTAAAAATTGGCAAAGTTATGAGTGTGTGTACAAATTGCGGAACACGCACTCGTAATGCAGTCATTTGGGGGATTTTTTTGCACTAGATTTTCAACATGGGCCTTTTGGGCTCTCTCCTCATGAACACTGGCACTGTCATTTCATTAATTGGTCCTGAAAGGCAATTCCACACAGTGACTGTGAAATCACCTTTTCAGACTGAGAAACAAAATGACAATGACAGTGTCCATGAGGTGGGTTGCCAAGAACCCCATGTTGAAAATTTGGGGTCAGAATTCTTAAAAATGGCTGAGATATCTTGAAACACCCATTGACAGCCATTATACAGTGCTTACCTAGATTCTTCAGTTCACAGTTCGGCTTTAAAGAGTGCAGATGTGTCCTGGAGCTCAGAAGATTGCAGCTGCTGACCTCTGAGGGTATGTATGGGGTAAGGGAGGAGGTGAGTATGCAGAGGGAGGGTTGGGATGGGGAGGGTACAGGGGAGACAATGAAGGACCATTTTCTTTTTACAGGCTTTAAAAAACATTGGGGACAATTTTCTTTTTAACAAGGGAACAATTTTTTATTTCGGTACACTGTGAGTGTGCTCCCCAGTGTGTGGGGGAGTTTAGATAATGCCGACATGGGGATTGGGCACCCCAATGTCAGCACAGGGAATGAAGGGAGCTGGGAGGACAGCACACAGTGGGAGGGAGCAGAACAGATCATTTGATTGCTGGTTGGGGGAACAGAGGGTGCCAGGTGAGCAGCACACAGTGGGAGGGAGTGGGAGGGTTTTTTAGATCACAGGGGACTGCAGTGCATTCGCATTCTTGCAGCCTACATGAACCTCTGGTGCTGGCAGCCAAGATCAGGCCACATGTTAAGATGTGGGACCTCTTCTTGGTGACCAGGGGTCTGCTGCTGTCGGAATGGCCAGCGCTGGGCTATGAAAGTGCTCTTACCAGGTCCAGGGAACTGCTAGCTGAGAGAAAGTGGGAGTAGACAGGAGAGCGAGAGGAGGTGGGTCAAACAACAGGGAGTGGTTATGAGGAAGCAAACAAATGGTTTAGCAGCACAGCTTTCTTCCCCGCTTGGACTGTTCTCACGTTTGGAGTTTCATTTTGGCTTCCATAGTTGTGAACCTTTGGGCATAAGCCAATTAACTTAAGCAGGAGCTCCCCAACCCCCATAAATGCACCCTCTGTCTGGCTCCAAGTGCTGCAGGGCACTTTCATTTTCTGTAGTCTGAGGAAAGTGTAACCGAGCCACATTCTGGGATGACCATGACAGATCAACCTGGCTTGCTGGGTGGTGCAGATCAAAGGGTCAGCAACATCTTTTGAAGTTGGTGACCATCCCAGCTCAGCAAGTCAGAAACTCTGTTATTGTTAGCCTGGGTGCAGATTGGTCTGGCACTGTAACGCCCCTGCAACACTGCTCTACATTGGGCGTACAGTGTCACACCTCTCAAAAGTCACTCTCATACCAACGTGTTCACTTGCATGCACAGCGAGCACAAAAATGACAACACAATACAAGAAATACTATACAATGTATGCATTTTAACTGACGTGGTTAAGATTAAAGTTAGGCAAGTTACATGTGAATGTCAAGTGTGATCAGAAGAAACAAACAATGCGCTAACTGTACAGTATCTACATACAATTTTTACAAATAGTTTTTTGATTGCAAGGGGAGGAGTTGTCAAAAAGTTAGACTTGACTAGGTGGAGGAGTTATGTGCAGTGTAGAGAAGAGTGGGAGAGGGGACAAGTGAAGGCTGTGGCAGGGTGGGGTAGGATGATCTTTATATGCTGTTTTATAGCAGGGAATGAAAGTAAGTGGTGGAGGTGGGTGGGTTGCTGTTTTCAGAGACAGGAGAGATGGGAGAGAAGGTGAAGGCTCTAGCAGAGGTTCATCAGTGGGGGACTGAGGAGGCGAGGGGGTGGCTAGACCTCTGTGAGTGGGGGGGGCTTGGGCTGGTGAGAGGAGAGAGGAGAGAAATGGTGGGAGGAGACTGAACCAGTAATTGGCAATAAATGCTAAGGAGTGGATCTACCTGTTGTGTGTGAGGGGAAGGAATTTTAGTAAGGAGAGTTGGGTGCAGTGATGAGTTTGAGGAGGGGAGTTAGTAAAGAGAAGAGGCAGAATGAATCAAGGATGGTGTCAAGGTGAGAGAGGGAAGAGGCAGAGGCTGATGCATAGATTATATCAACATAATCAAATGTAACCCACTTGTTCCCAGGGGTTACTAGAATCCCACTTAGAATCAGTGGCAGGCAGGGAGAGGCAGCTTGTGAAATGCCAGTTAAATGGATTTCATACTGTCACACTCTGTTTTCAGTCTCAGCTGAGCTGGAGTGACGATGTCACCTTAGAATTGTCACAGCAGCATAAGCCACAATGGAATGCTAGCTGGGTAGTTAGCAGTAGAATGTTGAGTTAGAGTTCAGTAGTCTGTAGAGTGGAGAGGGAGCAGGAGGATGCTGCCTGGGCAGCTCCTCAGTTTTAGCTCTGACAGAGAGCTACCTCTGTAGTTTGGGTAGTTTGTTCTCACCCTAGAAGAAGAACATAGAAGGCCAGAGAGTGAAGTGGTACAGACCGTTCCAAGAGGGTTTTCCAGTGCCCCATCCCTGGAGAGATGGGAGGAATTCCAGGATTCTGGGGCAATCCCCTGGTCCAGCCCGTACTGTGTTAAAGCTGCCTGAGATTCATTTGTTCTGTGAGTACCTGAGACCTTTGTGTGGGAAAAGCCCTGGGGCACCTGCATTCCTGTAGTGAGTTTTTCTCTGACAAAAGGACTCTGTCACCAAGATTGTTTCTGTTTAAGTGTCTGCCTACTATGGAGTCCAGAGAGAGAGACTTGCCAAGTACAGAACTTTTAGTCTGTTTCTGATTTAAAAGTGACTGCCTACTATGGGGTCCGGAGAGAGACTTGCCAAGTACAGAACTTTTACTTCGTGTCTGATTTAAAAGTTTCTGCTAAAGTGGAGGTCTAGTGAAGAGACATTGCCAATTACAGAACTTTTAACTTCATGAGACCTCAGAGGTGTGTAAAGTAGTATGTTAAATGTGAAAGACATTTCAAGATAGCATCTACAAGTTTTCTGAGATGGGTGTTATTAACCAGATGAATGGCCGAGTATAAATTTGGAAGCAAAAGGTGGGAGACCTCCCATCTGGAGTAACTATGTTTACTTCCCCGGGTTCAGCTTGTGCACCTTTGTTTTCTCTCAGTGCATTTGGCCAGTGCCTGAAGAAAATACCCAGATATGGGATTTTGGATTTTTCTGTGAGCTTGAGTGTGCCCATGGGTGGTCGAGGGTGCCACTAGTAATTCCTCATGAAATTTGGGAAAGTCTCCTAGTACTAGCCAAGGGTGCCTAGTCAAGAGAAGTGTACCAGTTCTGGCCATGTGTGACAATCTCCATTCAGAACCAGAGAGCGTTCACTGTTTCCATTCAGAACCTGAGGGTCCGCTGTGTGTGTGTTCTGTACCTCAGTAATCTGCATTACACCACACTCTAGAATCCCAGCCTGGATTGGACAGTACTGTAATTTCTTTCACTGTGTCTGGATTTACTTGGGTGCCCCTGACCAGAAGTACAAACCTAGTATAATGCTGAGCAAATGTTTTCTCCCAGGGACCCGGGTTGATGGCCATGATAAATGGTCCTCTCAGGTGTGCGCCAGGTAGTTGCCACACTTGGTTTGCCTGTCTGAGGATGGCAGGCTCTGAAGAAAATGTATTGGTAAACAGAACTGTTCGTAGTGACAACCCCCATCCCTCTTGTTGGCACCATGTGTGAGAGGAGCAGCCCTGCTAGTTGAACAAGGGGGGCCGGTGGGGGGAGGTTACAAAATGAAGGCACCGCTGAGAATGTGTTTTGTATTTGGGAGAAAACAAGAGATGTTTGCTCAGGTTGTGGCTAGCGTTTTGTCTGTCTGGTGGTTGGTAGCCCAAAATCGGAAGCTTTGTGCATAAGGGATTTGACCTGAGTAGTGCCATACTTATGTGCCGCTGTGTGCCTGCTGTTCATGTGCTGCTGTGATTGTGCAATGTTTACCAAGGAGCTGTAAAGCCAGATTGTGTGTACCCCTTGTTCTGCATCAAAAATAGAATGTTTGCTAGCTTTAATTTTCAAGTTGTGACAAGAAAAAGTATTGTGAACTGTGGGAAACAAAGAGACAATTGTGCCCTGAAAGTGTAAAATGCTTGCTGTGTGAATTTGGGGAGTCGCTAGAGAAATTGCCATAAAAAATGGTTTAAAATGGTGCTCCTGCCGTGGAGTTACAGTGGAAAAGAAAAAAAAGTTGTTTTGCAGTTTCAATTTTGCCTGCTCAATGATCGCCGTGAAGGAGAAGAGCACGAGATGAGAGAGAAGCTCATTTGCATGGCGTCAAGTGATTGGTGAGACTGCAATCAGTTCCACCCCCAAGCCAGCTTCAGAGTGCTGCCCAGTGTTCAAGAGGGAGAGAGTGAGTGGTATGCGAGCTGGCTAGCCAGGAGGATTGTCACAGTGACTGCAAACATTCTAAAAGTTAAAACAACAGACTTCTCTGTACTAAATCAGGCTCAACCAGTATTCCAATCGACTGGGGAGAAAGTGTGGTGTTCGTAGGGGCAATCGGTGGCATCGCCAGCTCGTTTCAACCCACAGGCCTTCCAGGATTGGCTGTTGGCTGAGAATTTCCATCAAAAGCCAGCTACTGATTCAGTGAGTACCATTCAGCAAAACCCAGCTCAAACTGTGTGGTTTTTCTAAAGCCAGCTGGATCTGTGTGTAAACAGTGTGATTGCTTTTGCAAAGAAGGACTGTGTAAAGTAATCAAACTCACGCAAGAATTCTAAGCATTAGACTGTGAGCATGTATTATGGATTCAGCAACAGTGTAATTTTCTGAGCAATCAGAGAGACTGTAAGTTGTATGAGAGGCTACAACAAGCAGGCAATCCTGTTCAAGAAATACTGTGGCTTTAGTGATTTTAAACAAGTAAAACTGATTGAAAGCTAATGGTAAAGTCCTAAAAATCATATACAGTAGATGTGCTGAGGATGAAAAGCAGTGCAGTCAGTGCAGTTTGAGTAAAATTTATCAGTATGCAGTAAATCGGATGCACAGTGGCTTGAGTCAGATGCAGATTGTTGATGTGCCAGGAGTGCTGCCGCCACCATTATAGGGTGGGGCAGTAATGTAAACACAGCAGCAGGTAGTCATTTAGTGAGACTGTTCAAAGTAAAGCGAACTCAGTGATAACAGTGAACTTCTGTGTGTTTTTCTACAGTCATGGCTTCGGGACCATCCCACTACCCGGATCATGCCCAGGCTATGATAGCTGAAGAGGTTACCATGCTGAAAGAAATAGAGAAATGTTTCTACAGTGGAAGTTTGCCTCCTCATGTTGTGATTCCCGGATACCCTGTGAGAGTATGCATAATGTGCCTCAAGGCTGGAAGGAACATTTTCATGATTCCTCACTGTTCAGGGTGCTTCGAGAAACAAGATCTAACTAGTGCACCTAAGATTCATTTGGTTCCGACTTGGACAAAGCTACAAGATCCTGCAAGTAGCAGCACATAGCACCAGGTTGAACCTGTTGGGGGAGGCCCAGCAGAGTGTGTCACAAAGGAAGAGGGTGTAGATGTACTGGCAGAGCAGAGTCCTCATGATGTCTCCACGCCTGTGTCACAGATGGACAGTGCGGAGGGAGAATCAGTGGATCCATGGATAGAGGGTCCAAGTCCTAGCCTCACTGGAGAAGATGAGGTTCAAAAAACCCTAGATTGGGAGGTGTCTACCTCCACACCCAGTGAAGAGTTGACTGTCTCAGGAGTGAGGATGACTGCTCACTCCTGGGCCCAGGTCCTAAGTGAGGAAGAGGAAGAGGAAGAGGAGAGAGCTATGTATCTTTACGATGAAGGTTCTAGTCCACAGCCTCTGGCTCTTGCCTCGGAGGAACCAGAAGAAGTTGGCGACTCCACAGCCCTGCCCCCAGAAGGTGGGGACAGGGACCAGTTCTACATACCTTTGAGTATGCGACACTGGCAGAACCAGGACTGGCCGCCCCCAAGCCAGGCCGGGGGTCGCGTACTGATGAAGAGTAGAAAGGAGGAAAGACTGGTTCATAGGAAGGCAGATAAGATCTATGGAATGTCCTTTTCTACCTTTCCTCAGAGAGTCTGGGAGGAGATTGAGAAAAACAGGAGAGCCTGGGTAGTGGAAGAGGCAACCAAAAACTTGCATCCAGGTGCAACTCGATATGTCAGAGACAAAGTTGTCAGAGACAGACTCAAGTTTTGGAAGTTGGGCAGAACACTGTTCATAGACACGGTACATTTTGTGGACAAAAAGGGAAACAAGACTTTCCATAATGTGAATTATGAGTACCCAGGTGGGGTAATAATTCTTGCACATGACCCATTGTGGTAATACCCTCAATGTAACCAGCTTCCTGTGAATATGCCCATGCCTACCAAGTGGAAAGCAGAGCAGTGGTAGCCAGTGCTGCCATACAGTCGTTGCTGTACCCATGTTGTTCCACCAGTCTGGTGTTCGAGGATCCAAAGGTGCATCCAGATTCATCAGCCTTGCAGTGTGCCTTCCAGTTCCATCACCTGGCCTTCCAGATGACATCAACCAGAGATGACATCAACCCAGCTGTTTCCTGATTCATCACCTGGGATTTCAGATGACATCAGGCCAGCTGTTCTTTTCCCATTCCAAGGTTCCATCTCCTGGATGACATCAGTTCAAAATGACATCAGCCCAGTAGTTTCCAGATGTCCATCCTGTTGTTTCCGGAAGATTTCCACCCAGCTGTATCCAAAAAATGCTGCCAGGGAGAGTCTTTGGCTGGAGATCCAGGTGCTGTTCCATTTTTCGTTCTTCAAGGGACTGGTAAGTCCAGACTTTTCTTACCTTACTGACATTGCAATACACATCCTACACCTGGCAGACTACAGACTGTTTGAACTGTCCACAAGACTCTCCCCTTTGGGACTACAGTACTTCAAGAACTGTGCTTCACCGGGCTCCGGCCCAGGAGAGACTCTTTCATGGGCTTTGCCTTCGGCACCTATTTGTCATTAGTTGGGACATTTAGGGCATTCCATCCCCAAATGGTGTATAGTACATAATGTTGATGTTTTGTACTGTTTTCTACTTTTCTACTTTTTCTAAAAAACATTTTTTGGGATTCTCCAGTGTTTTGATGGTAAGGGTTATGGCTGTGTACTGTGTTTGCAGATTGGGGGTGTGTTTTTGTCTTTTCTCTTTCAGGTGGATCCTGAAGAAGAAAGAAGAGAAGAGAAGACAAGAAGAGGATTGGAGGGACTCATTGGAGTTCCTCTGTGCTTTAAAGTGCTTTTTAAAGTAGTGTGTAATTGTTAACATGTGTTAACCTTTTTCCTTCCACAGGTGTAGTTGTGGGGGAGTGTGGGAGTGTAATGCTTGGGTATAGTGTTAGCTCTGGGGTTTGGTTTGCAGGTGTCCAGGAATGTGGGGAGTTTCCCCTGTTTTGGGTGGGTTTTTGTTTGGTCAGATAGGTTTTCCCTAGAGGGCTAGGGGGATAGACAGGCTGTGGTCCTGACCAGCCGTAGGGGCAGCAGTGCTGGTCTATTAGGGTTGTGCTCTGAATAATTCTTCCAGGGTCACTGGTTACCATAATAAGATCATAGTTTAGGGGCTGATGTGTCAGCCAATGGCCTCTGGGCCCTTAATGTTGTCTGCCTGTGCCTGGCACATGGTAGGGGAGAAGGTATCGCTACCTCCCCGTAGTCAACACATAGGGTAGGCTGGCCTGGTGCCAGGTAGGTAATGACTGGGGACAGTCATTTTCCTGGCTGAGGGTGGGTGTAACCCTCTTGTTCCCAGGGGTTACAAGAATCCCACTTAGAATCAGTGGCAGGCAGGGAGAGGCAGCTTGTGAAATGCCAGTTAAATGGATTTCACACTGTCACACTCTGTTTTCAGTCTCAGCTGAGCTGGAGTGATGATGTCACCTTAGAACTGTCACAGCAGCATAAGCCACAATGGAATGCTAGCTGGAGAGTTAGCAGTAGAATGTTGAGTTAGAGTTCAGTAGTCTGTGGAGTAGTCTGTAGAGTGGAGAGGGAGCAGGAGGCTGCTGCCTGAGCAGCTCCTCAGTTTTAGCTCTGACAGAGAGCTACCTCTGTAGTTTGGGTAGTTTGTTCTCACCCTAGAAGAAGAACATAGAAGGCCAGAGAGTGAAGTGGTACAGACCATTCCAAGAGGGTTTTCCAGTGCCCCATCCCCGGAGGGATGGAGGGAATTCTAGGATTCAAGGGCAATCCTCTGGTCCAGCCTGGACTGTGTGGAAGCTGCCTGAGATTCATCTGTTCTGTGAGTACCTGAGACCTTTGTGTGGAAAAAGCCCTGAGGCACCTGCATTCCTGTGGTGAGTTTTTCTCTGACAAAGGGAATCTGTCACAAAGACTGTTTCTGTTTAAAAGTGTCTGCCTACTATGGGGTCCGGAGAGAGACTTGCCAAGTACAGAACTTTTAGTCTGTTTCTGATTTAAAAGTGTCTGCCTACTATGGGGTCTGGACAGAGAGACTAGCCAAGTACTGAACTTTTAGTTTGGGTCTGATTTAAAAGTGTCTGCTAAAGTGGAGGTCTAGTGAAAAGACATTGCCAATTACAGAACTTTTAACTTCATGAGACCTCAGAGGTGTGTAAAGTAGTATGTTAAATGTGAAAGACATTTCAAGATAGCATCTACAAGTTTTCTGAGATGGGTGTTATTAACCAGATTAATGGCCAAGTATAAATTTGGAAGCAAAAGGTGGGAGACCCCCCCCATCTGGAGTAACCATGTTTATCTCTCCGGGTTCAGTTTGGGCACCTTTGTTTTCTCTCAGTACATTTGGCCAGTACCTGAAGAAAATACCCAGACGTGGGATTTTGGATTTTTCTGTGAGCCTGAGTGTGCTCATGGGTGGTCGAGGGCACCACCAGTAATTCCTCATGAAATTTGGGAAAGTCTCCTAGTACTGGCTGAGGGTGCCTAGTCAAGAGAAGTGTACCAGTTCTGTCCGTGTGTTCCAATCTCCATTCAGAACCAGAGAGTGCTCGCTGTTTCCATTCAGAACCTGAGGATTTCACTGTGTGTGTGTTCTGTACCTCAGTAATCTGCATTACCAGTGGGAGTAGCCCTGTGGGGGTCCATCTTCGCTTTGTGATTATTCTCTGTGTATGTGAATACAAGCCACACTCTAGAATCCCAGCCTGGTTTGAACAGTACTGTTATTGCTTCCACTGTGTCTGGATTTACTTGGGTGCCCCTGAGCAGAAGTACAAACCTAGCATAATGCTGAGCAAACATTTTCTCCCAGGGACCCAGGTTGATGGCCATGATAAATGGCCCCCTCAGGTGTGCACCAGGTAGTTGCCACACTTGGTTTGCTTGTCTGAGTATGGCAGGCTCTGAAGTAGAAGTATTGGTAAACAAAACTGTTTGCAGTGACAACCCCTATCCCTCTTGTTGGTGCCATGTGTGAGAGGAGCAGCCCTACTAGTTGAACAAGGGGATCTGGTGGGGGGAGATTACACAAATATTATGAGTATGGTTTTGGTTACAAGGTATTGGTGCAGATGCAAAGGGATGGCACTTTTGTTTTGATAAAGCACCCTGAGAGGCCCGGCCCAGTGGCACTGAAGGTTGAGGCACTAGATGCCACACCTTGTGCTACACCAGCGACCCTGGTTCTGGAATGACCTTGGGTTGTCAGGGTGCCAGTGTATGGGGGAGGGAGAAGCAGGATTGAGCAAGTCATAGGATGCTCTCCTCTCTCAGGGGTTGTGGGGGTGGGTTGTCATCCCCCCTATAGTTCCACTACCACCAGGTGGAAGTCCAGTGAGTAGCGTAGGTGGGAGGGGGCAGCACTGTGATGAGTGGGCAGAAGGGGCTGAGCTGGCACCACAGTGTGTGTGCATGCCTCCACATGCACACACAGCCGTGTGCCAGGGCCTCAAGCTAGTGGGAAGAAAATATCTAAAATACAGTAAAAAGCTAAATAGCAAAAAAAAAGATAAAACACTCTGAGTTTGGGGCAAAGTTTAGTGCACAGTGAGTCAATGTGTTTGGAGAAATCAAGGTGCTGATCAAGCCACAGGCCACAGTATTTGTAGGAAGTCATCTAGAGTGGACCCATCCAGGGAGGAGAAGGAGGGGCTGAGTGGGAGTTTTGCCAGCTTCTGGGAGGTTCTGAAAACTATTGAGACTGTTTTCTTGGTTTTGGCTTTAAGACTGTTGTCTTGGAACCATTGTTGGACCTGGTTGAAATCAGACTGGAGGGTGGAGTAGAGTGTCAGGAGTGGGACCGGATGCATAGACTATGGTGTCATCTGCATAGGGTGAATGTTTGAATGCTGACAGGCTTTGAAGAGGTAATTTATGAATACTGGAAAGTGAATTGGGCCTAGAATTGAACCTTGAGGGACACCAGCAAGGATGGGGAGGGGACACGATGTTGAGTTACCCACAGAGACAGATTGCTTACTTCCACAGAGGTATGAACTGAATCAATTGACTGGTGGAAGCCAGGCCTACTGAGTGGAGTTTTTGAAGAAGTGCACTACTTCCCTCCTTTACCTTATTTAACCTGTAAGGTATTTAAAGGTCTCTATCATATCTCCCCGCTCCCTCTTCTGTTCCAGGGTGTACATATTGAGGTCCTTTAGTTTCTCCTCATAGGGCTTTTGATGCAGACCCTGCACCATTTTAGTAGCCCTCCTCTGGACCACCTCCACTCTGTCAACATCCTTCTGGAGATGTGGTCCAGAACTTCAGAACTGAACACAATGCAAAAGTGTAATCTTACCAGTGATCTATACAGAGGCAACACCACTTCCCTCTTTCTGCTGGTGAAACCCCTCCTTATGCACCCCAGCATCCCACTTGCACTCTCTACTGCCTTGTCGCACTGCCTGGCCACATTTAGGCTATCTGATATGATTACCCCCAGGCCTCTTTCCTGCTTGGTTGTCATCAATACCAAACCACCCATTCTGTACTCTACGCCTGAGTTTCTGTGCCCTAAGTGCACTATTCTCAATGTTTTTGCATTGAAACCCAGCTGCCATACCCTTGACCACTCCTCTAGTTTTCTCAGGTCTCTGCTTATCCTTTCCACCCCCCGGAGTGTCCACCCTATTGCAGATTTTGGTATCATCCACAAAGAGGCAGACCTTTCCTTCCAGTTTCTCCGCAATGTCACTTATAAACAAGCATTTGTCAATGCCGAATGTTTGCTTGCTGGCATTGGCATTGGTAGTGTAGATGTTACAGAGCTGCATAATAGGAATGGCAGCGAAGTATTGAACTGAAGCCAACCCCACCACCACCCTGCAGAGAGTGGCAGGCATTGGGGTGTGCCTTTGGGTCGTCAGGCATAACGACCACACCATTTCACCACACCCTACCCTGCAGACACTGACAAGTGTCACGGTGTGCCTTGGGGTCTTTGGCCCTTATGCACACCCCATTCCATCAGGAAATACGGTGAAATGGGTGCAGTATAGGAGAATGGGGTGAAGTTTGGGGCCGAAGAGTCTGAGGCACACCTTGATGCCTCTCACTGGCTGCAGGGTGTGGGTGGGGGGTGGAATGGTATGAGCATTACAGGCAAGAATCCCAAGTCACACCCCTGATGCCTGTCATTCTCTACAGGGTGCGGCATTATGGTCAGAAACCCAAACGCCTCAGGCATTCGTTGGTATTTTCACTCCAAATTTTCAACATGGTTTTTTTGTGACCCCCACCTCATAAACAGTGGCAATATCAGTTTGTTAGCTGAAAACTGCTTTTGCACAATGACTACGGCATTTGGCACCACAGGTGCAAAAACACATTCCGAACAGGATGTGAAAAATGACAGCAGTACTGTTCATGGTGAGGTGTAAAAAATGGCAATGTTAAAAATCTGCTGTGAAAATCTTAAAAAAACTGGTGAAGTCAGGAGCGTGCATAGAAACTGTGCAACGCACACCCGTAATGTAACTAGTTTGGGGATTTTTTTTACAGCAGATTGTTAACACAGGCATTTTGGGACCTCCGATCATGAACAGTGTCAGTGTGATTTTCTTTATCTGTCCCGAACAATGATTTCCCACAACGACTGTGCATTTCTGCTCTGAAAGTGTGAAAACACATTTCGGCCATGTTGTGGAAAATGACAGCTGTACTATTCAAAAGGAGGTGTGGAAAAATGCCACTGGTGAAAATTTGGACTGAAAATATTACAGATTCATGAACTTACGAGGGTGCGTGGAAACTGCTCAATGCTCACTCATAAAACAGTCATTTTATGGAGTTTTGTCACCAAATTTTCAACATAGCCATTTTAACACCTCTACTCATGACCAGTGTCACTGTGATTTTCTTAATCTGTCCCAAACATTGTTTTCACACACCAACTGTACTATTGTGCGCTACATGTGCGGAAACACATTTTGGGCGAGATGTGAAAAATGGTAGCAGTACTGCTCATAAGGAAGTGTGGTAAAATGGCACTGTTGAAAATCTGGTGTGCAAATATTACAAATTCGCCAAACTTGCCAGCGTGTGGGACTGCATAGCGTCGCCCTAAAACAACCATTTTTGGGAATTTTCACCAAATTTTCAACATAGCCATTTAACACCTCTGCTCATGACCAGTGTCACTGTGATTTTCTTAATGTGTCCCATACATTGATTTACGCTTTACCGACTCGCCATTATGCTGTACATGAAGCTACGTTGTGGCGAGATATGAAAATGACAGCTGTACTGCTCATAAGGAGGTGTGGTAAAATGGCAATGTTGAAAATCTGAGTGAAAATATTGAAAATTTGCGAACTTCGGACGTGCGTAGGAACTACTAGCACATGCGCTAAGTAAAACAGTCATTTTAGGAATTCTTCACCAAATTTTCAAAATAGGCTTTTGAAGACCACCTTATGAATACTGGCAGTGTTGTTTCGTTAATCAGTCGAAGGTGATTGCGCACAGTGATTGCAAAATCACCCTTCGAGCCCGATTAATGCCATGACAGTGACAGCATTCATGAGAAGGGGTCCCAAAAACCCCATGTTGAAAATTTGGTGCAAAAATTCCAAAAAATGCCAGAGATATGCAGCAAAGTTGAAAAAACCCAATCTATTACATTATCGACTTACGGCATTTCCTCAGTTAGCGGTCAGCTTTGAAGAGTGCAGAGCGTGTTTCCGGTCCACCAAAGATCGTTGCGCTGGACTCGGAGAGTAAGTATGGGGTAAGGGGTGTGGGGAGGCAGGGTGCGCAGTGGGTGGGTGGTGTGGGTGGGGGCAGGGAGACTGCGAGGGACCGTTTTTAATTTACAGTTTTGGGGTTTTTATTATTAAGGCGATCGGGACATTTGCCACGCTGGGGTGGGCTCCCAGGCGTGGCAGCTGGATAGGCTGCTTGGGGGCTGGAGCCAGCGGGAGATTGGGCACCCCGTCGGCCATGCGGACGTAATGCCGCGCTGGGGTAGGTCTCCCAGTGTGGCACCAAGGACTTTGGGGGCGGTGTGGGCGATGGGCATTGGGCACCCCATGCGGCTGCTATGTATGTGCGTGGGGAGCGTGAGCGCACGCAATATGCGTGCGTGCGTGTTGAGGGGGGCTCACTGAAGCGGAGCTCTCCCTTTCAACTGTATGTCACTGCATTTTCAACTGCTGTCATAGACAGCTGGAGCAGTGATTGGCGCACTGGGACCACACCTGCAAACACACTGACTGAATTGGAAGAGGCTGACACACCTCTGGAAAACTCGGATGATGGCACTATATTTCTTGCACATGCATGCAAGCAAACATAATGAGTGTGTGGTGGTAGGAGTAAAATGAGTATGACTTATTTTATGTTAATAGTCATACAAACAGAAGAATATATTTTTTTATTCCAAGTACTTTTAACTGGTTGATGCCAGCCCCCTTCCTACCCCTTCAAGCAACAGTGAATAAACAATCACTTGGAAGATGTGAGGTGTTGGGGGTTGCTGTACCTTGGCCCATCCCATCTCTGTGGCCCTTCCTGCACATTCCAGAAATAGTAAATGAACAGGCAACCACTCAGGAGATGTGAGGTATGGGGGAGATAGGCCAAAGCACAGTTTCAGCCGATTCCATCTTCATGGCTCTTCTTCTAAATTTCAGCAACAGTAAATGAACAGACAACTTTTCAGGATATATGAAGGGTGGGGGAATGGACTGAGGCACAGCCTTGGCTCACCCCATACCTGCAGTCCTTCCTCTCTATTCCAGCAACAGTGAATAAACAGATGATCACTTAGGAGATGTGAAGTGTGTGGAGAAATGGGGTGAGCTGAAGCCTGTGATAGTGGTTAGATGTGTATGACTTATTTTACGTTTATTCTATTTTTAACACCTATGAATGTCTCTGAAAAACTAAGAAAGTACTTCTATAGTAAAACTGTTGCTCAGAGTGAGATTTACAAGTGCTTTAATGCATGCTGGAAGATAGAAAGCGTTCATTGCCCTTGTCAGCCAAGTGAACCCCATCTGTTAGAAACAGCCAATCATGGGTATGTCTAACTAATGTCTTGTCATTCCCATTCCATGATCCTTGAGAAATCCAGAAATTTGAATGTTAACCTTCCTTTTTTTCTAAGCCAGGTGACAGTGTCAGTGGCTCAGTAGGTAGCACACTTGCCTCTGAGGCCGGGAGATCAGAGGGCTGTGGGTTCAGCTCCCACATCTGGCACTTGGGTTAATATCCCAGTACTGACACTGTAGTGCAGCATGAGAGGGGTGCTGAATTTCTGAGGTGCCGTCTTTCGGATGAGATGTTAAACCAAGGTCCTATCTGCCTGGATTGGTGGTAGTTCAGGTGGATGTTAAAAATCCCATGGCACTTATCAAAAAGAGTAGGGGAATTTCCCCGGTGTCCTGGCCAAAGTTTCCTCATTCACTAGAAGTACCACCAACAGCTTAATCTGGTTTAAGGTCAGCTGGCATTCATCTGTATCCCCCTCCCCCGGGTCGTGCCTGAAAATAGGCAGGATTTGTCTAGTGCACTTACCCGGTCAAAAAAAAGTAAATAAATAATTTTGTCTCTTCCAAAACCTGTGCTCTGCAATATCTGAAACCAGTATCTTGCAGTTAGAGAACATAGTAAAAAATTGCAAGAGATCTGACTTTGCTTGTAAAATCAGATCAAGACCCCTTTTAGATCCTAAATCATTACCTTGAAAATGGAGTATAAGTATATCTGAGGGCTAATTAAGCGTCTGTGGTCTATGTAAGGTAGGCAGCAACTGAGCTCAGTGCATGCCTCCTTTTCCAAATCACTTGACTTCATATTCAGGTAGTTCCAGGCCAATTTTAAAATGAGACTGCCTGGCAAACTCACCACCTCTTCTCAAAAGGGAGCTACCAACAATCCACATTGATTTCTTAGTCAAAGTCATCTTCAAATGATGGAGTTACTGCCCATCCCATAGTTCCTTATTTGTCCCATGTTAAGACTTATAATACTTTTGCATACATTTACTGATCAGCTGTGGTGAGACAATATGCCAATTACAACATAGTGTCCTGCTTGGTTGTTATTACAGTCAGGGAGGCAGATTTTGTGAAACATTATAGCACTTGGTATGATGTCATTCAATTACCTCGTCACATGATTGGGTGACATACTGGTAACAACACTAGGCTGCCGATACAATTGGATGTTTCATCACAGAGCTTCCCTCCCTCTTCCTGACTGACTTTCATCTCTCACTGGTATCTTAGGTCTCTGTTTTTTCTTTCTTGCTGTTGGCTTGACATTTTATTATGGGAGGATTTCCTAATATAATTAAGAAGGTTGTCTGAAATGGATATTATATGTCCCTGGTTAACTGGATTCCCAGTACTAAAAAACAGTTTACGTAAACATATTTTGGATAATCGGTTTCATGGTGTTGCGTAAGATTTATCATTGAACTAGTGAATTTCAGGAATTGTTGAGGTAAAAGCATGTGTGAATGTGTCTGGATGAGAAAAACTGATGAGAAACACTTCTGGATGGAATGTTTGGGCTAGGTCTCATTGTAGGTAGCTGCTTAAATTACTTTAATGGTGCTTGAATATTACTGAATTTGTTTTATATTTCTGATCTATTTTTGCCAATTAAAATAGCAAAAAATGTTTACCAATTAAAAATATCAGTAACACTATGGCCCCAATATTCAAAACCCAGGGGCATTCCAGCGCATCTAGATGCGTCGCCCAAATATATGGGCCAGCATAATATAGTGCTATATTCAAACAAGATGTATAATCGTGCATCCCATCTGAATGTTGCAATGTTTGCACACTGCACAAATGGAGACCACCGCCAACATGCCAGCGCATCCCCCTGGATGGGCTGAATACCTGGAATGAGGATGTGTGGCGCAACAGAAAATAGGCCAAGCCCAAATTCCAGATATTCAGCACAGAGTATGCAAATGAGGTCATTAGGCATGCAAGGTGCAATCAGACCATTTGCATGCCATTATGGCCCCATTTGCAGACATCTAACAGGGATGCACCCAGCAGGATGCGCCCGGTAGCCCGCCCCACCATCCTGTTCCCCAATACCCAGTAAAGTGTCAGCATCCCCCGCTTTCTGTAGTGTAGTGCACCCCCACTACCCCATGCCCTGTCCCCGATCACCGAACTCCAGTCACAGCACTCTACACAGGCTTTGCTGGTCCTGGATCCTGGTTTGATGTACAGTCCATAATTGAACCAAGACCAGGATTCCTCTGTGGTGTATAGTAATATGCCATACATGTTAACCAAAGAGTACTGGTCCCCCCCAACCCATCATGATCCCCAATCCAGAGATATCAACAGGACCTGAAAGCCCTTTTCCAATGTCTAGTGGCACCCCCCCTCCCAGCTCCGAACTCCATTTGTGATAAACAGATGTCACCTAGTCCCATTTTTCCAATAGTTTAGTGTCCCCCCTCCTGTCCCAATCCCAGTGCGAAAGAAAAATAAAGTAATCCACATCCCTTTTTTCAATAGTGTAGTGCCCCCATCCACTCAGACACCAACATCCCACCCTGCTCCCCCTGTCCCAGCATGGCCAGGTGGCCAGTCAGCCAGTGGGCAGCACAGCCCTCTGCACACTTCCATGGCTGCCCACTGACTGCACTGTCATTGAATGACAGCGTACTGTATGCACTACAATCCCATTGGTTGACACTGTTGACCAATGTGCTTGCAGTGTGTACTGTACTATGTCATTCACAACTTTCCAGTCCTGGATCTCAGACAGACAGTTGTTAAATACCAAGAGGATCACATCTTGTCTGCCTAATGATCTCTCCCAACGGCAGTATATACACTGCGAACAACATGGGTGACAAGATGGAGCCCTGCAATACCCAGCAGGGTAGGGAGAGAGGGGCTGAAGAATGAATTCCAGACACCACACTCTGAGTCCTACCCTTGAGAAAAGATTGAAACCATCTGAGGACCATTCCAGATAGTCCACAGATGAATCGCAGGTGCTCCAACAGAACACCATGATCCACAGTGTTAAATGCTGCATACAGATCAAGGAGGACCAAGATAGAATGAGTCCTCTGATCTCTCGCTATTAGGAGGTCATTGAACACCTGAGCAAGGGCTGTCTCGGTACTATGCCTCTTCCTAAATCCCGACTGGAGAGAATCATAGATATCGCGGTTGGACGAATGATCGTCCAGCTGCAGCGCAACCACCTTCTCGATAACCTTACCCAAAAAGGGTAGGTTAGAGACAGGTCTGTAGTTAGCCAGACTGTCAGGGTCAAGGGAGGGTTTTTTATGGAGGGGTCAAACAATCACCTCCTTTAGGGTATCAGGAAAAAAACCCTCTCCAATGACCTCCAGACTATCTCGGCTAGGACCAGCCGATTTCATCTACATACCCTACAAGAAGGTGCATAGGGTCTGGGTCCAAACTACAGCTGGTTGGCAACAAAGTCTGGATAACCCTTATGACATCCATGATTTCCAGCCAGCTGAAGTCAGACCAGACAAACTGGGCATCCGCCACCTCCCACCGACCTCTGCAATTCCCACTAGAGGGGGCTGGACAGATCCCAGACTTGATGGTGATAACCTTATCTGCGAAGAACTGAGCAAACTTGTCACACTTCTCTTCTGAAAAAGCTCCACCAGACAGAAGACAACTTGGAATGTACAATCTGTCCGTGGTCCAGAACAGCTGAGCTAGTCGGTTCTGCACAGTGGCAATCGCCCTGGACAGGAACTCTGCCTTCTTATGGGTGACTGCTGATTGGTAGATCGCATAATGGTCAATCAATTTAAGTCTGTCGCACTCCAGGCCCGATTTCTGCCAGCCCCTCTCTAGCCTTCATCCCACCCTCCTCATCTCCTTCAAGGTCCCATCAAACCATGGGGACCTTGGGCTAAGAGTGAGTGGGTGAACATGAACATGAGCTATGGAATCCAGGACCTCTGTCACCGCCTTGCTGTCGGCGAGTACTAGTTTCCCTGGATCCATGCATTCACTTGGTATATGTGGTAGGTCCAGCACCACCATCAGGCCATCTGGGATCACACCCCTCAAAGGGTGGTACCAGACCATCTCCATAGGGACAGACCTTTTTGGGGGAGCCACGAAACTGAACCTCATGGTGTGATGGTCAGATCACCCGCCTGGCTCCACCACCAAGTCGGATATCTCCATCCCCAGAAGGAACACCAAGTCCAATGAATGACCATAAATGTGGGTTGTGGAGGTAACAACCTGTGTAAGGCCCAATGAACTCATTAGCTGGAGGAAGTCCTGACCAAATTGCAAGAAATCATCGTCGACCCAGGCATTGAAATCTCCCAGAATCAACCATCTGGGGAATCCCAACACCACATCGATGATGAAGTCCACAACTTCCTGCAGGAAAATTTTCCCATCTCCTGGTGGATGGTAGATGAGAAGTATCCTGCACCCTACACCTGCTCCCATTATAAATTCAATACAGTTGTTGGTCCCTACTGGAACCTCCGTATGGTCCAGTTCTGATCTAAAACAGATGGCTGCACCCCTGCCCCTATGATCAGTTCTCAGACAGTACATCACCGAGTACCCAGCCAGAACTGCTGAAGCCAACACTGTACCAGCATTTTCATCCAGCCAGTTCTCGGTGATGCAAGCCAGGTCCACTGACCCAACAAGATCCAGTTGGGAGACAGTGTAGCGCAGTGGTTTAAAGCTCTGAGCTGCAAATCTGGAGACCTGGGTTTGAATCCAACAGCCCCCACTTGCTTACTGTGTGACCCTGAGCAATTCACTTAACTTCCCTGTGTTCCCAGGTTGCACCTGTAAAAAAGCTTTCAGCTTAGTGCGTCTTTCCTGGTTAAACAATTAAAAAAAAAAATAAAGATCCACTATTAAAGCAGTCTTCTTCTTAATGGACCTGGCATTGCATAGCACCATCCGAGTGGGATGAGCAACCAAGGAAGACTGTGTCACTTGCCTGCATGAAGCAGAGCCCTTTGGTATGGGAACCAAGCAGGGAGGACCCATTTCCTGGACCCATTTCACCCCAGGGTGTCTCCTTGTTCCCACCACCCAATCCACCCAATCCTTTCCAATTCCCCTACAGGCCTAGCCCTCCCTTTCCCCTCTTCCTCCTCCTCCTAACTATCCCCAGAGCCCAACACAGCCTATGTGCTTCTGGGGGCAGCAGAGGACAGTTAAAAGGGCAGAGATCCCTGAGCATGGTAGGGGAATAGTGCCTGACCGTCATCGCACCTTCTCAGCACATCCTTACAAGCAGACACCATAGTCTTCAAAACTACCCAAATAATTATCACACAGCACTCAAATACACCTAGTTTAACATTCCACACAGCAATATACCACCCACACTAATCTACTCATTCAAACTCTCAGTCCTACAACAGACACACACTATATTATAAACACACCCACACTCAATCATGCAATAACTACACCTTTAAATAACAACACAAATCCTCCCCACAAACCTCAACCTTGTTCAAAATAACACACAATGCAAAAAAACAATAAATGTAACAATCACATAAAAACTTATGGCAGAATGTCCATTTTTAACAGAAAAAGAGACAGTCACTCAAGTCTCTTAGGCTGAGTTTAAAGACGTGTCCTTCAAAGCTCCCACCTCTTCAGGGCAATGACCAAATAATCCTTCAAACCAAAGTCAACTCTCACTTGAACTTCAGCATGAAAGTCCAGAATTTATATGAAAATAGAAAATTTATAGGCACTCTGACTGCCTAAACAGTTTGAAAATCACAAGCCCCAGAAAAGGACTCTGACCGGTAGTAGAGTCTCCACGGGGTCTCATCCTAGATTTGGCAATCTTCTCCCAATAGCACTCCTTTTTAGACAGATTCCTCACTCCAGCAGTCCTCACGTGGATGCCCAGCAAAGCAGCAGTAGACAAGAATGGCAGTCGGGAACAAGTGGGAAGGCCCCCCCTAAGACTCACCCTTGGAGGCAATCACAACAGCTCAGATGGATCCACAGACTATGGAACCTGGTGCAGGGTCCACCCACCTGCTGGCCCCCTGAGAAACCCAGATAGCAGCAGTCAACCACATCCACCCTCCAGTGGACCCAAACTCGTACCTCCCATCGTGGACCCTACACAAAGTGGCCACCCTCAGACAAAACTTAGAGCAGGCCCCCCCAAGAGCTCCCTCCGACCTCCAAGCCTACCAGTCCCAGCAGTACCTCAGTGGTCTCCAAGCAGACACAAAACCACTCATGGTCCACTGGCAATAGGAACCAGCATTGTTCTGTTTCAAGATTCAGCTGCAGAAGATCCATGCAGGGTGTTCCAGCTGAACCATCCTCCCTCACTGGTTCCTCCTCAATGCTGTGGATCTCCTGTCCATAGGGTGAGACCTCCAACCAAATCCTCCGAGCTCCAACTCTGACACCAATCTCAGGGACACCACCGGCAGGTAGGGCAAGTCATAAACAACCAAATACACATTAGCATTTAAGCTTGCTACATTAGTGGTACAGCATAAATCATGTAACTTGTGCAAAGTGACTCCATCTTAAAACACACCGGAGGTAAGGCTACAAACACTAATCTAACCCCGCAGACACTATACCTACATTAGCTAAATCACTTCAGGCCCTGACTAACTGCCAATAAAACTAACCTAACTAACAAAGTAAAAAAAAAAAAGTGTTATAAAATAAAATAAAAATAATTAAAACAAAATAAAACTGATGCTGCTGCTGCAGCTAACGGCTAGCCCAGGTACATTATAAAGTGCCAGAAAGGAATATACATATTTTACAATTATTTACATATAGTTATATTGTTTGTGCTTTTTCGGTTAGCAGAATCTTGTAGGAGAACATGCATTTGTATGATACTAACACAGCACATCTACAAACACAAGGCATGAGAAAGACTGTACTATTTTCAAATGTGACTGTTTAAAGCTCTTATTGGCTCACATGCAAAGGAACACAGCTGGGAAACTAATGCGTTTACAATGCATTCAATTACAGTGAAATGGGTTTGTTTAATTTGTACCTGTATCCACATTTGAATTATGGTCAATCATTGCGAACACAGCATTAACAGAATGCATGCGTCGTGCATCAACATGGTGACCGCGTCCATATTAAGTCAAACTGTGATCTTTAAAAAAATGCATGGCTTGTACTGGAATGAATATTTGAAATAAAACTGTTTCACAATGTGTTTGTATTGTAGTGAAAATGCATTTCTTTACAATTGTATTTGTGTTCAAATTTGAATAACGGTTGTACAGTACGAACACATCACACACAGGATGAATGTGTAATGCATCAACATGGTATCCATGTTAATATTAAACCCAAATGCAATCATTCGAAATATTTGTTTGAATGTAAATGAACATACTTGTGAGTAAATCATTTTTCAGTGCATTCGTACTACATAGAAATTGTTTGTAAATGTGCTGTGTTTATATCATGCAAATACATGTTCTCCTACAAGATGTTGCTAACTGAACAAACACAAACAATATAACTAGATGTAAATAATTGCAAAATATGCATATTTTGACAATTTTTAGATCATGTTCTCGGTACCATTGCATTAATAACATTATAGGTAAAAACTGCTGACATTACAGTTGTGTTTATACCAATTATAATGATAAGTTTTTTGTACTATGTTGTTTAATATTGTATAAGGATTTGGTTAAGTACATATATTTATGATTGTGTTTGTTTTTCTGTTCAACACCTTACTCTACCCACCTCCCTTCACCCTTCACCACTCCATTTAAAACCATGCCTTCTGCAGATACTCTGGCATGCCGACACGACTACAGAAAGTGAAATCAAGGCAACATTAATGTTACACAGAGTCTGCCAATTCTAACAAAAGGTGATAGGAACAGATGCAATACTTACTGTTATGAAGAAAAAAGTGTAAGTACTATCTGAAAAAACTTGGTATAACACAAAGTACACAAACAGAATAAAAGGTAGGTTCTGGTGTATTACAAGGCAGTAATTCCATCGAGAGGTTCTGGGGACACAAGAAACCTCGAGAGCAAAGCTAGAGAGGTTTCTTGTGTCCCCAGAACCTTGAGATGGAATTTCTGCCTTTAACACCAGAACCTATTTGTTATTTTTTATAATACACAGATGCAAGGAATTTTTAAGTTCTTACTTGTACCTGCTGTACGGCGCTACCGGTCTGGAGGATTAGTAAGACTCAGTGTGTTCACTCTTCCTCGCACCCCCCCGCTCCTGCTCCCGCACCCAGTCCCATTCTGCTTCTTTCTCTCACAAAAAAACCCAAAACAAAACACGGTTCACACAGTAGTCGCATCGGCAATCCCAATGATACTATTATGAGGAACGGAAGAATAGTATTATTGGGCTGGAAGTATAGTATTACGAGGACTGGAAGTATACTATTACGGGACTAACTAATATATTACAAGGAATTTTTTGTATGCATTTTGGGGGCATTATTTTAATTATCCATATATTACAGCACAATACAACACAGACATGTGCAGAGAAAAAGCAAAATAGTTACTCATCACTGAGTACAGAAGTACAAAACAGAGACAGTGCACAGCACATAAACACAGACACTGAGGTTTTTATACACAGGCATAACATGAGACTAAATGAACAAAGGGCAATTACAGAAAAATGTCATCTTAAAGAACATGTGAGGGATAAAAGGAAGCTTTACTTTTGCAGTGCTGCTGAGGAACCTAGAATTAATAAGTGCATCTAAGCAATAATGCACAAGAAAATTAAAAAGATAAAAAACAAAGTAGTGCTTGCAAAAGTCAGGATTCAGGTACAAAGATTTGTATGCGTGATCTTTTTTGTATAAAAAAGACTGCAGGTGAAACTATACAGGAAAATGTGTTTATTTATAGATAATATTTTCAATTTGAAATGGAAAAAAATGTGTTGTAGGTGCCGTATTGGTCCTTTTAAAAACAGAGCCAGAAACAAATGATTTGATACCTTTTATTGGACCAACATGGATGTTACAGAAAAGAACAAAGTGCTTTAGCTTTCGAACCAACCAGGTCCTTCTTCAGAAGCTTTGTGGCAGTTTTCTCAAATATCCCATAGTATGGGATATTTGAAAAAACAACTCTGAAGGCCTGATAGTTCAACTAAAGCACTGTTCTTCTGTAACATGTTGATCAATAAAAGGTATCAAATCATTGGTTTCTGGCTCAATTGGAAATGGGAAATGCAAAACTATGGAGTCTTAAACAGAGGAAACCGTAATGCTGCCTTTGGTGGCAGTAGTTGTATACGTAGCATTCAGAGGCATTCTTATGGTCAAGTCTCTGAAAGAGCACATAAGGTATTTGACATTATCTATCCAACAAAATATTGACACACTAAATCAAGATAATAGTATTGTGGTACTTGTCAACGGTGTACAAAATAAAGACAAAAATTTGGAAGGATGTTGTCAATACTAGCGAAGTAAAAGCTGCACTAACATATCTAAAACCACATAATTTCTTATATAACACTATAGATATTGGTAGTATGCCAAAGCTGCAGCAGTTGACAGCCATTGACAACACTAAGAAAGCAATGCATGAAAAGACAGAATGTGTCACGAATGCAAATGTATATTAGTATACCATATACCCATTACATGGTTGAAAAACAAATGTGTAGACAGTCTAGAACTGCACCCATTGAGACAAATTGAAGATACACCTCGAAGCATCTGGGAGGCTCACTTAGAAGTTTGGTGTTTCCATGATTTGTTTCCATCGGGTGCAGGAGGTAGACTTGATACTTGTGATCTTTGTGTTGCTGGAGTGGAGTATAGAGCTTCTAGGAAGTTAAGTTGCAATGGGACATTCAGACGTAATATTCAATGTTTGTTCCATTTACTATGGGGAAGTGAGCTCAGCGTACTTTCTGTTAGCATTGCCCACACTTCGTGAACAACAAGCGACCTTCGCGGAATGACAGCTGCTGGTATTTTGGAAAGACTGAAAAACAAAGACGAGGAACTTCAAGTTAATCTGGGTTCCGTACTAGCTCACATGTGCAGTACCAAACAGTACTGGTTCTGTAGAAACTCTTGAGTTTATGTGTATGTACGATTGCTTGTATGTTAGCGATGCAGCAGGTACAGGCAAACATTTTTTGATACATTCTATTTGTGCAAATATCAGAAAACATGCAGATGCCATTATGTCATGGCAGTTACTGTACCTACTTGTCTGGCAGCATATAACACTGGTGGAGTTACACTCCAGAGATTTTTTTTGCTACCAGTTGAACATGGCAAAGCTGGCGAATACAGTAAATTGTCATGTGACATGGCTACAGAAGTTAGACATACATTTTAAAAAATGCCAATAGTTGATGAGGTAAGCATAAAATCTAATGTCATGCCGGCATTCACTCACTTACACTTGCAGTGGGCAGTAGGTACAAATGAAGCCACTCATTTCACTGTTAAGGATGTAGTGGTATTGGGAGACCTACGACAGATTACTCCTGTAAATAGTATCTCAGTATTTCAGAAGCTAACAGTCTGAGAGATGAAGAAAACCATACACTGCACAGGTGGCATAAATTTATGGAATTTCTTCAAATATGAAGAACTAATACAAAATATGCACCAGAGTGGTGATGGTGTGTGCTATGACATTCTGAATGAAGCTAAAATTGGCAAAGCATGCCATTCATCTACCAGTATCCTGAGTAGCAGAGTGATAGAAGGACATGGGACAACTCAGAGGCAGCTACTCAGATTTCTTGTGAATGGTACAAAGATAGCTTGCCTCATGCAATAAGCATATTGTGATAAGTTCAATAAAAGAATGCTACAAAGAGAGGGTAATAGCTTGGTTGAGTTACCTTCCAATGATCTTATTGGTGGAGTATATACTGGCAGAAAGTTCACTGAAAATATTACAGAAAAACTATTTATTTATTTAATTCTCAGATTACAATTTACCTATGAGTCAGAAGACTCTTTTGCATAGGTTCCACATTCTACAACGACAAGTAACAATACAGGCAACCAAATTACTAAAAACATTATCATATGGATAGATACAATTTCAGATTAGTGTATCATAGTCATACAGAGCAAAGGCTACTTGAGTAAACTGAGTAACAGAAACATAAATTGCATGTAATAGTTAAAAAAATGTAATGTTGCCCCATGCAGGAATGGCAAACAGCTGGAGGCAGACAGAAATAGCAGCTGGAGGCAGACAGAAATGGCTTTGATTGTGTGAGCTAGTCCACCTGAAAATAAGGTTTTGTCCATGAGGTGTAGAGGGGGTGGGTGGAAGCTATCACAAATGGGGTTGGGGGAGAGTTAGAGGGTATATGGGGCTGGGGGGGCAGTCACAGAGGCTGTGGGAGATGAGGTGCAATCTCAAGAGTTGCTTAAAGGGGCCCAATGTAGGTGAGTCAACTGTGCCTGCTGGATGACCATTCAGCCAACTGGGAGCCCAATAACTAAAGGACCGTTGGGCCTGGCTTGTGCGACAAAAGGGGACCTGGTATGCAAGATTTGGTCCATTTCTTGTAGTACGAGAGCAGGCAAACTGGGTTAGCAAGAGCTGGGAGTTGGGGGGGTAAGGCCTAAGCTAATCTTTTTCCCATATAGGCAAGTGTGGTACTTTTATCCTGTCACTAAGGTTGAGCAACTGAGTCATGCTGTAGAGGTCACATGTATGAATCCTACTGTGCATGTCCGAGACCAGCCTGCAGGCTTTATTTAGGGCTAAACAAACTCTTTGTAGTGCAGTGTCAGTAGCAGCGTCATATATGATAAGACCATAATCCACTGTTGAGAGGACGGCGCACGTGACTGCCATTCTGAGGGACTCTTTTGTCATACAGTGTTTATTCCTATATAACACCCCTAGCCTACTGTTTACTGTTTTGATGACCATGTTGATATGTTCTGAAAAGGATAAGGCACTGTCAAGAGTGACGCCAAGGTACTTCATGGTCTGCACTTGTTCTAGAGGGGTGCGGAGCTTGTTCCTAATATCAAGTGAGGCTATACTATGCCTGTTGTGAGGGTTTGCGAAGAGCATGATCTTCATGTTTTTATAGTTCAGGACCAGTTTGTGCTTCAAGAACCAGTTTTCAACTGCAGAGAGTTTATCTTGTAGACTAATGGTTAATGCCTGGGGGTCCTGGTGGCTGGTGAATAATGCTGCATCATCCACATATAGGAGGAGGTCACTGGGACATGCAAGAGGTAGAGAGCTGAGGAAGAGGCTGAACAATAGTGGACTTAGGATAGATCCTTGAGGGACTCCTGACCAGACAGGTTTACTGGCAGACAGTTTGTCACCGATTGTTACCTGCTGGGATCTGCCTTCAAGGTAACTTTTAAACCAGGGCACAGCTCCAGAGGAGGCACCGATGGGATGAGGCAGTCATGAAGCAGGGTGTGGTTGATAGTATCGAAAGCCTTAGTGAGATCAGTGTACACTGATCCCACTGAGTGCTTCCAGTCAAGGGCATGGTGGATAAAGTCGGTGTATTGAAGAAGGGAAGATGTGGTGCTATGATTTTTCCTGAATCCATGCTGTTCAGGGCATTGAATATTGTACTTTGCAAGGAACTCTGTTAGCTGGTCAGCTACAATTCCCTCCCAATGCTTTTGAGAGAGGATGGAGGATGGAGATGGAGTGGTAATTAAAGTGCTGAGTATGGTCACCACTCTTATGTACTGGGGTAACTATAGCAGCTTTCCATTGAAAGGGGAATTAACCAAGGCAGAGTGATTTGTTCAAGATTATGGTGAGGGGCAATATAACCGCATCCAATGTTATGCTTAGCAGCTTCAAATCAAGCGAGTCACTGCTGTAGTGCGATTTACCTTAGACTTTGGACAGGTATTTCTTGGCAAAACTGGGGGATATTGTTTTGAGATAGAAAGGGGGTGAGCTGGGGGTATGTCTGTACTGGAAAGTCCAGGTGGGGGGAGGGGGTCAAAGAAGTCTGGGGGTGTACACCACTTAGATCAGTGAAGGCGGTGTTGAGTGTGTTAGCTATGATCATGGGATCTTGGGTGATAGATCTATCAAAAATATAGCATGGAAGGAGGGAATTTGCTGGGCTTCCCATTGAGTTCTTTTAGGTTGTCCCCAAATTTTCTACTGTGACCCCATGAGTTAGAGAGTGCTTCCTTGTAATAGTTTCTTTTGACCTACCTGATGGCTAGGGTGCAGAAGTTTCTGGTTGCTCTGTAATTTTGCCACTGTGTGGGGTTGCCAGGATGGACCACGCTATATGCCACAGGTGATCTCTGTCAGCTATCAGGGTAAGAAGGGCGTGAGTGATCCATGGGTTAAAAGTGGCATTTTTCTTTATCTTTTCTTGGGGGCAAAAATATCACAAGCAGTATTAAACTTGTACATAAAGTGGTTCAGGGTATGGTCAACACAGGTTGCAGCATTTAGCACTGACCAATCCTGGTTGCTGAGATGGGCTATTAACTGGTGGAGTTGTCCCTCCTTGAAAATGCAGTGAACGGTGTTTTTTTATTTTGTGTGGGTCAGGGAAGATTTAGTGGACCAGCAGCAGGAGACAGGGGAGTGGTCACTAAGGGAGTCGGATAGGATGTTGATGTCTGCAATTTTGTCAGGCCTGTTAGTAAAGATGAGGTTGAGTAAGGTGGTTGTACCAGTCCTATGATTCCATCTGGTGGGTGAGGTCATGACCTGGGTCAAGTTAATTGCAGTGGTTGCATCTTTGTAGATGTTAGCTTTGGGTGCCAACCAATTCACATTGAAGTCACCCAGGAGCACAATGTCAGCCATGGGGGGAGGGTGGAGAGATGGTCAGTAATTGCATTGAAGCCTTTGAGGTGGTAGCGAGGTGGAACATAGCTGCATACAATGGTGAGGGGTTTGCCATTTGGCTCAATGAGCAGCTTAACTGCTAGAGCATGGGAGGGGTTCCCAGTGACTATAGCAGGTAGGGCATGTCCCTGTAGGGGGGTTTATGTAGATAGCACAGCCCCCACCCCTTTTCCCAGCCCTGTCCAGTTTAAAGAGGGAGAAGCCAGCAAGCTGCATGACACTATCAGGCACTTTGGGGGGAGCCATGTCTCAACTACTCCTAAGACGTCGGGTTTCTGTTGGAGTACCCAGACCTGGAGGAGATCAATTTTTTGCTTGAGACTCCTAATGTTTTTGGAGGCAATTTTCAGACCCACATGGTTATTGTTGTTAGGCTGTGGGTGCTGATGAGACCCAGGGTTAGGGTGTATGTTCCCAGATAGTAGTAGTAATAGTAGTAGAACCAGGAGGTTCTACAGGATGAGGCTGATAGGTTTATGATTTCTGGGTTTTTGATTAGTGGTGATGGTGGGAGGATAGGATAGGTGAGGCAGTGCTGAGAGAAAAAGGAGGGCGGGAGTGCAAGTGGGTGATTGGGGGTAGCAGGTGGAATGTAGTTGTCTTTGTGGATATAATTAGTTTCCGAGGCACCCGGGGTGCTCTGGTGGGGAGGAAGAGGGGAGGTAGGGTCAGCATACCTTGCATCATGGTGGTGCAGAGGAAGACATACACCAAGAAGAACAAGTATTAAAATGAACCTAGGAAAGCACATTTTTGGTATGGCTTACTACTTGGCTAAGGAGGTAACTTAGGTGAGCTTTGTCCAGACATAGGTAAATCTAAGCCTGGCTAAGAAATTCTACTTTGAGTAATATGGGATGGTTCCTCTTTAAGACACTAAGACAAGGAGATAGGAGGCAGGTTCACGAATGGAAAGGTGGCACCTGATTGGTGAGGGGTGGTATTCTTGTCAGAAGCAAGAGTATTTAATTAAGAGAGGGGTGGGAGGGTGGGCAAGAAAATCGTAGCTGAGAGAGCTACAAGCCTAATTAATTCAGTAGCTTCTCATGTTGGGCAGAACAACCTAAAGTGTAGGTATTTTCCCTTTCTGTTCTGTGCCCAAAGCAGGCAGGAGTGAGGAGAAAGAGAGCTGCAGTTTGTTTAAAATCAGCAGCTTCTCTTAACAGTACAAATAACTATTTTTTTTTGTGCTGGAATGATCGGCTCTTTGAAAGAGAAAAAAGGTACCAAGTTTTGAACTCTTTGGATACCTTCATCTGGGGACAACAGGCGGGTGGGTGGCCAGCCAACCAGCAGAGGAGAGCACCACCCAGTGAGGGCTACAGGATCCCCTTCATCTGGGGACAATGGGTGGGCAGGTGGCCAGAGGACCAGCAGAGGGGAGCACCACCCAGTGAGGGCTACAGGATCCCCTTTGGGGACAATGGGCAGGTGGGTGGCCAGCTGATCCCCTTCATCTGGGGACAACGGGTGGGTGGGTGACCAGCCAACCAGCACAAGAGAGCACCACCCATTGAGGACTACAGGATGTTTCAAGGACAGACAGATTTCAAAGCAAACATATTTATGTAAATACAAGTGGATAATGCTTAGGAGGACCTGAACTTGGATTAGTAAATGGAGCAATGGGGCATATTGTTGATTTCAATTTTGACCAATGCAATATGTTTATTAAAAATGTATTGATAACATTTAAACATTCAATTCATTGACAGTTTCCGTTAAGTTCCAACTGATAAGACACACAGTATATGTCATACTAAAACAGTCCACCATTTGTTTGTGTATGTACTTTCCATACACAGGCCTAAAGGACTAACTTTGTATGCTGCTATATTAGACATAGGAAGTTCCATCTTCAAAGATGGGATTAGCTATGTAGAGTTAGAAGCCTACAGGGATTATATATAAAAGATTTCAACTACAAAACAATATAGGCTGAGAAAAAGTATATAAATGAATATTGTAGACTTCTCAGAATATTTCAGCCACATCTTGCACTACTACTGGTATACACAGTGATGGATGTAAGTGTTGTACAGAAACACCAGCCATCAAAAGAGATGTGAAAGGGTGCCTCAGTTACACAGGGGACAGATTTAGGTATAACTACACATTCTGAGCCAAAAAGACAAAATCTCCAGCCAAGAAATTTAGGATTGAGTCAAATATAAGTATCTCAGGATCTGACAGCATTACATGCATCAGTTGTTATGCAAATGCATCAGTGCAAGTCTTATAGCACGTAGTAGCATTTGTTTCTCAAATCAAATCAAAATGGCCACACTTAACACATTCATTGATTCAGTGAAACACTTTGTTATAAATAAAGAAAAAGTGCATACATGTACTCCTCTTTGTATTGCACTGTCTTCTTATTCTGAAAATCGCTCCTTCGGTCTCAACAAGCAACAAGATGTTATAGAGTTTATATGGCAACCATAAATACTCTTGAGACCAAAGGTGTATTAATTAAAGAACTTTTTGAGGTTAGCTATTTAAATAAATTAAAATGTACTAGTTGTAGACACCTACGTGATCAGGCTCACAACAGTGAGATGTGTATATCATTAAGTCTTATTGGGGAAAAAAGTATTCAGTTTAAAGAGCTGCACTGAAATTAAAAAAATCAGGCTATGATTGTCAAAGGTGCAATAGTAAACATACAATTGAACTATTACGGACTTATCAATATCTTTTGTTCATGCTAAAGCAATTTAATATTCGCAGAGGTGAGGTTGACATTGCAGTCACTGATTTCCCTGGGTGTAATTTTAATTCCTTTTATGCAGTATGAGATGCAATCCATCATTTATCATGATGGACCATCAGTGTATTCTGGACCCTATGTTGCACGGCTGAGACACCAGAATAGTTGCATCGTGAGTATTGAATATGAGTCATCATGCTGAGTGAGATAAAAACTGCCTAAAAATCTGAAGAATTCATATTTGATCCTACTTGAATAAACTTACTGTTTAGTTACTCCATCCCCCTTCAACAACTGTCATCAGCTCTATGCGAGTAGTTTCATCATGCACCCCCCTTCTTTTTCATGTTGAAACTATGAACACAGTGCTGTAACTCAGCATGTCATGCACCCAGCCCACCCTCATTAACACTACTTATACCTTAACTTCAGAAAGTTCTGTTTTCTTCCTTGCAAGTCATATAGCAATGGATTGGTAAGTAACTCTACTTGTTTCATGTAGTACACGTTAATAGTGCAATTAATCCTATATAGTAATACTTTACCATGATTGCAAAAAGTTATAGTTTGTAAGTAGAGCAATAAATCTTACCCCATTGCAGATTCTTGTTGGAATTGCCAGAGTAGAGAAACAACAAACTTGTGGTTTCCAAAGTCTGATAATGATTTATTTCTGGTATATAAAACAGGCGTATAACCAAATCAATGATAAAAAAATACCACTGAGGAGAACACCCAGACTTTTCTTCTTTCTTACCTAAGGTAGCATCAGCTTCTTCTCTCAGATTTCTAAGCAGAACAGTCATTCTTATACCTCTGATTATTGCTATAGCAACTAGTAAAAAGATATAATAAACTTGTATAATTGGCTAATAGCAGAAATTGTGTGATCTGTACTAGCCTGGAAACATGCACTGAAGTAACAAAAAGACTGATAAAGAAAGACAGTGCCGTCTTTGTATAATGAGGTCACATAATAATAGCTATTCTGCACTAAACCTAAAGATGGCAGCACTGCACAACTAATAATTGTAATTATACAATTATTCAAACAGCCGTGTCTCCTCAGTACATTAGTAATACAGCAAATAACATAATGATTCTTAGTAAAACACAGTAATTATAGAAATATTAGTAATAAAAGCATGATAATTATATATAAGGCATTGTAATACATATATATATATATATATATATATATATATATATAAGGTGTTGTGATTATATAGCAAAAATACAGCAATAAGCATTGTAATCTGTAACAGCAATGCTAATAGAACAGCAGAACCCAGATCCTGACACTCATGCTTATATGATAAGTGCCTGTGCCCTAAATACTACTATCAGCAAAATAGGGGGCCCAATCAGGGGCGATAGTCCATGGATAACATTTCCCCCCCTTGTTGCCTCAGAAGGGGCAACAATCCCAAGTAGGTATGTAGGGATGCAGCTAAAAAGTCATTTACAAGCCTGACACACGAGCCTTGTAAAGAACTTGAGTTGTTCACAATGTTGTGTGAGGGTAAGTCGCAGGCAGCAAAGATGTAAAATCAGGAAAACAATCAAAAAGGCTTGAATAATAACAAAAACTTTAAAAGATAATTCAACCCAGTAATTACCTACACCTGAGCTTAAATCACCATCATGAATAAGATCATTGAGAATATCATTCACTTTAGATACATTGTTACTAATGCAAATTAAATGGTCATCTTTTCTAGCTAAAAGAGATCCCAAAGTGATTGTCAAGGGATCAATGTGCAAGTTAAAAATAGGCAAATATTGAGACAGTGCAAGCCAGTATTCGGGATTAGTATCTATAACGTCAAGTTCAGGGAGAGGGACAGGCATAATTACAGTGTGACCAATAACCGTCTTCTGCTGTGGAGTGAAACAGAAGTTAGTTTTATCAATATTACAAGTGTGTAAACCATAAGAGAAAGACTTATAATTTGTAACTATACAATACTGCCCTTCAGCAGTATGAGTGACTCTGATGTTGGGAACTCTCCAACGTTTCAGGCGAACTGGACAAGAAAACATGGAATTTGTGAGCTGGGCAGTGAAGCGGTGTATCTCTTCAAGATAGCTTCAAGATGGTGCTGTTTTGGCATCGAACGCTGGCGATGGAGCAGGAGGGATGTCGTCATCTGGATCAACATCAGTAAGGTTACTCGGCAGATCGTGACCCAAGGACAAGGCCCAGCCAAAACGTTCCGGAGAGTAGCCACATACGGGTTTCACAATATCAAAGACATCACAACAGCACAAGAAATAATATCCTTTCTTGACACAACAGTTCATATGAGGAGAAGTCCAAGCTTGGAGCATAGGATGAAACACCAACATAGCTGGAAGTTCAGTTCTTTCACGAAAAATTTCATTTTCAAGATGTCCAAGGGAATGTTTATTTGCAAGTTTATCAAAGACAGATGTAGCTGGATCAAAATGTGGAAGTGACACCGTAAAGGTTATGAACATGTTCTGCCTGACAGAACATGTCTGGGTTTTGTAGCAAGGGGCTTGGTTGGGAAACCTGGAAACATAACCAATGTTACGGACAGTTGACATAGAAATATTGAAAGTATTTTTCAAACACATAGAAATACAACCTGTACTTGTACAGTGGGGGCAATACCATTTACCCAATCTGAGATCAATGAATAAGATCTGGAATTTTGCCTGATTCCAAGTCCCTGAAGAGACTGTTAACAGTAGAAATAACATAAGAGCCATAAGCAGAACATAAAATGTCACGCCCAATAAAGTGTTTGTCTGCCTCATGGTTGTTTTGAAAAATTAGATCGTTAAGTTTGTTTCTTGTTTCATTGAACCCTTGAGCAATCTCTTGCATATTGTATATAGTATATCTTTCTTCCTCACTTAGAGTATTGACATCTTGCAAGATAGGGGGCATAACATCATTGCCAAGTGTTTGTTGAAATTTCAGTGTTTGTGCTTTAATGGAAGCAATATCAGCTCTATTCCAAATAGACATTCCTGAACCAAAAAGGCAAGTAACAGTGCCGGCAACTCCAGTAATACCAGAGACAGTACCAGCAGCACCAGCTGAGGCTGCATCTCGTTAAGTGCAGGTTTTCTGAGGTTTGTAGTATGTACGGGCAGGTCTAAAAGCACCTACATGATCCATGGTGTGGGGCCAACCAATGAGATCATTAGTACGTGTTTGGTACGCAACAACAATATCAGTAAGCATCATACTGTGAAACTTAGAAGTATTAGTATCTTGATGTAAACCAAATTCAGCCATATTCCAATGTGAAAAATTGAAAATAACTGGGACATGCATAAATTGTACAATGTTAATAAGAGCACCTGGGAGTGACGTGGCGGTCAGACCACTAGGAGGTCCCTCATCAAGACGAGGGCAGGCAAGAAGTTCTTTCTGGCTGGGTGGAATGACAGACAGATAGAGAGATGAAGAAGCAGCATAGTTTTCAGAACAAAAATCTCGTGCCACTGATGAAGGGAGTTGTTCACAGAAGGCAGGGTCAATAAGTGCAGTAAGGTTATGTTGACCAGTGTGTCTTGAGGAAGCCTGTCTAATGGAGAGAGAGTACCATTCTGTGATATGTCAGTGTTAGGATAGCTATGGAATGTGACCTTGGCTAGGCGGGCTATGGGAATTTTGTAGCCCATTACATCAGTGTCTCATTGGATAGTAAGGGAGGATTTATCTGGAGCAACAACAACAGCATCTAATAAAGCATCTTTTCCTTGAGTAACTTTAACATTTTTGTTAGGAATAGTAATTTTAACACCCATATTAGATTTTCCAAGCAATTGTGCCAGAAGATTGGGTTGTTTCTTTGGAAGTGGGGGAGCAAAAACTGTTAGAGGTAGAAATCCACTCAGCAGGAGAAAGATGTGCAAGATAGCTGTCTTGCCGATATCTGAAAGAACAAGAAAGGGTTAATTAACTGAAAGTACTAGTCTGCCCTGTGGGGTTAGGAAAAGTAAGTTTAGTCACCTTCATACAGTTTGAGTTGGGTAGCACGGAACCACTTGTCAGCAGTCTTTTTCTGCTTTTGCTGTTGTACTCTGACCTGATGCACAGCAGGGCTGAGCTTCTTTACAATGGGATAAGGACCTTCCCATTTACTGGCAAAAGAGTGAGGGGGTTGTCTGTATTGGAGAAGCATGACTTGATCTCCAACTTGCTATTTGACTTTTTTAACATGTTTGTCAAAATGGGCTTTTGCTTGCTGTTGGGCTTTGATAATTTGCTTTGCAGCAAACAAATGTGTTTTCATGATGTCATCATGAAGTTTTCTACATACCTGTCTACGGATACTCTATCTGTAGTGGGGGGGGGGTGTGAAGATCAGCCAGCAGGTGGTCAGGTAGTTTAATAACTCTACCAGTCATAACCTCATAAGGGGTACACTGAGTAGTGGCTGAAGGTGTGGCCCTAATTGCCATGAGTAGTAGTGGCAAAAGGGAATCCCAATCTTTGGGATTATCATCAATGAATTTGGATAGCATCTGTTTGATGCATCTGTTTGCTCTTTCTGCCTGGCCTGAGGATTGAGGATGGTAGGGAATGTGGAATTTTTTATCAAGTCCAAGAAGTTGGAGTGTTTGTTGCATCAGTTCAGCTGTGAAGCTGGAACCCTGATCTGAGTCTACCTTGAGGGGTAAACCCCACCTGGAGAATAGCTGATCCACCAGGATTTTGGCAGTGGTCTTTGCAGTGTTGTTCTTAGTGGGAAATGCATCTACCCACTTAGGGAACAAGTCTGTGACAACAAGGGCATACTTGTTGTTCTTACTAGAATTAGTAAGAGGGCCAATGAAATCAATCTGAATTGCATTCCATGGTGCGGATTGCCTTTGGGGTAGCAATTTTGCATTTTTCTTTGCAGCAATGGGATTGTTCTGGGCACACACTATGCAATTATCAACATAGTGTTCCACGTCCTTGGCCGTACCAAGCCATCAGATGACTGTTTTGAGTCTCTGAAGAGTGTTGTCGGTCCCCTGGTGTCCAGCAGTGGGAGTGTCATGAACCATATGAGTAAATTTGGTTCACGGTGAGTGTGGTGCCACCCACAGTTTGTTACCTGTATCCTGTTTGTGATACCAGATGAGCCTTTGATCACCAGATAAGTGTAAATTGTCTGAGTGTCTCTTGTATGGACTGTCTACAGGTAGTGCCTGTTCAGTTCCTTTGCCCAGCAATTTGAACACATCTCTGATCTCTGCATCTGCTTTCTGAGCAGCAGAAAGATCCAGTGGGAGTTCTGGTGCTGGTTTCTTGGTGGCAGCAAATAAAGATGTTACAATAGCTGCTATACCCTGTGGGTAAATCATTTCCCATGGCTCCCCCCCTCGAGCACCTGCTTTGGCAAGCAAGTCTGCTCACTCATTGTACTCATGGTAAGGGTCAGATTTATAGTGAGCCTTAATCTTTTGTATGTACAGCTTGTGTGTGAACATTCGTGTCAGGGTGTGTATGTACACAAACAGTTCTCTATATTTGACAGGGGTACTATCCGATGAGGTAAAATTATTCATTTGCCAGAATGGAAAGAATTCCGTTAGGGATGAGCATACCCAATTGGAGTCTGCAAAGAAGATTGCATCCATGTCACCATGGGGTATAATCTCTAAGATGCAGGCCACAGCTGTGAGTTCTGCGTACTGTGAGGAGACAACAGTGCATTTCCTAGACATGCGTCTGTAATCACCCTCATGATTCAGTATGAGCACTCCAAGGCCTGCTACCTGTTCTCCATCCAGATAGGATGCAGAGCCATCTGTAAAGATGTGGAGCATTGTTTTATCCTCCAGAACCTCAGGTGTTGCTGGCAGGAAGGGCCCTGAGTCAGGTAGGTCAGGCGGTTGGAGGGCACGATCATGAGGCTTACCTGTGTATAGTAGGTCATGGACCAAGATGGATGGCATTTTGGCAGACAGTACTTTGATGTTTCTGTCCTACAAAAGCAAAGACCAATGAGTTTGTCTGATGTTGGAAACTGATCACAAGCTGTGAATGAGCTTGGTACATCCAGCAGACTTGGGTTTGATTCCCACAACCTCCACTTGCATGGTGCGTGACTCTGAGCAAGTCAGTTAACCACTCCAAAGCTCCCAGGTTCCCCTGAAAACAGGCACTTGTGTCTAGTGGGTGTTACCTGGTTAACAAAGAATTTATAGGAAACAAAAATCAACTTTTTTTTATTCTGTTATTTTTACTATTCATGTTGTAGATGTATGTTTATTCCATGTTAGAAACAAGGTACTCAGTAATGATTTTCCATTAATGTATATACATGCTGTACAACAGAACATATTGCATGATTGATCACAATTTACATATTTGTGGTATACAAATGCAAATAAAGTAGGTATTGTGTTCACTGTAGTATTGATCTTTTCTCCATCTACAGGCTTAAGTCCAGCTCATGAATCCTTGGCTAAAGGCCCTGGAATGTTGGTCTAAGGATGGACTCCACAAGGTGAGAAGACGTACACAGATTCTCTGCCAAATCATATTTGACACGCATACTGATCAGAAGGCAAGCTAGGTAAACAAGCTTAGTCTAGCAAGCAAACTAGATTCTGTTGATAATAAACTGGATGCAATAAAAGTTTCAGGAAAACCTAATCTGAGAGCAAAATAAGAAGAGGGCTAAATATCCCGAAGAATTAGAGTCTAGAAGAATTAGGTTCGATGTACTTGAAGTCATATACTTTTGTGCACAGATATCTCCTTTTTCCCTCCTTCTCTATTTTCTCCCTCTCTCCTTCCCTTCTTCCTTGCTTTTTTCTCTTCTTTCTTTCCTTGCACTCTTTTCTCTTATCTTTACCTCTCTATTATTGAACATTGTTCATATTACCACATTTATCACTTTTTGTAATTTACTGAATGCCTTGCCATAGCCTGCCCTAGCATTTATTTCATACATGGCTGCCATTTTTGATTCTATAATACCCTATTGATTGTAACCCTTCTGCTCTCCACTTATAACCTGTCTAGGTTTGTGTTTTATTATCAATATGTGTATATAAGTCTTCTCCAATATATTTACCTTAAATAGTATGTTTAAGTGATATTTTATACCTTATATGGAGGATATTCTTCTATTGTATAAGATGTATGCTTTCTTATATACTCAAATTTCAATAAAAAGATAACGTGGAAAAAAAACTGGATGCAATTAACCAACGTGTAACCTTAATGCATCAGAATCCAGCTTGCTTCCTGAGCTATTGTGATAGTTGTGCAAAAGTTTACCGATAGCAAGGTATAGTGCAGTATTTGCAATAGTGCAATACATGTTAGTCAGTTGGTACTGTACCCCGCACCAGGCACTATACTGTACTACCAGTCAACTTTTGCACAACTACCACTGCATGTCTGGGGCATCAGTTTGGGGGACTAGAAAGATGAATGACAGCAGGAAAAAAGGGGACATAGAAAAACCATTCACATTGCATCAAGATTGCTCTCCTCCTCATCCTCTACCTCCTCCTACAGTTGCAGCTGGAGCTATGGCATAATACCAAGCCACAGTGCATGAGTGATAACTGCCAATAACTTTTTCTGGGTCAGTTTCCATCAAGCAGTCTAGGGCGTCTTGGGCTCACAGCATAATGTGCTAGTTGGGTGCAGCTCTTTTGTTTAGAGTCCAGTTGTCCACATACATTTGGACAGCCAGACTCTTATTCCTGACAACTACAAATGGTGACACATAGGGGCTCCTAGTATGTCTATGGGGGCCAAAGTAGATGTCTGTCTGTGGGGCCAATCATCTTGACCTCTCTCAGAAAAGGCTTTCATCAGTGATCTGGATGTGATGCTATATACTCCTGGTACGCCCAACATCCCATTCCTTCAGGGAGAAAATTTCTGTCTGCTGTGCCAACTTCTTCAGAATTCTGTTCCACCACTCTGTGGATAAAAAGGGGTCTCCAAATTCAAACAATTAAGGAGCCAATCACCCTGGAGGTGGGTTATATCTTTTCTGTGGCTATACCATCAGAAGGGTGCAATGGACCTTGGTGAGGGTCCATACTCTTCGACTAGTCACTGGTCAGTATGTTACATTTGTCACATGAACTGGTACTTGTTGGACCTATGAATGAGCCTTAGCTGGCAGTAAACTCGATTTGACAGTGAGCCCCTCTGGCAAACCGACTTCCTCTGGGACCTCCAACATTAACAGCTGATTGTGGCAGGATCCCTTGAGTTTTACGATTCCCTTGACAGCACACTCTGCTTTGAAGGAGTAACACTACTTCAGACCAGTCCAGTAGGATGGGGCTTTGTAAGCATAAACTTATCTGACAAGTCCATGGAGAGCACTGTTGCTTTTCCTTGTCAGGCTTTAGACTCTTTACACAATGGCCCCAGGTGGTGAAAAATATAGGTGTTGGTTCATACAATGATTGGAATCTGTTTGTACGTACTCATCCATAGACACACCAGCGCACATGCCTCCACGGCAGGAGTTTCAACAGTGTTCACTGAGAAGAAGATCCAGATCTGGATCAGGCCCAGATGGTGTTATGAAGCTACACTGAGACCCCACACATCCATGCCTTCCAAGAGCTCCAACTTTTTGTGTGACAGATTCTTATTGTAACAGTCTTTGAACACTATAGTGACTTGGGAGCCACTATCCAGGAGTACTCCGATAGGCCGTCCATCCACTCAAGCTTTCACATCTGCAGTAGGACCAACAATTTCATCCCAGTTCCATGACTCTTTGAAACTGGCATCCATCACATTAGTTTTGAAATGGTTGCTGATAAGTGACTTGTCCCTATGGCACCAGAGCACTCCTCTACTGGGATGCCTACTGAAGTTTAAACACCCGGTGGGGTACTTGGCTAATTTCTCACTGAGTAGCCAGTCAATGATCCATTGAAAGTTGCTTTCTGACTGGCATTGACATGGGATGTGACCATTCCTGTTGCAGTGGTAGCAATAATTATTGTCTCAGCCAGAGAGTTCCATGGGTGCCATCCCTCCCAGGCAGGCATCCTAGGTAATAGTCGGACTTACTGGTTCATTGATTCTCCTGTCATTGTCTTTAACTTGGCCAGTTGAGCATGGGCATCCTGCAGTAAGACAGCATTTGAGGCCTACACTCCAGTGCTTGAGACAGCTGACACATTACTTGAAACAGGTTTGCTGAAAACTAAGGGTTCAGGTCTCACAGGGTGGGCTGATCATGCCAGGTTGGACTATCACACTTTTTATTTCTTGAATCAGTCTCTGTAGTTCTGTGGCATCAAGTGAGCCCCCATTGTCCAACACTTGAGCACTGATGGTGGAAGTAGGCAGAGGTTCCTACTGTTCCTCTAGTTCCTTGGTCTCCCTAACCTCCTACAGCAGAACTCAGTGAAAGGATGGATTAACTAATCTCTCTTTCAAGTGCTAAGTTAATAGCAGTAATTCTGAATATCAGATAGTCTTCAATACCGGTTGTAGTCACACCATGTTCAGATTCTTAGACTGTATTTCACCTCTGTGATGCACTTTTTCCAAGCCTGTCTTGAATCGGTGTAGACTGGTAGAAAGGGGCTCCCCTCAACATTGTCTGGAGGTCTTAAACTTACAGTACAGGTCATCACAGGATTCCATACTGCTAAAAAATGCACTGTCCAGAGTGGCGTGGTATTCATCTACAATGGCCTCTGGGTCTGTGGCACACAAGGACCAGATAGCATCCAGTGCCAGCCTCTTCAAACTCTCTGCCACTCTTGCATTTTTCAGCCTTCATGCATTGCCATTCATGTAGCCTGGAAACAACAGCATAGTTGATCCAGACTTCATGACCATCTTCTCCAGCTGAGGTGGGGAGGTTGCCAGAAAAAATTCTTAGGCATCGGTAATAGTCTGAACCCACAGAGCAAGCTAGCCCAGATTCTACAGAGATTGCTTGGGAAGTCAACAAGGTCTGCACATCCTTGAAGGTCTTCCCTTCACTAGCCAACAACAGTTCTAATTTGGTCTTGAAACCCCAAGCAGAAATTGGGTTTTGTGAAGTATGTTTCAGCCTAACAGGACTCCTTTTGCTTATCACCACCCAGCTCTCTTCAGACTCCTTAGACATCACTGTGACAGCACTGGCAGACAGGTTCATGGCCCCTACAGTAAGTCCTTCGTAGCTTTCACAGTCAGGTTTCTAAATTGGGCTGGTTCTTGAGCTATTCTCCGAATTTTTATTTTCCCACAATGCTTAAGGGCATCCTCTAGCACTTCCAAGATAGCTCCCTTGTCCCACTTCTCAGACACGTTCTTTACCAGGAGTACTTTCTGATGGTCCAGACACTCGAACTTACACCAGTCCTCTACTTCTTGAAATGCCATATTTACTTTCACGGAAATGTTCGGGGCGGGGGGGCAATGGCAAAAATCTCTGAAGAATCCCTGGGTGTGTCCAAATGTTCAAGAGGAGATCCCAGTAATGCTTCCAATGTGTGACCCCCCCCCAGTCACCATGTCCAGATTCACATCCCTGCCTGGTCACTGTGCAGGGCCCACTAGGTTGAGAGATTGAGTTCATTCTTTCTCTTGGGGGGGGTGTTCATCACAGAACAAATAAAAAATAGTGTGGTGCCTCCACCTAGAGAGAATAAGTTGGCCAGGTGTTGCGTGCAGTACAACCCTCAAGGATACAGTACCTCTGCATCACCTTACACTTGAATGTACAACCCTCTGGTGACCAATAAGAAAGTTGTTACCTTCACCAGTAGACAATTCAATCAGGTTACACAAAAGGGGCACACACACAGAAGTAGAATTTAACAAATGAACAATGCTTAAATTTTGTAGCACAGGCTTGGAAACTAGAAATGAAGATGGTGTTAAATACTTACAAGTCACATTTAGTGCTCCCACCTGGTAACAATACCCTCTGAAAGCCGTTGAACTTTGGGTTACTACTACCCTCTCAGACCCCACACAATCGCTGATGCACCCACCCAAACAAGGGGTACAATGAGATAAATTACTCTACACAGGGTGTGGTATACTTTTACAATGTTACCAGTACTAGAAGTATAATCTCAAGTATGAAACAGCAGCCAATGACGCTGGGTTGAGCAGCATTCAGGATTAGGCCCCAGCAGCCAGGAGATGAGGCACTTTGAACTCACTCTAGACACTTTGCAGCAGCACTGCCTGTCTGATTCAATTCTCTATGCACAGCCCTTCTGGCTCAGCACTTACAACACACACAGGAGCACTACCCAGCAGCCCCAGTTTCCAAGGGGACAAGCCTCAAGGAGCAATCCACTCGGTACAGCTCCCCTCTAGATCAAGAGTACCCATGTGCTCAGGGCACATGCCCCGTGACTCCCCATTCCCCAATTCACACCACATGATAAGGGCTAGTAGGCCCCCTACCTGGGTCCGCAGCAGCTTGATAAAGGTGCAGTTCTCGATCTCGGGTTTCTCAGCTCAGCAGCTCTCACAGGATGAAATCTTTTAGGCTTCCTCACAGCACCTTCGTTCTGCAGATATTGCCCACACAGGCACAATATCTCGATGGCTTTTCTCAGCAGGTGCCCTTCTGGCATGATTTCACAGCTCTACTTAACAGATGCCAACCCTGGCTCAGTCTCTACAATATGAACCCAGGATAAGACTCACAGGGTGACATAATGGTGAACCCTGGAGAGGGCGCTCCAATGATTAGAGCTAGCTAGGCCATCAGCTTGCTCAGCTGCAGCAGTAGTACTGTACACCTCTTTCTCCAACTTCCTGTAACTCCTCATGAGCCCAGAAATGTCTTTCATTCTAGTACTGTTTCATCAGCCAGGCAGGGCTGTCAGTTTGTCTATTCGATCTGTGCTGCCTTCTCATGGGTCCCAGTTGCTGGCCAGTGTCAGGTGTGAGTGGGAGCGCTTTGGAGGAGCCACTGCACATATGCATCCACTCTATGGCAGTTATCTCATGTGGTGCAAGAGGTGCCAGAAAAAAGGAGGGGTGCCCTGCTGCTTCTGGTCCCCACTGCCAGGATCTGGGGAACAGAGTTTGAAGATCACGGCAGCAGCCATAGATGATAAGTGCAGGAGGTGCTGAAATTCCCCACAGTATTGAGGCTTTCCCACCTCTACACACGCAGTCAAACAAGCGAGCCATGGCAGCAGCTACAGCACTGCAACATTCAGGAGGGCAACAGAAGCAGTCCAGGTAAGCCCCCCACCTGAAGGAGGCTGCAGTAGTTTGTGGTACTTTTTTGAAATACTTTAAAATATGGCCTAACAGCATAACTCAATCTCCCATGTCCAGAAATCATTCTTTCTGGTTGCACTTTGTTGCATCTTTTCAGCCCCAGTAATATTTTTTCTATACTGTAAATATAGTGTCCAGAACTTGTCATGATATTCTGTGACCAGAGCCCTCGAGGGTGCTTCCCCTATATTTAAGGCTGTCAGCCAATGTGTTATTTTATACTGATTGTAAAGGTCCAAAACTTTAGAAAATGCAGGGGACACTGAAAACAGAGTTTAGCTTTGCAGTTGGTAAGATCTTACTGTATACCTCTCCCAAAATGAGAATGGTGCCTGTGCAGGCTTACAATTTGATGGTTAAACAGTGCAGCACAAATCCAATCTCAGGCTTTATGTACAATATCTTTTCCAAACTCACACTGTTTCTGATCTCATACGGTTCATTTTTTGAGTCTGTAACCCCATGAGACGAGGCACTTCTGGAACACACCTTCTGATGGCACTGTGAACTGCTTTTTCTGGCCACTGCCAGTGTTGGTGGGTGGTGGGTAATTTGAGCCCAGGTCCAGTGCTATCAGCACCCTCCTCCCATTTCAAGGAGACCAGGTAAACTATGTTGCTCCTCCCTTTTCCATCACGGCAGCATTTGACTGACTACCATAGGAATGGAGGGAAGACTATTAGTCACACAACAGCAGGACTCATGTTAAAGCTGCTAGGGGAGGCAGTGGCACATTGAGCAACACTGGGGATCTTTGGAAGACACCCCCTAAAAGGACACAAGAACAGGAGCTCCTTGCCATGGTATTCAATGGAAGGTCAGTGACAGACTCTTGGGAGCTATTGGAAGCTCCTCTATATTAGCCTTGAGTTTCAAACCAGAGGCAGAAGTGTCCATGTAGCCATGTAACTGAAACCATGACCACAACTGGCAGGACACATATGTGGGAAGGTTGCAGCACATTTAGCACAAAACCAAGCAGAATGTTGAAAGACTCAGTATTTCAGAACCTGTAGGTCAGGATATGTTTAAGAGCCATTAGTGTGGCCTGGCAACATATCAAATGGCATGAGAGAGGGCAGTCTGCAGTCCAGGTATGTGCCAGCTTCTAAGTGCTCTGAGGAGGCAACAGAAGTCTATGGGCAGGTGTTGGCAGTTCTGTGCAAGTGTGAACCAAGGGCAATGCTGTACAGCCCAGGGCAAAGTCCCACAAGATGAGACAGTGAAAATCAGATCACCTTGGGGGAGAGACCCTCCCCCTTCCCCCAGTATGGGATGCCAAAATAGACATCCCGGGCAATAAATCTGAATACCAGGCCACATGTACAGTCTTATCACAACTAGTCAGCCCCCAACGAGTACCAGTAACTCCTCCATCCTACCCCCGTCCCAGGTACTGTAAATGAAATGTTTTGAATTATTAAAAGTTGTATGAGAGTGTTTTTAAAGGGCTTATTCTTTCCTGGTGATTTACAGGTGCTGTCATAAAGTGAAGCATTACACATAGCTTTCTTGTATCCCATCAGATGGTGCTTAATAACAGAATGTAAAATCCACTACATCCTTCTGGAGAAACTTTTAAATAAATAAATGAATAATGGAAGCAGCATAAACAAGGATGTAAGTAGGTAAAGCAAACAAAAACGTAACAGCACACAGTTTTCTCGCTATCCCTGAGGCGGGATACGTAGTTTTTGACATTTTCAAAGACTCCTGCACCCTTGCCATGCCAATGATCTTTCTTTCTTTCTTTCTTTCTTTCTTTCTTTCTTTCTTTCTTTCTTTCTTTCTTTTTTCTTCCTTTCTCACAGTGAGACAGAGCTCATTTCCAGGTGCATTCTGGGAGAAAAGGTTTGTGGGACACAAAATGCAGTATAAGAATCTAATTACAGAAAATACATTCAGGAAGTGAACAGATTATCAGTTTGAGCAAAAAGCAAGATGTCATCTGGTAAGATACAGAGGATTTCGGCAGTATACTGAAGTACAGAATATTGCAGGGCTCAGGAGCATCAGCACCCAAGTACTGCCTGGTGCAACAGGTACACACAGTGCAAGGCAATAGCAGTGACAGTGTAACAACTGGGATAGGCTACACTGGGGGTCCCCCACAGAAGCTAGGATAAGGGATAGATCTAAGTAAGATTAGGTGGTGCTGCTGGTCATAAGCAACAAATACATGCAAGCATCTTCCTGACATCCACAGTGAGGCTACTCTGTGCACAAGTGAAGGCGGGCTTCAGAGGAGATGACTGGCAGAAGCTGTCATCCTCTGTGATCTGAGAAGGTAATTACACAATAAAAAATATAAATGGTTTAAAAGCTGGTTTGCTCAGCGGGCAGTGCACTGGGACCTTGGATAAGCCACATCATTGGCCCTTTTACTCACTGGAACAGCAGTGTATGTGGGAGGGGGCGATGTATTTGCTTTCTTACGCTAGGTGCTGGCAACTTCTGCAGAGGACTTAGCAGGGTCTCTGAGAAGACTGCAATCCATTTCCCCTCCTGGCCGAATCTGGGTGGCACAATGTGCTCCAAGAGTGCAGAAGAGGGAGCAAAAAAGGAAGACAAAAAACCCCAAGGCATCTGAACTCAGAAATGAAAACTGGTTAATGGATTACAAAGATCACAACAAACATTCAAAAGCTGTTCAAAATACACTTTGGCCTAGAAAACTATACTTACAGTGACGTGTTTCCCACTAGCAAATACATTCACTGTACTAGTTTCTTGCTGCTGCCTGCATTTGCCCAGAACATAAGGTAGTATTTTAGTTACATACTGTAGGAAGGCATCCCATCTGGCTGCCTGTTCTGACTCTGCAGCATCTGGCTTTTGGCGTTTCTTTAAACTGAGTCCACTAATGAAAGTCAGCAGAGTGAGCCTTGCTGCTGCCTCAGAACAACAATGTTAATAATGGCTGACAACAAGCATGCTGGCTTCAAAAGCTTGGACAAACATGAAAAGGATAAACTATTCAGTGATAACAGTAAAAGCATGTTTTTTACTATGACAAACATCCTGTCCAAACCAGCACCCTCTCACACTTTGCTGCCACAGACTTCCCCCTGGTTGCCCCATACAGTGTCCTGTGCCTTCACTCAACTGTCTGTGAAGGTGGCACACCCTGGGCACCTGAACCCTTTGACACCAGTCTCCAATATCTCTGTATCAAGCCAAGGCAGATGACTCAAACCCCAGGTGGAGTGTGGGTTTTTCTTATAAAATGTTACCCAAATCACTTCCCTCTATCAGGGAGGATTATGTTTCTCAAATCACTTAAAACAGGTTCAGTTGTGCTTACACAACTGGATGAGATGTATGCTTCTGTGACTTTGATACATTGTGGCTGTTTGCCTCTCTATCCATGGGATATCCCTATATACCAATAGGTGCTGCAGGAATAATTCCCTTGGCTAAAGGTAGCTTATGAAGAAGCCCAAAAAGAATACCCAAAAGGGTGTCAAGCATCAAAGAGGCAAGAAATCAGAGGATGTCGAGACCGGAAATAAATGTGACAGACGTAGATGGAAAGGACGGGAGAAGAATTATATAAGGCTAGCACAATGAATGAAAGCAAATCTGACAAGATGCAGAAGGGCAGACTTCCTAAGGAGAGACAGGGAACAGCCAGGGCCACCATCCAACTCCATCCAACAGCGGAACCTAACTATGGAACTTATGAAAGCATTGACCCTGACTAATATTATGACCATTGGCACAGAGGAGAGGAAACAACTCCTTTGAGGAGGAAACCTCTGGGGATCCATGGCCTAGGTCGCTTTCCCTCCAGGCTGAAGAATGTTTTGTTTAGTGATGGTTCAGTTGCAGCAATTTAAAGTTGAGATAGAGGAAGGAGGAAAAATCCAAGTTAGAGGAAGCTTCACTCTTCTAAATGGACAGCTGTTGAAGGATGCAAGCAATGTCTCTGCAACTAGATGCTCAAAAGCAAGAGAGGATGTACGATGATGGAAAGAAGCCTTGGAGGCCTGAATGGTTCAAGGTGAGGAATGAAATAGATGATGTACGATTATGAAAGGAGGCTTAGAAGGCCGGTACAGTTAAGTTGAAATATGAAGAGGAAGATGAATGATGGAGTGAAGCCGTGGAAGCTGGTACAGTTAAGGTGAGGTAAGAAATGAACGATGTACGATGATGGAGAGAAGCTGCCATCCCTGAAACACATAGGCATGTTTCCAAGTGGAGACCGGATCGAGTCGAGGTAGCATGGACCCAAAGGGTTATGCTCGGGTAGTTGATGTGAAGGAATAGACCCACATAGAGGTTGGATGAGCGAGGGATACCCAGATGTGGTCATGAGATGACTGATGGTGATAATAACTGCAGGTGTGCAGTGGTTCTATGAGGTAGGCCAAATTAGGAATGGATAGAATTGCATGAAGGTAGGAGCAAGAGTGGCCAGGCAAAGCTGGCAACTGATGGTGAAGTAGGTAGTACCAGGATGACATCTGAATAGGCTTGACTAGAATGGGGGAAATGGTAGGAGGAGACAAGTAGACAGGGCGATATGCAGGAAGGAATATTAGGTGATGTGGATGAGTAGGGTATGGTGGGATAGCGGGATGGCAGGATTGGAAAGCCCCCAAAAGAAAGCAGAGGTCAGAGAAGGAGAGGAAGCAGAGGGATCCCCTCAGACACCTCCCCACACAAACACAAACCCTAATGCAAGAAAAGAAGCTCAGGGGAGCTGCAAATGTAAAATAAAATCAAGGAGAATTTATTGAGCTCCCCATGGCAAGTGGAAAGACTAGTGACAGCCAGGCAGAGTTGAAGAAAAGGAAAACAATGAACAATCAGCAGTGAATGTCAATGTGGCTAAGCACCAGGTATCCCACACTACATGGAGGTAACATCTGTGGGAAACCCTGTGCACTACCTGCATTCCTAGAGGTGAAGCTAGAGGGTTACCACAGCAGGGCAGTGGAGGTGGCTGCACTGGATCAATGATGCAGCATAAGTGAAGTATCTGGTATGATTCTCCCAGGGCTAAACGGAGAAGCCCCGACCCAGAGCATGAGCGATGAGCGAGAAAGCACAGTATGCTACGATGGCATGCAGACGCTGAAGGCAGGGTGATGAACAGCGGCCCAGAGAGGAGGCATGAAACTGAAAAGGAAAAACAGAATGAGGGAATGAGGAGAACAGACTGAGAGAAACCAGGACTGAAGGAAGATGAGAATGAGCAGCAGGCATGAAAAGTCATGTCGCACCCAAAGTGCCAGCTGGTCAATGCTGGGAAGATCGGGCAACCAGGAAGCCCACTGGAGGAAATCGAGCAACAGCACACCAGAGAGGGGAGAGTGGAGAGCTGAGAATGAATGCTCTCAGGGAGGCAGCTGCTGAAATGGGCCTGCGGAGAAAGGGGTCACCCAGTGAAGCCAGAAATGCAGCATGAGTCCTGATGTGAGGAGGGAATGAAGCAGAAGTGGGAAGCGAAGGACAAACAGAACCCTTGGATGAGGCAGCCAGCCCACGCAGGCAGCAGAAGCAGGATGGTGGTGCCAGGAGCTGTAGAAGGCAACAGAAGCACTGGATTATGGAGTTCTTTGCAGAAACGAGGACCGGAGCGCAGCAGGACATGCAGTAGGGGAGGGGTAGAGACAGCACAACAAGGAAAGAAAGCGTGTGCAAAGCAGGTAAGGAAAAGCACAGAAGAGTGGAAACAGGACGAGGCAGGAGCAGTGAAGTGGAGGGAGTGGGGGGGCAACACTGCAGGAAGCCAGCTTGAGAGGGAGAAGTAGGGGGATGCAAACAGCACCAGGAGGCATGGCAGTAGGCGGGCAGGTGGGAAGACAAGTGGCAAAAAAGCCACAAAATTAGGAAAGCATGGAGGAATCCGGCAGCTGAAGGTGAACGCAGGCAGACATGGAAACACATCAGGAGCAACGGAAAGTGGCACCTCCGCCCGCATCGAAGATTGAATCCTGGAACAGTCCAGGAGAAGTGGCCTTTTAAGGCCTGATGGGGGAGTGATGTTGTTGCTGTGCCCATTGAACTTCAGGCTTATAGCCTTCCCATTAGCATGTCTATTCAAAATGATGGCTACCTCAGAGGTTAACAACAATACCGTCTTTAAAATATGCCACCATTCAGTCTCTTATGATAGCTAAAGGCTACTTTATTTGCCCAATATATTTTGCATTGATAAGAACTAAAACGCAATTGCTTACTGGAGAAAATGTGCAAAAAAAAGGATTTTTATATAGAAATGTAAAACTTAGCCTTCCACGTATTGGGTACTCTCTTAGGTGAAAAAAACAAATGGTACAGCCCTTAAGGGTAAATTATCCTCTGCCCTTCAGTGTTTCTGAGGAGGCAAACATTAACCCTTTCTGTCTAACACACATCCAGCCTGTACTTCAACAGACTGACTTCAGCTTTTCCTTTCAGCCAGCCTGTACATCTACAGACTGATGCTGTCTCTCACTCCCCCCAAACAAGGCCACCCTTTTTATATCCAGTCTTTGCTGGATCTCATTAGACATCTGTTTTCTCAATTGTGTAGATTAACTGGTTCTCACAAACAAAAATTAATTATGTATTTTGTTCACAAACAGAAATTGTACATGCTTTTGCTTACAACCAGAACCTCCAATGGTGTTCCAGCAATTTGAAAGTTTTTAGCTCCACACTTTAACAACAACCAAATACACTCAGTAAGTACCCAATTTGACAAGTGTTTTGCAAAAACAACTTTTCCTCAGCCACCACTGAGTCACTATTTACAATTGGATGCCATTAATACCTGGAACAAGTCTTTTTCTAAACAGTGCCCATCTGCTAGCAGTTAACCCTGGGGCTCCCTATATCTGTGGGGTGCTGGCTAGGAAAACCTGCAGCTATATTAGAAAAAAATATGCATGCCTTTGCATGCCACACATCTCCCTTTGCCACATCCAGTGATGCCACTGCGTGGTAACACCACATAATAATTACATCAGCCTTGCTATGCCATATGGTGGAACAATCCATCAGCATTGGCATTCCATGTTCCCCTACTGTGTAGAGATGTGGCAAAGTTTGAATTCACAAAAGCAAGTGTATTGGATTTGAGGAGGGCTGACTTTGGCAAAATGAGAGAGTGCCTCAGAAAAGCACTAGCAAACAGGCAAGAAGGAGGGGTGGAGGAACAATGAGGAAAAATCAAAACTGCCATCACAGAGGCAACAAGCCTTTGTGTGAAGCAAATCAACAAAACAAAATGAAGGAAAAAGCCACTATGGTTCTCAAAGGAGGTGGCGGGGGAGGTTAGAGAGAAAAGGATAGCATTCAGGAAATATAAGGAAACACAGAAGGAGCAGGACAGAGAACTGTACCAGTTAAAGCAGAAGGAGGCAGGGAAGGCAGTCAGAATAGCAAAGGCACAAACTGAGGAAAAGATAGCCAACTCTGTTAAGAAGGGGGATAACACCTTTAATAAGTACATTACAGAGTGAAGAAAGAACAAGAGAGGGATACTGAGGCTTAATAAAGGGGAAGGAATGTGGGCAGAGGGTAAAAAAGCAGGGATACTGAACAAATACTTCTGCTCAGCATTCACAAAAGAAGAGGAGGGGAAGATACCTAATCCAATCAATAGAAGCACTCTGGATAGGGGGGTTGATACCAGTCCATTCACAGAAGAAAGGGTTCTGAAAGAACTCTTAAAACTGAAGGTGGACAAAGCAACGGGGCCTGATGGGATTCACTCCAGAATTCTAAAAGAACTAAGGGGAGAACTAGTGACACCACTGACTAACCTTTTTAACAAATCATGGAAGGATCGTGTGGTACCTGAGGACTGGAGGAGGGCGAATGTGATTCTACTTCAAAAAAGTGGAAGCAGAGCAGAGGCAGGAAACTATAGGCCAGTTAGTTTGACCTCAGTGGTAGGGAAAATGATGGAATCTCTTCTGAAGGAAAGAATTGTTGAGTATCTAGAGGCCAGCAGGGTACAGGGCTGAAGGCAGCATGGATTCACAGTGGGAAGGTCATTTCAGACCAATCTAATATATTTCTTTGACTGGGTGACCAAAGTAGTAGAACAGTGAGGGGTTGTGGACATGGTCTACCTAGACTTTAGCAAGGCATTTGACACAGTCCCACACAAAAGATTAAAATACAAGCCAGCAAGCTTTGGATTGGGTCCCAGGGTGGTAGCCTGGGTTAAAAATTGTCCAGACAACAGGGCGCAGAGGGGAACAGTAAACGGAGTCCACTCTGAAGAAAGGGGGGGTTACTAGTGGGGTATCACAGGGTTCAGTACTGGGACCAGTCCTCTTTAATGTCTTTATAAGTGACATTGCGGAGGGACTGAAAGGAAAAGTATGTCTCTTTGCAGATGACACAGAGATCTGCAACAGGGTTGATACACACGGTGGGGCGGAAAGGATGAGAAGGGACTTGGCAATGCTGGAGGAATGGTCAAATGTATGGCAGCTTAGATTCAATGCAAAGAAGTGCAAAGTAATGCACCTGGGAAACAAAAACCCAGGGGAAGAGTACACAATGAGGGGTGAGATACTAACAACAACAAAAATGGAAAGGGACCTGGTAGTGGTTATATCAGATGACCTAAAGGTCGGCAAGCAATGTGAGAAACATAGAAACATAGAATTTGGTGGCAGATAAGGACCACTTGGCCCACCTAGTCTGCCAATTTCCCTACCTAACGGATAAGCTGCAGATCCTCGTTAACCTACAGCCTACTTCCTCCTACCCCCCACTAGAATTGCTTTATGTCTTTCACATGCATTCTTGAATTCCCCCACTGTTTTTGACTCTACGACCTCCTCAGAAAGGCTGTTCCATGTATCCACAACCCTCTCTGTGAAGAAATACTTCCTCACACTACCTCTGAGCTGTTCCCCCTCTGTCTTAAAATTGTGCCCCCTTGTTTTTGCACATCTCTTTTTCTGAAAGATGCTACCCTCTTGGACTTTGTTGATTCCCTTGAGTTATTTGAAAGTTTCTATCATGTCCCCCCTCTCCCTCCTTTCCTCGAGGCTATACATCTTTAGTACCTTTAGTCTTTCTTCATATGTCTTCTGATGCAGACCCTGCAATATTTTGGTTGCCCTCCTCTGGACAGTCTCCACCATGTCTATGTCTTTATGGAGATGGGTTCTCCAGAACTGTACACAGTACTCCAGATGTGGTCTTACCAACTGTCTGTACAGAGGACCAACAACTTTCTGTTTTCTACTGGTGATGCCTTTCCCTACACATCCCAGTATCCCCCCAGCCATCCTTACTGCCTTCTCACATTGCTGGTCCACCTTTAGGTCATCTGATATGACTACCACCAGGTCCCTTTCCATTTTTGTTGTGTCAGTATCTCACCCCATTGTGTACTCTTCCCCTGGGTTTTTGTTTCCCAGGTGCATTACTTTGCACTTCTTTGCATTGAATCTAAGCTGCCATACATTTGACTATTCCTCCAACCTTGCCAAGTCCCTTTTCATCCTTTCCACCCTACCTTGTGTATCAACCCTGTTGCAGATCTTTGTGTCATCTGCAAAGAGACATACTTTCCCTTCCAGTCCCTCTGCAATGTCACTTATAAAGACATTAAAAAGGACCAGCCCCAGTACTGAACCCTGCGGTACCCCACTAGTAACCCTCCGTTCTTCACTATGGACTCCATTTACTATTACCTACTGTGTCCTGTTGAGCAACCAGTGTTTTACCCAGGCTACCACCCTGGGACCCACTCCCAGGCTGGCTAATTTGTTTATTAATCTTTTGTGCGGGACTGTATCAAATGCCTTGCTAAAGTCTAGGTAGGCCATGTCCACAGCCCCTCCCTGGTCTACTGCTTTGGTCACCCAGTCAAAGAAATCAATTAGATTTGTCTGACATGACCTTCCCACTGTGAATGCATGCTACCTTGGGTCCTGTGCCCCACTGACCTCTTGGTACTCAACAATTCTTTCTTTCAGAAGTGATTTCATCATTTTCCCTACCACTGAGGTCAAACTGACAGGTCTGTAGTTTTCTGCCTCTGTCTTGCTCCCACTTTTGTGAAGGGGAATCTCATCCACCCTCCTCCAGTCCTCAGGTATCACACCATCCTCCGATGATTTATTAAAAAGGGTAGTCAGTGGTGTTACTAGTTCTTCCCTTAATTCTTTTAGAATTCTATGGTGAATCCCAACAGGCCCCATTGCTTTATCCACCTTTAGTTTTAAGAGTTCTTTCATAACCCTTTCTTCTGTGAAAGGACTAATATCAACCCCCTATCCAGAGTGCTTCTATTGACAGGCAGTAGGGAGGGCTGGGGGGATACTGGGATGTACAGGGAGAGGCATCACCAGCAGAAAACAGGAAGTCATTATCCCTCTGTACAGACAGTTGGTGAGACTCTATCTGGAGTACTGCTTGCAGTTCTGGAGGCCCCATCTCCACAACGACATAGACAGGATGGAGGCTCTCCAGAGGAGGGCAACCAAAATGGTGCAGGGTCTGTACTAGGAGACATACAAAGAGAGACTAAAGGAGCTTAATATGTATACCCTCGAGGAAAGTAGGGAGGGGGGGACATGGTAGAAACTTTCAAGTACCCCATGGGAATCAACAAAGTCCAAGAGGGTAGCATCTTTCAGAAAAAGAGATGTGCAAGAACAAGGGGGCACAATTTGAAGATGGGGAGGGCTCAGAGGTAATGTGAGGAAGTATTTTTTAATGGAGAGGGTTGTGGATGCCTGGAATGGCCTTCCTGAGGAGGTTGTGGAGTCAAAAACAGTGGGGAAATTCAAGAATGCGTGGGACAGACATAAGGCAATTCTAGCGGGGGGGTAGGAGGAAGTAGGCTGTTGGTTAACTAGGATCTGCAGCTTATCCATTAGGTAGGGAAGTAGGGAAATGGGCAGACTAGGTGGGCCAAGTGGTCCTTATCTGCCATCAAATTCTATGTTTCTATGTTTTTATGTTTCACTGGTGAAGTTGCTGCAAAGTGGCCAAAATTCACATTTGCAGAGTTTCGCAAAGTTTTCCCTGCACTCAGCAACTTTGACTATGCCTGGATCACAAAGTGTTCTCCATGAAGTGTAGAATTACACCCACAATGGCGGAATTTTGCCCACAGAGTGTGGAATTTCACCCGCGAATGGTGGAATTTCACCATGAGAGGTGAAATTCTGCTGCTTGCGGCAAAATTCTGCACTTTGCAGTGAAAACTCACACTACACAGATCAATGCACACTCCACGAATTGCACTAAATTCACAGATTAATTTGCAGAATCAGGTTTGCCAACTTTGCTCATCTCTATTCCTGTGTTAGATGTAGATATTGAACTCCTGCAGTGCTAAACTCCAAAGCGACAACTTGGCATTCTATCCACTCTTACCCTGTAGCCACATCAGTGGGTTAAGATCTGTAACCACCATGAATTCTATCCTGTGAGTACGGCTACAGCTTCTGCAGTGCTCAAACTACACTTAAACATTTCTTCACAATAGTGGCATATGCCACTACCCCTGACTGGAGTTTTGGCTCAAGTAAATTATAGGGGTGTCTTTCCTTATGAAATTGACCTTGCTCAGTACTGCCACACCACAAAATGTGATGCATTCGTATGCGCTATAAACTTTAGACCATAGTCAAGGCTGGCTAGTACTGGAGCCTAGCAGAGGGCTTCAGCTGATAAAAGATCTTCTTGCAACATTCTGTCTACTGCACCATCTCTTGCATTTGCTTTTTGGTTAGATTAATGAGGGAAGCTGCAATGGCACTAACACTAGCCACAAACCTCTTGTTATACCCAGCAATCTCCAAAATGTTTGCACCTATTTCTTGTTTATGGGTGTGGGCCATCCCTCTGTGGCTTCCACCTTCGCAGATTCAGTTTAAAACAAAATGAAGCAAAATGATGCATTCTGGTGACTTTTAGCAGTGTGTGTGTGTATGTGTGTGTGTGTGTGTGTGTGTGTGTGTGTGTGTGTGTGTGTGCATGCGCGCGCATGTGTTTGATGTCTGATAAACCAGGCCCCCCTTTCCCTCCCCCTCCAAACACAAATATGCATGAACTCCCAACTATTATGTCTGCAAAAACAAATAAAGAAGAAACATAGTTGCTTGTTACAAATAACTAATTTTTAAAGGGACCCCCCCCACTGCAAATACAGATACAAACTGCACAGCAGGTTATGGTTCCTATGCTGCTGTAAGGCAGAGTGTCTTTGGTAAGGCATAAGCCAAACCTTACAGTGTTCCCTAGTCCAGAGACTTCGCCATTTAGCACTATACTGTGGCCCAAATGGCATTTGGATGTCTGCAGTCTTTCCTCCCCTGTGCATCTACAGTATGTGGTGTGGACCCTGAACAGCAGAGCTGAAAAATAAAATACACATTTTTGTTTAAGCCCCCCAAACACACACACATACACACATGCTCTCACACACCAGGTAGCACCTTGCTACAGCAGTGCTGCTAAGCTTAAGCAGCAGGGCTGGGCAGCTGAGCTATGCAGGAGTCTGCACAAATGAAATGCAAATTAAAATGTATCATAAACTTACACTATCAGACTCAGGGAGGCCACATGCCCTTTCCCAAATACTGTACCCAGCTGTATGTTTACTGCCTCCCAGATGCCCACTGCTTACCTGTAAGGTGATACTGCTGTGCCATAAATGTGAGGAAAAATTAAATAAAATGCAGTAGTGCAGGCTGACTGAGGCTTACATTCTGTTCTGATAAAAAAACAAAAACTGTAAACTTTTCCATTACCCAGAGAAGCCCTATGGTCCATCACACTTATATTATAACTCGACCAGCCAGGAGCCAGGTCAATGTCAATGACTGCCTGCTCAACTGGAAACAAATCCATCTTCGAACTTTTTTCTAAAAAAGGTAACACAACTTTCTGAGGTGTGAAACTAAGTTGCAGTTGTGTCACCGGCTTTCATTGCGTGTTGTGTGGGCAGGCTGCACCACTCACTCTGACGTGACAGCAGAGAGTCCCAGTATTCCTGTGTGCCACGTGCTAGTGAATTTCAAATGCTCATAAGATGGAAGATTAAAAGGGATCCTGTTAGACTTTATTACTGTTCTGGAGATTCTGTTCTCGGTTTGTGGGCCTTCGTTGTTGTTAAACCCTTGTTTTGCAACCCTGAGCAGCCTGACAGTGTCCGAGTGCCTGGGAAGTCATCTCAAGTCCCAGAAGTCAACGCTCCCCTCCCTAGCGAGATTCCATCAGGCACCCATAGACATGGAGAGTGGGCTACACCACCGTCATCTGTGACTTGAGAAGGTGATTGCAAAATAAAAAAATATTAATGGTTTAAAAAACTGGCTGACCCAGTGAGTAATGCATTGGAACCTGTGTTAGGGTGCATCATTGGTCCTTTTACTCACCAGAATGGTGATGTGTGTATGGGGGGGGTGATGCACTTGCCTTCTGCAGGGCCCTCACACCCATAGAGGCTGGGGGCACATGCTCCCCCAAATGCCCAGCCAAGTAACGCATTTTGCACTAAACAAGCCTATAACAATTTTATTTAGTGTTCCATCTAGAATATTTTTTAATACTGTGCCCCCTTCCCCCCAGAAATTTGCTCGGCCTGATGTCTCTGCCATCCTACATCAGGTGTGGACAACTTTGGTGCAGGACTTAGCAGGGTCTTTGAGGAAACTGTCACTTCTGTTCCACATGGCCGAGACTGGGCGACACAATAGCACTGAAGGGGAAACAAAGGAGCGGAAAAAAAATCTCCTGGGCATCTAAACCCAGGAACAAAAGCTGGTCATCTGGAATATAAATGCCACAGCAAACATTCAAAAGCTGCCAGAAATATACTTTGGTCTAAAAAAAAGCACCCTACTTATGGTGCATTTGTTTCCCAGTGTGGAATACATCTGCTGTTTCTCGCTGCTGCCTGCACTTGCTCAGAATAGAAGGTAGTATTTTAGTTACATACAGTACAGAGCCACCCTGTCTGGCTTGCTCCGCAGCATCTGCCTTTTGGTGTTTCTTTAAACTGAGTCCACTAATGAAAGTCAGCAGAGTGAGCCTTACTGCTGCCTCAGAACAACAATGTTAATAATAACTGACACAAGCATGCTGGCTTCAAAAGCTTGGATGAGAGGGGAAATTATAAAAATGATCTGAGAAGAGTAAAGGCATGTGTTTTCCTTTTTAATTATTTCATAGGTTTATGTAAAATCTAAATATATAATATAGGTCTATTGCATTATCTCTGTTTTCTTATCCTCATGTAACTTCCTCCCCCTCAGGTCGCACCATGAGATGAGCAACTTGCTGTTCAGTGCGCCCTCCTGGTGAAACATTTCAATAAATAAGTAAATAAATAGGTTTCATAGATGGAATACAAGTTCTGTAGACCATTGGCCTTTTGTGAACTTGCCACCTTTCAGTGTTCTAAAGGTGGAAGGAGAATTTTTTGTTACTCATATATGTATCAAGTCTCTTTTTGAATGTATTCGCATTTTGACTTTCAGCTATAGTCTTGGGTGGAGTATTCCCGGTTGTAATTATTCTTTGACTGTATCACTGACTTCTTTGGATAGTTTTGTTTGTTTCACCAATCAATTGATGGTTGTGTGATCGGGTGCTATTATTGACTGTATGCCTAATTAAGGCCTTTGTGGACTCTATAAAACAATATAGTCATGTAAATGGTTTCATTGGTAGGTAGGGCATTTCAGTAAGATGCCCCAGCTGGTGGCCTCACACTGTCTCATTTGCCAAAAGGTCATCAAGGTGTCCAGACTAGTGCTGCAATGGATATATGACAGAAGCCCAACACTGAGAATCCGACACCCAGGATCCCGAGCCCAACATTTATTGCTATTGCCCGACGGACCATCATCCCGACCACTGAAAGCCCAACACTGGGCTTATGATGTGTTTGTGGGCTGGCGGGGGGCTCCACCCCTGCACCACCCTAAAATAATATAATCAGCTCCGAATCCTGGCAAGCTGTAGTGTCATACTTTCAGTGATCAACATGGTTGTCTGTCAGGCGAGCATCGTGTTGGACTACTGGAGTCAGGATCCTGGGTGTCAGGATTCTTGGTTTCAGCCTTTTAAAATATTCCAGCTGTGACATCATGTTGACACTTTTGGAGATCAGAGTTTGATAAGAGCACCAACACCCCACAATAACGTTGGCAATAGAATGTCATTATTTAATATGTGTAACTAGATGACAGAATAACAGAAACATTAGAGCAATGTCATACTGTTGTTAAACGGATATGCTTAAGTAAGATAAATATATGTTCATCATTTTATTTATTTTTATTTCTATGTTTTTGATTATGTAAATGTTTTGAATTTTATCCTAATAAAAACGTTTATTGATAAAAAAAAGGCATTACAGAGATGAGGCATTGAGCTCCTGGGGAAGGGGAAAGGAGGGAGGAAAAGGAGGGAGGGTGAGAGGGCACATCACAGGGCATTGTGGGTCCTGCTTTGGACAAAATTCAAAGGGGGTAGCAGTGGCAGAGCACCATGGTAATGGGAATAGACTGCTCAGTTGACTCGTGAGGATGGGAGTGGCTACTGGGTGCAACAGATGGAGATCCTGATCAGGGAAGGTAGGGAGCAGAAAAAGAAAGATGTGGCTGGTACCAACAAGGCAGTTTTTGCTTTTTTTACGAGTTGTTATCTAGGCCTCACTGTCTCACCAGTCTCAGTGTTATAACTGTAGTTATATAAAGATCACATCCAATGCCAGTTTTACCGAATTTTGTTCTGTACAGTGCCCACATGGAGGGCTTTACCGCAGCAGCACTGCTTTTCAGTAATGCTCCCTACACTGTACCTGGTGGTTCAGTTCCACCCAGCACCAGTCTATTAGTTATCTCTCTTGCACCAACCTCACTTATAGCCCCTGCCTCCATATCACTGCCTTTTTATTTTTCTTATTTTTTGATGGTTGGACACTGGATCTGTCGGATAATTGGGGGGACAGGGCTGGATTTTTTTTTATTCTGTGATTGGCCGGATTGGGCACTAGACTTGTCAAATAGTTGGGGGAGAAGGACAGATGTTTTTTTTTTCCTTGACGGGCCAAGATGGGCATCAGACCCATCAGGTAGTTTGAGGGGAGGGAGTCATAATTGTTTTGTTCCCTGACAGGCCAGGATGGGCTTGGGATTTGTCAGGTTGCTGAGGGCAGATTTTTTCTATTCCCTGATGAACTGGGTTGAGAACTGGACCCATCAGGTAGTTTGTGTGGGGGGAACACAGTTGTTTTTATTTCCTGACAGGTCAGGTTGGGAACCATACTGTTCTGCTGTGCAGCAGTCTGGGTGGGCACATGCATGGCGATGTGATCCCTGTGTGCATTTTAGGAAGGACTGGAAGCTGAGATTGAGCACCAAGAGAAGAAACAAGCATTTGCCAATGCCAAATGTTTTCTTGCTTGCATTTTCTGTGTAATTACTGGGTACAGATAGCACAGAGGCAAAACATTATCAGATGAATAATGAGTTATAATAGTGAAACTGTGTGCATTAGCATAGATTTAGTTTAATGAATTTCCCTTTTTATGATCATGAAATTGCAGGTCACTTTAGAAATGGAATAAACAGAATGGTAGAGATATTTCAGGACCCAGTTTTCATGCCAACCTGCTTCTTCTGACGCAGTATGTGGCCCCATCATTGAATGACATGCACATTAACTCCTTGTGAGGGAAAGCTGCCCAGTCTGTCACAAGGTGTCGACTGTGTGACAGAACACTGCGCAATACCTTCCCAGGCTCGGAGTGGTGGGGTGTGACAGTGCTGGCCCACCTCTGAAATGCAGTTCTTTGTAGCAAAATGTTACAAGGAGCATAAATACAGCACTTCAGCAATGAACATACATCCAAACATACATACGAATAAACCAGCAGAATTAGGCCTTTTGGTCTATCTAGTCTGCTCATTGCTTAGGGTTCTCAGTTCAGACTATTGCCCCTGCTCCCCCAATGAGCAAAAATACAGCCCCCTCTCACTCTCACAGTGAGAGGGGGCTGTACAGGACTTTGCACCTTCTCGCACTGAACCCCAACTGTCACGCTTCTGACCACTCCGCCAGTTTGGTCAGGTCATCCTGCAACCCCTGCCAACCTGCTATATCATCCACCATTGCCCCCAATTTGGTATCGTCAGCAAATAGACTGATCTTATTCCTGATGCCAAATGAGATGTCCGCCATGAATATTCCAAAGAGCACTGACCCCAGTACCGATCCCTGTGACACCTCGCTCGTCACAGCCCTTGGAGATGAGAGTTCCCCCACCACTGCCACTACCCTCTGCTGTCTCCTCTGCAGCCAATTCTCAATCCATTTAACCATCTTCATCCCCACCCTCACAAATATCAACTTCTCACCCAGCCTCCCATGTGGCACCGAATCGAAGGCCTTACTGAAGTCCAAGTGTATGACATCCACCGCATGACCCTTGTCCAATTCCCTCGTGACCCAGTTGTAATATTTAACTAGGTTCGTCTGGCAGGATTTCCCAGAGACAAACCTATGCTAGTGACTGTCCTGGAGCTCATTGTCTTCCATAAAGGTCACATTACTTTTTGAAATATATTTTTTCATTTAATCAGTATTTTTTCACAAAAAATTACTTCTGGTCATCTCAACCTTATTGCCTCTGGCCACTCCTTCCCACATGTCCCTGACAGAGCTACAGTATGGTGCAGAATCCCACCAAACTCATGCATGAACGAGTCTGGCGATTTTTGTGGCATATAAAGTAGCTTGCTGTAGTCAAGGAACTGCACTGATTCCATCAATTCCACTAGTTTTTCAAACTGGGGGCTATTTCATATAGAAATCGTTGACTGAAAAGTGAAATTAGGACTCAGTGCATGCGAATCAGCATTGGCACAGAGTCCCGATTTCACATTTCAAGCACTCTGGTAAGGTTCCTGGTGTATGGAAGGGGGCTAAAGTTATCCCCCTTCAAAAAGAAGGAGACTCCTATGTGTCAGGGAACTACTACACTTTTCTGTCTTAGTTAAACTCCAAGAAAAAGTCATCCTCTTTCAATTCACTCTTTTCCAGACTTCTCCTCTTTCCTATCTCTATTCTAGTTTGGCTTTAGAAAATCCCACTCTTCTCACGCTCACTGATGCCATCCTGAAGAGGATGGATTTACTCTTGCTCACTTCCACCATCTTTGTCAAAGTCTTTAACATTGTCACCCACCTCACCCTCCAGCGTAAACCTCAGTGGGTGGACTATCTGACTTCACAGCTTAATGTTTTTCTCCTACCTTACAGATAGGTATCAAGCAGTCCTCACAGGAGACTGTCACTCTCCACCACCCCTGCTCCCATTCAGTTCAGGTATACCCCAAGGTTCTGTCCTTGTCCCCATCCTGTTCTCAGTTTTTCTTAAGGATCTGTCCAAGGCATGTGTCTCTTTTCGTGCATCCACAAGTATGTGGAGAGCACCATGCAATCTGCCTGTTCAGGCAGTCAGTGCTATTTGCCTGTCTAATTTGACTGCTTATGTCCAACACACTTCCCCTTCCCCTTGGCTGAGACACAGATGAGGCACAGGGCTGGATTAACAAGTTGTGGTGCCCTGGGCAATTTAGAATTGTGGGGCCCCCTGTGACTTAACCAATAGGCCAGGGGTTCAGAACAATTTTTGATGCCTTAAAAAATGAATTTGGAGGAGTTTCCATCTACTCTGAATGCCATTACTGGGGTGGAAGTTGACTCCCACATGATCACATAGCAACCCCTTGCAATATGGTTTTTACTACTACTACTCCTCCTCCTTCATGTGATAGGCTCCATGGTCAGAGTCAGACACACTGTTAAGGCTGTAGTCTCACCCTCTAAAATTATATATTTCCCTTCTTAAAGAAGGGAAATATATAATGTTAGAGGGTGAGACTACAGCCTTAACAGTGTGTCTGACCACAGAGCCAGCCAGGCAGGAGCCTATCACATGTTTAGAATTCATTTGTTCCAACCCTCTGGGACTGCATTTGAAACCATCTCAGTCTGCTGCAGTGCAGCCTGCTACAATCTCTAAACAGCATATTACTTAGGTGACTGAGAACAAGATTAAAGGTGCCAATGGATTTTATTCAACTTGCTTGGACTCTCCTTCCGTCTTTCCAAGTAAAGCAGTTACATGCTGCCAATGTGGCTGATTCAGCTCCTAACCATTCTGCCTGACTACCTCCCACCCAGGACACCAGTTTGATGCTCCAACACATGTGATTCAGCTTCCACCAGCTTTTCACTACTCCTTTCTGTCTATCAAGGACTGCAGTTTGATGTTGAAATGTTGCTGAATAAGCCCCTACTGCTCTCCGTCTTGCTCACCCTGGACAGCCTGCCATTTAAATGTGTTAACCATCCTTAGATCAGTGGGTTGGTGTACCTGGTGTTGTGTTGGACAGCAGGTAATGGTGGGTGCTGCTGTGACGGACAAGGAAGGTAACCCAGATACAAACCTGCTGCAGCTACTGTGAATGTTTGCTGAGGTCACAGTACTGACCACAGTCAACAAGAGACCTGAGTAACTGGGGCTGCCTTACAAAACTTCACTGACTGGTGACATGATGACAAATAAAGCACTGGGGGAAGAAGTGAGAGAAGCTGGCTGGTGCAATGAAACGCCAAATTTCTCCCACTCCCTTTTCCTATAGTATGATCCTCTTCTCATATCATTTTATTTAGAATTTTTTTAAATAACAAGCAAACATAGAAACATTCAGTTGCAGTTGTTCATCAGGTGCATTATAATTTTTTTTTTTTGCCTGATAAAGTCAAGAAGAAGGTAAATAAGGCAGGCACTAGTGGTGGTCTGGACAGGCTGAATTTGATGTGGTCCACTCTGCTGACTGATCGTGCTCCTCGCTGGTGGCTCCCACTACTCGATGACCTCACTGTCTCTCTGACATGAGGCAGTGGCAGGCGTGTTCTGCACTGACTTGGCTGATAATTCAGCTTCTGCTGGCAGTGGCACTGCTGCTCACTGACTGTGTTTATCTTTTTTTTTTTGTTTAAACTAAAGATTTTCTGGACCACCAGACCCAACTTGACTGAGTCAAATACCAGGCTAAACATTGGGCCTAGTGACTGGCTGCAAGTGTTGAGGCACAAGTGATGCAGAGTGTGGACGGTCGCTCTCTCTCTCTCTATCGATGATGACGACAGGAGGCGTTCTGAGAGGAAGCAAATTTGGTGGTGCATGGTGCCATTTTATTTCACGTGAGAATGACAGGACCACCATGCATGGTACGTGACGCATGGACCTGAGGACCGGGGGGACAGAAAAGTTATGGTCTGGGAGGGTTGGTGGGTGGGGGGCAAATAATCAACAGACCACACTGGAACTATTTAATTGGCTAGCATGTTGTGCTTCACCTGCAGAGAGAATGTCCGTGGGAAACAAAAATGATGCAAACGGCAAGCTGTTTGGGCAGTCGAGGCAGGGAGGCAAATGGTCGACGGCAGCCAGGATGTTTGCCCCCACAAGGTTTAGTCATTCAGTGGTAAGTACAAGGGACAAGGAAGAAGAAGAATATAAAAATTTTTAAAAAAAGAAATCAGTGGCCCCTCAAACTATGGGGCCCTGGGCAATTGCCCCTTCTGCCCTATGGTTAATCTGGCCCTGATGAGGCATGGAGTCCTGAGAAGGACAAAATATGTCTCTGTGTCATCTGTTTTCTGCCTTTGCAGATTGTGTATGGGACAAATTGGCACCACAGTCTCCTGCTTAAGCAGAACCAATCTAAATGTGTTCATGGTTATTTGTATATATTTCCCACAACGCTTTGCAATATGGCAGTAGGTGCAATTTTTGGCATTGAACTCCGAAGTGCCATGCAAGGTACCAATTCCCTACTAATTTAACTCCATAGGAGTGCATGCATGTGTCGGCATCTGGCAGCTTCCCTCTGTTCCCTGAAGCAGCCTTCACTGTGCTACCAGCCAGCCTCCAATGGGTGGCAGGCAAACACTGGAGGACAAAGTCCACTAGCCCTTAAGGAGGAGCGCAGCTCTATGGGATGCTTGATCACTCCTTCCCTGGACAGCCTCCAGCAGCTTGAGTACATTTCTGAAGCTGGGTCACCAAAGTAGTGAGTGTAAGCCCTTCCAATGTGATACCTGGACAGCTCTTGGGCATTATTTTCTTGTTTTTTCATATAGTTTTTCATCCTGCTGGTAGAAACGAGAGCTTACATCAGCCCTGTTCCCATCTGCTGTGGCCGTCTCCAGCCTCCCCATAGTTGAGGGCTATATCCTCCATGAGTTGCCACCCCCCGTGGCAGGGCCAGAGAAGGAGGGCTGTCCCGCCCCCGCCCCCCAGACACATGCATCCAGACTTGCTCCAGACTTGGAGCAGCTTGAGCTGGCTGTGGCATGTTGGATAGGGCTACATGAAGCTTGTCCTCCATTTTTTCCTCCATTTCCCCCCCAAACGCCACGAATGTGCAATGAACACATTGTGCGAGCTCCGCCTCTGTGGAGAGGCCCTTGGTGCTCTGGACATGAGGCCTCCCACATGATGTGACTTGCAAGTACCAGTAGCTGGATTCCTCCAGGTGGTGATCAAGTAGCGAGCCACAGTGATCTTCCTCCCCAAAGAAGGAGAGTTGTGCTTGGAACGCCCAATCCTCCTCCCCCCCGACTGATCCCCAGCAACTCAAATCCATTCCCAAACATGGGTCACCAGAGTGGTAGGAGGTAAGGCACTTACAGTGCCTCAGCCCTCCTTGCCACTGGGCTGCTGTGGATTATTTTCAGTAAACACAAAGCTGGTGCAGCCATGAAAAATGGAGTGAGGAGAGAGTCTGATCTGAGTATGAAAGCAAAAACACAAGAGACCTTTTCTTCACTATTAATAGCTCAGGTGGGCTGCCCCTCTGTGCTGCCTCTTGGGTATGAACATACGAAGAATACCAGCAGATACAGGCCTGATGGTCTATCTAGTCTGCACGAGAATGCAACTAGCAGTCTGTTACACTGCAGCTGCTCCTCCATCTCCTACCAGCATACATAGATACATAGATACATAGACAGTGTCGGCAGATAAGGGCCTATGGCCCACCCAGTCTGCCCATTTGAGCTTGTAAGTTCAGTTTGTTTTCCTAGAAGTCTGTTTCCCCTTACCCCTGACCTCTAGAATTCCTTTATGTCTATCCCATGCGTTCTTAAATCCCGTGATTGTTTCAGCCCCCACCACTTCCTCTGGCAGGGTGTTCCACTTGTCCACCACTCGTTCTGTGAAGAAATTCTTTCTCATGTTTCCTCTGAATCGTCCTCCCTCCAACTTCATCCCATGCCTCTAGTCCTGGAACATCTTTTCACTTAAAATAGTGTTTTCCTGCACCCTGTTCCTCCCTGTAAGATACTTGTATGTCTCTATCATATCCCTCTCTCCTCCTCTCCTCCAGGGAGTACATGTTCAGTTCCTTCAACCTGTCTTCATAGGACTTGTGATGCAATCCATGCACCATCTTTGTTGCCCTCCTCTGAACCTTCTCTACCCTGTCTATGTCCTTACGTAGGTATGGTCTCCAGAACTGTACACCGTGACCAGGTGGGGCCTCACTACTGTCTTGTATAGTGGAATTATGACCTCCCTTTCCTGCTGGTGATGCCCCTGCCTATACATCCCAGCATCCTATTTGCTTTACCTGCTGCCTTGTCACACTGTTTCCCTACCTTAAGGTCATCAGAGATGACAACCCCAAGATCCCTTTCCTGCTTGGTGCATGCTATATCCTCACCCCCAACTGATATATTGTGCCAGGGTTTTGTGCCCCATATGCATTATCTTGCACTTCTTTGCATTGAATTTCAACTGCCAAACCCCTGACCATTCTTCAAGTTTCTGCAGGTCGCTTCTCATTCTGTCTACACCTCTGGTGTGTCTACTCTGTTACAGAGCTTTGTGTCATCAGCGAACAGTGAAATTCTGCCTTCTAGATCCTGCGCAATGTCACTGATGAAGATGTTGAATAGGACCGGTCCCAGCACTGATCCCTGTGGTACCCCACTGGTCACTCTTCCCTCTGTGGAGTGACAGCCATTTACCACCACCCTCTGTGTCCTGCCACCCAGCCAGTTACCTACCCACCACACTACTGTCCTGCCCACACCCATATTCCCCAGTTTGTGTAATAGTCTTCTATGTGGCACAGTGTCAAAGGCCTTGCTGAAGTCCAGCATATCCAATGTCATGCCCAAGCTAGCTGTTATCCCTCTCCCAGTGCCTCATTGACAACATTCCCCGACTTTGTCCCATCCTTTCTTAAAACTACCCACTGTCTTCAAGGATTCCACCACCTCAGGCAGTGCATTCTACCCTGTCACTACTCTATCCATGAAATAGTGCTTTCTCATTTCCCTTCTATATCTACCACCCTCCAACTTTAGATTGTGTCCCCTAGTGTCTCTCCCTCTCCTTAATTTTACAATTCCCACTGTACCATCTTTATTTATGTCTTTCATATGAAGGTTTCTATCATGTCCCCTCTATCCCTCCGTTCTTCCGTGGAGTACAGGTTGAGCTCACTCAGTCTCTCCTCGTAGGGTTTTTCCTCCATACCAAGGATCATCCTGGTTGCTCTATGTTGGATCTCCTCTAGCAATTTAACATCTTTCTTTAAGTAGGGGCACCAGAACTGCACACAGTACTCCAGGTGTGGCCTCACCAATGAACTGTACAGTGGCAGAATGACCTCCCCTCTCCTGGACATGATTCCTCTGGCAATACACCCTGGCAACTTATTAGGCTTAGTTGCCACTTTCTGCAATGCGCTGAATGGTTAATTTGCCATGTTATTATCACCCCAAGATCTTTTTCCTCCTATGTATGGGATAATGTTACCCCCCCCCCAAGTCGGTAATGATTCCTTGGGTTTCTTGCTCCCAAGTGTATGACTTTGCACTTCTTTGCTTTGATCCCCAGCTGCCACATTTCTGACCAGTGCTCGAGTCTAACCAGATTATCCTGTGGCCCCTGCCACCCCTCTGTGTCATCCACCACTGCACCTAACTTTGCATCATCCACAAAAATCCATAATGGGTAGTCAGGGTTCACTCTGAGCCCTGGAAACACACACTGAAGGTGAATGGGGGTCTGGGCTCATCAAGAAGGGGTGACCCTCTGCTCCAGGAGAGGGAGGGTTTGGGCCACTCAGCGTTTGTGCCCCTTCCCCAAGCAACCCAGGAACAGTAGTGGCATCAGCCATGGAGGCAAATGCTTACCTGTCCTCCTGGCTGAAGCAAGAGTGTAGCAAGGGCAACCCCACCATTCATGCGGGAAGGGGGACAAGAGGAAAATGGGTCAAACAAATGGGGAATACTGTATGTAAAATAAAAAACAATGACCCCACCCTAGGTCACTGGTTAATAGATAGGAAGCAAAGGGTGGAGGCAAATGGCACTCACTCTAATGATGGAAGAATGACCAGTGGGCTACCACAGGGCTTGGTACTGGGACCAATCCTCTTCAATGTCTTCATAGGGGACACTGCAGAAGAAATGGGAAGGGAAGGTGTGCCTTTTTTTAAGTGATACCAAAGTCTGCAATAGGCTGGTCACTCAGGAGGAACTGGTTAATGGACAGGTGACAAGAGGGTGGTGGTTAACAGCACTCTCTCTAATGAGGGTAGAGTGACCAGCAGGATACTGCAGGGCTCAGTATCAGGACAGGTCCTTCTCAATGTCTTCACAAGTGACATTGCAAAAGAACTGGAAGAGAAGGTATGCCTTTTTTGGAGATGATACTAAAATCTGCAATAGGGTGGACACTCAGGAGGGGGTGGAGAGAATGCGAAGGGGTCTTGGTAAACTCGAGGAGTTGTCAAGAGCATGGCAGTTGGGGTTCAATGGCAAAAAGTACAAAATCATACACCAAAGATGTATGAGTATAGGGTGAGGGGAAGTACTGACAGTCACTAAGCAGGAAAGGGACCTTGGAGTTAACATGACTTAGCGTGGCTCAGCTGGTAACTGGCAGCACATCCATCTCTGGACCAGAAAGTTGTAGGTTCTTTCCCCACATCAGGATTGGGCTCAGACCTAAATGCTGGTACCTGTGTGCAGTACTAGGGGTTGCTGTACTGTCGGATATGCCATGCTTTGGATCAGACATTAAACTGAGGTCCTTCCTACTCATCATTGGTACTGTCCTGGTGGATGTCCAGGTGGAAGTAAAAGAACCCCAAGACACTTTCACAAGAGTAAGGGTGTTTTTTATTAAAGGATACAATACCTGATACAGAACATCAAAATGATACAAGTAAAGTAGAAAAAAGAATATGGATAAATATACAAAAAGAAAAGAAAAGAAAAAGAGAAAGAAAGAATGAAAGAAAAACAAAAACTAAAGACTTACAAGGCTATCACATTCCTATGGAATGAATAATCTTGAGAAAATGATTATTTAATCTTTACAGCTTATATTAATTTTTAGCAGAATTTCTAAATATCATTACTACTAATGTGTCATGTCTTTAATTTTCAAAAACAGAGCTCATTTAAATTTAATAAAAAAAGGAAAGACCTTTCCATCATGATTTTGTCACATGCACACCATATTTTTCCACTTCCATATTCCAAACAGTTTGAAGTGCCTTTTCATATACCACTCTAAACACCATAAAGGGCATTTGTTGTTAATAAAGCACCCATTGCACATGGGTGTTCCATAAATAATATTTCAGAACTGCAAAAAAATGTAGATAAAGTCCCTGAGTTACTTCAATAATCTATTGGTATAATCTTCCAAAGCAAGTGCCTCATATGTAAGGTTTTGTAGCCATGGTAGTCTCCAAACTGTGGCTAAGAAAAGCCAAAGTTACAAGAATATACACAATGCAGAGAAAAATGTTCCATCGATCCCTCCGGGGCTCCACATCTCATGTATGGGCAAGAATGTTCTTCCACAGGTTTGTGTTTAGTATTGCCTCTGACGTATAATCTCCCATAGGCACTTAGCCATATTATTTCCCACACGTGTTCTAGGATTAATTTTTCATTCAATAGTTTTATTACTTTATTTTGTTTTTGTGGCAGACAGTTTTTGAATTCAGAGTTAGAGAAACCTACCATATCTAGGACATGTTGATATAATTGTGTCCTGGATGAAGCCAAGAACAGGGGTTTAGAAATGTTCCATTTAAATAATTTCTGAACTGTGAATTTCAGTGCCTCTGGTATTAGCAATAATGCCACAATTTTTTTTTTTTTTTGGGGTTTTACACATTTTGACATGAAATTATTTCAATTATTCCAGAATCATTTATTAAACAGGGTGTGTGACATGGTCCATGGACGTTTGACTAAATGAACCCAGAGCAATGAATGGAAGAACACGACCAGGTCTATCACTCCCAGGCCTCCCTTGTCCTGTGGTAGATATGCAAAACCCCTTTAGATGGGATTAAGACGGTAACCCCACAACATACTAAAAATATACTATATCATTTTGTCTCCAAATATAATGGGAGTGGGAAGAGTGTACCAATATACGTCAAGCTGGGTATTAAGAACTTTTTTATAATGAAAATTCTCTTTAATTTAGACAGTTTCCAGCCTTTCCAGGCATTGAATTTCATTTCACAGTTCTATGAAACCTTCATCCAGTTCGTATATGCTACATTTTGAGATGAAAATATGATTCCCAACATTTTGACTGGGTCTGTTACAACAGGGAAGTTCTCAGCCATGTGAGGATAGTTTCCCTTTGGACTTAGCCACATAGCTTTGCATTTTAAAACATTCAGCTGAGTGTCTGATGCTGTTGAGAAGTCCCATTCTTCTTTACTGGCTTCTCTAATGCTATCTATGTCTTTGAGAAGCAGACAGGTGTCATCCGCCTATGCCAAAATTTTGACTACATCACCTGGGAAGTCTCCTTTCAGACCTTGTACTTCAGAATTATCCATACATTTTTGTATAAATGGGTTAAGGGAAAAAAATATATAACAAGGGGCTCAGGGGGCACCCCTGACAGACCCCCTCTCAGATACACCTCTCCGGGCCTATGACCCCTTTTATATATGAACTCCATCTAGCTGTATTATATAGCATTTGTATCTTATTAATAAAGGAGAGGGGAATACCACAGGCCTCTAATGTACTAAAAGGAAAATGATGAGCAACTGTATCAAATGCTTTTTGTTGGTCAAGGGATATTACCCACCCTGGAAGTTGCCTTTTGTGGTAATATGCCCAAATTTCTCTCAGTATGATCTGGGAGTGATGGATGGATCTTTCGGGTAGACTACAGTATTGAAGGAGATGAATAATGTTAACTGCTAGTTTCCTTAATCTTAGGTGTAGTATTTGCACAAGTATTTCAAAATCTCCGTTCACAGGCTGATTGGTCTCCAGTGCTGGAGAAGGGAACCTATCACCAAATTTAAATAAATAGATGGTCAAGCATTTTGAAAATTGTATAGGAACCAAGTTTTGGGAGAAGAAAAAATTAAATACTTTTTCTAAACATAGTGCCATTTCAGGGGCAAAGATTTCGTAAAATTCATTTTTTGAGTTTTCGAGTTTGGAGAACCTCAAACATTTCTTGAGGGGTAACTGCTGTAGTAAGGGGGTCAGACTCCTGAGAGGAGATAGCATATTGCTTCAGAGTACAGAGGTAAAAACTACTCTCCTGATGCAGTGTCACTTACTTTATGAGCCTCCGTAATTACATTAAAAATGTCAGGAACTGTGATCACCACAGTGCCCTTATTACTAATTAAACTAGAAATCGAGGCAGCTTGTCAACATGTTTTACAAGCATCACAGGGGTTCAGTACCGGTGATTTCTGGGTCCCGTAAGAGAGTTCTGCCCTAATGGTACTAGCCCTATCATATTGTAACATCTGCATTTCTGACTTTATCATATTGATTTGGGAAATAAGATTATTACCTACAGTTGGAGTTAATGAGAACAGATATTGAAATGTCTTTCTTAATGTGAAATATTTAAAATATTGAACACAAGTTTTATTTTTGCCTTGTTGTTGTAGATACTGGAAAATGTTTTGTTTAGTCTGCAGCCATCAGTTTCCTAAATCATCATATAACTCAATGACTGAAGCTCAAGTAGCTATCAGTCTTTTAACTGCCATCCTTATGTTAAGGTCTGTAAGGGTTTGGGTATTCAGTTGCCATCTTGTTTGAGTAATGGGATGACTTTATTCTGAGCTCAGAGTAGAGATGATTATTTGATGGTCTGAAAACTCTATTGGAAAGACTCTGGTGGAGTTAATCATTAAGTGTTTAGAGACAAAAAGATAATCAATAACTGTAGTGTATTGCGCCCGCTTGTAGGTGAAATATTTAGAATTCAAAATGTGTGTATTACAGTTCTGGAAGTCAGCTGATAAAATGCATTTTTGAAAGCTAGAGAGTCACAATACACATTAGCAGAGGTCTGTGAACTCTTAGGGGAGGTCAGACTACAATTAAAGTCACCTCCAAAAATAATTATTTTTGCAGTATAAAGATACGGATGTATTTGGGAAAAAAGGTCTATCCTGTCTGCCTTTGATTGAGGGGAATATATGTTAATCAATCTGCAAGATTCTCCATCCAAATATCCATCTAAGATGACAGTTATCCCAGGGATAAAATCCAGGAGTCAAAATAAAGAGAAGCAATTACCTGTGAAGAGAATACCTACACCACCTGCCTTATCCATCCTAAATGACCAATAGGATGGTCCCCATGGTCATTCTGAATTAAAGGACTTAAGCTAGGTGACTGAAGCCATCCAAGTTTCTTGGATGAAAACAATATTAAAGATTAGATCCAAGATCAACTGGAATATGGCTTGACGTTTTTTTTATTAATAAGGCTGTGACAATTAAGTGATGCCACGTCAGTTGTAGCAGTGTTCAGTTATACGGTTCAGATATTAATTTTTCCTTCTTTTTTTCTTCTTTTTCCCCATATAAAGTTTTCCTGTGGGTTGGGGATGGGTAATTCCCACCTCTATCATTTCTTTGGAGTCGTCCTCTTGTTCTGAATCCTCCCATGCCAAGGTCTCTAATATTTCATACAAATTTTTAGTTTCCACCAGTTGGATTGGGTCTTCCTTAATCAATCTTCTGGATGGTCTTCTTTGCAATGATGGGAAGGGATTCTTTGGAGGAGGTGCTATCTCCATTTTGTCTGCAACACTGTTCTCTTCCAGGGGGGTCGGCATAACAGACTGGTTATAATCGGGTGTAGTCTCTGGTACTGCCATTTGGTTTGAAACCTTCTTCTGTCCTTAAGGTTTTGTCTTAGCCTCTATGATTCTGGATACTGTCTCTGTAGTAGGTACAGTGTCTTTATCTTGGGAAACAGGCTGGGGGGATGGGATCCAAGTTTCCTTCTGCTTGTGCTTTATTTATCAGGTCTTCAGGATCAAGGGACTGGGTTTTGTTGACTGCGGCCCATGGACAGTTTTTTTAAAGATGCCCCTTTTCTTCACAAAGGTTGCAACGGAAATAATTTGTGCAGTTGGACTTAATATGTCCAACCTCATTACAGAGGCTACAAAAGAGTTTGTCGCACACGTTGGATAAGTGTGTTTGTGATCCACACGGGTATCACGCCCTGGGTTGGCCCGGGTAATAACAGACTCCTCTATCCCGACCTAAAAAGAAACAATTAGGGATATGGATGATACCATCCTCTATTTGGTGCAGTTTCACCTGGAATTTCCACCCCCTGGTCCAGAATAGTTCTTCATCCAGTATATCTACCGGAGCACTTAGTACCTGACATTTCTGTTGGAGTCAATGATAGATGTCACTCGGGGTGTAGCCAGAAATTTCCATTTTGTACACACACTCTCCAACTGCTGTCCCCCCATGAAAAAATATACACATCCTTTCTAAATGCTGCCCCCAAAACAAACAAATCAGACTGTTGTCAGATGACTCATCTGCTCCCTAGACAGGTTATATATATATCCCTACCCTAAACAGCAGAAGTTTAAACAGAAACACTACTCAGTGGCCTACACTAACCTAAATAGTACAGATTAGAATGATAATGCTAACAAAAAAGTATTTGATTTAGCACAGACACTCAGTAAAACTGTACACAAATGTGTACAGTGAGTATGCTTGCCTACACCCTTGTCACTCACTGGTACATTTTCATTACAAAACATAATGGTAACAGATTTAGTTAAGGGTTTCATCAGTGGAATAGCCGTGAAAGGGTTCCATAAGGGGGATGTTTTTAACTGATTATACTGGGTCCAAAAGAATTCCAAAAGGGTTGCAGAGTGGAAACTTATGTCAAATATATCTTCCTCAGAGATATGAATGAAAGCAAACACATCTGCCGATTCATAACGAATCTTTGATTCGCGTTTTTCCAACATACTGCCAGTCTGGGTGGGTATCCAGTCCTCCTTTCTATTTGAGCCAAACAGCGTGTCTTCTGGATAATGGCTCTGCCGTGTTTAGTTTTAATAGGTCTGAAAGCAGTGGTCATTGTGGTTGGTCTGACTGTGGTTCACCATTCAGTAGAGATGGGTGACCAGAGTCTGTCTCTTCTGGCTCTACAGGGATTGGTATGAGTATTTGTGGGGAGATGGTGTGTGCTCCTCCTGATTAATGGCCTGTTGTGAGTTTTGTATATGAAATGTGTGCCACACCAGTGGCCCTGTACTTGTATCTGACTGCTCTATTTCCATTGATTGCTCTATAGAGTGATCAAGTACTCCTGGACTCTGTATACCCTTTGTAGTAGTGGTGTGTATTGGGGTAGAGTAAACCTGTTTCTGGGTCGAGTCTGGTACTTTTCCAGCCAGTAGGGGACACCATTCCATCTTTCTAGATGATTGCAAAAAAGATATGGCGTCTCAGTTAGGGTCAGGGACCCATTGCTCCATATTATCTGTAGTTCAGCCTGCTCCCTTAAGAGCTGAGTCCATCCAAGGTTTCTCCCCTCTAGTATTAAGATCCAGCCCAAACACCTGTTTAATAACAGTAGCTGTGGAAATTAGTGGGGAAAAGTCAAATGGGTTCTGGATCTGTGGTTTACTCAAGGGGTTAGTTTCTGTAATGTTTCTGTTGTGTAATACGATACTTTCACGTTTTTTCTTTGAATCCTCCATTTTCCTGCCATGCTCAGTATTTTCAACCCCAACAACTTTATGTACAGTAGAATGTTTATCACTCAATTCTTTATTGAAGGCCAAGGCTCCCACATCAACTTCAGAGGGATTTTCAACATTATGGGAAATGTTTAGCCACTGGGAGGTGTGTTCTGTAAACATCTGTTTTAGCTGCGTTCTCCCTTGAATGTCATTTGGCATCATCATCACTGATGACCTAAAATCATCCAAGCAGACCTCTAAAGCAGTAGGTAAGGCTAGGGGGGTGTTAGGGTGTATTAGTAGGGGTATCACAAGTCGTAAGAGGGAGGTAATAATCCCTCTGTACAAGACATTGGTTAGGCCCCATCTGGAGTACTGCGTGCAGTATTGGAGGCCACACCTTCACAAGGACATTAACCAAATTGAGGCAGTCCAGAGAAGGGCAACCAAATGGTGCAGGGACTGCATCAGAAGACATATGAGGACAGATTAACGGAGCTCAATATGTATACCCTTGAGCAAAGGAGGGAGAGAGGTGATATGATCGAGACATTTAAACACCTTAAGGGCATAAACAAGGTGAAAGAGTCTAACATGTTTAAATATAAGAAAAATAGCAGGACAAGAGGACACAGCATGAGATTAGAGGAGGCCAATTAAGGGGAATGTGAGAAATTCTTTTCACAGAAAGGGTGGTAGATGCATGGAATAGCTTACCACAAGAAGTGGTGGCTATGAATACAGTGCAGGCTTCAAACACGCATGGGATAGGCATAAGGGAGCAATACAAATGACTATGAATAGATAGGTCACTGACAGAGCAAAGGCCGATGGCACATTTATAAGGTAGAAAAAGAAATGGGCAGACTGGATGGGCCTTGCGGTCCTTATCTGCCGTCAACTTCTATGTTTCTATGTTTCTATTTGTTTTATTCAGACTCTGGGGTTGCAGCTTTTTATACATATTCGGTGCTCCTTTACTAGAGTAGCTGAATGTACTGCTTTGTGGCCCTGCCAATTGCTTCTCCTGTCCCTCCGTATTCCATTTAATAAAGTACCCCACTGAACAAGTATCACCAATCTGGGGTTTACACTGTTCTAAGGAGCTTTTTCCCACCGTCCACAGCTTAGCTGCAGAAGAGACCCCAGGTAAATTTATAAATGTACTGTCCATACTTGCTGTGGCTGCAAACCCTCGTCATGCACTAGAAAAGGTAACTACTACAGCGTTATCCTGATTTTGAGCATTAGTTTGGTAGACAATGTTAGAGGGATTTACCTGTATCTAGGCGGTGGGAACCGATGCCGACACCAGAACTTCAGTGCTGCTTTTGACAACTTCTGACACAGAGCGTGGTAGTGTAGTCTCATTTGTGGAGTTCTTGCTGCAGCTGCTGCTGTCTCTTCTGATATAAAACCTCTTCTGCCTGTATCATGCGCTGTAGATCCACAGTAGTTTTCTCAGTGACAGAATCATGCACTATATTTACATTTAGATTCAGGTCTTCTTTATTTCTCAAGTGATTTTCAGGCAAAATCATCATATCCATAGGGACTGTCACATCAAAAAAGATTTCGGTCTCATTTCCAAGAGAGGCAAGAGCAGAGACCACACCCCTAGCCTCCACAGCATCCTGTTCCTTCAGCTCCTTGGCCAGATTGGCCATCACAGAGTTGAGCAGCAGCTCCCCAACAGCACAGTAAGGGAATTTTATTGAGAAAAAGTTGGACTTCATTACAAAAGAAAGAATATCCTATACAAAAAACATCTAAATCAAAAGAAACAATAATAGAAATGTACAAACTAAATACAGAAATAGATAAAACTAAAGAACATCCCTTAAACGACTGTAAAGAGATCACAGTTACACCATAAATGAAAAAACTGAGGCCCTGCAAAAAGTATGAAATCCTGCATTTTAACAACATGAATAGCAGTTCTAATATTTTCTTTTACTTCTGGTACCATAATCACTTTTTGATGCAAAACCAGCATACATCTGGCCTGCCATAAATAATAACGTATCAAAGCAAAAACAATAAATAAAGTATCTTCATGATATTTGCGACACAAAGCACCTTGCACACAGAACATAAGCTGTTCATAAGATAAATGTACTAGCAAAGGTTCAGACCACAAGCCAGCTAACAAAGTCCAAAAGGTAAGTGCAAAGGGACACTCCAAAAAAAGATGTTATTGGGTTTCAATAATAACTGAACAACCCACCCAAGGGCAGAATCGAACGTCTAAAGCTTTGTGTTTATGATTACCTTTAACACTCAGACGCCGTAGTTACCCAACCAAACTGTATCCCACACATAAGGGGCAAACGGGGATTGCTGAGTTGCTTAAGGATCCAATCAACACGATTTGGAGGACAAAAAGGGAAAACCACTTTATCCTGCGCTTCCCTCCTCCAAATTTTTTCATAAAGCCTTACTCTAGATACTACACAAAAGTCCTTTGGATGTAAATCCTAGGACAGAGCCACCTTAAGTGCTTCTTTCCCATATAATGGAAGATCAGCAAAATGAAAAACCCACCCTTTTTTCCCCAATTCCCAACTTGGAAGACAAGGTAACAACCAGTGAAGCAAAAAGGATTTCCGTACCACCAACCCAGGTTTTAGCACTCGTCCAAAATTATAATAAAAAAATAAACTATAAAAAAAAGCAACAGGGTGGATCATCCCAACCCCACCCCCTTATATGGTCTATACGTATGCTCCTCTTTACAGGTGTTTAAACGAGACCCCCAAAACCCTTGAAAAAAAAATCCCATATAATCTGGAAAAGCAACCCATGGGCGGAGGAAAAACATAACAAAGATATAAAAAAATTGGAAGCACCAAAGTTTTAAGCAAAACAACACGTTTTTTCTTTCCAATCTGATACTGTTTCCATCCAGAAACCAACCCCTCTGCCCTCCCTAAGGCTAATTGCCAATTATAACAGCTCACATCCCCTGTCCCAAAAAAAATACCCAAGTACTTAAAAGGACATGTATTAATAGGAATCCCAGCATACGTTCCCGACAGTGGAAGATCCCGGTGTCCAATAGGCACCCCAACACTTTTGCTAAAATTAACACTGGATCCCGAAACTGAGGAATATGCATCGAGAACCTGTACCACAGCTGCTTCCTCAGTACCGAGATCCACAGTCAAAACCAAATCATCCGCATAAGCTAAGATTTTGACGGAATCCAATAAAGGGGCCCCCAACCCCAAAATATGAGGACAAAGGCAAATTGCCCAAATCAACGTATTGATACAAAAATTGTACAGGAGAGGGCTTAAATGGCATCCTTGTTGGTCCCCCCAACCAAAGTTACTGGTTTACCCAACCAACCATTCACGTTCGGAATGATGGTAGCTTCATCATAGCCTTAATCCACAAGAGAAACTGACCAGGAATCCCAAAAGCTTGCAACACCGCAAATAGGAAATCCTGTGAGACCCTGTCGAAGACCTTCTCTTGGTCCAACCCCAATACCAACCAGAAACCCTACCTTTCTCACCCAGGGCAAATAATTCTCATAACAAAATTAAATTGTCATGTTGACTTCTACCAGGAATCCCACAAGTCTGAGCCAGACTAAGTCAATCCACAATTTTTAATAGTCTAGCCAACAAACTTTTCGCCAGGTGGCTTCCAATTTCATAAATCAGCCCAATCACCCTTTTTAAAAATTAGAACCAAAATGGCTTCCTTCATGGACTTAGTTACGGAGGCTGTGTTCAACATGTCATTGAATAATAAAGTCAGAGCAGGGACCAAGTCCACCTTAAAAGTTTTAAAAAACTGAGCAGTAAGGCCATCTGATTCAGGAGCGGAAGTAGTATGTACACTATCAATGGCCTGAGTCACTTCCGAGGCTAAAATATCACAGGATAACAAGCCTTGCTCCTCTACAGAAAGCGATGGAAGGTTTAGAGAGTATAAAAAGGGTTCTGCAAATTCACAACTTGGAAAATTACCCAACACAGAAAGAACATGTTGTTCCACCACCTGAACCAGTACCTCTGGTTCCATAACCAAGACACCTGGGGGGACCGTAGTGCCTGAATAAACTTAGAGTCCACCTGTCCTTTACAGGCTTTAAATGCGTCTAACCCTCCCTTGGTCACCTGTGTACCAAATCTTGCCTCCTGCCCCAACGAACTAGCCCTATCATATTGCAGGGATTTCATTTGCGTACAAACCTCTGCAATCTGAGCACTATAATCATGAACAGTAGTATCTGATAAACAAATCAGATGCTGTAACTGTTGCCGCAATGCTAAATATGATAAGTATTGCGCTGTGTGCTTTGCTGCCGCCTTCCCCTGAACAGTCTGCCTCCATCTGGTTTTAGAGTCATCCCACCACTCACAAGGGTCCTCATAAATATCCACCACTGAAAGTTGGGCTGCCCATTCCCTCCTCCACAGTTTTTGAAGGCGAGGGTCCTCCAACAGGGAATCATTAAGCTTCCACTTATTTTTTTCACTCCTTGGAGTATTCTGCCATGAGCAGGTTACCCTAACAGCTGCATGATCAGAAAACTCCACACCCAGAGTCACACAAGAAAGAATCCGTAAAACTTTAGATAAAAAAATGAAATCAATACAAGTCCGTAAGGGTCCCTTGAAATAAGTAAATCCCCCAGACTCATGGCAAAACCTATATGCATCCACCAGCTGAGCAATGGTAACAACCTCCTTTAAGGCAACAGAATCACAGAATAATTTTGGGGTTTGTAACCCTCTATCCTTCTGGTGTAACCCACAATTAAAATCACAGACCCACAAAATTAACCTAGAGGTATACAAAAAAGGCCAAATTAAATGAAAAAAAAGACACCTTTGTGCTTTTGTCTGAGGGGCATAAACACAAATGATCCTGAATCTCTCACCAGAATATGAGAAATCCAACAATAAAGCTCTACCAGGCTGAATATCCACCAACCGAGATACCTGGAAATCAGAGTTGGAGAATAAAATCCCAATACTGTCACATTTGTCAATACCAGAAGACCAAAAAATCAGACCAAGGTTCCACGCCCGGGACGCTTGTTGAAGTTCCTGGTTGGATTTCAATCTAGTATCCACGAGGCATACTACATCACAGTTAAAGTCTTGTAAAGTTTAAAAAAAAACACCAAGCTTTCTAGGGCCTTTAATGCTATTAACATTTAAAGTACACACCGATAGCGAATCCATCCTAAGTGCCTATGGGTGACTTACTTCTACGACTTTGTCTAGTTCGCTTCGCAATAGTGTCCAAATCCCCCCCCTCCCTCAATATCCCTACATGATTGGATAGAGGAACTATTTGTGTCTTCACCCCCCGACTCTTTATCAGAGACATCAGTGGCTAAAACTGCAAACTTATTGCCAGACCTCCACGTACCAACTCTCGCATCTTTACCCGACCTAATACCACCAAACCTTTCCTCGTTCGTTTATGTGGTGTTTGGACAAACCCTGCAACCTCTGCACCAGATGCCATGTGCACTGGGGGCATGGTAATGTCCACCACCACTATATCCTCTGGAACAACAGAAACCTCAGTGACAGAATTCTCATTACCACCCACAGTCTGATCTACCGCCAAAGCCGGAGGAGAGACACTGCCTTCTGGAGTATTAATGTCCTCAGACCCGTTAGCAGAGTCCCCAGATCTAGAGGTAAGCGTGCTTTGTTTCATGTCCCGGGCTGCACTAAGTTTAACCTGAGCCTGTTGAGCCATGGAAATTAATTCTACATGTGAAGGACAATCGTCCCTGTTATGGGATGCCCAAGGGCAGCGCCCATATGCATGCCCCATCCGTTCACACAGATTACATTTAAAAAGATTAAGACAGACACTGGATGCATGGCCAAAATCGAAACAATGGCTACACTTTACAGTATCACAAACTGAACTAAAATGAGCATGGGAGACACATTTAAAACAAGATTTAGGCTGCCCAGCGTAGAAAATGAGACCTTTGTCTTTCCCCAGATAAAAAAAAAAAAATTAGGTAAATGACTAGGCCCAGTATTTGTGGAATACAATTTTACTCTAACTCTCCATCCTCCATCCCAGATTTGTTCACTATCTAATGTGGGGGTAGGTTTATTGAGTACCTCACAACGTCGTCGCAACCAAAATAAAATATCCTCTACATTTACCCCTTCGTTCTTAAACATTACAGTAATGTTCCTGACTGCAGGCTTCGTTAAGGGAATTGCTTGAAAGGGAGACCAAGTAGGAGAGGCCTGACAAGCTGCATATTGTGCCCAAAATCTAGCTAAACTGGAAACCTGTTTAAAGCTAATAACAAAATTATGGTTCCCAAAACTAATAAGAGCAAATATGTCTGAAGAAATGAATTTCATAGATCCTTTAAGTAGTGTTTTCACGACATAGATCTGATTTGGGGGATCCACCAACCCACCTTTATATAATAAGCGAATCGCATTCCTCCGGGGGGGGCTGGTTCGCCTTTGGAAGAAAACAAATCTGCCAGTTTAAAACCTACAGGCCTAACAGGATCTTCATCCTGAGACTCTGACAACTGAGGGGCAGGTCCCATCCTGAGAGGACCCTCTGTTTCTAAGGGTACAGAAGAAATAACAGGAGAATCAATCACATTATTATTTTCATGAAAAGCAGTAGAGAAATTCTCAACCTGAGCATGCAAAACTGTAGGCAATACATTTTCCCCAATATCAACCCTTTGTTTAACACAGTCAGTAATAATCCCCCCAGAATCGTTGGAGCTCATAACTTTGTTGGTGGCCACAGACTCCCCAGCCTTTTCCAGCATATTCAAATAGGTGGGATCCTGAGAGTCAGGAGTCTAGGCACCACACTCTCCCTGTTCCCAACCAGCCTCCTTCAATGCTTTTTTGGGAGACCAAGGTGCCCCCTGACCACAATCCGCAGAAAAAGTATCCTTAGGAGCCTTAGAAAATAGCCCTCTCAAATGTCCAGAACTGCAACTTTTATTCCACCTTGGTCTTTGCGACTGAGGAAAGAAAAATACCTCAGGCTCCTGATTCCCTTTCGAGAGCACCTCTCTCCTAGTTCCAGGTAGCTTACCCTGATCAGGTGCAGAGTTGAAACCAGTCACACTCGCTCATTTCACAGCTAAGTCAGGCATAACACACTGGGGCTGTAGGCACTCCGAGGAACCACTCGGTAAACTGCCAGCCCCAGCACCTCCTTCCGGAATCAGTGAGTCACTTGAGAGTGACGCAGAACCATCAGCGTCATGATGGGTCTTACCAGCCCGTGGGAGACCATCCTTAGGAAGCCCAAAAACTGCCTGCGGGAGCGCTGCTAGCTCCAAATCCACCACCAAAAGTTCCTTCAACAAAGCCGACCGCTTTGCCTTCAACGATGTTTGCAAGGTACGTTCAGTCTCAGTAGTAACCTATGTTTGCAAAATGGCCTGAACCACCTCCATACGCTCCTCAGATTCAATAATAGTTGCCATCGCGACCTCAGCAACAATACACTCTTCCTCTACGGCCCCTGAAAGTTGAAGCACAGGGGAGGAGGCCAGCTCCCCTGCACTCCCGACATCCGACTCCGGCGCTGACTCCTGCATACTGACATCAGCCAGTAGGGGATTTCCCCGGTGTCCTGGCCAACATTCCCCTTCCCATAAAACCAGTTCATATAATTGTTCAACGTTCATTGATGCCATCCTGTGTGGGTGTTTTTTTTTTTAAACTTTATTTATTGAAGAGTCGGTAGACAGAGAGAAGCAAAAAGAAAATCAGGTTGCTTTCTTATATACAAAAATCCATAACTTCCAGTACAGAGGTGTATACGGGTTCCAAGGCATAAAAGAAAAAATAAATAAAAAGAGACTTGTCATGCCACAAAAAGACATAATTAATATCTATGTCAATTATTTCTTAGATATTTCTTTGAGGCTACAGCAATAATATTTACCATATCTTCTAAGTGTCTATTATTTTTCCATTACAAATAGCCTTCTTAGAATAAAGGAAACCATATTTCTCCCACGGCCTTCTCCATTGGTGACCAAATCTTATTATATCTGTCTAGTTGTCCCTGAACTCTATATTGAACATGCTCCAGTTTCATGTTGTTTAGCAAAGTTTTGGTCCATTGTGCAATGGTGGGTGTTGCTTGTGCCATCCACTTTTGTGCCAAGACCTGTTTGCCCACCACTAAAGCCAGTCTCCTTAAAGGATGTGAAGCTTTGGCCTGGCCCTCTCCCCCTCTATATACTCCTAGCAGCACATCCACCAGGTCTAGAGGGATATCACATTCCAAGACCCTATTAATTTGGTGGTTTATCTCATCTCAGTATGCCAATACTTTTGGGCATGCCCATACTAGATGAAAGAAGGAGCACCCCTGTGAAAAACATTTTGGGCATTGATCTGAGACTTGGGGATTTATTTTGTGAGCCAAAATAGGGGTAAAATAAGTTCTATGAACAATATTATATTGTATATTTTGGAGTCTGTTGTTCACCGACACAGTCATACTACCTCGTAGGGCAATATTCCAGTCTCCCCCTGATAAGCTATCCTCTCCCAAGTCACAATCCCACCTATCTCGCAATTTTCAGAGCACATCTGGCCGTGCTCCCAACAAGGCTCTATAGAATGCACTGAGAGGTTTCTCATTCCTATACTTCCTACAGTGTTGTAGGACTTCTTCAAGGGATGTCCTAGTTAACAAGGGGCACCCCCCCCTTCTGGCTTATAACACCTACTCAGCCTACATTTTATCTGGAGATATATAAAGTAGTTTGCGGTCTGAATATTGTAAGTTTGTCTTAATTCAGAAAAAGTTAATGAAGTTCCATTTTGGAATATATGAGATAAGAGGAAAAGTTCTTCTCTCTCCCCCAGCTCCTCAAGGCTCTCCTAACTGGGGGTGGGACCTCTCCATCCCTCCATAAGCTATATAGAATTGATCCCTCAGGTAATAGTCCCCCTTCTTCCCCCAGAATCTGCAGGGCCTGCTTCCAAGATCTAACAACGGTCTTGGTAAATGGATTTTGAGGGGATTCCCCTTCCCGTAGCCCATTACTCGAGGGCAAAAGATATTGGGCTAGGGGAGATAACTTGGAGGAGTTTGATGCCATAGAAACCCAGACCCAAGATTTAGCTCCATCTCCTAGGCGGTCCAATACATATGTTAGCTGTGCCGCAAGGGCATAAAGCTTCAAGTTGGGGAGTGCCAGGCCCCCCTTTCAAATTGGCAACCATAATACTTCTTTTCTAACCCTGGGTCTTCGATTCGCCCACAAAAGGGAAGTTACAGAACCCTCCAGTGACCGCATACAGCTCGTTGGAACCACCACTGGTAATGTTTGAAAAAAATAGAGACACTGGGGTAGTATATGAATCTTCACCAAATTTACTCTCCCCAACAAAGACAGAGGGAGGGACTTCCATCTACTACACTGTTCTTTAATTTTATGTGCCGGGGCTTATCAATTAAGGGGCCTACTTCTGTTACGTGTCGAGGAAGTAGAATTCCAAGGTATTTTATTACTGATTTGGGGTGTATATCCATTCCATCAATATGGATTGGACCACCAACAATACCCACTGGAAGCCACTCACTCTTACTCCAATTGATCTTATGTCCAGACAAAGGGCCATAACTCTTAAAAAGCAAGATCAGGGTGGGCATAGCATTTACTGGGTCTGACAGGGATGACAAAACATCATCTGCAAAGAGTGAGATAACATTTTCCTGTTCTTCAATCTTGAAACCTTTAATTCCCAAATTACCTCTAATAGCCACTGCCAACACTTCAATTGTTAGGACATATATCAAAGGCGAGAGGGGCAACCCTGGCGAGTACCTCTAAAAAGCCGGAAAGGGGTCGAAAGTGTATTATTTGTGAGTATTTGGGCCCAAGGGGTTTGGTACAAGCTAGTCAACCAACGGCAAAAAGCCAGATGAAGGCCAAATCTATTTAGAACAGCAAACATGAAGGGCCATTCGACCTTGTCAAAGGCCTTCTCCGTGTTTAAGGCTAGAAGACCGCCAGAGCCAACCCTACCTCTCAAGCCATGCCAAATGATGTTCAGGACCCTTCTAAGATTACGCCTTGCCTGTACGCCCCTTACAAAACCTCCCTGGTCTGGATGAACCACCCCTGGTAAAATACCCTCCAATCTCCTTGCCAAAACTTTTGCTATGATCTTTTAGTCAGCATTAAGCAACGAAATAGGGTGGTAGGAGCTACACTTTTTTGGGTCCTTGCCTGGCTTGGGGAGAATCATGATTGTGGCCAATTTCTGAGATGCTGTCAAGCCCTCCCCCTGTAACATTTCCTGGAGCATGCTCATGAACAGTGGAGATAACTCTCCCCAAAATATTTTATAAAACTCCGAGGGCAGTTCATCCAGACCTGGAGCCCTTCCTGATCTTGAAGCCCAAACTGCTTCCCTGACTTCTTGATCTGTAAATTCCCTGGCAAGCATTTCACTTTCAACTTCCAGCAGATTAGGTAGTGAAATACTGTCCAGAAAACTTGACGGGTCCAGATTTTGTGGAGTCTCTGAGGTATATAATTTTTCATAGTACTTTTTGAATGTGTTATTTATCTCTCGAGCAGAGGAAGTACAGTCCCCATCTTCTTTTTCTGTCACAACAATAGTTCTTTCCGCCCTTTGTTTTTTAATTAACCAGGCCAGCCACCTTTCTGATTTATCCCCTTCAAAATATTGTACTGCCCTAGACATTATCATATCCCTCTCTATATGCTTGGAACTTATTTGGTTGTACTCTCCCTTCAGTCTTTTCAGCAACGCCAGTTCATTAGGGGACTGATTTTTCATAACCTGCTTCTCTAATGCCATAATTTGTAACTCCAACTCATATTCTATCTTCCCCTCCTGTTTTTTTTAAATGCCATATAAGAAATAGATTCCCCTCGTACATGTGATTTGAGGGCTTCCCATGTATTCCTAGCTGAGGTGTCCTCCACCTTATTAACTGCTAAGTATTCCTCAAGTCGCCCCGACATATGCTGAATAAAATGAGGATCACCCAACAAAACAGGATCAAGTCTCCACTGCTGAGTCCCACCCTCCTCTGTCTCTCTTCTCAGCTCTAAATAGAGGGGGGCATGATCTGATATAAGAATGGGTCCATATTGGATCACTTCTATTTGATTCATGAAGACAGGGGAGGCCAAGAAGTAGTCCAGCCTAGTGTACACTTTATGAGCGTGGGAATAAAATGAAAACTCCTCAGTATCAGGGTGTTTAAAGTGCCACATCTCCTGCAAGGCCCTCTCCCTTGCAAGGTTTCGTAGGGCCGTTACACTTTTGCGGAAGCGATTAAAACGTGGGTTAGAGTGATCCAACATAGGGTCCCAGTAAGTATTAAAATCACCCCGTATAATCATTTTATCCGGGAGCATAGCTAGTGTTATAGCCAGGTGCTCAAAAAATTCAGGGCAGTCAAAAGCAGGTCCATTCAATGAAGCCAGCACTATAGCTTCTTCTTCTACAGTGGCTTGCACTATAACATATCTCCCCTGATTGTCTATCTGGGAGGAACGAATCTGAACCCTAATCCCAGTTCGAAACCAAATACACGTGCCTCTAGCCTTGGATGTAAAATGAGATGCTATCAAAGTACCTCCCCATACCTTTCCCAGCTGCTTCATCTCCTCTAATGTTAAAAGTAGCTCCTGCAGCATAACTACATCTGCTCTCTTTTTCCTAACATAGGCCCATACCCGTTTTTGCTTTGCTGCCGTCTTAATTCCATTTACATTCCAGGATAGCAGCTTTAGACTGGCCATTTAGGAAAAACTAAATAATAATTTTGCCTCAAAACCCCCACCCCATATCCTGTAGCACCTGAATATGCCAATCTCGATCCACTCAACTCTTAAAACTTTTTTAATTTTAAACCATTAATTTAACAAACCCGCATACCCCTTCACCCTCCTTAAACCCCCTAAGTTTCCCCTCTCTATCCCCTTTCAAGGCATTTAAGCCCCCCAAAATTATAGAAAACAAGCGCAACTGGCACTAAAAACTTCTAAAACTTCTAAGGATAGCAACAACGCTAACCCTCCTCCCTAATCCCCCTACTAAAGACCTACTTAGTTACTCCCTCCTTTAGTATCATGGATTAGCCTCCTGGCTGCACTGTCTCTACCCACTTACTTTTTCCCCATGCAGAGACCAGAGACCCCCCTCCCTCCCGGGTTAATTCAATCCTGCTATATTTTGAGAAAAAGCATGTCCCGAGTACATTAAACAGAGAGCAAAAAAAAAACTAAAGAGATTTATAGGTGTGATTCCAGCTGAAGGCACTTCAGAGACAGTGTCACCCTGGGAAACTCCAGATTGAGTGCCCCATAGGGTGAGCCCTACCCCCGACTAATACTTTTTTGCAGTTCCTGTATTGCTCAAAAGTCCTCATAAGACCTAGGTGCCTCTTCCCCCTAACATCATTGCTTTAAAGAACCTGAAGGAGGACAATATGGGACATATCAGGATATTACATAAAAAATGTCCTGCGGGCTCCTGAAACACCATACACGAGAAATAAAATATTCTCCCCCCCCCCGGAACCCCCATTTTCCAACAGTAGTATTTTAGTATGTATAACATTCGAAAATAACATTCTTTCATACTAAAATTTTAACTAGATATAATTTGAAACTGTTTAATTATCAAAATCGGCCAAAATTAAAGTCCAAAGAGATATATTATGTCCATTTTAAGTCATATCCCTTATTTAGGTTTCTTGGAGGAGACTTCCGGTTCCGCCACAGACCTCTAGACAGCACCTCGTGAACACTCTCTGCCTCGCTTGCATAAAACAAGTTTAAAACCCCCACTTAGGCGGCATTTAATGAAAAAAAAACCCTCAACTATGTCAAAAGATCTTCGCAGAAGAGATAAGCAGGGTCCATCGAGGGTAGGACTGTTGAAGAAGCCGACAGAAGCAGTGCCTAGTGCAGAGGGACATAGGCCGCGCAGTAGGAGCTGTTCGCCAAGCAGCACGCGAGGGTCTGATTATGACACAGACAGGGAGCAAGACAAACTGTCTCGGTCTCGCTTTGAAACAATTTTAAAAGAAATAAGGGCCTCTCGACTAGAAACAAAGAAAGAGCTTCAGGGGTTATCCACACAACTATCGAAGATAGACCAGAGACTTGAGGAAGCAGAAACTAGAATAGCAGGGGTAGAAGAGATAAATGACAGCCTGGGCCAAGCGGTTAATGCCTTACTACAACAATCGATGGCATTACAGGCCAAATCAATAGATCTGGAAAGCAGATCCCGAAGAAATAACTTGAGGCTTTACGGCCTAGAGGAGGGGGCCGAGACATCCCCGGTAACAACCTTTATCGAGAATCTACTTTGGGACATTTTAGAACTGTCTCTGAATTATGACTAAAGGATTGAGAGGGCACATAGAGCGTTGGGTGCAAGGCCGCAGGATCTGAAAGCACGTCCACGCTCGATAATCTTTTTACTGGCAAGTTATCAAACTAAAGAAGATATTCTTCGTAGAGCGTGGGCAAAGAAAGAGCTTACTTACTTCACATCGAAAATAACGCTGGATCACAACTATCCCATGGAGATACAGCAGGCCAGGCAGCAATATACCCCAATGCTGCAAGTGCTGAGAGAGAAGGGAATACGTTTCCAGACCCCTTTCCTGGCTAAATTAAGGATCTTCTAGCAGGAAGGCACACAAACATATGGCTCACCGTATAAAGCCTTGGAAGCCATGAAACAGAGAGGAATTAAGCTGGCGGAGGAAGACGCGTATCGAATCGGCAGGAGGCAATCATTCTTTTCAGACTGGTACCAATCGGGGATACAGCAGAGGGGAACTTCATCAAAATTACTCCTGGAGTCATTCGAGAAGATCAGGACCATGATGAAGAAAGGCGTGCTACGAGGTAGACCTGAACTGGTAGAGAGCAGCAGATGAATACCATGGGACTGCCGAAGTTTGCATTTGTATTGCCAAGTGAGCCTGGGGATCTGTCAGGCTTAATGGAGGACTGCACCTTGGATGGACCTGTTTAAAAACATATATTCCCTGGTTTGTCTCCCCCTGGCCCTCCTTGTTCCCTCCCTGCTGTAGTTGGGTCATTTGTGTTGTGTCTGGGCCCGACCCCATTCCCCTTTACCCATATGTGTCATGTCTTTTTTACAGGAAACAATACCTCCAATTTTTGCCAGGGTTGTGGAGGGGAATCAAAGCGTTCCTGCGCCTCCTTCTTTCCGGCGAATAGGGGAGGAGCGGAGTGTGGAATCGATGTATGGGGGGGGCCTCGAGGAGAGGTTGGAGTTTGCGGGAGGGGAGTGGTTGGCCAAACTGGGCGATGTGGGAGGTACGGGGAGGGTAATAGTGATTTCAAAATGATGAGAGTATTACAATGGGAATAATTATGGCTGGGATGGAGGCGGATTTTAGAGAGCCTTCATAGCTGGCTTTGAGAGAAAAATCAAGGTGAATAAGAGGGGAAATGTATGAGGGTACAGGGGGAGTTTTTTTTTTTATAGTAATCAAAAAAGGGGAAAAGCGAGGTGGGAGGTAGAATACGGGTATAAATCAGATTAGTGAGTAACAAGTACTCATATGTGGACGGAATACATAAAAAAGAAGCCACCGCAATCGGGGGCTTTCTTGCGAGGGGGATCTCGAAGTAGCGGAGACGATTATCCCTCGTAGCTGCCCAAACATCGAGCTAGAAAAGGGCAGAATAAGGGCACCACAGTGTTGGGAGCCCCTACCTTGGAAGCAAAGAATTTGTTTAAAAAGTCAAAACAAAAGTTAGACATTTAGTTATATTTACTAATAATTTTAGTGTTGGATTGGAAATGTTTAAAGGGGTTTCCAGGTTAAGATGTACCCCAATTAACATTATTATTTGTGTGGGATTTTTTTAACATTAAGAAAGCCTAAGAGGGACATGAATGTTTTTGGAAAGACGAGACTAGTTCTATTCTATTGGTCTAGAGCGAGGCATGAAAGGCCATGAAGAAAAATGTATAGAAAATGGGTTACGGACATCCTGTTTATCCTCAAAACTTGTTTAGGGTTAGTTTTAAAGCTGAGTGAGCCCAATTGGCATGGAAATGTTGTCAGAAGGGAAATTACATGTCTAAAATGCTGGCTCAGAATACTGTATGAGAGAGTACTATGGAATAAGGATAAAGGAGCTGTTATTAGATTGAGAGACAGGGAAAGATATAAGAATGGATAACACCACTGTAATATGTTTGATCAATGTCAATGGCCAACGAACCCGGTTAAGAGGAGTAAAGTATTAGCGTGGTTCAGAAAAGAGAAACCAGACTTTATACTGATGCAGGAAATACATCTCTCCCCTCTAGAGCATTCCAAACTGGGGAAAATGGGCTTTAATTACGAGGCCAGTGCATCTTATGGGCGGGGAAGAAGGAGAGGAGTCTCTATACTAATACCAAAGAAAACAATATTTGAAGTATTAGATAAGTATGCTGATAGAGAGGGGAGATATGCGTTTTTAAAGGGCGGGTATCAGGGGAAAATTCTTATGTTGGCTTCAGTATATGCTCCGTCTAACACAGATTTTCAAACCTACAGAAATATTTTGTTGAAATTGCAGGAATGGGCTGAGGGGCAAGTCATTCTAGGGGGAGATTTAAACATAACATCTGATCCGAAGATGGACAGTACGGCACTGAGTGGGCGGAGAGAGAGAGGGGTCGCAAAGAGATTGGTGTAACTCCTAGGGGAAATAGGGTACGAGGATGCCTGGAGAGCGGGACACCCTAAGCAAAGGAATTACTCCTTTTTCTCACCCCCACACAAGAGTTTCTCGAGGTTAAAGTATTTTTTATTGCCAAAGGAACTGATGGCTAAAGTAAAAGATAGCTGGATGGGGAATATGACAATCTCAGATCACGCCCCGTTATTCCTTCAGATAGACTTGGGTGGTTTTCAGAAAAAAATGTTCTGGAGAATAAATGTCTCCCTGTTACAAGATGAAGGGGTTAAGCAACAGGTGAAGGACACCATCAAACAAGCCTTAGAAGAAAACACATCCCCAGATATTACCTCGGCACTCCTGTGGGATATGATAAAAGCCATACTGAGGGGGAAATTAATATCCATTGCGGCGTATAAAAAGAAACAGAGGGAGAGAAGGGTAGAATCCCTGAGAACTGAAATAGATGCATGCTAAACAAAATTAAAAGAGAAATATAACAAAGAGGTGTTTCAAAGATTAAATAAGCTAAAGAAAGAATTGCATGGTGAGCTAGAATACCATATCGAACAGAAACTGCTCTACATAAAACAAAAATATTACGAAGGGGGCCCAAGGGCAACTAGAATCTTAGCAGCTAGGTTACGTAACCAGAAAGCAAAGGCTCATATAGCTAAAGTAGAACACCCATAAAGTAAATATATTAAGCAGACTACACCGGATATAGCAGATGCCTTTAGATCCTATTACAGAGAACTGTACAAGGCCCCTCCACCCACAGAGGCGCTAGGCGTGGATCAATATCTGAAGAAGATCACCCTCCCCACAATCGCAGAATCAGCCCAAAGCCAACTTTTGAACCCAGTGTCCACTGAAGAACTGAGACAGGAGATACACAGACTTCAAGCAAATAAATGCCCAGGGACAGATGGATACCCCGCTGAGATGTATAAACATTTTCAGGAGTAGCTGAACCCTCTATTGTTGAAAGTATTCAATGAAACCCTTACGTCAGACACTTGCCCCCCAGAATCCTGGTCACAGGTGGTCATATCGGTAATACCTAAAGAGGGTAAGGACCCTAAATTCTGCCCCTCTTATCGACCTATCTCCCTTCTTAACACAGACTATAAGCTATTTATGTCAATAATATCCCACAGAATACCACAATTCTTACCAACGTTAATACAGGCAGATCAAATGGGGTTTATTCTGGGTAGGCAAGCCCAGGACAACCTAAGAAGGACAGCTCATGTTCTAGACCATCTTAACCGAACTAAGCAACCTACCATCCTTCTCAGCTTAGACGCCGAGAAGGCATTTGATAAGTCTCGTGGACCTTTCTCCAGGTGGTGCTCGGGCGGTTTGGCTTTCTGACACAGTTTGTGGCCCTGATCATAAAGATATATGCTACCCCCAAGGCATACATAAGAGTGAATGGCCATCATTCTGAGGCATTTGCACTGGAAAGAGGAACGAGACAAGGATGCCCCCTTTCCCCTCTTTTATTTACACTATACCTGGAACCCTTGGCCTAGGGGCTTCGGGAAAATCAGGATATACAGGGCATACAAATAGGGGAAACCCAACAAAAGTTAGCTTTGTATGCAGATGACGTCCTGCTGTATTTAACCCAACCAGAATCTTCGATGCCAAACTTATTCCAACACTTAAGGGTGTTTTCAACCCTTTCCGGATACACCCTCAATGAAAATAAAACAGAGGTATTGAAGCTTTATTTCCAGCCAACCACAGAGTTCAGAGCAAGATATCCTATGAAATGGGAGTTGCCACATATGAAGTACTTAGGTGTAAGAGTGGCAATGACAACTGATCAGCTAGCTAGGCTAAATTATCCACCAATGGTGAAACAGATACAGGAGGATATGAGAAGGTGGAGACTCATACCAGTCTCCATTTCGGCAAGGGTACAAGCAATAAAAATGAACATACTGCCACGTTTTTTATTTTTATTCCAGTGTGTACCCACTCCAATATCACTTAAGCAGATAGGAGAGTGGCAAAAAATTTTGGGGAATTACATCTGGTTAACCAGAAAGCCCAGGATTAGAAAGCAAACCCTGTACCTAGCTAAAGATGCAGGAGGGCTGGCTGTCCCCCTTTTGGTGGGATATTGGATTACAGCTCAGACAAGAATAATCTTGCTATTACAACACTCGGGTTACCAGGCCAGGTGGAAGGAGTTGGACCTAGCTGTGGACCTGTCTCCCTCCCTTTTGGCACAGTGCACGACATTAAATCCGGGGGCCAAGTGGGGGAAAGCACCTTATCTGGGGATGGAGACGGCTATACAAGGCTATAGACAAGGACTTATGAGAGGACCTGTCAGGGCCTACTTGTGGAAATACACATGGTGGTCCACAAATATGGAGAGGAATAGGGCAACAACTGACCCGTGGTATAAAGAACAGGAGAGACAGGGCTATGTAGCCCCGTGGCAGCTCCTCAGAGGGGACCAGGTTATTTTGTTTGGGGAAGCACAGACCAAATTTGGTTGGAAAGAGGGAGAGTTAATTTACTACTACCAGATGAGAGATTATATAGTAACAGAAATGAATATCTCAATTAAAAAAGGGTGGGGTTCTCCAATACCGAACACATTTGAAGTAATATGGAGTTCAAGTAGGGGAGAAAAAGCTATTTCTGTCTTATATCAAAATTATGTAAAGGATCTCCAATACACAACAGAATATATTAAAGTGGAGTGGGAACGAGAATTGGGGACTACACTAAGTACCAAAGATTGGTTGGGAATGTGGAAAAATACCTGGAGTACAACATCATCCCCGGGGTGGAGGGAATTTTTATGGAAATTGAGGGTACATTTCTTTAGGGCTCCCTCTCAATCAGTTGGGTGGCACAAATCCTACCCCACTTGTTGTTGGAGAAATTGCAATGCAGAGGTGGCAAATTTGACGCATATTTTTTGCCAATGCCTGGAGCTAAAGGGATTCTGGACGAAAATACAAAAACACTTAGGGGAGATGTTTGGTATAGAGTCTCCATTGGGACCAGAACATATGATTTTAGGGTTACACCCCGAAAATCTTAGGGGAAGGGAAGCAAAGTATCTCTGGAATATACTGATTGCTGCAGCGGGGAAGGCAATAACCAGAAGATGGCTTGCCCCAAATGCCCCAATGTGGGAGGAGTGGAAAGAGATAGTTGAGGGTGTAAAAACACTTGAGAGGGTCACCTACTCACTCAGACAACATCGCCTACAGTTCAGAAATAGATGGAATAGGTGGGAGGTGTCCTGGAGCAACAGTGAAGGGAAGGGAGAGCCCTGAATGTTTGGAAGGGGAAAAATAAAATAGAGAGGGAACACACACAAATAAGAGAAGGCAAGGGGTATTAGGTCTTTGAATCTTAATGGGTGGGTGGGGTGAGATGATGGGGATTCCTGCTGTCATCCCACCCACTTTAACCTTTCTTCTAGATGAAAAGATAGGGTAAGGGAAGAGCCCACAGTTGAAACAGAAAGGAAGCTCTAGGTAGTTTGTGAATGTATAGGATGCCTGTATAGAAAGAAAGAAAAACAGTTTGAGGATGTCGAACACTGGCTAATAGACCAATGAAATATAAGATAACATAATGAAAATGGAAAGGAACTAGTCCCTAAGTTACTTAATATTAAATATGCTTGATGATATTAAGTAAACTAAAGCTAGGCTGAAGTTTAACCTTTGTACTTTCTAACTTGTATAGAGCAGAATGATTGTTTATAGTAATATGTCTGAAGTGCTGAATGTACGTATTGATTACATACTGACTTAGGAAAGATTGATGTGTATGGAAGTGATAAAAGTCAATAAAGCTAAAGTATAAAAAAAAAAATAGGTTTCTTGGAGTTGATAAATGGTACAACTCTCACTCCAGAAATAGCAGACCATAAGAATTGGAGAAAAAGAAATCTGAAAACTGAACTCTATGGGGCAGAGGGGAGGCCACCTGATCCAGCCATTATAGGCCTCAGATGAATTACAGAACTGGCCGGCACTAGCCCAACCCCCGTTTCATTTCTCAACCTCTCCAGAGCCGAGCAAAGAAGCAAGAAGTCTTTAAGGCTCTTGGCACTGCCTTACTGATCCTTATTTCCTCCTCTAAGGAAACTCAACCATCTGCGTTGTCTTGTCGAGGCGTTTCCCGATTGATATACTGCAACGCCTCTTCAGGACTGGTGAAGGCCTTCTGGGGTGCATCTTTTCCCCGTATAATCAAACGAGCAGGATATACTAAAGCAAAGGGCCAGTCGAGCTGGTGCAGTCATCTCCTCACTGGCATAAAAGCATTCCGCTCCATCTGTACTGTGTGGGAAATGTCCTGAAAAATACTAACAGGCCGTGAATCCACATGAATAGGGCCTCCCTTCCTTGTGGCTTCCAGAACCAACATTCTGTCCTGATAATGCAAGAACTTTAAAATGATATGCCGCGGTCTTTCATTTGGGGCTGGGCGGTGACCTGGGGTTCTATGTGCCCTTTGGATCTCTAGGGTGTATTCAGGGGGCAAATCCAGATGCGATTTCAACCAAGTTTTACAGTATGCAGCACAGTCCCAGCCTTCCGCTCCCTCAGTTAGACCCACTATGTGAATATTTGTATGCCTCTCCCTATTTTCATGGTCATCGAGCACTGACTTTAGTTTCTCTATTTCTGCTAAAGCCGTCTATAACTGGGGAGTCATCTGGGAGCACTGGTCCTCCTATGCACTCACTCGCTGCTCCACTTCTGTTAGGTGCACCGAATGTTGCTCTGCCATTTTCCCTAGTGTATTCACCGTAGTTTGAAGGTGCGTCAGCTGTGCGGAGATATTTTCAAACCCCGCATTCATTTTACAGGTAAGATCGTATTTTAAGTCAGTGGACAATTTCTCGAGGGCCAGCAGTGGCGAATTTACAGTGCTTTCCTCCACATTGGCATCTTGTCGTGGATCTTGCACACTCGCCATAGTTTCAGCTCATGATGTCTGGGCCTCAGATCCCAAAGCTTTAAGTCTGCTACTTACACTTTTAAGAGGTGTGTGTCCTTGTTTTTTTGACATCTTTGGTGGCATATGCAGTTTATCTTTGTTTTTCTTTGATTTTTTTCCGGAATGAGTCCCAGGGAGCCAGGGGAAAAACTATATATTTGACGGCAAGGCACAGAGCTTCAGAATTATGTTGGATGTCGGCTTGGCCATGACCCCCATGTGGGTGTTGATGTGCGAAATGGCTGCCACTACATGTTCAATCTCTTCACTACCAGTCTAGCATTGTTTGTAAAACACTTTGGGATACAATGTTGTATTTATGTAACCCCCTTTGGGGGCTTACCTGCATTGCTCCGCATTTTATCCCATCTCCCATTTCTGTTTATGGTATCCCCCATTTCCTCCACTCCTCCTGCTGTTGTCCACTCAGGCCCTAAGTTCTTTGGTGCCCCAAATTCCTTCCTGATACACCCCTGAGTTAGTATTCAGCCCATTTAGGCTTAAGAGTTAAAACGCAATCACCGGCATTTCTCAGGCTAGCCAGCGATCGTGCATGCGCTAAAAGCACCTCTGATGTGCCGACCACTAGATTTGTGGTAAAACTGAGGAGTGTTTCTCAGTCCCAGTGCCCCGTTGGTCTAAATGGGGATCAGGCACCAGAAGAGAGTTGGCGAGAAGCCCCTGTGGTTTTTAAAAATAAAGTTAGATTGGCGTTATGTAGCGAGGGCTATTTAATATGAATAAACCCTCATTAATATTCATGAGATGCTGCATGCCACCTAGGGAGACAGTGTTTTGGCAGCAGCAATAGCTAAACTGCTGGACACAAATGGTCAAGAGTGGAGTTGTTTGCAAAGGCACTAAAGGGGCCACAAGGTAATGGAGCTGTTTTGAGATTAAAGTGGTTGCCTTGCCTACACCAGGCATTAGAAAGCAGGTAACTGTGTTGGACTGCATAGGTCTGAATGGGGGCTGACATATTGATGACACTATGACCCCAAACAGCAGCCAATCATTTGTTTAGGCGCCTAAAACAGTGACCAAGGGACTCCTGGGAGAAGGAGGGGACTAATTGTCGAGTTGCTTCGTGAGGTCAAATAGGGCATGGGAGAACCAGGCGGTGTCCTGAGCGTCCACCCCTGCTTTCAGGCTCTGAACAATCACCCTCTAGAGGCAAGACCATATTTAACCAAAGCCCTCTGGGAAAACGCACTTTAGCAGCAACTCGCTGGACCTAAAACTAGTCCTTCTCACATTAGACTCCATTATCTTCCCGCTCACTGACATCCTAAACTGGTCCCTCTGTCATGGACAATTCCTGTCATACTGGGAAGCAGCTGTCATCACCCCAATATTAAAAAGTGGAGGCCGCACCACCCCGGGCAACTACCACCCCATCTCCATTCTTCCCCCCTCTCCTTCCCCCCTCTCCAAGGCACTAGAAAAAATAGTGTCAGATCAACTTTCAGACTGTCTCACTAAATAAGACCTTCTCTGCCCGAACAGCATGGTTTCAGGATGGGCCACAGTACTACAACTGCCCTTCTTCAATACACCAGTTTTATAAGCAAAGCCCTTGATCGAGGGCACCTAGTTGGATCTGCCTATATTGACATAACCAAAACGTTCAAATCTGTCAGCCACACACTTCTAATCCAATCCCTGCATTGCATGGGCCTGTCCCTGGACATTACTGTGTGGTTTAAAAGCTACCTCAGTGACAGAACCCAGAGGGTCAAGTTAAACTCCACACTCTCGGCCAGTAAACCGGTACTGTCGGGAGTCCCCCAAGGCTCAATACTGGACCCCCTCCTGTTTAGCATGTACTTGAATATTCTCCCAAAGGTCTGCTCAGGACAAATGCTTCTGTACACCGATGATGCAGTAATATTTAACAGCCACTCGGACTACCACTCCCTTCAATCCTCCCTGCAACACTCCTTTTCTGAAGCCGAGGCCTGGTTCTCAGAGCACAATCTTATCCTGAATTACAAAAAGACCAAGGCCATGCTTTTCATTCACAGACAAAATAAGCTTAAAAATGTCCCCCCTCAACATCATTAACATCCAGGGCTCCCCCCTCGACCTTGTGCCCACCTTTAAATACCTGGGCATCACCCTTCATTCCTCTCTCACGTACCATCATCACATCAATCTGCTCAGCTCAGCTATCAATTCCAGACTAGGTCTCCTATAAAGGCACAGGAAGAGTCTGTCTTCTGATGCCCTAGGTCTTGCCGTAACATTATCGGTGCTCTCCCTTATTGATTACGGGACTGTTATCTATAGTACAGCTGACCCCACTGCTCTGCGTCGAATCATGATCCCCCTAAATAAAGCCTGCTAGTTAGTCACTGGATGCAACCATTAGACACACACCTGTGAGCTCTATAGATGCACCAACTGGCTTAACTTTGAAGGCACACTCAGGTACCAGACCTGTTTCCTTGCTAGGAAGCTCTTCTCAAACACCTCCCCCCCATATCTCTGCCACCTTGTTCAGCCATTCACTAAGCCATGGTCTACACGGAGCTCCTTGCTAGCCCCCCTTCTCTGTACCCCACTGCAGGACCTCTCTGGGCCAACACTCCTTTTACTACAGGGCCCCCCTATGGTTGAATGAAATGCCATTGACCATCACCCTGGAACAGCGACTAGGCCAGGTTAAAACCCTACTCTGTGCTGAAATCCTCTCCCACTCCAGTTGTGACTGTGCTTAGCTTTTCTCCCCCCTTGCCTGTAACTATAACCTTTTGATTTCTGTGGAGGGATTAATCCACAACAGGGTATGGGTTTACTGAGCATTAATCCATGCCTGGAAGGGGGTTCAACCACCCAGGTGTGGATTAATGCTCAGTAAACTCATACCCTGAAGTGGGTTAATCCTCTTTTAACATGGGCAATGTTGTGTTAGAGGTTTACCTAAAGAAATAGTAAAATAAAGCCCTGTGAACATGCAACTGTGGGTATGTCAGGGATTAATCAATGGTCAGGTGACCTGTCTGGATGAATCAGAAGACAGTATTTTCGGAACCCATGTTATAAATATTGTTATTGTACATGCTGGACTTACAATGATTTGACATGGGTTGGTCCATTCCACCCTTGAACTGTAACTTGTCTTCACTATATGCCTCTTATTGTATATGCTGTTTCTAAACTTGCAATGTATGTATTCTGGTATGTTCTCTGTATATCTCTTATTGTATATCTTGTCATTTCTTGTAATGAATGTATACTTTACATGGAGCCTTTGCAAAGGAGTCCTTGACTTAAAGGTTGTAATTCCAATTCCTTCAATAAATAAATAATTCAGGTGCCTAAACCATGCCCAAATAAGCCACCAGTAAATAGAGGATAGTGGATGGGCAACAGTGAACAACAACACTGTTGTTCACTTCGAGAGGTTGTCATGACAACCAAGAAAACCTCGAGAGCGAAGCTCAAGAGGTTTTCGGTTGGCATGAAAACCTCGAGAAGTGAACCAGTGTTGCTGTTTACTGTTGCCCATCCACTGTCTTTTATAGTGTATGGGCAAAAGTAAATCAAGAATAGCTTGTGCCTTCGTCCTTGGTCATGCCATGATGTCAGAGACCTGCCCCCCATCTGCCCTGCTGTGTCCAAACACTCCGCTCATTCCCGGTCCACAGCAGTATTTATTTGTAACTAAGTGCTGGCAAAGATTTTTAAAAAAACGGCACTTACTATCTTCTCCTCTGCCTTCACTTTCATCCATTGTATGACTGCCTACAATGCGCGAGTGGCACATGCGCAAATGTCATCTGTGCTGTTATGCCATCGATGTGACGTACTCACAATGGTACAACAACATTGTGATGTCACATCAATGGTACAACAACACTAGAGAAAGCTAGATTTTTAACGAATACAACATTTTAACATACACGATATATAGATCTCTATGACTATGTACAATTGATAGGCTCAATCAGCCAATCAGAACCTTGGATTCTCAGGTGAAAACCCCTGGACTTTCTGGGTGTTCTTCAGTCTGTTCCCAGGCTCTGTATGAGTCAGAGGTCTCCTGTGAGAGTGGATTTGGACTGGAGAGGCTTTTTTCCCATGTCTCTAGTGGAGATTGCTGTGTTCAGGAAAGGATCAACAGGAGAAAGAGAGTGAGAGACTGAACTGACATCTCCATTCCCCAGGTACTGTGAGTTGTTTGGCTATATTGGAGAAGCTACGTGCTGCAGAAACCCTGCACTGGTGGTCAGAATTGTGCTGAAAGGACTGGTTTGATTGTGTGAGTACCACAGTTGCTGCTGAGAACCTGTTTCACCTGTTTGGGACTGCAAGTGTGATTTTGGAAGAGGCAAAGTTGTTATACTTTTCCTGAGTGAACTGGTTGAAGGGCTGAGAGCTGTGTCCCAGCTATAGCTGAAGAAAGGATTGCGGACAGTTTCTAATTGGAAAGTGCGGACTGGTGTGCAGGGGTCTATTGTATTTGAATCCCCCTGTGGTTTGCACCTGTGCTTCATCTGATGTAGGGCTAGCACCCACTGCTAACTGGTACTGGACTTTGCTTAAGTTACTGGCTGTGATTTCTGCTGGTTTCAAACTCAGTGCAGGTACTGCAGGAGGACCCTCACCATTTGAGAGTTCTCACCAAGAGCCAAGGAAGGAATCAGTTAACCCCTTCTAAGTGGGGCTCACCATCTCAGGAGGTCACTGGTGCTTTCTGGAGTGCTAGAGCACCTGTGATCCATTGTGGGAGCTGAGCTGGGGAGCCACTCCCAGGTCTGGGCCTTCTGGGGCTGGTGTGGTCCTGCCACAGAGCTCTGCAATGGGCCAGAAGCTGCTGAAGGTGACAAGCAGCCAGACCTGCAATCAAGGGGACAAGCTGCAAGATCCTCGAGCAAGATTCCATCTGCCCATTGCTGCATGGAACTCCATGATCCAGGACAGCTGGAGGCATTCATCCCAGGAGTGTTTGAGTTCTACAAAACCATAAGTACCCAGGACCTTGTTCCCGGAAACCAAGCAAGGGAGTGTGAAAGGGATTTAATTCCTTCTTCAAATGATTTTCTCCTTTATCAGGGCTCCAACAGTTGGCCAACCCGCAGCAATGAAGAGGCCTGCACCTTGTGGGTACCCCTAAGGATTATCAGATTAGACACTGGTACCAGTCAGGTGGGCTTCTGGGGGGCTGGACTTGGCCTACAGGCCCAAATGGCTATTGTTATTTGCTCCTACTAACCATTTTTCTATCCTCAGCCATCCTTTGTCCCGGTATCCCTTCCCTTCCCTAGTTCTTACCCCCAAATAAAGCTGTGGTTTACCATTTGTAATTGTGTGTGCAGGAATTCTCTGAATCTGTCAAATCATTACTGTTTATGGTGTTACTGAACTGCTGGGCATAAAGTGTGTGGGGTGGTTGGTAGGGGAGGTGGGTAGGTGCAGCATCCCAGGAGGTTATGCCAGCCAGTCACCTGACCAACTTCCAATTCTCTCTGGGTGGAGGCACCATGCTGTTTTTATTATCTTTGGGAGAGAACCCCCAATTACAACCATAAAAGGACCCAGACCCCTTAACCTGTTAGAGGGTCAACAGGCAGGGGTAGTAGCCCACTGGCACAAAGCGCCTGGGCTACATCTTTGGAGGCACTGCTGGTATCTCCTGTTTGCCAGCCATGTCCACTCTGGAGAATCAGAATGGAGAGACTACCCCCAGGTCCCCAGCACCCAGGTCTGTCCCCCCAAGGCCAGGTGTTAGACCTACGGAGGATGACAAAGTGAAATTAGTGAAATGGAGTGGAGGTATGAGAATGGGCCCCCAAAAATAATTTTTGTTGCTGGGAGTACCCCAGGAGATGGAGGAAGGGCAAGCAGAACAAAACCTGACCACAATAACCAAACTGGGTAAAGTAAAAGTGCATGGAAGAATGACTGACTCTGGAAGGGGTACATTAACTGTACTAGTAGAGAGTAACAATGTGTTAGAGGCCGCCCGGATACCTGAAGCTTTGGTGGTGGGGGGATACCTGAAGCTCTCCCTTTTGTAACTTCTTTTGGTGTAGTCTCCTTGGGGGAAGGGAACAAGGGTCTGGGCTTGCACCAAGACTTCCTCAGGTTGAGAAACACCAGCCCAGACCTGTGCCCATAGCTTTTGATTCTTATCACAAGCTAAGAATGTTTTCTGGGGTTAAGCCCACCCCTGATAGCGAGGATGATTTGGAGGCGTGAATGGATGGTGCCATCCTGCTTGTACAGGACTGGCAGTGTTCTGAAGTTGAAAAATGGAAGTGCCTGATAGAGGGCTTCTGAGGGCCTGCCCTGGAAGAAATCGTTCTTTGCGAACCACGGACCCCGATGCCCCAGCCCAGGTAAACCTGACTGCCCTTGAAAGTGTTTTTGGCAGCCTTGAATCTTGTGAAGATCTTATATGGAAATTTAAGACCACCCGACAATGGGAGGAGGAGCCCTTGTCAGCCTTCTTAACCTGAGTAGAGAGGGCATTACAGAAGATATTTAGAAAAGAGGGAGTGGCAGCACAGGATGTGACCCGGGTGAGGTTAGAACATGTGATAAAAGCCACTAGCTATTCTACCATGTTGGTATTACAGCTTCAGTTAGCTGATAGGAAGAGTAGCCCCCCTCTATACTGGATCCTAGTGCGAGAGATTAGGGAAGCAGAGGAAGAGCAAGGATAATGGACAGGGCAGAGGGCCTCAATGGCCGCTACCCAGGTAGGGAAAGAGATGCCCTCTGGACAAATCTATGAGTTGAGAACCTTGATAAAGGAATGTAAGGATCTAGTCACTTCAGCTATGATAGCAGTGAATCCGGGGATAGTTGAATCCCAAGAGGTAAGTGGGGTGGCTCCCAGTGTAGCTTCCACCATGTTTGGTCCTGGGTTTACCACTCAAGCACCCTCTCTCGAGGTTGGGGTAAAGGCCCAGATGGATGAGTTAGCTCACAGGGTGGGTGAGTTAGAGAGGATGAGAAGGCCTAATCAAGCTCAGGGAAATGATGAGGCTATTGAATGGGGTCCGGCAATGATAAGTTCCCCTGTGGGGGTCCCAGGACCTGCCCCATGTTGTCAGTTAGGCCACCTCAGAGGGAACCCTTAATATGCTATAGGTGTGGCAGTGAGGGCCATGTCCGAAAGTGGTGTCAGGTGCATATAAACCGTGGCACTGGCAGAGATAGGTCACATGGGAATCCCAGTCAGAACCAAGGAAACTACAGAGGGACCCAGTAAAGGAGCACACTGGGGCCCCTGGCAGGTCCAGCTTCATGGCTCGTGGAAGAGCCTCTACAGCTAAACCCACCACATCTCTTCCCATTAACATGAACCAGCTCATTGGTCCATCAACAGAGACCACAGTCTCCATCAATGGGACCTCCACCCAAGCAGTCCTGGATAGTAGTTCTCAAGTCACCATCATTTTCAAGTCATACTACAACCAGCACCTGTCCAATGCTGAGCTGCAACCACTTGAGGGTTTACATGGGTGGAGACTCCGTGAGAAGTCATACCCCTATCTGGGATATGTGAAGGTGTGGCTGTCATTTCCAACAAAAGTAGCTGGCATAGGAGATGCAGTGGAGACCCTGGCTCTGATTTGCCCTGAATCTGGCATACATGTCTGTGTCAGTGGGCACAAATGTTCATATGTTTGGATGATTAGCACAGTTGTGCCAAGCATGAGAGGCCAAGAGAAAAGGCAGCAAACTCTCTATTCACCCCTTGATTACAGAAGCCTACAGGAAGAGAGGACAGCCCCCTGATGAGGCTGACGACTCTGTTGGCATAGTGTAGAGGTGAGATGGGGAGGAGATTGTGCTACTGACTAACACGGAAGGCAACGTTGCCAGGATAGTGAGGCTAAAAAAGGATGTGACAAATTAGTTGCTGATGTTGGATGCCCTGGAGGAGCATGGATTACCCATAGGACTGTTGGCAAAACCCAGTGTTTTGCCTGCCAGAGCACATGCCTATGTTAGAAGGGTTATGGTACAAGTAAAGAATGTCACTGACCGGAAAGTGGTGGTGAGGAAAGGATGGACTTTTGCAGGAGTTTATTGTGCAGACACAGCAGTGCAACCCACTGCCAAGAGGGATGACATCCCCATGGGACTTGATCCAGGACTGTTTGACTTAAGTGGTTCCCCAATCCCAGAGGAATGGAAAGAGATAATATGGGAGAGACTGGCTGTCTGAACGAAGGTATTTTCCCTATATGAATGGGAAGTAGGGTGTGTGAGTGGAGAGCAGCATTGCAGCATCACATACATCTCAACGACGAGAGGCCCTTTCGAGAGAGATTCAGGCAATTGGCTCCAGCAGACATTGATGATGTTGGTCGGCACCTTCAGGAAATACTGGCTGCGGGGATTATTCAAGAGTCAAGGAGCCTGTATGCAACCCCAATCATTGTGGTGAGGAAGAAAAGTGGGCCAATAAGGATGTATGTGAACTAGCACACATTGAACAAATGGACAGGGCCCAACCAGCATACTATACCCTGAATACAAGATGCTCTGGATTGTCTGAATGGCAGCCAGTGGTTCTCTGTCCTGGATCTGCAGAGTGGCTATTACCAGATTCTGATGGCCCCCCAGAACCGAGAGAAGACAGCTTTCATATGCCTGTTAGGATTCTGTGAATTCCTCCGGATGCCACAGGGGATCTCGGGTGCCCCCTCCACCTTCCAGCACCTGACAGAGAAAGCTGTGGGCAGTATGAATCTCCTCGAGTGTCTGGTTTATTTGGATGACATTATCATGTTTGGGAAGGCCTTGGAGGAACACAAAGCCAGGCTGCTCAAAGTATTGGATCGTTTGGAAGAATTAGGATTGAAACTGTTGATCAATAAGTGTCAGTTCTTCCAGGCTTCAGTTAAATATGTTGGCACATAGTTTAGTGGGATGGAAAGTGTGATCGGGCCTTTGAAGACATTATTTACTACCTGACACATGCTCCAGTTCTGGCTAATGCAGACCCACAGAAACCTTATGTTCTCCACACTGACACCAGCTTCAGTGGTCTGGATGCAGTCCTATATCAAGAGTATCTGGAGGGCCTGCACCCCATCCATGGCCTTCGCCAGCAGAAGTCCGAATTTGTCAGAATGCAGATATCCAGTTCATAAACTAGAATTTTTGGCATTGAAGTGGGCTATTGTGCACCAGTTCCATGACTACCTGTATGGGGCTATAACCCACTTACTTATGTGCAGACCGCAGCCAAACTGGATGCAGCAGGCCACAGGTAGCTATCAGCCTTGTCTACTTATGATTATTATGTGGAGTACAGGCTCAGCTTGAACCAAGTGGATGCAGATGCCCTGTCCAGGCATCCTCCTGCTTACTCCGCTGAACACTGTTCCTGGGAGAAGATATCAGGACAAGCAGTGAAGGCCCTGTGAAAAAATCATGATGGTGAGGAGTCTCTCTCTGAAGAAGATGCCCCTCATTTAGTGGCATGCTTGGGGGCATCAGGAAGCTGTCTCCCAGTTGCCTACTGCCAGCTGGCTGCCTTAGACATGAGATTCTTTCCTCAACTAACCACTCAGGATTTAAAGAGAGGCCAGAGAACCAGCCCTGTCACTGGGAAAATAATTTGACTGCTTCAACAAAATGGGAATCAGACTCAAGTAAACACCATTTATCCTCCAGCCAGGCTCTTGTTACGAGAATGGCCCAAGCTGTGGTTAAGGAAAGGGTTGCTTTACACAGAGATGCAGGACCAGCATGGGCCACCCCGTGAACAACTACTGTTACAAGAGAAGCATATCAAGACAGTACTAAGGGCCTTGCATGATGATATGGGCCACCTGGGTGCCAAGCGCACCCTGGACCTAGTAAAAAGCAGATTCTACTGGCTGAAAATGGGAGCAGATGTAGAGCTCTATTGTAAGAATTGCAGGAGATCCATACAATGGAAAACACTTCCCCAAAAGGCAGCCCCATTTGTAAGCATCTGGACGAGTGGCCCCATGGAGCTGATGTGTATTGACTTCCTTACGTTAGAACCTGACTCACGTAACATCTCAAACATCCTAGTAGTCACTGACCATTTTACCCGATTTGCCCAAACCTACCCTACATAAGTTCAAAAGGCTGAACAAGATCCTGGTGGAAAAATTCTTCGTTCATTGTGGACCCCTCAAAGGATTCACTCGGACCAGGGCCATAACTTCGACAGCTGCCTCATTAAAGAGCTTCTGTCACCGTGGGGCATCAGAAAATCACGGACCACCACATATCATTCCCAAGGTGACCCTCAACCTGAACGATTTAACCAGACTTTATTAGATATGTTGGGCACCTTGGACCCCCGCAATAAACCTACCTGGGGTCAGCGGGTGAGCACCCTGGTTAATGCTTACAACTGCCCCTGCAATGATGCTATGGGATTCTCTCCCTACCAGCTTATGTTTGGGAGGGAAGCCCATCTGCCAGTGGATCTGTGTTTCAGGATGTCCACCGATGGTCTTGAAGCAGGAAACTACTTGCAATACATGAAGAAGCTGAAGCAGCAACTCAGTGATGCCTATCGCTACTGAGATGGCCACTAAAAGAAACCAGGCTAACAAAGAGAGATATGATAAAAAGATGTGAGTCCAGGATCTTAAGGCAGGGGACTGAGTGCTGCTGCGAAGTCTGGGCATACCAGGTAAGCACAAGATTGCAGACCTGTAGGGAAACACTCCGTACGATGTATTGGAAAAGTTGGAAGGCCACCCGGTATACAAGATTTGGCCTGAAGGAGAGACTCGAGGCCATAAAGTCATTCACTGACATCATCTGCTGCCCATCAGCAATTGAATTACAGACAAAAATGTTCATGAGGAAGATTCTCCTTCACCCCCCACCACTTGAGCTGCTGTACGCAGGAGACATAGGCATGGAGATTGTGATGCCATGGGGGCTGAGCCTGCCCAGGGTGGGGGAGCATCAGGTGAAGACAGCACAGATGATGAGGCTGATGGAGAAGATGATAGTACCCCACAGAGTTTTTACCCTACTCCAGAGCTAGCCAGATTGTTTCAGGGATCACCCTTAAATTTGGTGCACACAGCTGTATGTAGGAAACAGGGTGGAGATGGGGAGACTGCTCCCGCTAGGCTTCTCAGAGAAACCACTCCAGACCTGCATACTGGTCCAGCTAAGCCCTGTGAGTGGTACCAGAACAGTTCCCCTGCAGATATGCCTTTTGGAGGATCCACAGCAGGCTTGCATACTTGTCACAGAAATCACAGAAGGAGCACGACAGGGAACTGTATCAATTAAAGCAGAAAGAAGTGGGGAAGGCAGTCAGAATAGCAAAGGCCCAAACCGAGGGAAAAATAGCCAAGTCAGTTAAGAAGGGGGATAAAACCTTTTATAGGTACATTAGGGAGCATAGAAAGGTTAAGGGAGGGATAGTGAAGATTAATAAAGGAGAGGGGAGGTGGGCAGAGGGAGACAGTGAAAAGGCAGCGATACTGAATGAATACTTTGGCTCAGTATTCACAAAAGAAGATGAGGAGGAGTTACCTAAACCAGACAATAGAAGCACTCTGGGTAGGGGGTTGACACCATTCCATTTACAGAAGAAAGAGTCCTGAAAGAACTCCTAAAACTCAAGGTGGAGAAAGCAATGGAGCCTGATGGGATTCACCCCAGAATCCTAAAAGAACTAAGGGAGGACATAGTGACACCACATGACCACACTTTTTAACACATCATGGGAGGATGGGATGGTACCTAAGGACTGGAGAAGGGCAGATGTGATTCCCCTTCACAAAAGTGGGAGCAAGGCAGAAGCAGGAAACTACAGACCTGTAAGTCTGACCTCAGTGGTAGGGAAAATGATGGAATTACTTCTGAAAGAAAGAATTGTTGAGTACCTAGAGGCCAGAGGGGCACAGGACTCAAAGCAGCATGGATTTACAGCAGGAAGGTCATGTCAGACAAATCTAATTGATTTCTTTGACTGGGTGACCAAAGTAATAGACCAGGGAGGGGCTGTGGATGTGGCCTACCTAGACTTTAACAAGGCATTTGACACAGTCCTGCATAAAAGACTAATAATCAAGTTAGTTAGCCTGGGAGTGGGTTCCAGGGTGGTAGCCTGGATAGCAAACTGGCTACACAACAGGACACAGAAGGTAATAGTGAATGGAACACATTCTGAAGAAAGTGGGGTTATTAGTGGAGTACCTCAGGGCTCAGTACTGGGTCCAGTCCTCTTTAACATCTTTATAGGTGACATTGCAGAGGGTCTGGAGGGAAAGGTATGCCTATTGCAGATGACACAAAGATCTGTAACAGAGTTGATACACAAGGGGGGGGGTAGAAAGGATGAGAAGGGACTTGGCAAGCTTGGAGGAATGGTCATACATATGACAACTTAGATTTAATGCAAAGTGCAAAGTAATGCACCTGGGAAACAAAAACCCAGGAGAAGAGTACACAATAGCAGAGGAGGTACTAACAACAACAAAAATGGAAAGGGACTTGGGGGTAGTCATATCAGATGACCTAAAGGTGGGTAAGTAATGTGAGAAGCCAATAAGGAGAGCCAGGGGGATACTGGAATGCATAGGAAGGGGCATCACAAGTAGAAAAAGGGAAATGGTTATCCCTCTGTACAGACAGTTGGTGAGACCCCACCTGGAATACTGTGTGCAGTTTTGGAGATCCCATCTACGCAAGAACATAGACAGGATGGAAGCAGTCCAGAGGAGGGCAACTAAAATGGTGCAGGGTCTGCATCAGAAACCATATGAAGAGAGACTGAGAGAGCTTAATATGTATACTCTTGATGAAAAGAGGGACTGGGGGGACATGATAGAAACTTTCAAGTACCTCAAGGGAATCAAAGTCCAGGAGGGTAGCATCTTTCAAAAAAAGTGATGTGTAAGAACAAGGGGGCACAATTTAAAGATAGAGGGGGGGCGGCTCAGGGATAATGTGAGGAAATTTTTTTTCACAGAGAGAGTGGTGAATGCATGGCACGGCCTTCCTGGGGAGGTTGTTGGGTCTAAAAGAGTGGGGGAATTCAAACAAGCATGGGACAGACATAAGGCAATTGTAGTGGGGTGTTGCAGGAAGTAGGCTGTTGGTTAACTAGAATCTTCAGCTTATCCAACAGGAAGGGAAATGGGCTGACTGGGTGGGCCAAGTGGTCCTTATCTGCCATCAAAATCTATGTTTCTATGTCCACCTGGGTTCTTGCAATGGCCACAGGATAGCCCTGAGGAGCAGAAAAGAGAGGGGGAAGAAGAGTCTTTTGGAAGGCCCACATCGGAACTGAACACTGGTCCAACTGTATCCTTTGAATGGTCCCAGGTTAGTTTCCTTGAAGTAACAGGTGATGCTGGGGAGATGCTGGAATCCTTTGTCCCAATAGCTGAGGAAGAGACTGGTCAGGGGCAATGTGATAATGATGAGGATTCTACTTCTGATAAAGAGGTGGTTAGTGGTCATGGAGTTCAGGAGACCCCTCGAAGGTCAGGGAGGACAATATGGCCTATCCTTAAACTAACTTAAGATGCCCTTGGAGTTGTTACAGACTTACCCCTATTTGTAGTGCACAGGGGAGTATACATTGCCCTAGGTCCCTACAGAGAGTGGTTACATGCCCTGCTAATGCTAAACCCCCGAGATCCAAGGGAAGGGTGACCAGGCGAAGAAGAGGAAGGTGAAAAGGGTACCTAGGAGAGTCTGAGGGAAGAAGTGCACTCTGTGGGACTTCAGCATCCTACGTCTGATAGACTGAACGTATGGGTGTCATTTTCCATGTGGCCAGGGGGTCTTGATGGGAAAGTTGTCTGCTGAAATGTACATAATGTTTCTCGTTTGCGTGTTCTAAAAATGACATAATAGGTAGGATTCAGGTGCATAGACAGAAATGTTATTATGTGCTACCGTTAAACAGTTATGGTACTTTACCCTTAGACTTGGTGTGGAAGCCAAGCATTCAAGGAGGGGGGAGTGTAACCCCCTTTTGGGAGCTTACCTGCATTGCCCTTGTTTATGGTGCCCCCTGTTTTCTCCTTTCCTCCTCCTGTTATCTGCTCCAACCCTAAGTTCTTTGGTGCCCCAAATTCCTTCCCGAACCTCCCCCGAGTTAGTATTCAGCCCATTTGGGCTTAAGAGTTAAAATGTGACCGCCGGCATTTCTCAAGCTGGCCAGCGATCACGCATGCACTAAAGGCACCTCTGATGTGCCGATCGCTAGATCTGCGGTAAAATGGAGGAGTGTTTCTCAGTCCCAGTGCCCCTGCTGGTTTAAATGGGAATCAGATACCAGAAGGGAGTTTTCAAGAAGCTCCTGTGGTTTTTAAAAATAAAGTTAGATCGGGGCTACATAATGAGGGCTATTTAATATGTATAAGCCCTCATCGATATTCATGACATGCTGCCTGCTGCCTGGGGGACAGTGTTTCTGTGGCAGCGACAGCTAAACTGGTGGGCACAAATGGTCAAAAGTGGAGCTGTTTGCAAAGGCACTAAAGGGGCTACAAGGTAGTGGGGCTGTTTTGAGATAAAAGTGGTTGCCTAGGCCGCACCAGACATTAGAAAGCAGGGAACTGTGTTGGACTGCATAGGCCTGAATGGGGGCTGAAATATCGATGACAATATGACTGAAAACAGCAGCCAATCATTTTTTTAGATGCCTGAAACAGTGACCAAGGGATTCCTGGGAGAAGAAGGGGACTAATTTCGAAGCCTAAACCATGCCCCAATAAGCCATCAGTAAATATTGATCTCTATGATTATGGACAATTGATGGGCTCAATCTACCAGTCAGAACCTTGGATTCTCAGGGGAAACCCCCTAGACTTTCTGTGTGTTCTTCAGTCTATTCCCAGGCTCTGTACGAGTCAGAGGTCTCCTATGAGAGTGGATCTGAACTGGAGAGGCTTATTTCCCAGGTCTCTAGTGAAGATTGCTGTGTTCAGGAAAGGATCAACAGGGCAAAGAGAGTGAGAGACTGAACTGATACCTCAATTCCCCAGGTACTGTGAGCTGCTTGGCTATAGTGGAGAAGCTAAGTGCTGCAGAAACCATGCACTGGTGGACAGAATTGTGCTGGAAGGACTGGTCTGATTGTGTGAGTGCCATAGGTGCTACTGAGAACCTGTTTCATCTGTTTGGGACTGCAAGTGTGATTTTGGAAGAGGCAAAGTGTCTCTGGACTTTGGGGTGCTAGCCAGTTGTTATACTTTTCCTGACTGAACTGGTTGAAGGACTGAGAACTGTGTCCCAGCTATAGCTGAAGAAAGGATTGTGGATAGTTTCTAATTAGAAAGTGCGGACTGGTGTGCAGGGGTCTGTTGTATTTGGATCCCCCTGTGGTTTGCACCTGTGCTTCATCTAATTTAGGGCTAGCACCCACTGCTAACTGGCACTGGACTTTGCTTGAGTTACTGCCTGTGATTTCTATGTTTTTTTGAACTCAGTGCAGGGACTATAGGAGGAACCCCACCATTTGGGAGTTCTCACCCAGAGCCAGGGAAGGAATCAGCTAACCCCTTCCAAGTGAGGCTCACCATTTCAGGAGGTCACCAGCGCTTGCTGTGGTACTAGAGCGCCTGTGATCCATTGTGGGGAGCCGGGCAGTGGAGCCACTCCCAGGTCTGGGCCTTCTGGGGTCCTGCACAGAGATCAGCAATGGGCCAGAAGCGGCTGAAGGTGACAAGTGGCCAGACCTGCAATCAAGGGGACAAGCTGCAAGATCCTCGAGCAAGATTCCATCTGCCCATTGCTGCACGGAACTCCACGATCCAGGACAGCTGGAGGCATTCATCCCAGGAGTGTTTGAGTTCTACAATACCATGAGTACCCAGGACCTTGTTCCTGGAAACCAAGCAAGAGAGTGTGAAAGGGATTTAATTCCTTCCTCATATCATTTTCTCCTTTATCAGGGCTCCAACAGCCGGCCAACCCACAGCAACAAAGAGGCCTGCACCTTGTGGGTACCCTTAAGGATTATCAGGTTAGACACTGGTACCAGTCGGGTTGGGCCTCCGGGGGTGGACTTGGCCTACAGGCCCAAATGGCTATTGTTATATTCTCCTACTAACCATTTTTCTATCCACAGCCATCCTTTGTCCCAGTATCCCTTCCCTAGTCATAACCCCCAAATAAAGCTGTGGTTTACCATTTGAAATTGTGTGTACAGGAATTCTCTGAGTCTGTCAAATCATTACTGTTTATGGTGTTACTGAATTGTTGGGCATCCAGTGTGTGGGGTGGTTGGTAAGGGAGGTGGGTAGGGGCAGCATCCCATGGGGCTGTGCCAGACAGTCACTTGATCCACTTCTAATTCTCTCTGGGTAGAGGCATTGCATTATTTTTATTATCTTTGGGATAGAACCCCCGAACACCACTGTAACAGGACCCTGGCCCCTTAACCTGTTAGAGGGCCTACAGGCAGGAGTAGTAGCCCACTGGCACATGGCACCTGGGCTACATTTATAAGTGCTGCTTCTTCATCTTCTGCTTATCATAACTGATTACTTCAATGTGGCAGGGCAGTGTGTAGGGCTAGTGGGATGCTGGGATGCATAAGACAGATATCTACAGCAGAAGGAGGTAGGTGGTGTTGCCACTGTTATCACTCACTTGTGAGACCCCACCTGGAGTATTGCATCCAGTTCTGGAGGTCACATCGCAGAAAAGACATAGACAGGGTGGAGGAAGTCCTGACAAGGGCAAATAAAATGGTGCAGGAGTTGCATCAAAAGCCCTATGAAGACAGACTGAGGGATCTCAACAAGTACACCCTGGAAGAGAGGAGAACGAGAGGGTATGTGATAGAGACCTACAAGTAACTCACGGGGGTGAATAGAGTGCAGGAGGGTAGTCTCTTTCAAATGAGAAAGAGCACCAGTACTAGAGGGCATGTGATGAAGCTAGGAGGAGTTTAAGAGGACTGTGTGGAAGTACTACAGCATTTCACTGAAAGAGTAGTGGATGCCTGGAACAGACTGCCAGTAGAAGTACCGGAGACAAAAACAGTAGGGAGCTTCAAGCATGTGTAGGATAGACATACAGGAATATTAGTAAATAGGCAGGTAGGAGGGAGAGAGAGGGTCACTGGAGACAGATAGGGTCTGCGGAGACAGAATAGGCAGGGACCATCTGGGCAGACTGGGTGGGCCAAGCAGTCCTTTTTCTGATGACAAATTCTCTGTTTCTATATTTCCCTGATATTCAGTGTTCTAGTATACCGGTCCATGGGGGACAGATGTTGGGAAGCTGTTTATTTAATAGGTGGCACATCAAGGCTCGGATGAAAAGGACCCCATGTCACTCACAAGCGATAGCCCTGCAGATTCCAGCAATCATTGCCGTGATGAAGGTGCCTCAAGAAAGGAGAAGCATGCATGCAGAGGGAGAAAAAAATAAGGTACAAAGATTATTGAATGTTGAAAAAACAAACCGCTACTAGGAAGCTGAGTTTATTTTTCAATCATATGCAATGAAATAGAGGCAACTGTGTTTCTGAAAAAATCCTTATCAAATGGAGAAAAATAAGAAATCTATACATTTGGTTTATTGTTCATTTAAAGAGCTGCTGACACCTCAGAGAAAACTCTGAAAAACATTATTTCACAGAGAGGGTGATGGAGGGGTGGAATAGACTCCCGGGGGAGGTGGTGGCAAAGACAGTGATGGGATTCAAGAATGCCTGGGACAGGCATAGTGGGATTGTGGGAAAGGGGGGTGAATAGTCAGATAAAATTATAACTGACTGTCTAGCACAATAGCCAACAAATTATATACTATTTAGGTACAATTCAGCTTTCATTTCATATATATATATATTTTCTATAGCTTTCTCCTGCCAGTTATTTATTACTGAGGAAATTTTCATGAATAGATGATCATTTATCCCTTAGAATTCACCTGCTTCATTGGCTCACTCCCTATTTTGAGTCATAATCCTCTGTTGTAACATCACAATTTGCTGCCATAGGATTAACTGTGATGTCACAAGTAGTGCATTATGACCTCAGGGCCCCGATTCACAAAAACTTGCAAAGGCAACACAACATTTTGCATTGTGCTTTGCAGTTGTGCAGCATCCAAAATTGCTATTCATAGTTGGATAGTGCTCTGTGCTATCTGACTGTGAATGGGGTAGTCTGAGGCAGCAGTAACCCCAGTATCACCAGTGTTGCCCCAGTAGTGCCGTGCCGACATGCAGCCAGGAGCATGGCCCCCAAGGAATAGTGCAGGGGTGCTATTTCCTATTCACAAAGAAGCCTTGCCAATGAGTCCATTGAGCATGCAAGGTGCTAGGTGGCCATTTGCATGCCCATTATGGGACCATTTGCATAGGCTGTGGTGAGTGTAGCATGGCCCCTCACTGGATGACAGATCACCCAACCAATAGGTATAAAAAATTGTCCCTCATGTCAAGTGTAACCCTCCAACCCCTTGTATAATAATGAGACACATTTACCTGGTAGTCTAGCAGATCCCCCCTCACCCTAGCCCCGACCACCTATGTAGTGACTGTAAACCATACTCTGGTGGTCTAGTGGACCCCCCCACCCTGGCAGGGAGTGATCCACCACCCCGCTCCCCCCAAACCCAGTTGATGACCAGCACATCCCTCTTCTCTCCACCATGGTTGGCCTCCGACTGAGCTGTCATTGAGCACGTACTGTATGCAGTACATACGCAGTGACATTGATTGACAACTCATGTCACTGAGAGCATACTGTATACAGTAGGTATTCAGTGACAGCTCAGTCAGTGGCCAGCTGTGGTGGAGAGAGGAATGCTGTGCTGGGTGCTGGTTGGGGGTCAGGTTGGGGGGAGTAGGGTGGTGGATCACTCCCTGCCAGGGTGGAGGGGTGGGGGTCCCCTAGACCACCACGGTAAAGTTTACAGTCACTATACAAGGGATCAAGGATAGGGTGGCGGGGTCTGCTAGATGACCAGGAAAATGTGTCATATTATTATATGAGGGGTCAGGGTGGTGGGGTTACACTGGACACCAGGGACAACTTTTTATATCTATTGGGCTGGTAATCGAGTGGGGGGAGGGACAGCTAGCCAACAGGGAGATATGTTTTCCTCTAAATGAGACAGTGATCAGAGGGAGGATGGACCACTAGCCACCAGGGTGATATTTGTTTTTCTAAACGGGATTGTGATTGGCAGTCAGGAAAGGGAAGGGACCGCTGGACCACCAGGGAGATGTTTTTATTTATCAATGGAGTGGCAATGAGCAATCAGAGAAGGGGAGGGACTGTTAGCCACCAGGGACATTTTTTTTTATTATATCGGATGTAAGATCGGGTCAGGGGAGGGACCGCTAGCCACCAGGGAAACATTTGGATATTACTCGGGCGGTCGGCGGTCCGGGGTGATGCAGTACCTCTGCCAACCACTAGGGTTGTAGCGGGATACCACCAGGTCTCGGTATGCAGTATTTGCTCTGCGTACGGGGACCACTCAAGAGGTCCTTGCACAGAGCAAATGCTTTATAAATTGGGCAGTGCTGATATGCACGTCCCCACATTTACATTGCAGACCCCTCCACATTTTGCTCTGGCATACATCCAGTTTGTGGGTGCAAATCAGGCTTTTATGAATACCAACTCGGTGCAAAAACTGGTTTGTGCCACACAAACTGGGTTTGTGCTGGGGCAAAGTTTTGTGAATAGAGCCCCAGGTAGGGAGAAAGCAACAGGAAAACATGAACTATTCCAGAGCAAAGATCCTGTTTTCATGCAAATGACCTGAGTAATAAACAGTGGAGAAGGGAGCACAGAACTAATGAGAAATACAAGCTGAAATGTGTCTAAATATTTCGTGTTGTTGAAATTCACCAAAATATCAGCTGCACATTAAATTGTTATACCAGGAAAAAAAAATGAAATGTGCTTACCTTGTCCATACACACACACAGGAGACAAATATTCAAGTTTTACTGACAATCACATGTATGGCAACTTTCTTCTGCATCACGTTATCAAAGAAAGAAAAAAAACATGTATAAGCAATCTAGGATAACTGATATCAAAGGTGAAGCATAGAAACAGAAATTTACAGGCAGAAAAGGACCCAGGGACTAGCCAGTCTGTCCAGAAAACCTGGCTAGCAGGAGAGGCATTCTCGACCTAGATGGAGGTGAGATAAGAGACTATTACTACTCATTTGTTCCTAAAATAAACTGTCTTGAAAAGGCCGATTTTCAAACCATTTATACATGCAATGCGGTTGTGCCAGCAAAATTTTAAAAAGTTTGGGGTGCAGAGTTTCTATGGACCTTGCCAGAATATACAAGAGCTCTGAATTCTGGTAATGTATCTAGATGTTCTGGGCATCAGTTTTCTGTGAAAAAAAAAAGCTGTAAAATTTTCTGAAGTAACTAAATGGCATAGGCCAACTTTAATCTGCTGCTGTGTGTGATGTCATCATAGAGTTAAACAGATGGGAGAAGTTCTGGAAGAAGGACAGTCCCTGGAAAGGCTGACTGAAAAACTGAGAGAGGGCAGGGGGAGAGAGCTAGTGAACATGAGCTGAGAGGTGTCTGAATAACTTTCCTGGAGGAAGATTATTAATACATCTGTAATGAAAAGGAGCAACTGAACTAGATTACCAGAGACTCAAGGTAAGAAGTATAACTTTTCAAGCATGTTGCCAGTACCAGAAGAGTGGCATATAGCAGATCTGGGGATATGAAAATTACTAAAGATGCCTCCAAAGTAAAATAAAAACAGAATAATAATATAAATGTACCAACCAATGCAAAATGTTTCATGTTTTTTTACCGGTATCCTAACCTCTGAATTCAGAGAAACAAGACCTTCTGCATATTAAGCCTTAAGCAGCTGTTATGTGCATGCATCAAAATGCCTTACTTCTCGTTGCACTCTCTTCATAGTGGGCTAGACGGCACATACAGATATGGTACACAGAAACAGTCTGAAAGTATAACAGTTTGTTTGCTAGATATGACTCAATATCTTGTAGTACATCAGTCTGGCTGTCTGTGTCTATCTGATCAGCATAGCCATATGTCTTTCTGTCTGTATATCATTCTATTTATCTCTCGGACTTTCTATGTATCTTTATACCCAATTATAAACTTTCAGCTGTTCAAAATACACATTTAACTAGGTATACCTCTCCCTTTCCATGGAAGGGTACAGCATTTCTAAGTTGTCTTCCTTTAAACTGGAACAGCCTCAGCAAAAACTACAGTACCAAATTTGACATATTACAATCAAGTCTATGGTTTTATCCATCATGACTTGTTCTTGCATTGACAGAAAAAAGTTAACCTGTCACAATCTGATCACTTCAGGAAGGAGCTAGTATTTCCTTTACTCACTTTCTTTCTTTCTTTCTTTCTTTCTTTTTCACTGTCCCTCTCTCTTTTCTTGGATCACTTTCTGGAATAGGGTGCTATCATATCAATAAAATTGCCTTGCCTCACTTTTCCCAGAACTATGTAACAAAATCTGCCAACCTGAAATGTTATTAGCCAAATCATTCTATTCTATTTGGTATCTAGAAACATATAATGGTGCCGGGGTGGGGGTGGGGGTTGAAGGGTTAGAATTTTAAATGCAAAGGTAAGGTTGTTTTACATCCATTTTTTCAATGTAACTTTGAGTACTTCAAACCTTTTTTACATCACAAAAAATCTGCAACTTTCCAAACTTTGACCAGGGGAATTATTATTCCTTTAATGAAAAAGGAAACCATAACTGGTGAGTATCTGTTCCCCATGCTATATCTAATACAGTAAGTATTGCATGAACTATTCGATAGTCTGACAGCTACTGCTCCAAGCTCACAGTTGCCAGAAGTACTGGAGAATAGACTGGGAAACAGCAGAACACAAAACACTGGCATTTGGGGCAGGAGTTTCAAACCCAATCCATCAACCCGGCTGTTCAAAATGGATTTCTGTCTGCACTGTTAAACTGTCTATTACATAATTTAGTAGTTTGCAGTCAAGATGTGGAGCTGGTATGACCAAAAAAAAATGAACCATGCATTTTTGACAGATTCACCATTTTTTTGATGCACATGCCATTTATTTTGACACAATCTGCCACAAACCATGTACACAATAATAAAAATGTAGGACACTTTGAAAATAGGACTCCCGAGTTTTGGATGCAATTGGACAGACCAACAAAGGCAGAAAATGCATCTGCATCTGCAGCTGACCACTATGAAAATGCCCCTCCCCCTTGTTTCTTTAAAAATAAAAAACATATTTTTAATGTGGATCTGATTTACGAGGTGTGACCTGAGTGATACAGGTTCCATTCCACTGAGGTATTCAACTACTGGAGTGGTTCTAGATTCAAATTGTGGCAATTTTCATGCAAGACTAAATCCCACAAGGGTTGCACATCTCAGTAAAGATAGAGCACTGTATTTCCATCTGGCACCAAACTTCCTACATGCACCACGTAGAGGGAAACATTTACCCATGTGCAAGCAATTAAGACATAATCATCAAAATCACGACAGAGTATTTTACATTTTTTTTACAGAACAGAAAGTGGCATAACTGGTAACTGGCAAAAACATGGTTTATCGTCCAAAAGTTTTAAAAATGGGATCTATAGATATAGAGATAAATATGTAATAGATAACCCACTCTTAGGTGTGCAGTCGCACTCTGATATACGCACACCTTGGTGTGCGTCAACCACCCAAGGCGTGCTTATATCAGAGTGCAACAGCACACCATAGAGTGGGGTATCTATCTTATAAAATGGCAAAATTGTTTTATAGGGGGGTAAAAGTGCAGGTGTGTGGTCACCCTCTGATATACGCACGGTCACGTGTTGTGTTTCATACAATCAGAACACTAGATTTGTATATGTATTTGGATCTCCTTTTATAAATATATATATATATATATATATATATATATATATATAATTAGGAGTAACTGCAGATGGGGAAAACCCTCCTACTGTAAGTTGGAATTAGTTGAGAGATAATTCCTGGGGCTGCGTTTTCAAAGAATTCCAGCCTGTTTTCATTGCAACTGCACTATTTGTGACATGACTGTTAGCCTACATAAAATGTAATAACATTTCAATTCACAAGTGCTGCAAGTTACGCACCAAAAATGATGTGTGCATCAAAATAATGACAGGTGCCTCATTTTTGTGCCATTAAGTTCACACTACAGTTCCTAATTATTCTATAGGGCAGAAGACGGTCACAAGCCTCAGTTAGACTACACTCCCACCACTCAGTGGTAGAACGTATCAACTCCACAAGCCATATGCTTATCACGCTCTTCTGAATAATGCTCCTGGTCGCACTGTTGACTATCACTCTGCATAGTGAGTTCAATGTTCACAACCCTCTGAGTAAAGGAAGAAATGTTTTTTCTGATTTAAAACAGTTTCTAGTGGTTTGTTGATTATGTCCCCTTGACTTTTGGTTGTGCCTTGCGTGCCGTAAACTCAATGTTTATGAATAACATGAGGTCACGGTCTCTAATGATATCCTATAATAATAGTGGAGAACTACTAATTATCCTGCGTTCCAAATTCTGCATATTTAAATAATCTAAGTTTTCTTTGTATGTCTTGTTTGTTAGTCATCAAACAGATGCTGTGGCTGTCCTTAGCAATCTTTCTGTCAATGTCTCCCTGAAGTATGGTGCCAGAATGGTGATGCGTGGTCCATGTCCATCCCAATTTATCATCTAAACATTCCAGCCCAAATATTTTTATTTCTAAAGTTAAGGAAATGCAACAAAGATGTCAACATGTTTGAAAATAGGACAGAAGGGTTTTGGCGCATGTGCCATGATGCAGGCTGCATCTGAAATGGGGACCTGCTACTGCATCATCAGGGTCTGAAAATCTAAGCCCAGGTCTAAAAGTAACGCTACCACAATATGTTCTTGTCAGCTCTGTTCCATTTCAATATTGCTTGTACACCGCATGAACTGCCATTTGCTTTAGTGCAGTGTGGTTGTACACCAGATGTTTCTTGGCTTAGAAAACAAAGGGCCAGAGGTTCAGATCCAGGTAGGAACATAACATTCTTGTATTCTCTGTAAGAGACCAAAGTTTAACCCTTACAGGGATTTACACATTTGTTTAACATTTTTTTACTTTGCATTTCACTAGTGTCATTAATCTCTTTTATCCTGCTAAACACCAACCAAGCACCCTTCTGCCAACTTCCACAGTCCCATCATCAGGCTTCTCTCAGACTTAGCCTTCTACTCTGTTCTCTATGACTTACCACCTATGGTGGGGGTGGTGGAGCTCCCCAATTCCCACAACAGTTAGGATCTGATGGGAAGAGGAACTAAGGTCACCAGTGAGGGCCTGCAAGAGACCAGTGTCATCATTCCTTGCAGGGGGGGTCCTGGTTCCAGCCCTCAAGATGGCGGCAGTGAGGGTGCACGTGCGCATGCATGCATAGTGCGACACCAGCTAGCATCCTCCTTCCCACTAGCTGCTCTTGACTCATTGTTGCCTGTGGCCACCAGGTGGCAGTACTGCAGTGAAGCCAGCTACCTTCTCTCCCTGAAGGAAGAGGAGGACTCTCAGTCCCACTTCCCCCCAGTCACCACCTCATGACTCAGGCTCATTTCTAAACCTGGGTCACTGGCATCAAAAGCAGAAGCCCTGCTGCTGTGCTGGACTAGAATTTCACTAGTGTGGTAATCCACGGTGGCATGAAGCTGGAATTCATACATAACATATGAGCATATGAATGTGCCAGCAGAAACAGACCTCCTGGTTTATTAACGTCTGCTTGAGTGTGCAGCTAGTGCCCTAAGTTGCAGCTGCCCAACCCCCTCCCCTTTTGTCCGCCCTTGGCCGTTTTCAGCCTCACCCACCTGTACTCTCCCCTGTTCTCTGTCCCATGCTCTTTTAAAGCTACCCACAGTTTTGCATAATATCACCCTCTCTGGTAGGATGTTCCACTTCAACACTACTCTCTTTGTGAAGTAATGCCTCCTCATCTGACATGCAGGCCATAATGACAGAGGCTAAACTGGACATAGTAGCAATTAGCGAGACGTGGTTTACCAGTAACCACACGTGGGAGACTTCAGTATCCGGTTGTGTACTGTTCAGAAGAGACCGAGGTGCAAAAGGGGGGGGGTGGAGTGACCATGTATGTCAATGAAAATATCAAAGCTACAGAAATTCAGAATACACATAAGGAGCCAGAAGAACTGTGGGTCATCCTGGAAACAGAAAATGGACAGCCATAAGGACTGGGGTTGTCTACAGGCCCCCAGACCAGGGGGAGGACATAGACACATTACTGTTAGAAGATATACAAAACATAACAGCTAAAGGGGAGGTTCTGATAATGGGAGACTTCAACATGCCAGATACAGATTGGTCAATACCAGCAGGAACATCTGCCAGAACTAGACACATGGTCCCTGCAGGGGGAAGGTCTCAAACAACTGGCACAACAACCCACAAGAGACAGGGCTATCCTAGATCTAGTACTGACTAACAGGGAATGGATCACGTATCTCTGGTAGAAGGTCCCCTGGGGGCCAGTGACCATCACATGGTATGGTTCAATTTGGCCACTACAACTAAATCATCCCATTCCAAGGCAAAAATATGGGACTTCAGAGGAGTTGACTTTGATAAGATGGCCAACAAAGTTAAGCTAGCCCTGGCAAAAAGAAATACAGGTGAGGGAGTACAGGCAAAGTGGGCAAGCATTAAGGATGCAATACTTGAAGCAACATCCCATTGTGTTAGAGAGAAAAGGAAGTGCAAAGGAAGAAGGAAACCACTTTGGTTCTCAAGAACAGTAGCAGAAAAGGTCAGAGCCAAAAGGCTGACCTTCAGGAAATATAAGGGAACACAGCGGGATGAAGATAGGGAGGCATACCAAACTTCCCTAAGGGAAGCAAGGAATGCAGTAAGGCAGGCAAAGGCCAAAACTGAGGAAACACTAGCACAAACAGTAAATGAAGGTGACAAGACTTTCTATAGATACATTAGTGAAAGGAGAAAGTCCAGAGGGAGTATTGCTAAGATCAAAGGAGATAAGGGGGAGTGTGAGGAGGAGGACCATGTAAAAGCATCTATCCTAAATAGATACTTCTGCTCAGTATTTACTGAAGAGAAGGTAGGGCAGGGGCCACAGCTCAGCAGCATGGACACAGGGGGGAGGGAGGTGAGCACTAGTCCCTTCACAAAAGAAAGGGTCCTACAAGAGCTCGATAAGCTCAGGGTGGACAAGGCAATGGGACCTGACAGCATACTTCCCAGGGTACTAAAGGAGCTAAGGGTGAGACTAGCAGAGCCATTATCAGAAATGTTTAGTGAGTCTCTGAGCACAGGAGAGGTCCCAGAAGACTGGAGAAGGGCTCATGTGATCCCGCTCCACAAGAGTGGTAGCAGGAAGGACGCAGGGAACTACAGACCAGTCAGTCTTACCTCAGTAGTGGGCAAGATTATGGAGGCACTCCTTAAGGAAAGGATAGTGCAACACCTGGAATCCATAGGAGCACAGGATCCAAGACAGCACGGGTTTACAAAAGGAAGGTCCTGTCAAACTAATCTCATAGATTTCTTTGACTGGGTAACCAGAGTGGTGGACCAAGGGGGAGCAGTTGATGTCACCTACCTTGACTTCAGCAAAGCTTTTGATATTGTTCCATAGAAGATTGATTAATAAGCTGGGTAGGCTCGGGGTGGGGGTCAGAAGTTGGTCAACTGGGTGGCAAACTGGTTGACGGGCAGAAAGCAGAGAGTGGTGGTAAACAGTATACAGTCAAAAGAGATGCAAGTCACACGTGGGGTACCTCAGGGATCAGTCCTGGAGCCAGTCCTCTTCAATATCTTCATCAGTGACATTGCAGATGGACTGGAGGGTAAGGTTTGTCTGATTGCAGATGACACCAAGATCTGCAACAGAGTAGATGATCCAGATGGGGTGGGCAGAATGAGAAGCGATCTGGATAAACTAGCAAAATGGTCGGAAGAGTGGCAACTGGTGTTTAATGCAAAGAAGTGCAAGATCATGCACATAGGGAAGAGAAACCCTGAAGTCACCTATAGGCTGGGACGGGAGTTACTGGCAGTCACAAGGGAGGAAAGAGACTTGGGCATCATCATCACCGATGACCTGAAATCATCCAAGCAGACCACTAAAGCAGTAGGTAAGGCTAGGGGGATGTTAGGGTGTATTAGTAGGGGTATCACAAGCTGGAAGAGGGCGGTAATGATCCCTTTTTACAAGACACTGGTTAGGCCCCATCTGGAGTACTGCGTGCAGTACTGGAGGCCACACCTTCACAAGGACATTAACCAAATTGAGGCAGTCCAGAAAAAGGCAACCAAAATGGTGCAGGGACTGCATCAGAAAGCATATGAGGGCAGATTAATGGAGCCCAATATGTATACCCTAGAGCAAAGGAGGGAGAGAGGTGATATGGTCAAAACATTCAAACACCTTAAGGGCATTAACAAGGTGAAAGAGTCTAACATGTTTCAATATAAGAAAATAGCAGGACAAGAGGACACAACATGAGATTAGAAGGAGGCCAATTAAGGGGTAATGTGAGGACGTTCTTTTTCACAGAAAGGGTGGTGGATGCATGGACTGGCCTACCTCAGGAAGTGCTGGATATGAATACAGTGCAGGGCTTCAAACAGGCATGGGATAGGCATAAGGGAGCAATACAGATGAGTATGAATAGATAGGCCATTGACAGAGCAAAGGCCGATGGCACATTTATAAGGTAGAAAAAGATATGGGCAGACTGGATGGGCCTTGCAGTCCTTATCTGCCATCAACTTCTATGTTTCTATGTTACATTTCTATCTCCCTCCTAAATCTTCCCCCCCCTCTGTTCTTAGCCCATGCCCTATAGTGTTCCTTCCCTTCCTCGGTTTAAAAACCCCATTGGCTTCAACCTTGTTGAGTCCCCTCAGATACTTAAAAGTTACGATCATGTCCCCACATCCCTCCTCTCCTCCAGGATGTACATATTCAATTCCCCCAGCCTGTTCTCATAGTCTCTTCCCTCCATTCCCTGTATCATCTTCGTTGCACTCCACTGCACTCCCTCCAGTAGCTTGATATCCCGCCTCAGGTATGGCCTCCAGAACTGCACAAGTACTCCAACTCCTGCCTGACCAGTGACCCGTAGAGGGGCAAGATCACCTCCCTCTGCCTGGATGAGAACTCCCTCGCTATACACCCCAGCATCTTGTTTGCCTTCACTGCCACTTTCCTGCATTGGGCAGAACTGTTCATGCTCCCTGTTACAATCACCCCTAGGTCCTAGGTCCTTCTCCAGCTCTGTGATCCCCAGCTTCACCCCCCCCAACCAATATTCTCTCCTTGGTTCTTTGCCCCAAAGTGCATAACTTTACACTTCTTCATATTGAACCCCAGCAGCCACCTCTCCAACCACTCCTCCGGTTTGATTAGGTCTCCCTGCAGTTGCTTCCATCCCTCCTCCTCGTTCCCTACTACACCCATTTTGGTATAATCTGTGAACAGACTTACCCTGCTCACCACTCCATGCATAATGTCTGAGATGAAGAGCCCAAATAGCACTGGGACCAGCACCAAGCCCTGCTGCACCCTGCTCATCACTGGCCTAGGTGTTGAGAATCCCCACCACCACCACCCATTGTAGCCTCCCACACAGCCAGTTTGTAATCCAGCTTGCCATCTTGGCCCCCCACTTCCATGCCAGTTAGCTTCCCCCCAAGCCCACCATGAGGTATCCAATCGAAGGTCTTGCTGAAATCCAAGTAGAGGACATCCACTGCATGGCCCCTATCCAGCTCTCTTGTTACCCAGTCGTAATATTGTATTAGGTTAGTTTGACAGGACTTCCCCGATATGAACTCATGCTGCCTCATATCCTGGAGATAATTGTCCTCTAGAAATAACACCAGCCACTCCTTCAGTGTCACCTCCATAAGCTTGACCACTATGGAAGTAAGACTGACCGGCCGATAATTGCCTGGTTCGTCCCTTGGGCTGCACTTGTGCATCGGCACCACATGGGCCATCCTCCAGTCCTGAGGCATACATCCCATATCCAGGGAGGTGCTGAACAGATCCACCAGCAGTTCTGCCAGCACCTCTGCCATCTCCCTCAGCACCCTGGGATGGATACCATCTGGCACTCATGCCTTGTCCACTTTTAGTGCCCTTGGTCCCTCTAATACTCTACTTCCCTCAATTATTTCATCCATGACCTCTTCTCCCCCACCCTCCCAGTCCAAGGTGGTAGTGGTCCCCCCTTCTCCTGCGTGAACACTGAGCAAAAGTGTTCATTTAGTGCTTCCACTTGTTCCTCTCCCTTTTCCACCCACTCCCCACCCCTCTTTATCCTCACTATGTTATCCCTGCACTTCCTTTTCTCTCTCTGACATATCTGGAAAAGTCTTTCCCCCACCCCCTTAATTCCCTGTGCTAACCTTAGGTCCCTTGAGGCCTTAGCTTCCCTCACCCTCTTGGTCACTTCCTTGGACCATCTTGCCTACTTCTCCCTGTCCTCCTTCCCCATCCTTCTGAACCTCTGGTACACAGCTCTCTTTGCCCTCACCACCTCCATCACCTTGCTGTTCAACCAGCATGGTTTCCTTGCTCTGCTCTTCTTACTCGGTAACTTGGTGCAAGCTTCCGTCGCCTCTGTAATCCCCGTTTAATAATGTCCCATTTCTGCTCTGCTTCCATCCCTGGTCCTATGCCCTCAAGTTTCCCTTTCAGTATCTCCCACATCCTCCCAAAGTCCACCCTCCTGAAGTCCACCACATTTGTTAGTGAGCCCCCTGACTCCCTGCTCATCGTGATAGTAAACCATATCATCTGGTGATCGCTGTCAGCTAGTGGGTCCTCCATCTTCATTTCCCTCGCTGCCTCACCATTCAACACTACCAGATCTAGCGTGTTACTTCACCTAGTAGGTCCAGTGACCAGCTGTGTCAGGAGTCCCTCCTGGATTGTGTCCAGCAGCACCTGCTTCCTAGCACTGGAAGAGACCGGAGTGCTCCAGTCAACCCCTGGCAGATTGAAGTCCCTCATGATGACCACATTCCTCTTCCAACATACCCTCCTGATTTGTTCTGCTAACTCCCTGTCCAGCTACTCTGCCTGGGATGGCAGCCTGTACACCACTCTGAACCTCGGCTCCCTACCCTTGGAGTCCTTTCCTCACCCTCTTCCCTTGTACATTTGATCCGTCCCTCTTGTGGATTGCACCCACCCTCCTCCCCATGGCCCTTCCTGTACAATTTATATTCTGGGACTGCCAGATCCTAGTCCCAGTTTTCAGTGGCCCATGTTTCCATGATGGCTGCAATATCCACCCTCCTCACTGCCAAGAGTACCTATAAGTCAGCTGATTTATTACCTAGGCTTCTCGCATTCAGTGAGACCACCATCCATCCTGTCCCCTTCCATTCCTTTCCGAGCTTCTCCTCCCTCCTATTCCCTCCCCACGTGCAACTTCCCCAACTCCTTACCTGCTAGCTTGGGGGGTAATCTCATTTGGCTCCTCTCTTCGGGATCCCCGCCTATCAGCTGTCCACTCGCCACCCCCACCTAGTTTAAATCCACCTTTTTCGCTATATATCCCTCTAACTTCTGCTTTAATACCCCTTCCCCTCCTCACTCAAGTGCAGCCTATCCCCTGCATATAGATCGTTATTGTCCTAAGTTCTGCCCCATCTACCCACTACCCTGAACCCCATGGATTGACACCACTCCCCCAACCATGTGTTGAACTCCTCAATCCTCCCTTTCCATGCCGTACTCGCACAGGGGTACTGGGAGCACCTCTGAGAAGGCCACTGATTCCCTATCACCCTCACACAGCCTTCCACCTCAAAACCTCTCCTCCTACCTCCACCATCTCCCCCACTAGGTTGTTCATTCCCATATGCACCACTATATGTGGTTTCCTCCTACCCCTCCTTGCACACTTTAGAATTGAATGCCCTACCCTGTCTGCCATTAACCTCAATATGGACTCCCCCCCATATGTGACTATGCCATTCCCCCTTGCTGCACCATCTGATCCCCTTAAGTATGGAGTCCCCAATACCAATACACCCCCTTCTTCATTCTTCGCTCTAATCCCCACCCTTCTACCCAGGTTCCCATTTCTAGAGTTCCCCATATTAGAAGCTCTACCATTCACTCTAGCAGTCCCCTCCCTTCCACCCCTGACCTATCCCCTCCCCTCTTCACTGCTCACTTGCTATCCTTCACCTCCCCCCATCTGCCCTGGGCTCCTCCCCCACCTATGCAATGACCTCTCACCCCCTCCACCAATATTGCCCCTTCCCCTCCTCTTCCCGAGTCCTGTTCCTTTTGCAGTCTCCTCCTGTTCCCTCTCCTGCCCCTTCCTGGAGCCCACCCTCCTTCTCCTCCTCCCCCACCAGTGTCAATAATGCAGCAAATCTATTTCCTACCCCCTCTGTCCTACTTTGCATTGTCTCCTCCCTCCTGACTTGAGTCCTCCTCCTGTTTCTAGGCCTGACTTGAGTCCACCCTCCATCTTTAGGCCTCCTGCCCAGTTTGCTCTTGCTCCCACTCCCATCCCCTCCCCCAGTCCTTCCATCGCCCCATTGTTCCTCCCATGTGGTGTTGTCATGTTACTCCCTGATGAATGCCTACCTGTCCTAGAATCCCCCCCTCATCCCTCTCCAGTTCTCTACCAAGCCACAGCACCTCATCCTCAAGCCTTCTCAGCCTGTGGCAGCTTGGACACCCTCCCAGCTTCCACAATATGTTCATTCATACTGCTGCCCCACAACCATTGCATCCAGCAATCCTACCCATGGCTAGCACTATCTATTAATGAAACAAAATATAATACAGTACTATCTATACTAATTGTACCAGTCTAGCCCTGTACCCACTATACCTGCAGAAGGTGCAAGACAATATCCCCCCAAATACCTAAAAAATACCTATAAGTTATATTACCAACTATACCTACACAGTTCTGACCAACAGCTCCTGCCCTTCCTGTTATGGGACAGGAAGTTCCTATATTCCTCAGTAGGAAGTAGAAGATTGCAGGATGTTGCAAGGCACTATGGGACCTGTCCTACAAATGAAGGCCAAGCCCTGGGGTGGGTGGGAGTAACCCCACAGGCTGTGTCCAAGAACAATCAGCAAAGGAGTTTCCAGGCAGTGGCTAGTCCAGCCACACCCACTTACAAACTGCTCCAAGCTAACAGAAATTCAGCCCAAAGAAAACTGAGTCCCAGAAGCAAGAGTAAGCTGAAACCAAACACAAAGCCAAATACGAAGAAGCCAGCAGAAGGTGGCCATTTGGTCTATCTAGTCTGCTCGTATTGCAGGGTCCACCACAGCTTGAGCTAATGTCCCTGCCCTCCTTCCCCACTCCTCCCATTCTCCTTACTTTCCCCCTATGCCTATCCCAGTCTCTCTTAAAGCTGCCCACTCTCTCCAATGCATATAGCAAAAGTAATAGACAAGCATTTGTCAATGCCGAACATTCGCTTGCAGGTATTTGCAGTGGTGTTTGGCATGTATGGTGCTTTACCCTAATGCCCTGTGCGATTGCTGGTATTTGCACAATAAATTGTCAGCATGACGTTTTTGTTACCCCCATTGTTCGCTACATAGGCGGAAACACGTTTTGGGCAGGATGTGAAAAAGGACAGCTGTACTGCTCATAAGGAAGTGTGGTAAAATGCCAATGTTGAAAATCTGGAGTGGAAATATTGAAAATTAGCAAACCCTCACAGTGTCTTGTAGGAACCGTACAGCATGCAACTATAAAACAGTCATTTTAGGAATTTTTCACCAAATTTTCAACATAGCCATTTTAAAACCTCTGCTAATGAACAGTGTCACTGTGATTTTCTTACTGTGTCCCATACATTGATTTCGCACACCGACTGAACCATTGTGCTACATGGGGGTAAAGACGTTTTGGGCAGAATGTGAAAAATGACAGCTGTACTGCTCATAAGGAGTGTGGTAAAATGGCAATGTTGAAAATCTGGAGTGAAAATATTGGAAGTCATGAAGCTTCGACGGTCGCGTAGGAACTGCACTGCGCTCGTAAAACAGTTATTTGTAGGAATTTTTTTGCCAAATTTTCAACATAGCCATTTTAAGATCTCTGCTCATGAACAGTGATGCTGTGATTTTCTTAATGTGTCCCATACACTGAGTTCGCACACCGACTGCGCCATTGTGCGCTACATGGGCGGAAACACATTTTGGGTGAGATGTGAAAAATGACAGCTGTACAGCTCATAAGAAGGTGTGATAAAATGGCAAAGTTGAAAATCTGGAGTGAAAATATTGAAAATTCGCGAACTTACGAGCCTGCGTAGGAACTGCTCAACTCACGCTCGTAAAACAGTCATTTTTTGGAATTTTTGCACCAAATTTTCAACATGGGGTTTTTGGGACCCCTTCTCATGAATGATGTCACTGTCATGGTGTTATTCAAGGCTGAAGGGTGATTTCGTGCAGTGACTGTGCAGTGCCTGCGAAATCACCCTTCGGGCCCGAATAATGCCATGACAGTGACATCATTCATGAGAAGGGGTCCCAAAAACACCATGTTGAAAATCTGGTGCAAAAATTCCAAAATATGACTGAGATATGCAATAAAGTTGAAACCCCCCTATGTAGCCCATTATACAGCTTACCAGCATTTCCTCAGTTCGCGGTCGACTTTGAAGAGTGCAGACGTGTTCCCGGTCCACCGAAGATCGTCGCGCCGGAGTCCAGAGGTAAGTATGGGGTGGGGGAGTGTGGGGAGGCTGGGTGCGCAGTGGGTGAGTGCGGGTTGTGGGAGGGCTGGGAGAGATGCTGGAGGCACGCTTTTATTTTACAGGTTTAAAAACAAAAGATGGCGAGGGGCGTTTGCCATGCTGGGGTGGGCTCCCAGCATGGCAATAAGATGTGAGGGGGCCTGAGGAGCCAACAGGGGATTGGGCACCCCGTCGACAAAACAAGCGACCGTTTGCCCCGCGCTGAAATGGGCTCCCAGCGTGGCAACAGAATCTTGGGGCCGTGGGAGCTAACGGGGATTGGGCACCCTGGCCGGCAAACAACAATATTTGCCATGCTTGGGTGGGCTCTCAGCATGGCAGCAAGATGGCTTGGGGCCGTGGAGCTGATGGGGATTGGGCACCCCGTCGGCAAAACTAAACATTTGCCATGCTGGGGTGGGCTCCCAGTGTGGCAGGAAAGCTTTGGGGGGCAGCGTGACACGTGTGGGGGGGAGCATGTGACGGAGGGGATGGAGGCGGCACTCAGTATGGCAGCAGTGTTTTCCTTTGAAGCAGAGGAACACCACTGTCATACTGAGCTCCTGCGCCCATTGGTGCAGGACTGCCACACCTGCTCAAGGGAGCAGTGCATTGGATGGGAGAGGCACACCTCCAAGTGTGCTACTCTCCCGAAACGTTTCTTGCGCATGCGCTCAAGTGAACATAAAAATAAACTTGCTGCTAGCGTTGGGTAAGTTACTTTTTCTATTACTTTCTATTACATTTGGAAACTTGTTCCAGGAAGCTCTGCGCAGTCACTAGGAAGGATGGATAAGTACTAGAAAAAGTAATACACCTTACAATTATAGTTACTTATTTCTTTTTATACAAAAACAATGCAAAAATAATAATAAAGTAATAGGTTAGTTACTAGTTCCTTTCAAATAAATGTATTCAGTTACAGTTACATATTTCTTTTGTGTAAAAAGACATAAGTAATTATAACTGTAAGGTGTATTACTTTTTCCAGTACTTCTCCATCCTTGCTAGTGACTGCACAGAGCTTTCTGGAACAAGTTTCCAAAAGTAATAGAAAAAGTAACTTACCCAACACTTCTTACTGAAGAACAATAATTTGTATGCATAGGTAATGTTTCCCTCATGACCTGTTTCTTGCAGGAAAATGTGATGGAACTTTTATTACCAGAGCAACATTCTTCCCTTTGTGATATATTTTATTTTGGGAATGACTGGGTCAGTTTTTTTCATTGAGACAGTTCTGGTCAAGGACCCAGAACTTACTCTATACCAGTAACTTTTGGGCTCACAATTTAAGCGATGGCTTCTTGCCATCTACTATCTAGGACATTTTCTGGTCATTTGCAGGACAATTTTGTCCAACAACAAAAAAATAAAATAAATAAATATATCATAAATAAAAAGGAGCTCAAAACACTGGTATCTAGCTGATTCTGTCCAAATCACCCACATGCAGGAAGCCCCCCATGAATATATCCACTCTGACTAGTGCTGACAGGACTTCACTGGTCTGTTGGAAATACAGCCCAGATGTTTCAATACATTTGTACTGTAGAAGAATTACTTCACTATCACTTGAGTTTATTTTTTTCTTTGGAAGATCATATTCCCAGTTCCTTTTGAATAAGAAGAGCAATATCTGTGAGCCCTGTTGTCCTGTAGTAGGAGCCCTGCTGCTGCAGTAACGATGTCCCACTGTGTCTGAGTCTGTCAGTGGTGCAAAGGAATATCTACTCACTTCTGTCAACTTGAAGATGATCAAGCAGTGTGCTCCTGTAAATGCGAATGGCTAGCTCTGTGAATCTTTCTGGAGAAACACTTGAAAGAAACAAAGATTATACAAAATCAGTGCACAAAGCTACAGATATATCGCCCCATTTGAATGCTATCATCTAACACAGAGTTGTGCAACCACTGTAATCCTCTGGGGTCGCTCTCCATGTGCTTTTGGCTGTTTGAGCAGTCGAGGATTGACCTGCAGCATTCCATGGCTCCCCTTTCACGCTTGAGTATTGGTGGCAGGTGGGAGGGGCTTGCTGCAGCTGAGAGTGACTGAGTGAATTTGTTAGAGAATCCCAGAAAAAGAGTGCACTGCCTGCATCACTCTCTGTCCTGTGGCAAATCTTGTTTTTCTAATGGAGAGTGACCTGACCAATAAGCACAGAAGTGACAGAAGCAGTTCCTTTTGTAATCCCCCATGCCAGGGGTTTATTGACAAAATTCACCTAACAGGAATCTGTGAGCACTTCATGCTAGAAAGAAAGACTTTTTAAACTTTGTTAGCAAAGGACTAAATAACTTTCTGTACTACAAATGAGTTAATTAGGTCTCTCCTTTGGAAGGCGTATTGTATAAACACTCAAATTCTGGGATTTCACATATTCTTCTAAGTGTGAGACCAAGTGGGGGAGGGACCCAGTGGTTCCATTACTTTCCTGTCAAGAGGTAGATGGTAACCCAGGTTCAACAGAATGAGTATCCTTGTGTTCCTGGTTCTGCAGAAAGTGGGATAATGGATAGATGGCCACCTCTGAAGCAGCCTCTTAAATGAGGTTCAGGCTGCCCCGGGGGCCTCACACGAGTACAGGTCCACTTCTGTGCCTGGGAAAATGCTCAGTGTCTGTAAAGGAAAGAAAATGTTGATGTTTAAATTGTCTAGCTGTGGCTGTGTAGCACCCTGTGGTGGGTACAACAGATTCCCTGTGGATCTCTCCTCACTGGGTAGTAGTTGTGAGTGAAAGAAGGAGAAAATAACCATTTGTTCAATACTGTCATAAGTCCACTCCCATGGGTGGGATTCTCTGCGTCTCAGCGAATCCCTCTTGTGATTGGGGGGGTCAGGTATACCCTTCCTCTGTACTTTAAGCATGCTCGCTGTCTCACAACTGAATGTACAACAGAGGATTCCGGGTGCCCTCTCTCCATGCGAGGGGGTACAAATTCAGTCTCAAGTCTGTGTTCCTGGGATGGAACCCTGTCAGCCACTGCACAATGGACCAAGAAGCCACAGGCATGCATAGGCTTTGGGGAGCCCTATATACCCTATTACATGTCTTTCCACTGAAATGCAGAGCTTGGTTCAAACCCCCACAGACTGAGACCCTTCATATTTTCTCCCCTCCTTTCATCACCAAGTCCCTAGTGATACTTCACTTTGGTAGTGTTTGGCCTTAAAACAGTCACACAGGCGTAGTATAGTTTGAGCAACTCTTCCCAAGGCAACCCACACAAATGACACTGGCAGAGTTATCTTAAAAGTAAGACAAAAAGCTTTATTAATTAATTAATAAATGCAGTAAATAATATAAAGACAAATAATTTAGACATTGGTTACATGATATTGAAAATAAAATGGAAAATATACATAAAAAGCCTACACTTTAAAACTCTGAGATTGAAGTCTATCTTAAGTTCTTAGTTGCTGAATTTTGAAGTACAAAGACTCTACAAAGGCAGTTGAAAATCTTGGAACTTGGTAGTGCAGATGAATTCTTGAAGAAAATGTCTCAGCTCTCCTAAGCAGGCAGGGTCCTCAAATGAAAAAAGCCTAAAGGCTCTGATATAGTCTTTGCACCCTTGTTTTATGGGATTTTCAAAGGGCTTGCCCTGCACTTGGTTAGCATTCTGTCTCTATGGCTACACAACCAATCAGGTTTTAATATTTATTACAAAGCAAGAAACACATGTTTCTCTCTGAATATGACAGCAAACCAGTTCAAACCAGTCTGGATTCCAGGAGCAGCACCAGGCCCCCCCCCTTTGAAATTGTTGTACTTGAGCTACACTCAGTATAGTTATTGACTTAAATGGTAGCCCATTTAGTTGTTACAAGATTAGCTCAGGGCAGCCGTACAAAGACAAAAGAAAGCCCGACTAAATGGCACCAGTAGATGCTGAGGGTCATTTAAACCCAAATGGATATGCCTGCATCCAGCTCTGCTTAATTATTCTTTGTCTCCTTTAAAATGATTTAAGTAAATCTAGCCCCTGACTAGCAGCTGACAGATTCTCTACCCAGCAATAAGAGTTGCAACATCATTTTTGGGCCCATGGCTTTCTTTGTACCCATGATCCCTTGCAAGTTACACTGGCCACCATGGGCATCACTGATGCATTTTTCACATAAAATACCATGAAATATGATTAGAACAATAAGGTATGGCCTTATCTCACCACAAATACCACTGCAGCATCTGCTGAAGCTGCCAGCCTATGATCACTTCCCAGATGAATGAGATTTAAGGACTCAAAAAAAATGCCTTTCTGCTTGACTCTAAGTATACAGTGGGCACTGTCCTTGTAAATCCTGGTGTGTTATTGGGAGCCCCAATGCCGTATGACCTCAACCCTACACATCTGCAGTAAAATATACATTTTTAATGTGAAACCCTTCTCTCAAAGCAATTCCACTCCCAGCTCTAGTGTGGAAGGGACTACATGTGAGGGCTTATCATCTGGGATTTTGAGGGGACACCAAACTGGGACGCATCTGTAATGAGGTCCGTCAAGGTGCTGGATCCTGCAAATGAAGATTTGGACCATTTCGGTGCTGTGGCTATGAACCATGAAGAATAAAATAGGGAAACATTTTGTGCAGGCTGTTCTTCATCTTTGTCATGGGCACTGGACTGTCAGAAGGCAGGGAAGTGCTGTTCCACAAGAAATTTTATATGGTGTTGTGGGATTTTCTGTTACTTTCCATGGGTCCGCACCATGGACTGTGACAAGACTCTGGCAATAACTGTGGGGTGGACACTGCCAAGGCCAAGAATGGCTGCTACATGTGGAGTCCACAGTCCTTGCAGAACTCTCACATGAAGGAGGAGGAGGTCAACATCTGCAGCCAGCAGCAGAAAAGGGTCCAGTTGATACTGCACAGGCCATAGTAACGGTAAGTAACTGCTTGAACAATAAACAGGCCTTAAAATGTTGTGCTCCCAGACCCACATTAATCTTTGTCTGCAGGAAAATAAGTAATATAGCACAGGTCTGGTGTGCCAGGAGAAAGAACTGAAGGAGTGTGCATCACCAAAATTGCTTGTAGGTATGTAAACATTACAAGGTAGCTACTGGCTGCAGTATTTACAACAGCCACTGTTTTTCCCAAGGGGATTTATGTACAACACCTCATGTGTTAAGAGGCCAAGACAGAGGACTGTGGTAAATTCCACCCATGTCTGTGCAGTGCACCCAGAAAAGCGGTGACATTTTTGGGGTAGGTTAGGCAAGCTCAATACCCCCTGTGTACTGTGGCTAGGAATATGCCCACAAAGCCCAGAGGATTAGCTCACCTGCAGCAGAAATCTACTCAGACTAACTGTACTATTAGAACCCTGCTCCAGATGCCAGAGGACTGGAAGGTGGGATGCAGCATTTTTAAACATGTGGTAATCATCACAACCAATGCAGAAGGCCTCCCCATGGGCTGAACCATCCCCATGGCTGTCCAAGATGGCTTTTAAGTATTCAAACCAGACCCACCCTCATTTCTATTACTAACTGAGACAAATGTTCTATGATGGCCTCTAGTTGTTGCCTTTTTGACTAAAGTAGCACTCTGACCATTTGGTCGTATGTCCCCTGAGAGGAGAGGCCTTTCTTGAAAGCACAGCTTTTAGAACCAAATACAGATGTCAGATTCAATGACAGCAGCTGGATTCAACAACACCTGCTAGACCAGCCTGAAGGTCAAGAACCTGGTATCTGGCGGAAGTAGCATCCCAGATGTATTTTTCAGTGTTCCTGTTTCCATTTCCATTGGCTCAGTGGGTCTTGCTGAGGAAGGCATGTAAAGAAGCACTGAGTTAAAAAAAATCAATAAAATAGAAATAAAAAAAGAAATATTAAAGTCATTAAAGAAAGGCAATGCTGTGAAATCCCATTCACCAGCAACACTGCAGTTGATTTCTGAGGAGCTTTGCTCAGGAGGTAGACATTATGAAAGTTCATGACACTTAAAGACCATGTAACTAATAACTAATAAAACATCACATCAAAAGGTTTTTGAGCAGGTAGTAAGGTCTCTTGTTCCTAGGGGTGCTACAAGGTGTGGCATGGGAGCTTGAACATGCAAAAAATTTTACTTTTTTTAATTAAAGTTTATTAGGAATTCCTATTCAACAACAGCAATACATAGACAAATACAAAAAAATACACAGAAGAATCATGCCCAAAGTTTTCGTAAGCCATACATCACTTAGAAACAATGTAAAATAAGACAAACCTAAAAACATAAGGACACTTGTAACAAAAAGGGGTGCTCCGTGACCAGGTAACATAGTTCCTATGATGTCTGGTAATAATACTGATACAAAGAGTGGAGGGTACACCCCATACAATGTTAAACATGCCCTGACATAATGTTGCCTAGAGCTAGTGCTCCCACAGAGCCCCTTGCCATGTTATGCAGGCATTTATTTGCCTTTGTAAGCAACCTACTATAGGTGGGGAAGGTGACACGTCTCCTTAGAAGGAACCCATTCCCACATGTTGTCTAGGTGGAGTTGGCCAGAGACACCAAAATATCAACCCCATTTCTATCAGCCACATAACTGACAAAAGGGTACCAGTGACTAGCATGCTTCTCCTCAGAATGGCATAGCGAAGCTGCTACTTTTCTGCATTTCCCAGTGAAAGTGCAGTTATGCAACCAACTGGCAACCTCTGGGGCAGCGGGCATCAGCCAGCATTGGGTAATATCCTTAAGGGCTGTTGTCATAAAGATATGGCACAAATATCTCTTGTTGGGACTCTTTAGATCCAATGGCAGAGGGGCCCAGAACAAGGTGTTTGAGAGAGCTCGGGGGACTAATTTCACATATCCTCCCTATGATATCCCCTACCTCCTGCTAGTATTGTGCAATCCCTGGGTAAGACCAAAATATGTCCATATGATGGCCCAGCCCACCACATCCCCTCCAGTACCTGTCCGAGTAGTGACTACCATAGTGCTTTGTAATTACTGGGATGTTAAAGTATCTTACATTCACCTGCCAGTGAAAATCCTGCCAATTAGGTGTGGCTGTGGTTTTCTGAGCTTTGGCCCATTCACGATCCCCTTTCTAGTCATTAAGGTCATCTCTCCCTCCTGATGTCATCGCTCCTTTATACAGGTGGTGTGGTTGCTTTCCAACCCTTTCAGTACTGCATATAACTTCTGTGGTTGTTCCTGTGTCATCAGATCCTTCACGGTCTGCCTCAATACATGTTCTCCTTGGTTCTCCCTGGTTGGTAGGAGACAGTATAGCGCTGTGGTTTAGTGCTCTGAGCTGCAAACATGGAGACCTGGGTTTGAATCCCACAGCCCCCTCTTGCATACTTTGTGACCCTCAGCAAGTCACTTAACTTCCTTGTGCTCCCAGGTCACACCTAGAAACAAGCTTTGGCTTAGTGTATCTTTCCTGGTTAAACAATTTTCCTTTCAAGACAGCCCTATGGGACTCTGACAATAAATGATGTCTGATCTAAAGATACCAGAACTGGTCCTATCTACCCAGGCCAAGTTCCTTGAACAGTTTCTGAAACGTATAACCCCAGAATTATCCATTAACTGTCTCACTTCAACCAGCCCTCTCCTCTGCCATTTCATGAACCTTGTGTCAATGGCCATGGGGGGAGTCTAAGCAGGCTCCCAATATTGTGCCTGCATATACCCAAGTCTAATTTCCAGTGTGCACAGATCTGTCTCCAGACCTGTGCCTGAAATTTTGCTCATGGATTGACAAGCTGAGATTGTATCAGAGGACCACATGGTACAAAGGGAATATCTGCCAAATGTAGCCTGCCCATTCCCTCTTGCTCCATATGAACCCAGCTGATAGTGATCCCCTCACATCATGCCGATACACAGTGGTGAGGCTAAGCAGCCCAGTAGTATAGTTTCAAGCCAGGGAGTCCCAACCCACCCTTCATCTTGGGGGCCATCATGAGCTGCTAAGCATTTCTCTGTCATCCCCGCCCCAAACAAATGTAAATAACATCTTTTGCAATTGTTTCCAGATGGGGAGGGGACTGGAACTGGGAGCATCACAAATAGAAACTTTAAATGGGTAAGGATGTTCATTCTCAACATGTCCACCTCCCCCAAGCATAAGAAGGAGTTCCTTCCACCTGTGGCAGTCAAGTAGCAGTTCCTGTGTCAGTTTAAGGTGATTATGCTGGAGTAGTTTAGTAGCATCTGAGGCCACCCAAACTCTGAAATATCAGAACTCCTTACTCATCCAATGAAGGCAGACACATGCTTTAATTTGTGGGAGCTGGGAGGACCCCAGGAGCATGGTTTCTGATTTTTCTTCATTAATTTTAAATTCTGATGCAGCACCAAACTTCTTGAGAATGGCCAGCACCTGGGGAAGATTATGTTCTGGATCTGTGATATAAAGCAAAGTGTCATTGGCATAAAAAGAGATTCAGACTTCCTCCCCTACTACCCTGATCCCCAAAATCTCTGGAGCATTTCTTATATACTCTGCCAGTGGTTCTAGGCTCAAGGTGAACAGGAGTGGAGAGAGCAGGCACCACTGCCTGGTGCCCTTCTGGGTGTTCACCTTGTCAGACAGAGTGCCACTTATCTTCACCCTAGCTCTGGGGTTAGTATATAAACTACAAATTCAAGCTGTAAGTTTATCCTCAGATTCAAACTTCATTAAAGTTGCTTCTAAGTAGCACCAATTTAGGCAGTCAAACACCTTTTCTGCTTCAGCCATGACTACTGCTTTATGTTCCCCTCTTTGTAGCTCAGCACAAGCTATAATCAAATTGAGGAGATGCCGCACATTATCTTGTAAGTGTCAGCCAGGGATAAAGCCCATCTGGTCTGGGTGCATCAATAAAGCCACCATTGTTTGCAATCTATTAGCAATAGCCTTGGAAAAAATGTTTGCATCTTGAAATGAAATCAGCCTATATCCTCCACAGCAAGTTACATCTTTCTCCTGTTTGGGGATAACCGTGATTATTGCATCTCTCCAGGTCTTTGGAGTTTCTGCAAAATTACAATCCCTTGTCAAGGTAGGGATCAGGTCTGTTTTAAAATTTTTATAAAATTTGGCCATAAAGCCATCTGGACCAGGAGCCTTCCCCATATCCCCACTGTACATTGAAACTAATACTGCGAAAGTCCATTACAGTGAAAAATGTGGTGGTTCACTGTAATGGTCATGCGGTACACTAACATGGGTTTGTCATGTCTTGTCCTCCTCCTCACAATGCAAAAAAATGTGGGTATGGTAGCTTTGATTCCAAATGAACCAATCTGTACAGCAGTTTATTTCTTTATAAATTATAGTTTATAAATTCTTTATTTTTCTTTAGATCTCTTTATGCCAAGTCCCAGCGTTTCAACTATTGGCTTCTTCAGAGGGGCTGTAAATGGAATTCAATACAATACATTCTTCATTAACATTTACAGACTGTTTTTGTCTAAAACAGAAAAAAAATGGACATTTTTAAATATGCTTTCTTATTTTTAGTTATCAGTGTCATCTGTTCGATACAGTGGTATATCCAACTATTTTTCACATACAGAGTTACAATTTGTAAGAGAAAATCAACACAATAAAATAGGCATACATTAAAACATTAAACATCAAAACCATTGAAACTAGAAATTCCACCACAACCAGTGTTGCCCTAACAGAACTGTGGCATAGGACTAAGCCCATGCTAGGGTAGTACTGTCTGCAGAGAAAGGTTCCTGTGCAGAGCTCACAACCAGGAAACTCTTAGGTGACCTTTGGATTAATGACCAGCTGAAGGAAGGTGGCCCTCATTGGCACATCAGGCCACCCATCCCCCCCAACCGGTCATTAATCCCTTGGAAATTACTAGCTTCTTGATCGTTATTGCTTAAGTAGTTGTTGACCACCTCTGCAGTATAACAGAGACATACAAAAGAAACTCAACACAAGGTGGCAAATTATCATAATAACAAATATGCAACTGATGCTAGCCATATAATCTGCTTATAGGGTGTATAGTGCACAATTTTAAAGACTGTTCCAGATAGTAAACAGCCTTCTTTCAAAGGCTAAACTACTACTAGCATATCTTAAATGTCTGTGGAAGTTTAAAGCCTTGTATATCTGTGAAGATCATCGTGTACAGTACAGCTGTGTGGAATATACAATTCTAACAATGGAATGCTCATAGAATGGCCATTCTGATTCTGCAGAATTCCACAGAATTTTCACAACAATTACATGGAATTTTGCAAAATTTTAAATTTCAATTATTTCACTATAGTTTTCATATTATGTGTCCAAATAACACCAAATTTGGAAACATAAACAGTACCCAATGGCTTACAGTAGTGTACCAAATTTCAGGTTTGTACATTGAAAGGGAGCAGAGGTATGGGTGGCCAAATATGTAATCAAAATTACATTTTCAGTTATTTTGAGATGATTTTAACATTTATTATCCAAATTTCTCCACAATATCAGGATCTAGAGAAGTGCCTAGAATGCATATATGCACTATGTTTTAAGTTTCAAGCTTCAATGGGAGCTGAGTTATAAGTAGCCAAATATTTTGACAAAATTTGGATTTCTGCAATTTTAGAATAATTTTGATAATATGCATTAAAATGTTACAAAACTTGACATTAAAATGTTACAAAACTTGATAGGTATACAAGTTATCACTTCATTTGTATATGCACATAGTTTCAGATTTCTAGCATTAAATGGGACTGAGTTATAGCCTGCCAAACATGTTGCCAAAATTTAAGTTTTGGTTAGATCCAGTTAATTTTAAAACTACATATCCAAATTTAACCAGAGTTGAAACATTTAAACTACTAAACTACTATACCACATGGTTATTTCTGAAAAAGTTTATATTTACAACTTTAAAGGGGATTGAATTAAAAGTAGTCAAACTTTCACAACATTTAAAAATGTTATTTTGCAAGAATGTAAACTGCAAATTTATAAACAACAGAAACTTTGAAACTAGAGAATGCAATATTATCAAATTTGGCAGCTTCTTAGACCTTACAAGAAGACTGTAAGTGCCAATTTTATTAATTGCTTGCTGTGAGAAATTGCAAAATAACATCTGTACTTGAAGTCACATACCATGAGTGTTTGTGAAAATTGTAGAATTTCATGAAAAATTCCATAAAACTGGAATTTTCTAATTCCACTCAGCCTTATCTGGGGGATTCTAATTCGAGAATAGGGGTATAAAGAGGCAGGCAGTGCAAGGGGTCACCAGGTTCTGGAGTTAGATGCACAGTTTCACCAAGAAATGGACAGATGAGCTGGATCACACAACAATGGTAGACCCCCAGGTTGCAGCAAGAAAGCAGAGAGTGTCAATTCCAACCTGAATGCAGGATATTTAAGAAACACATATAGTAAATGTATGATCCAGGGAGCCTGATGTACATGCAAGTCTAGGACTTAGAGGTACTCAAAAAGATTTAGTGGGGGATGATAATGTCTTGGGCAGCAGGAAGAAAGAATTCTGGCTATTCCAACAGGGTAGGTCAATAGAAAAAGAAGTAGTTGACTCACGTTTAAGGGAGTTTGTCACTGTAAAGAACAAAGAGGATATCAGTGGGATCAGTAGTTCTACTGGGTCAGTCGGCTACGCCTAAGGGGGGGATAGTCACCCAGACAGGAACAGCAGGACTGCAAAAAGCTCAGCCCAGCTTATCAAAGGAAGTAGTGATATGTTCATTGTTAATGTTAATATTCCACAAACAAATTCTGGATGCTTCATCTACAGTATATGCTATCATAAATATGTGAGAAAATGTTACTAATCTATTTTTTTTCTTCTGCAAAATTAAAATTGCTTAACCAATGTATCCAGTTGTGTTAGACACCAGGATACACTGACTATGGATATGCATGTCAAATGTTAACTCTATGCATACAAGAGCAGAGAAGTTACAAACATTTTTGATAGTTTTCATAAAGTTTTCCAAATATTTACATAGTAAAGATTTGAACCCCTGTAATTTAAAAATCTCTTATCTAATTCTCTCCATATTTAGACAATTATATAAGCATTACAAAAAGGTTATTCACATTACTTTACACACATCTAGCTGCAAATCTGCCTGAGTTATATGCAGATGAAATTTTTTCATGAAATTTCCTGAAAAAATAAAATGACAGATTGTGAGCACATATAATTTTGAGACAATGCATCATATTGTCATGAAATCTGGTAGATTGCTAGAACATCTATCATCAAGAAATCATGCCAACTTTAAGATTCCTGACACAATAGATGGTTAAGGTATATGCAGATAAAAATGTTCATGAAATTTTGCACAAACAATAAAATGACAACATTTGAGCACCTACAATTTTGAAACTATCCTTCCACAGTTCATCATATTTGACAAGTAAGTGGCCACTGAACCAAATAGTATATATTTCAAATGTCATGGCTCTAGCATAAATGGCAGCTGAGCTATAACCAAATTACTAAATTTTAAAAATTCTATGAAATTCCTATGAAATTCTGTGAAATGTCATGGAATTTTGCAATATTTCGATGACATTCCACAGATTCAGAATGTTCCCATTCTGCACAGCTCTAGTGTACAGCCCTAAAATGCTGAGAATTCAAAGCAAAAAAGTATGAGGTTATATAATCTCTTGGCTGTGCCTGATCTCCTTACTACCCTGAGCAGTTATTTCTGCTCCCTGACTCTGAGCAATGATCATTAATTGATCAAATAAAACAAGGACCCACTCTTTGAGTCCTAGTCTTCCCCAGGGATTTACTCACCCATCACCACCACACTGCACAGAACATAAAGCTTACTGCTAACATAAGGCCAGAACTAAGCAAGCAGCTGATGTTAGCCATATAGTCTCATGCCCGTTCAGCCACCCCTCTCCCACCCACAGCCATAGTCTGCTTACCACCAACCTGAGAGTCCTGGGGGAGCCAGCAATAAGTTACACACAATTTGTTTTTTATTGATGAGGCTGTTACAGAGCTAGAAGCAACTGCAGTCTCCAGTGCTCCAAAAAAACTTAGTTGGCACTGAGAATGTTAAGTCTGAATTGCTAATACAGTAAGTGTTCTAAAATTTGTTTGTGCTCATGTATAAACTCATTTTGTGGTTCCTAGGGGATACTGAGGGTGCTTCATAGCAGGGATTGTTAGTGTAAAAAACAGTTTGGGCTGGATATTCAAACTGCGCCATTCTGAGGCGCAAGCCCTTGCGCTGCGCAAAATAGTTGCGCAGGGGTGTGGCCCAGGCGATATTCAAAGGAGTTGTGCTATTGAGCAACTCCTTTGAATATCACCCCCCAGCCACAGCCACTGTGCATGGCGCAGTGAAACTTGTGCCACCACAAGTTGTCAGAGTGGAGCATTCAACTTGCGGTGTCAAATACCATTGCGCCATCATAAAATCACAATATTCAAAGGTGACATGCAAATGGGGCCATAATTCATGCAAATGCCGGGGCCATTTGCATCTGATTATAGCTCCCATTTGCATGCCATTAGCATGTAGGCACGCCAATCCTCGAGGACTTGTGCCTGACGCCCTACCAGGCAGCAGCCATCGAGGGCCGGCCCCACCCTACTGTATCGCGGGCAGAATGTAAAAGAACCCCCTGCCCAAACATCTCCCTAATGCCCGATCGCGGGCAGAATGTGAAAAAGAACCCCCGAACACTTTCCTGGTGCCCGATCGTGGGCAGAATGTGAAAAGAACCCCCTCCAACATCTCCCTGGTGGTCCAGTGGACCGTAATGCCGATCGTGGGCACAATGTAAAATGACACCCCCACCCAAACATCTCCTGGTGGCTAGTGTCCCCCCACCCACCACCCACGAGCCCCACCCCGCTCCCCGGCAGCCAGCGGGCGGCAGCATCCCACCCGCCTGCCGCCCGCCGGCTGACTGCCGGTAGAGATCTGCGCCCATTGGTGCAGAGCAGAACCAATGGGTGTGCAGCCCCATAAACCTGACAGTCAGATTTGGCGAAATGAATGAATCATTCACAAGTACAGACTATCATGTACAGCATATGAGCTGCGCCCATTGGCTCTTCACTCTGCGCAACAGTATACTATTCTGACAGCGATCGGATCGGCGAGCAGCGAGCGGCAGGTGGAGTGGGATGCTGCTGCCGCCTGCTGCCGGGGAATGGGGTGGTGGGGCTCGTGGGTGGGTGGGGTGAGAGACACTAGCCACCAGGGAGATGTTTGGGAGGGGGTGTCATTTTACATTGTGCCCTTGATTGGGCATTCGGTCCACTGGACCACCAGGGAGATGTTGGGGGTTCTTTTTTATTCTGCCCGTGATCGGGCACTAGGGAAAAGTGTTCGGGGGGTTCTTTTACATTCTGCCCGCAATCAGGCACTAGGAAAGTGTTGGGGGGTTCTTTTTACATTCTGCCCGCGATCAGGCATTAGGGAGATGTTTGGGGGTTCTTTTACATTCTGCCCACGATCGGGCATTTCGGTCCACTGGACCACCAGGGATGTGAACAGGAGGGGGGGAGCCACATTGATGCCCGCGATCAGCCTGGTGGGGGGGGAGTACACTATGCCCGCGATTGGGCTGGGGGGGCACAGGGACTGAGTTGGGGGCCAGCCACAGGTGGCAGCTGCTGTGTTGCACCCTGCAATACAGCAGCTCACCTGTGGGTGGCCCTCTACTTAAGCCTTTTTTTTTTGGCTCAAGGTCCTGCAGGCTCAGGTTGGGGGTTGCGCCTGCACAACTCTGCACAGCCCGGCTGAATATCGGGCTGTGCAGTTTATGCATGGTTCCTCCCCCTCCTCTTGAGCATGCATTCATTTGCATTGCGCTGTTGCTCAGCCTGTTTTCAGTTACGCAACTGCCTCCTGCTGAATATCGCAGAATGGCGCAATGTAGGACTTGAGCATGCGCAACCCTGTTGCACATGGCGCAACCCTTTTGAATATCCCACCCTTTGTATTTAGCATAAGCTCAGCAACAAGTCCTGTGTGCACAGCAACTCATTTAACAACAAATAGAAGACTGTGGGCAGATTTTCAAAGCCCTATGTCAGATGCCAGATGCTTGTGGCAAACAGTTGTGCCGCAACTGGCACCTTGCATCCAAAGATACAGATGGGATCAATTCAGCAAAGCAGCCTGCAACAAACACAAACTGCATGCAGCAAAGGGGGTATGTGCTGGACTTGCACCACACAAATGCCTGCAGCATGGCACATGGGGGCTTGAAGCAGACACAGGCTGCCGTATCCCCCAAAACATTATTCAGAGAACCCTCCCAGAGAACAATGGTCTAAGTACCATTAGACCATCAAATAGTGGGTGTAACAGTATTTAGACACCCTCTGGGAGGGTTACCAAATATGCCACTGTGATGTGTCCCCCACAGCTGCCAGTCAGTTGTATTATATTAATAATACCCTTGTGATCTAGTACCCCTCTCCTTGATCTGCCTGTAACTGTCCTTACTGTACAAATTCCCTGGTGATCAAGTGCTCCCCCCCCAGCCCCGATCTACCCGTAAGTGTCCTTATGGTACTGATGCCCTGGTGACCTAGTGCCCACTCCCAAGCCCTGATCTGCCCATAAATGTTCATACTGTAATACTTCCCCAGTGATCTAGTGGCCCCCATTCCCACCCCAATCTGCTGGTCGGTTGTTTAATATTATGCAAGTATCACCCTGGTGATCTAGTGGCCCACCACCCCCCACTAATAGAGTAGTACCCACTACCCCTTCCTGCATCCTGACCCCCGATCAAGCGACCAGCACAGCCCTCCTCCACACCACCACAGTTGGCCACCGAATGAACTGTCAGAGCACATACTGTATATAGTACACATTCCGACCAGTTCATTCAGTGGCTGGCTGTGATGGTGTGAAGGAAACTGTGCCGATCGCTGGATTTTGGGTTGTGATGGGGAGAGGGTGGCAGGCACTACCTGGCTGGAGTGGGGGCTACTAGATTACCAGGGTAATATTTGCAAAATATCATACAACTGACCAGCAGATCGGGCGGGGAGGGGCCATTAGATCACCAGGGAAATTTTATAGTAAGAACACTTACAGGCACATCAAGGCTTGGGGGGGGGGCATGACCCACTTCCATGCTCCTTTCTGAGGGCACATCTGCCACCCAACAGCCCACGGCTTGTGGTATTCTGGGTGGATGCGCCATCTGTTTCACCATTGCTGCAGGCCACAGGACACAGGCTCATAGACACTGTCCAATATTGAAATGGGCACAGGGTACCTGACCCAGGGGTGGTTGGTGCAAATTGTCATTATTGCAACTTGTGCCCACCCTTTGAAAATCCAGCTCAATATGTTTTTCTTACCGTACTTTGGTTTTACTTTTCACAAAAATGGACACCAAAGTTCAAAACAAAGTGAAAACATGTTTTAATGTACTTAAGTTCCCAGGTCTCAGGCTCGATCGTCTGGTAAGTTCCAAACCATAAGAATTTCTTCTTGGCTAAATTGGCTAGATTCCTACGGTTGTTTTACAAAATTTGATTGCCAAACACAGGATCAACCTTGTTTATAGCCGCACTTCCATTCTGGGGCTTTCTGGGTTTTTTAGGACTGAATGTTGCTGGCTATGGAGAGGTTCAATGTGATGGTGCCAATGCTCACGTCATGAACGTGCTGACATGTTGGCATCACTGGTGCTTTTCTCAGAGCTCTGAGGACGGCATCATTATCAGAAGGTCAAGACTGAGACCTGGGACTTTGAGCATGCAAAATGTGTTTTAACTTTGTTTCAACACTGGTGTATGTTTTTCTGAAAAGCAAAATCAAAATATGGCAAGACAAACGTATAGTCTCCTGTTTGTTGTTAAATGAGTTGCAGTGTAAACAGGACTTTTTGCTGAGCTTATGCTAAGTAAAAACTGGCTTCAATTTCTAATAGATTGGTTGGACCATTTTTATAATCTCCCCCCCTCCCCTTTTAAAGCCCTGATTCCCTTTACATTTCTTTATCTTTTCTGTAGATTCTGACAGGAGGGCGAGTAAATCGGTAGTAAAAATCTTTGCAATAAATCCAAAAATGCAGCACGTACAGTAGGGCATCTACTGCCTGTCTTCAGCTGCAACCAAGAAGTCTAAGATGCTCCACTTCCATCCACTGTGAAGTCTCTTCCTTTTCAAAAGCTGATGTCTGATCGATAGCGGGGGTAGTGGATATGACTGAGTGGTGGGGGCAGACAGGAGACGGGGGTAGGGCCCGATGAGCACTTCTGAACAGAGATCTGTCTAACTCTAAACCCTCCAAAAACAGGAAGCAGAGAAGTGAAGGAACTAAACCCCTCAAAAAAGCTGAATTTATCTTGTAAAGCCTGCAGATACACCAACCATCTGTACCTAGCCAATAGAATGTAGTACCTGTTGGACCGTAGCCAATCAGCTGACAGTAGTGCTGTTTGTTCAACTATGTTTGTCTGCCCCGGACACCTTCTCCAGTCTGATCTCTTCCCCCTCCACTTGGTCATGTCCACTACCCTTTCTCCCATTTAACACAAAAACAACCGGTTAGGGATAGTGTGGCATTGGCAAGGACTATAGGGACAAAGAAAGAACAACAGAAATGCTGTCAGCTCTAGGAAAAAACATTCAGTCAAACTGATGCCCCAGATCAGAATGTTGGTACGCATTAGTGTACGCTGCATACATCTACCGATGCCCTTAATGTAAAGATGTGGGGAAAGAAAAAAGTGTGCAGGGGAGAAGAAGGGAAGGGAGGGAGAGAGAGACAGGGGGAAGCAGACATGATTTTTGCATAATGTAAGTGCTTCAATGCCACTCACTGAGTGGAGTATGGAGCAAACATCTGTGATGCATTCAATATCCTGTCATGCCCCCAGACCCACTTTTCTCTCTCTCTCCTCCTCCTCCCATATGCTATACATCAGCAGAGCTCTCGCTATGCAGCTGTAAGTTCAAGTTCAAGTTTATTTACCAGGAAAACATTGAGCATGCTCATTTACAAGGAGGTCCTGCCAAGGACAATTTGATACAACAAGATGCAGTACAATGAATTTGCGGACAACACATAATTCTAGGAAGATGCAATCTACAAAATAAGGGAGAGTTATTCACAAGTATCATAAACATATACATAGCAATTGTAACATTCTGAAAAGGTAGTAAAGAGAACTAGAACCAGTTGTCTCATGGAATTTATAACTGCACAGATCTGGAACTATTTTAGAACATCATTTTGGTTCTATTAATCAAATGTTACATTCAAATCTTGTCCTAGAAGCTGTGCTTATTCAGATAATCTCAAACTCAACATATCCCTGATGGGGTTCGATATACATTTCTCAGTTTGGCCTTATTAAATGAAAAATGTTGTGTTGCATAACTAGGATTTGGAAAAAGCAAACACCACACACACATTCACAAATACACACACACTCTTGGAATTTGTGGATCGATTTAATCTTAGACTATTCCTGGCTGGAAAAAAAAAATTTCTACTCAGTTGAACACATTCAGAAGTATCAGTAAATCTGGGGACCCTTCTTAAATGCTTTTAATGAAGGCATATTATAGTAAATTATTAAATAAAATGAGTAGAGGTACTACAAAGTAATGTAATACACTATGATGAAGTAATTAAAAAAAGAAATTTGATCTGGTTAGGGTGGCTGTCTGTCTGAAAGCCTATCATGGTATAGAGCCATGCATAATGACTTTTTCAGAACTCAGAACATTTCAGAATGACTTGGAATATGAAAAGGTTTCCATGAAGACAGGAAAACACCTTATGAACAATCACCTTTTTTCTTCATCAACATGGAAACTTGAACAACTGTCCTGCTGGGTACTCCTTGGTATTGCCAGGACCCCCACACACACACACACATATATACACACAATTCTGGATCTTTAGAAGGTTTGGTGTTTAAATTAATTATCTGAGTTTGCAAACTGGGCAACTCATGCATTATATATAGAATAAAGTATGGGGTGGTGTGTGTAACAAGAAGTTTACACACAACCGAGGGGCTAGATGCTTTTCGCTCTCGGGGTTTATGTCAGTATCTAACCCCAAGGGGGTATGTGTAAACTTCGAGTTTACACATCACCCCATGTTTTATTTTATTTAATTGATGGCTATGACTTTTTTGCCACAGCAATTAAATTAAATAAAATATCCCTGTGCAGCTGCGCCCCAATCCCGACTTGGTTCGCGGTCAGAAGCAGCTGCTGAAGACACATAATTTTTTTTCTTAAACAGTAGCCTACTTTTAGCCCTGAGTTCTTGTATTTATCTTTTGGACTTACCACCCAGTCAGAGTTTACTGTGTGATCTTTGGTGTTAAGCCACGGTCTCAGACTACCAGGAAGAGCAGAGCGGCACCAGGCACATGCGCAGTGGTAGGGAAACCTGGCGCGTGTTTGCCGTTATAAATGCTTATTTATAATGGCAAATTATGCCATGGGTTTCCAATGGAAAAAAATCATAGCATTAATTATAAAAAAATAAAAAAAACTTTTAACTGTTAAGAGTAAGGTTACTAGGACACCACGGGCTTCTAGTGATATTATAGTAGCACTCGAGCTTCTCTCTCATGGTTCTATGATTTCAGAAAAAAACCCTCTCTGTCCTAATGACCCCATTCTTCACACTCAGAGTTTGATTATTCTAACTATACAATGCATTCAATCAACATAGTTCAGCTGGAGAAGCATCAACAGGTAGGAAATTATCTAAGGAGGGCATTACAATTCCTTAAGCACAAGCCAGATGAGCTTCCTTACTCAGCCCTTGCTTAATTCTACAAGTCATTCCCAGTTTCAAATTCAGAGATTTACTAAGCACTTCTAAAAGAGCTGCAGAATCTAGGGAAGGATGCACTAAGACACCCAAATAGGAGGTGGAAGACTAGGTTTGCTGGCAAAGGCACCTAACTTCACCTGAGCTCTTTTCTTCTAGATTTGCTTGTAAGGACAGATCAAGGAACAACATTTTCAGAGCAAGGAACAGCTTCTTTTTGCTAGGCAGAGTTACTGTTTGTTATTATTTTCTTTTGTTCTCACAAGGTTTAATACTGTTTTTTTGCTTACATTTTACTGCTGTAATCTTCTCCGATTCAAGTTGCTGTTGCAGGGTATTCTTTCTGCTGCATTATTACAGGGTGTGCCTACAGGTTTGTTAATGTTCTGTGCTTACAGATTACTGCTGTAATCTTCTCAGATTCAAATTGTTTATGCAAGGTATATCTTCTGTTACTGCTTTATTTTTCTCTGTAGCAAAGTGTTTTTTGCAGGGTATATCTTCTGTGAAATTTGTTATAAGTGGTGCGTACAGGGTTTACAGTTTTATCTATCATTAGGCTAAGCTTTCAGGGCTACTGCATTTGTTTTTTATTGATTGTTTACCTCCTTGTTTCTTTCATCCATGGTTTTTCCTTTTCAGCAGGGGAAGGGCCCAGCCACCAACCCCATCCCCAACCACCCCATGCTACACTCTTTTATAGAGTAGCACAGTCATGACATTTCCTGTAGCAAAGCAGGAAGGGGAGGATCAGAGGGGTATCCACACAGTGACCTCACTTACAGGGGCACAAGTAATTTAATTTGTTGCAACAAGTTATACAAAAAGGAAAACAAACAAAAAATAAACAAAAAAAAATCTTACTTTTGCTTTCATTTTTCCTCCTTCTAATTACTTGGACCAGGTTAGAAATTCGACAGCTCAACTGGAATGGATCTTATTAACTGCAGGCACTGTGAGACACTTTTCAAAAGAGCAGTTATACAGGATTTAGGACACTGTCCTACATGCTGGACCATTGGAGATCTAAGGGCTCAGCTCCAGGCAGCATGGGCAGAGATTGCATGCCTTAAATCACATAATCAGGAGGAAACATATTGTAAGAACTGCCTGCCATTTCTCCAACATCCAAATGAAGCACATCGACCGCAGAGGATTGTTGGTTCAGGAGGTTGGCAGGTGGTTAGGAGGGGCAAATCGAGTGCCCTATCATTCAATGTTCGCCAGTGTATCACCTCTACAAACCATATAAAAACTACAAACAGGTATCTGCCTCTATCTTCAAAGTCAAACAAAGGGATAGAGGACATTGCAGAGCAGGACACTGCTGTACAGAAGCTAGTGCTACAAAACTCGCCCAAAACAGGGACCAAAACAAAAAAAAAAGCAAAAAGGAACTCCAAAACACTTCTGATCATAGGAGACTCCATGATTCGGGTAGTTGATACCTACCTCCAACCGGGGGTAATGGTCAGATGTCTCCCAGGTACATCAACATGGAGAGACATTGACCACATTGCTAAAATCGTGCAGGAAGCAGGAGAAAACATTGATGTCCTGGTACACATAGGGACTAATGATCTCACCAGCCGGTCAGTTGTGAAGACCAAGGAACACCTGACCAGGGTGGGAGACAAAATGTCATCCATTTCATCTGGTATCTCCTTCTCTGAGATCTTGCTGGTCTGGGGGGGGCAGATGGACGGAAGGACAGAGAAGGGGAGATAGGGGAGCTAAACATGTGGCTCAAGGGCTGGTGCCAGGAAAAAGGACACACATTTGTAGATAACTGGCAACAGTTTGGGGAGTGAAAGTTTTTTAAATTTGATGGACTGCATCTGACTAAGGAGAGAGTCAGTGCATTGGAACAGAAGTTTGATGTCTTTGCAGATTATTTAAACTAGCCAATGGGGAGAGGGATGCAGCAACCGGTACATCGAATGGGAAGAACACCCGTCCCCCCTCAGCTAGTGCTCAAACAGGAGTTCATCATGTTTGTAGTTCATCTGCCTCACCAGGTAAGGAAAAAGGTTCGGTTTCCCATATGACGTGCAGGGGAAACGCCAGATCTCGCCCAACAACTAACGCACCAAAAAGTGTCCAGTGGAAAATCATGCACACAAATGCCCGCAGTCAGGGAAACGAGATCCCAGACCTGCAGGTAACAATGACAGAGGCTAAACTGGACATAGTAGCCATTAGTGAGACATTGTTCACCAGTAACCACACTTGGGAGACATCAGTACCCGGCTATGTACTGTTCAGAAGAGACTGAGGTGCAAAAAAGGGGGGGGGGTAGCCTTTTATGTCAATGAAAATATCAAAGCTACAGAAATTCAGAATACACATAAGGAGCCAGAAAAACTGTGGGTCACCCTGGAAACAGGAAACTGGACAGTCATACGAACTGGGGTTGCCTACAGGCTTCCAGACCAGGGGGAGGACATAGGCACATTACTGTTCGAAGATATACAAAACATGACAGCTAAAGGGGAGGTTCTGATAATGGGAGACTTCAACATGCCAGATACAGATTGGTCAATACCAGCTGGAACATCCGCCTGAACTAGACACATAGTAGATTCCCTGCAGAGAGAGGGCCTCAAACAACTGGTACAACAAACCCACAAGAGACAGGGCTATCCTAGATCTAGTACTGACTAATGGGGAAAGGATCATAAATCTCCAGGTAGAAGGTCACCTGGGGGCCAGTGACCATCACATCATATGGTTCAATTTGACCATTAGAACTAAATCATTCCATTCCAAGGCAAAAATATGGGACTTCAGAAGAGCTGACTTTGATAAGATGGCCAACAGAGTTAAGCTAGCCCTGGCAAGGTGAAATGCAGGTGAGGGGGTACAGGCAAAGTGGACAAACATTGAGGATGCAATACTTCAAGCAACATCCCATTGTGTTAGGGAGAAGAGCAAGAGCAGAAGAAGGAGGAAACCACTTTGGTTCTCAGAAACAGTAGCAGAAAAGGTCAGAGCCAAAAGGTTGGCCTTCAGGAAATATAAGGGAACGCAGCGTGACGAAGACAGAGAGGCATACCAAACTTCCCTAAGGGAAGCAGGGAAGGCAGTAAGGCAGGCAAATGCCCAAACCGAGGAAACACTAGCACGGACAGTAAAAGAAAGGGACAAGACTTTCTATAGCTGCATTAGTGAATGGAGAAAGTCCAGAGGGGGTATTGCTAAGATCAAAGGGGATAAGGGGGAGTGTGTGGAGGAGGACCAAGGAAAAGCATCTATCCTAAAAAGATACTTCTGCTCAGTATTTACTGAAGAGAAGGTAGGGTTTTTTCCACAGCTCAGCAGCATGGACACAGGGGAGAGGGAGGTGTGCACAAGTCCCTTCACAAAAGAAAGGGTCCTACAAGATCTCGCTAAGCTCGGGGTGGACAAGGCAATAGGACCCGCCGGCATACATCCCAGGATACTAAAGGAGCTAAGGATGGAACTAGCAGAGCCATGATCAGAACTGTTTTGTGAGTCTCTGAGCACAGGAGAGGTCCCAGAAGACTGGAGAAGGGTTCATGTGATCCCACTCCACAAGAGTGGTAGCAGAGAGGAGACAGAGAACTACAGGCCAGTCAGTCTTACCTCAGTAGTGGGCAAGATTATGGAGGCACTCCTTAAGGAAAGGATAGTGCAACATCTGGAATCCTTAGGAGCACAGGATCCAAGACAGCATGGCCCAGATATTCAAACTGCGCCCGGCTGTGGCGCAAGTTTGGGCGCAGCTCAACTTGGCTGCACAGGGGTGTGGGCTAAGCGATATTCAAAGAAGCTGCACCATGGCTCAATAGCTTTGAATATTGCACCCTGGCCACCCCCAGTGTGCATGGCACAGTGGCACTGCGCCAGCGCAAGTGGCCAGAGTGGAGCATGGAGATGCGCTAGCGCAAGTTCCATTGCATCATGCACAGCAACCGCGATATTCAAAAGTTGACATGCAAATGGGGCCATAATTTATGCAAGGTGCACATGGGGCCATTTACATGTCATTATGGCCCAATTTGCATGCAGGTGCACTGATCCCCCAACTTGCTCAGCGCCCCGCCAGGCAGCAGCCGTCAGGACCAATGCCCCCTGCAACCCGATCACGGGCATTTGTGTTAGAAAAGATCCCCGTCCTATAACCCTGGTGGTCCAGTAGACCGCACTCTGCCCAGTCTCAGGCATCTGTTACAAAAATACATTCTAGTCCACAACCCGATCTCGGGCATCTGTTACAAAAAGACGTCCTATATCCCTGGTGGTCCAGTGGACCGCACTCTGCCCGATCGCGGCAACTTTAAAACAAAAAGTCCGATAATCCTGGTGGACTAGGGTACCCCCTTCCCCACCTGCCCACTGAGCCCCAACGCCCCACTACCCACCGGTCAGCCGGCCGGTGGCAAGGCCCCACCACACCTGCCACCTGCCGACCGACCTGGAGAGCGCCTGATGTCTGTGCAGGAACCAATGGCGCAGTATTTAACAGAGCTGAGACATTCCAGATATGTAAATGATTCATCTCACATCTGGAATATGTAGTATGAAGCTGCACGCATTGGCTCACACTGTGAACCAATGGGCGGCAGCCCCATCGAGGCCAGTCAGCTACGGGCGGGCGGCAGACGGGTGGGAGTGTTGCCGCCCGCTGGCTGATGGGGGCGGCGGTGGGGCCCAGTGAGTGGATGGGGAGGGGTACCTAGACCACCAGGGATATCGGACCTTTGGTTTTAAAGATGCCCTCAATCGGGCAGAGTGCAGTCCACTGGACCACCAAGTTTTATATAGGACGTCTTTTGGTAACAGATGCCCGTGATCGGGCAGAGTGCAGTCCACTGGACCACCAGGGATATAGGACGTCTTTTTGTAACAAATGCCCGTGATTGGGCAGAGTGCGGTCCACTGGACCACCAGGGATATTGGATGGGATTCTTCTATTTTTTTACAAATGCCCACAATCGGGGCATGGGGGGGCACCACCAGGTGCACCCGGAACTTGGTTGGCCACCCACAGGTGGTAGCTGCTGTGTTGCGCCCTGCAATGCGGCAGCTCACCTGTGGGTGGCCATCAGTTGTTCCTTTTTTTTGGCTTAACTTTGTGCTGGCGCAGGTAGGGGTTGCGCATGGATGGCTCTGCACATCCCGGGCTGAATATCGGGCTGTGCAGGTTATGCATGGGCACGGCCCCCCCTGCCTGTGCCTGCATACATTACTGATGCACTCCGGCGCATTGGGATTTGTGCAGCGCACTTTTCCCTTTTGAATGTTGCACCAGGGCGCATCAGTGGGTTGTGCATGGTGCAACACTGTTGCGCCATGTGCAACCCTTTTGAATATCTGGGCCCATGGGTTTACAACAGGAAGGTCCTGTCAGACTAATCTCATAGATTTCTTTGACTGGGTAACCAGAGTGGTGGACCAAGGGGGTACAGTTGATGTCACCTACCTTGACTTCAGCAAAGCTTTTGGTACTGTTCCACATAGAAGATTGATTAATAAGTTGGGTAGGCTCGGGGTGGGTTAGAAGTTGGTCAACTGAGTGTCAAACTGGTTGATGGGCAGAACACAGAGAGTGGTAGTAAATGGTATACAGTCAGAAGAGATGCAAGTCACAAGTGGGGTACCTCCGGGATCAGTTCTGGGGCCAGTCCTCTTCAATGTCTTCATCAATGACATTGCAGATGGACTGGAGGGTAAGGTTTGTCTGTTTGCAGATGACACCAAGATCTGCAACAAAGTAGATGATCCAGATGGGGTGAGCAGAATGAGAAGAGATCCAGATAAACTAGCAAAATAGTCAGAAGAGTGGCAACTGGGGTTTAAGGCAAAGAAGTGCAAGATTATGCACATAGCGAAGAGAAACCCTGAAGCCACCTATAGGTTGGGAGGGGAGTTGCTGGCAATCACAAGGGAAGAAAGAGACTTGGGCATCATCAACACAGATGACCTGAAACCATCCAAGGAGGTCACTAAAGCAGTAGGTATGGCTAGAGGGATGTTGGGGTGTATTAGCAGGGGTATTACAACTTGTAAGAGGGAGGTAATAATCCGTCTTTACATGGCACTGGTTAGGCCCCATCTGGAGTGCTGCGTGCAGTACTGGAGGCCACACCTGCACAAAGACATTAACAAAATAGAGGCAGTCCAGAGAAGGGCAACTAAAATGGTGCAGGGACTGCATCAGAAAACATATGAGGACAGATTAACAGAGCTCAATATGTATACCCTAGAACAAAGGAGGGAGAGAGGTGATATGATCGAAACATTCAAACACCTTAAGGGCATTAACAAGGTAAAAGAGTCTAACATGTTTCAATATAAGAAAAATAGCAGGACAAGAGGACACAGCATGAGATTAGAGGGAGGCCAATTAAGGGGTAATATGAGGAAGTTCTTTTTTACAGAAGGGGTGGTGGATGTATGGAACGGCCTACCTCAGGAAGTGGTGGATATGAATACAGCGCAGGGCTTCAAACAGGCATGGGATGGGCATAAGGGAGCAATACAGATGAGTATGAATAGATAGGCCATTGATGGAGTGAAGGCCTATCGCACATTCATGGGGGTAGAAAAAATGGGCAGACTGGATGGGCCTTGCGGTCCTTGTCTGCCATCAACTTCTACGTTTCTATGTTTCATTACTTTGTGGGGGGGAGCTGTCCTGGCTGTTATTCACCAAGTTGCTATTGTCAGCTTTCATCTTAGCTTTAGATCCAGATAACATGAACCTTTTTCCTTTTATGTAATACTCGTTTACTGTCAGTTAACTAAGCTTGAATTTTCCATAATCTACATTAAAGTGCAAATTCAACTCACAGACAGTCAGCACTGACATACATTATCAGACTGCCAGCATAGGTGGGTGTTGCAGTTCGTGCAAGACTGGCAGGTTATTAACAAATAAGAACACCCAAGGCCCAAGTATCGACCCCTGGAGAATTCCTTCATATACCACAAATGCTCCCTATTTTAACTGCCAGCAGTTGTTCATATAGTTTATAAAAAACTTGTTTCCCAATGCCCAACCCCACTCTGTCACAGCATGTGCCCTCTGACAAGAAGGAAGGGTACTGAGCGATGCACATGTGTCCTGATTGAGACACAGCTAGGCCTTCACTGGCCCCAGCTGCTTGTGCCAAGGTCAGGTTAGACACCCCCCCTCCCCGGGGTCTGCCGCAGTGTTGCAGTGAGTGCTGATGGCTGGCTCATTTCTACAGTATTTTGGTTTTCTTAGACAAGCAAGTTGAACTGTGATTTCTCTCCTGTGCAGAAATGGGCCACTGTGAGCACAGCACAATAACAGCAGAGAATGGGACTGGGATTTGCGACCTTGACAGGCAGTGTGTTTACATGCAGTTTTGGTTATCAGGAAACCAAATAATTTGCAGGTGTATCCTTTTTTTTTGTTTGTTTGTTTCCATACTAAGCTTTAACCTGGACATCTCCCTCAAAATGAAAACTGCATGTAAACCCCAGTAACCAATGCTTTCCAGTGAACATGTTACCAGAAAGGGTTACTTAAAAATGTTGTTTTTTCTGGATAACTGCGTGTGTGTAAACATAGTGAGAGTCCTGTCCATAGTATCCATTTTTTGCAGCTTAGGAGACAGCAACTCCAATTCAATATTTTGCATAACTACAGTCACATGTGACTGAAAGAGGCGTTAGCACACACAGACTCATGGGATGGCTCAGCAAACTGCTGCAACATTAAGATATTTCCCTGTACGACACCTGCTGTAACAGGGAGTGCTTAGAGTAGATATATGAGTTCCACAATTTCCCTGAAGGAGTGGCATGTACCATGAAACACTGCTTCATTTGGTGGATAAAATAACATTCTAATTCAGCGATGTACAGGCTTCGAGCCTTCCTTCTGGTCTCTTGTCTATGCCATTTTTCTGCACTGGAAGCTTCTCTGACAACAAGAACATTTCTCACCATCAGAGGATAGTGGACACGGAGCAGCAGCAGCAGCAGTTTGAATTTTCCCATTTGACTTGGTTGCGGTCCTCCATACCAACAATCTGGTTTACCCTAGCTGCACCCTTCACAGCCTCCATCAACAGCTGCTCCATGGTCAGTTGGCAGAGGGACACAAAAACACCAGGTCGACTGTGCTTCCTGTCCCTGAGAGCAAACAAATTCACTTTCATAATGTGCTCAACTGCTAGACAGCCTCTGTGTGGCATTCTGGAGCTCACATATGAACCCCAGTCTCCCAAGTTGTGCTGTCACTGCACTGCCCTGCCAGCAATAAGTACGTTGATGAAATTAAACATTTCCTAGAGTTCAGCAGGAGGTTGTCCGACAAACATAGAGAGAAATCCTTGCTTGGGTATTCTTATGAGTTTGTATCATGTTTTTCATTACTGCAAGGAAGTTGGTCTGCAAGGAGTTAAACAAACACTGCCGCCAGTGTCCCAAGGAGCTGAAGCCAACATAAAACATCTTCAGGTTGGATCCAGCACTGAATGAAGATAATTGGCTGATCCTCAGAATTTCTAGCATCAAGTGACTAAATAAAGTTATGTAACCAATTCTTTAACACCAGTCTGTTAGTAATCAGTCATATTTTTCTTTGCTAAAAAAAAAAAATCATTATTGGTGTTCCAGACTCTCATGTTTTTCCTCAAGTTTCTGTTCTGAGTTTAGTAAACCGTGACAGTCATAGAGCTCGCTGGAGCACCAAACCACTGATTTGTCTTCAGATTACTTCAGTCTGCTGGTCTTGTTCACAAGAAGCAAAGTTACATAGAAACATAGACTTTGACAGAAGATAAGGATCGCTTGGCCCACCTAGTCTGCCCATTTCCCTACCTAGAGGATAAGCTGCAGATCCTATTTAACCAACAGCCTATTTCTTCCTACCCCCCACAAAAATTGCCTTATGTCTGTCCCATGTGTTCTTGAATTCTCCCCCAGTTTTAGACCCCATAACCTCCTCAGGAAGGCTGCATGCGTCCACCACCCTCTCTGTGAAAAAATACTTCCTCACATTGCTCCTGAACCGTCCCCCTCTATCTTTAAATTGTGTCCCCTTGTTCTTGCACATCTCTTTTTCTGAAAGATGCTACCCTCTTGGACTTTGTTGATTCCACTGAGGTACTTAAACGTTTCTATCATGTCCCCCTTCTCCCTTCTTTCCTCAAGGGTATGCATATTAAGCTCCTTTAGTCTCTCCTCATATGGCTTCTATTGCAGACCCTGCACCATTTTAGTTGCCTTCCTCTGGACTGCCTCTATCCTGTCTATGTCCTTGTGGAGATGGGGTCTCCAGAACTGGACACAGAAGTACTCCAGATGGGGTCTCACCAACTGTCTGTACAAAGGGATAACAACTTCCTGTTTTCTGCTGGTGATGCATCTCCCTATACATCCCGGTATCCCCCAGCCCTCCCTACCACCTTTTCACATTGCTTGCCAACCTTAAGGTCATCTGATATGATTACCCCCAGGTCCCTTTCCATTTTTATGTTTGCTTGCTCGCATATGCAAGAAACATAGTGCCATCATCCAAGTTTTTGGAGGTGTGTCACCCATCTTCCAATGCAGTCAGTGTGTTTGCAGGCGCGATCGCAGTTCTCCAATCAACGCTGCAGCTGTCTATGACAGCAGTTGAAAATGCAGTGCTGTACAGTTGAAAGGGAGAGCTCCACTTCACTGGGCAGAGCTCCCCTACACACGCATGCATAATGTGCTCATGTACTCCCCACGCACACACTGTATGGCCGGCAGGGGCGGCAATCTGGCTCCTGGCCCCCCAAACAGCTTTCCAGCTACCATGCTGAGGCCCACTGATGTGGCAAAAATGGTTATGGCCGGCAGGGGTGCCCAATCCCACCATCGCCTGGCCCCTCCAAGTACGTCCAGCTGCCATGATGAGACCCTACCCCAGCGTGGCAAACGTCCCGCGTCATCCAATAAAAAAAAGTGTAAAGAAAACGCATTCCTTGGCGTTGCCCTGCCACCCCATGCCCCACCCTCACCACCCTACCTCCCCACACCCCATCTCACCCCATACCTACCTCTGGAGCTCGGCGCAACAATCTTCGGTGGACCAGGAACACGTCTGCACTCTTCAAAGCCAACCGCGAACTGAGGAAATGCTGGTAAGCTGTATAATGCAATAAATAGGGTTTTCCAACTTTAACGCATATCTCGGGCATTTGTTGGAATATTTACACCAAATTTTCAACATGGGGTTTTTGGGACCCCTCCTCATGAATTATTTCACTGTCATGGCATTAATCGCGCCCGAAGGGTGATTTCGCAGTCACTGTGTGAAATCGCCTTTGGGATAGATTAATTAAACGACAGTGCCAGTGTTCATAAAGTGGGCTGTCAATAGCTTCATGTTGCAAATCTGGTGAAAAATTCCTAAAAAATGACTGTTTTACGAGCGTGCGTTGCGTATTTCCTATGCACGCTCGTAAGTTCGTGAATTTTTTATATTTGCACTCCAGATTTTCAACATTGCCATTTTACCACACCTCCTTATGAGCAGTACAGCTGTCATTTTTCACGTCACCTAAAATGTGTTCCCCTGCATGTAGCGCACAATGGCGCAGTTGGTGTGCTCAATCAATGTTTGGGACAGATTAAGAAAATCACAGTGACACTGTTCATGGGCAGAGGTCTTACAATGGCTGTGTTGAAAATTTGGTGACAAAAGTCCATAAAATGACTGTGTTACGAGTGAGCATTGCGCAGTTTCCACGCACCCTCGTAAGTTCATGAATTTGTGATATTTTCAGCACAGATTTTCACCAGTGGCACTTTTCCACACTTCCTTATGAACAGTACAGCTGTCATTTTTCACAACATGGCTGAAATGTGTTTTCACACTTTCAGCACAGAAATGCGTGGTCACTGTTGGAAATCATTGTTCGGGACAGATAAAGAAAATCACAGTGACACTGTTCATGACTGGAGGTCCCAAAATGCCTGTGTTGACAATCGGCTGTAAACAACTCCCAAACTAATTATATTATGGGTGTGCATTGCACAATTTCTACGCACGCTCGTGACTTCACCAGTTTTTTTAATATTTTCACTGCAGATTTTCAACATTGCCATTTTTTACACCTCCCCATGAACAGTACAGCTGTCATTTTTCACATCCTGTTCGGAATGTGTTTTTGCATCTGTGGTGCTAAATGCCGTAGTCGCTGTGCAAAAGCAGCTTTCGGCTAACAAACTGATATTGCCACTGTTCATGAGGTGGGGGTCACAAAAAAAACATGTTGAAAATTTGGAGTGAAAATACCAACGAATGCCTGAGGCATTAGGGTTTCCGGCCATAACACTCCACCCTGTAGAGGCATCAGGGGTGTAACTTGGGATTCTCGCCTGTAATGCTCATACCATTCCACACCCTGCAGCCAGTGAGAGGCATCAAGATGTGCCTTGGACTCTTCGGCCCCAGAGTTCACCCCATTCTCCTATACTGCACCCATCTCACCATATTTTCTGATGGAATGGGGTGCGCATAGGGGCCAAAGACCCCAAGGCACACCGTGACACTTGTCGGTGTCTGCAGGGTAGGGTGTGGTGAAATGGCGTGGCCATTATGCCTGATGACCCAAAGGCACACCCCAATGCCTGTCAGTATCTGCAGGGTGGTGGTGGGGTTGGCTTCAGTTCAATACTTCACTGCCATTCCTATTATGCAGCTCTGTAACTCCTACACTACCAGTGCCAATGTCAGCAATTAAACATTCAGCATTGACAAATGATTGTTGTTACTACCCCTTCCCCCGCTGCGTAATCTACCCCTGGGTTTTTGTTTCCCAGGTGCATTATTTTGCACTTCTTTGCATTGAATCCAAGCTGCCATACTTCTGACCATTCCTCCAACCTTGCTAAGTCCCTTCTCATCCTTTCCATGCCTCATTGTGTATCAACCCTGTTGCAGATCTTTGTGTCATCTGCAAAGAGGCATACTTTTCCTTCCAGTCCCTCTGCAATGTCACTTATAAAGACATTAAAAAGGACTGGACCCACTGGCCCAGTGGCGCTGAAGGTTGAGGCACTGGAGGCCACCCCTTGCATCACACTGGCGACCTGAGTTCAGGAACAAGCCCGAGTCATTGGGGGTCGGTGGGGGAGGAGTGGCACAAACTTGTTCAGCCGGTTAGCCCTCTACTCCCAAGGTGCCTACCTCTGAGCATATGATTTGAGTACAGTGAACAGAAAAGGTAACCCTCTTGTCTGTTTTGTGGGTTCAAGTCACCTTAGTCTCAAGCTCTGAAGGGATTCAAACTGATAACCTCTTGTTAACGTACCCAATTATCAGGTTCAGATAATTCTGTCTTCAGGGGGCCAGATATCTTTGCCTACAGGCACCCAACCCGGTCTTTCAAATGAACTCTTAGAATTCTATGCAAGACTTTAAAGAACTCTATCCATTTCCCAGTTTGGTATACAATAAGCCCATACACAGTGTACTTATAACTTTTAAAAGCTCCACTTAAAATAAAAAGAATTATCAAGGCACTCCAGCATTTTCGTTTGTAAAAAAAATATCTTTACTTTAAAAATATCAAAACACAACAATAATTACAGAACAAAATATATATATCCCAACACATACAGCCTTAAAACAATCAGAAAAAAGTACAGTTCCTAAAATACATACATTTAGACAGGTCTAATCTTACTCTTTTTCAGTGCTGTGATGATTCTCCCTCAGTCAGATAATATTCTCTTGTGTCAGTCAGAAATATTTTCTTGTGTCCCTCTGTCAGGTTCTTTCAGCATTTAAACACACTTCTGAGATGGCCTTCTCATGAGGTCACTAACTCCACCTTGGTGAATCAAACTCTATATTTTACAATACAGGGTCTCCAAATAAAATATTTTAAAAAATGTATGAGATGGCCTCACTGACTTTCCTCTCCACAGGTTAACTGGTCAGAACTGGTTTGTGCTCTGCTACACACAAACACATAAACTTTTGATGTAAGTCACTGTATTCAAATCAGAAGTGTATTTGACTCCTAAACCTCGTCTGGGCCCTGGATAGCGACACATCAAAGGGTATTCATGTAATTCAAGGGTTCTCTGGAAATGTACAGTATACTGGACCTTCCAGATTCATCTGGATCCTCCCTGGTTCAGACGTCAAACCTCTTCAAAGTCCATTCTGGTCTCTCTTCGACACAGGCTGGATCCCAGGTGATTTTCCTTGGCATTTTTTTCTTTGTCAGGTCAGATAGGGGAGCAGCCAGGGCACTGTAATTTGGTGCAAATTTTCTGTAGTACCCTGCTGTCCTGAGAAAACTCCTGACCTGCTTCTGAGTTTCTGGTCTGGGCCATGCCTGTATTACCTCTATTTTTATTTGGTTAGGACGGAGCTGTCCCCGGCCTACCATATGCCCGAGGTATGCCACTTCTGCCATGGCCACCTGGCACTTCTCAGCTTTGACAGTGAGCCTGGCCCTCTATATTCTGCCCAGCACTTCCCTAAGGTGTGACAGGTGTTCTTCCCAGCTGGTACTGAAGATGGCAATGTCATCCAGGTACGCCACAGCGTACTCCTCAGCACCATTTAACACCTGGTTCACCAACCTTTGGAAAGTGGCCGGGGCGTTCTTCATTCCCAAAGGCATTACTTTGAACTCAAATAAGCCTATTGGAGTGATGAAGACCGACCTCTCCCTAGCCCTGTCCATCAACTTTACTTGTCAATACCCCTTTGTCAAGTCAATGATTGTAAGGTTGGTCATCCCCCCAACTTGTCCAGGAGTTTGTCCATCCGGGGCATTGGGTGGGGGTCTGACTTCGTGACTGCATTCAGTCCACGATAGTCTACACAGAACCGAGTCGAGCCATCTGGCTTGGGTACAAGGACTATGGGTGAGGCCCAGGGACTGTGGGATCTCTGGATTACCCCTAAGTCCAGCATCTCCTCCACTTCCCTCCTAATGTCCTTTTGGACAGCCTCCGACACCCGATATGCTGTCTGCCGTATGGGCGTCTGTGTCCCTGTCTCCACATCGTGTGTTGCTAAGGGGTTAGTCCAGGTTTGGCACTAAACAAGGGGGCAAAGTCTGCTAAAACCTCCCTCACTTTCTGGATCTGGCCCGGGGTCAGCTGGGGAGACAATTTTACTGCCTCCACAGAGGACTCCCGCTTGCTCTCTTCCAGCAAGTCCAGAAGGGGGTCTCCTTCATCCATCCCCTCCCCATGCCTACACACTACAAACACCATGTCAGCCCTATTTGCATACAGCTTTATCATGTTGACATGGTACATCCTTTCTGTCTGTCTACGGTCAGGTAACTCCACAATGTTGTTTACATCATTTACCTTCCTAACCACTTTGTACGGTCCTGCCCACTCAGCTTGCAGCTTGTCTTTCCAGACCAGAATAAGGACCATGGCATCCTGACCCACCATGTATGAGTGAGCTCTGGCTCTGTGGTCATACCATACTGTTTGTTTCTGTTGGGCAGCTGCCAGGTTGCTCTGGGCTGTCCCCATAAGCTCCTTCAGCCTTTCCCTAAACCTGAGGACATAATCCACAATGAGAGTTCCCTGGGTGGCATGCTTACCTTCCCAGTCTTCCCAGACCAAGTCTAGGGGCCCACATACCCAGCATCCATACAAGAGTTCAAAGGGGGAATATCCTGTAGACTCTTGGGGTACCTCCCTGTATGCAAACAACAGGTGGGGAAGGTATTTCTCCCAGTCCATCCCATGCTGTTCAGCAAATGCCCGGAGCATTGACTTTAGAGTACCATTGAAGCGTTCCACAAGCCCATTGGCTTGTGGGTGATATGGTGTCGTGCATCTCTGCACCACCCCACACTTCTTCTATAGACATTTCATTAGGTCCAACATGAAGGAACCCCCTCGATCGGTGATTACCTCCTTTGGAAACCCAACGCATGAGAAAATCTCAAGCAAGGCATCTGCCATTTTGTCCTTCCTCAGTGAGGAAGAGGTGACTGCCTCTGGATACTGGGTGGCATAATCCACCACAGTCAGGATGAACCTTTTCCCTGAGGAGCTGGGTGTATTTAAAGGCCCCACAATATCCATTCCGACCTTCTGGAATGGCTCCTTCACTGTGGGCAATGAAATCAGGGCGGCTTGGGTTTTCTTGCCCGCCTTCCCTATTTCTTGGCACCGGTGACAAGACCTGCAAAACTCCTTCACCTGCTGGGTGAAGTTAGGCCAGTAGAAATTCGGGGCCAACCGCTGCATAGTTCATGCAATTCCCAGATGACCAGATGGGGTAATATCATGGGCAACCTTGAGCAACTGCTCACGATATCCCTGGGGAATGACAAGCTGCCTGCCTAGCATCCCTCCCTCTGTCTGTACTGCCTGTGTACACATAAGTCCATTTTCCCAATAAACCCTATGTCTTCCGTCACCTCCCTTTGCACCATCTGAGTCTGCCCAAGCCCTCCGATTCTCTAAACTAGGGTCACTTCTCTGAGCAGCTGCAAACCCCCTCACACCTTCCCAAGGCATGGGACAGGTCCCCTTCAGTCACTAAACTAGGATCCCTAGCACTAGCATCAGGGCACTCAGGATCACTGTCAGTCCCTACCCTCTGACAAGGGGTCACCCCTCCCTCTTTGGAGTAACCCTCTGTAGCTACGTGCTTATTTGCTACTGGGGAAATTTCTACCCTCTTTTTATCAGTCTCCCCCTCTGGAGACACAGGCTGGGGAACCAGCCTCTCAGTATCTTCATCAATGGCTTCTGGGGGGCTCAGAGAACTACAATTTTCCCTGGCCGCTTGGCTACAGGTAACTGCACATACCACCCCCTGCTGGAGATTGTTACCCAGGATCACATCCATTGCTAATGTGTTAGCTACAGCCCCCTGTCACACAGTTCCCCCTGTTTCACCCCAGTCCAGGAGAACACTGGCCAGTGGCAATGTTTTCTCTACACCCACAAAGTCCTGTACATTCACGTATTTATTGGGTATAAGTTGACCAGGCTGTACCAGAAACCCTTTTACCAATATCAGGGATGCCCCTGTGTCCCTTAACCCCTGCGTCTGTACGCCATTTACCATGACTGGGTGCATGTCTTCCCTCATGTTCACTGGCATGCTTCCAGGGACACACAAACAACCCATTTCCTTTCTGGTACTACTTTGCATATTATTGTTTGCCCTTCTTGGACACTGTCTGGCAATGTGCCCAGTTTCTTTACATAACCAATAAGCATTTCTTACTTCAGAGAAATCTTTTCTTTGAAACCTGGGGCTAACTGGTTTCGGCGGAGGCAGTGAGGGTTTTAGCTGCCCTGAAGGTGCACTTTTCCCTTTCTGCACTGCCACACTAGCTCCATTCGCTGTCAGAGCAGGTCTGCTCTTGGCATAGCAGTCCGAGAGCTCAGCAGCCTTTTGCACTGTTTTTGGATCTCGGTCCTCTAGCCAGGTTTTTAAATCTGTTGGGCATGCCCAATAAAACTGTTCTAATAAAATCACATTTTCATTTATATCAACAGTGTTTGCCTCAATTCCTTCCCACCAACATTTTAAAAACTGACGTTGTTTCATGGCTAGCTCCTCATAGCTCATATTAGGGCTTCTCCTGAGCTTACAGAATTTAGCTCTGTATGATTCAGCAGTTAATTCAAACTTTTTTAGTAGTTCTGCTTGTAACTTGCTGTAATCATCACTGTCTTTATTGTCCATGTGACCCAATGCATCCCAAGCTTTTCCAGTAAGTAACAGGGATAGCTGGAAGCTCCAGGACTCTTTAGGAATTTTAGCCTGAATACAAACTTTCTCAAAATAATTTAAAAAGGCATTTATATTCTCCCCATCCTTAAACTCAGCTATTAATTTAGAGTTTAATTTGTAACCCAGTCCTGCAGTCCCAGGTAAACCCAAGCTACTTACCTGCCCTGGTGCCGCTGGTTGGAGTCATACTGTAGCTTCTCCAGTTCGTGTTGCCACTGGTGCTCCTCTCTTCTCTCCTCTGCAGCTCTGCATTCTCACTCTCTCTTCTCCTCTGCCTCTCACTGGCGCTCATATTCCTCATGGTCCACCTCCCTCTGTTGTCGCTCTGCCTCCAATTCTATCCTCCGCAACTCAATTTGCAGCTTGACTACCTCTGGATTCAGGATACTGGTGATCTTGCCCTGCTGCTGTGGCCCTTCACTGACAGTGGCCCTGCTGTCTGCCTCATTGGCTCGGGACTCCTCACTGTCCGCTAGTTCTGCCACACTCAAGGTCTGGTCCCTTTCAGTCACAGTTGGTGACTCACTGCTCTGGGTATCTGCTACCATCTGGGCCTCTATGAGGTTCTGCTTACTGGCTTTCACCCCAAATGAGACTCCCCTGTCCCCGCACAAATGCTTTAAAAAATATACAGTGTGCTTGCTGTAGTCGGAAGACATTTTCTTCTTCTCTCACTACTAATACTATACTGACTGGCACTTCAGAAAAAAAAATAAAATGGCTGGGAACTTAACTGTAAGTCAAGGGATATAGTTATGTTTCCTTTTGAAATAAAACACTGCCTTTCTTTTTTTCCAAGTAAGCTAAACGGTTTCAAGCTAACACACTGAACAACAAAGCTTATACCACCAAACTTTTATGCCACCGCTGCCACCAATCTGTCACAAACTCGCTCAGCCAGTCAGCCCTCTACTCCCAAATTGCCAACCTCTGAGCATATGATTTGTGTACAGTGAACAGACAAGGTAACCCTCTTGTCTGTTTTGTGGGTTCAAGTCACCTTAGTCTCAAGCTCTGAAGGGATTCAAACTGATAACCTCTTGTTAGCGTACCCAATTATCAGGCTCAGATAATTCTGTCTTTGGGGGGGCCAGATATCTTTGCCTACAGGCACCCAACCAGGTTTATTAAATGAATCCTTAGAACTCTATGCAAGAATTTAGAGAACTCTATCCATTTCCCAGTCTGGTGTACAACAAGCCCATACACAGTGTACTTATAACCTTTAAAAGCTCCACTTAAAATAAAAAGAATTGTCAAGGCACTCCAGCAGTTTTGTTTGAAAAAAAAATATCTTTACTTTAAAAATATCAAAACAGAACAATAATTACAGAACAAAATATATATATCCCAACACATACAGCCTTAAAGCAAACAGGAAAAAGTACAGTTCCTACAATACATACATTTAGACTGGTCTAATCTTATTCTTTTTCAGTGTTGTGATGATTCTCCCTCAGTCAGATAATATTCTCTTGTGTCAGTCAGAAATATTTTCTTGTGTCCCTCTGTCAGGTTCTTTCAGCATTTAAACACTCTTCTGAGCTGGCCTTCTCATGAGGTCACTAACTCCGCCTTGGTGAATCAAACTCTATATTTTACAATACAGAGTCTCCAAATAAAATATTTAAAAAAACATATGAGATGACCTCACTGACTTTCCTCTCCACAGGTTAACTGGTCAGAACTGGTCTGTGCTCTGCTACACACACACACACACACACACACATAAACAGTCTTTTGATGTAAGTCACTGTATTCAAATCAGAAGTTTATTTGACTCCTAAACCTCATCTGGGCCCTGGGTATCTACACATCAAAGGGTATTCATGTAATTCAAGGGTTCCCTGAAAATGTATATTGGAGCTTCCAGAATCGTCTGGGTCCTCCCTGGCTCAGACATCAAACCTCTTCAATGTCCATTCTGGCCTCTCTTCGACACCCCTCCCCACAAGTCCTTCCCTGGCAACTATGCAAGTCAAAGGATCTCCCTGAGGGCATTATGAATGGCTAATCTTATTTCCTGGGATGAAAGCAAATTGACAAGGTAATTGCACCCCAGATCCCTGCAGTTTAAAATACCTCCTGTCCTTGAACTTAACCTTGGGGGTCTTGATGTGTCAGTTCCAGTAAGACAGCCTTTTCCTTGAACTGACCCTTCCCTTCACATATTTTATATGTAATAAAAATTAATACAGCATTTGAGCACTCAGTGCTGGCTGTCTACATCACAAGGAGTAGGACTGAGCATCCAAAGACAGCTCTCCTCTTCTGGGGAGGGACTAGGGAGATGTCCCGCACAGCTGGTGACACCTAGCGATGGCTGGGTGTACCACAGTCACGGGCTCTAACGTAGGGGTCAGCGTTGGGCAGCTGCCTTCTGGGCGTGTGTGGGAGCATGCACATTATGGACTGGGCATCATTGCGCTGCCCTTGCTGGGGGGGCACCTGAAAAAAGTACAAAAATCCCTCCCCCCTCTAGTAGGCAAAGGTGGGGCCTGTGACGTCAGCACCACATCCAATGCTGGGTATCAGGGCATGTGGTCCGGTCACCCTCACATAGCTGCCCTACCAAGTCTGTAGATAGGGCACCAGATGGAGCAGGCAGTCCTTCCCCAGAAGACGTAGACCCAGGGGGTTTGGGTGCCCTTTGTGGGGACCCCTCCGTACCAGATTCTAGTGCCCAAGCTTCAGGCAGGATGGGATATCCTGGTCATTGAGAGCCCTCACTTGAGAGAGTCTGGAGGATGGGAGCGTAGTAAATAAATTTAAAAAAAAAAAAAGGACTGGACCCAGTACTGAACCCTGCGTTACCCCACTAGTAACCTCTCTTTCTTCAGAGTGGACTCCATTTACAATTACCTTTTGTGTCCTGTTGTCCAGCCAATGTTTTACCCAGGCTACCACTCTGGGACCCACTCCCAGGCTGGTTAATTTGACTATTAATCTTTTGTGTGGGACTGTGTCAAATACCTTGCTAAAGTCTAGGTAGGCCATGTCCACAGCCCCTCCCTGGTCTACTACTTTGGTCACCCAGTCAAAGAAATCAATTAGATTCATCTGACATGACCTTCCCGCTGTGAACCCATGCTGCCTTGGTTCCTGTGCCCCACTGGCCTCTAGGTAGTGAACAATTCTTTCCTTCAGAAGTGATTCCATCACTTTCCCCTACCACAGAGGTCAAACTGACAGGTCTGTAGTTTCTTGCCTCTGTCTTGGTCCCTCTTTTGTGAAGGGGAATCACATCTGCCTCCCTCCAGTCCTCAGGTACTACACTATCCTCCCATGGTTTGTTAAAAAGGATAGTCAGTGGTGTCACTAGTTCTCTGCTTAATTATTTTAGAATTCTGGGGTGAATTCCATCTGGCCCATTGCTTCGTCCACCTTCATTTTTAGGAGTTCTTTCAGAACCCTTTCTTCTATGAAAGGACTGGGATCAACCCCCCTCTCCAGAGTGCTTCTGTTAATTGGATTAGGCACCTCTCCCATCTCCTCTTTTGTGAATACTGAACAGTATTCATTCAGTATCCCTGCTTTTTCACTTCCCCATCTCTGCCCACCCAAAATCCATTCTATTCAGCCTCACTATCCCTCCCTTTGTCTTTCTACGCTCCCTGATATACCTATAAAAGGTTTTATCCCCCTTCTTAACTGAGTTGGCAATCTTTTCCTCAGTTTGGGCCTTTGCTATTCTGACTACCCTCCCTGCTTCCTTCTGCCTTAACTGGTACAGTTCTCTGTCCTGCTCCTTCTGTGTTTCCTTATACTTCCTAAATGCTATCTTTTTCTCCCTAACCTTCACCACCACCTCTTTTGAGAACCATAGTGGCTTTTTCTTTCATTTTGATTTGTTTAATTGCTTCACACAAAGGCTTGTTGCCTCTGTGGTGGCAGTTTTGATATTTCCCCATTGTTGCTCCACCCCTCCTGCTAGCCTGTTTCCTAGTGCTTTTCTAATTCATTCTCCCATCTTGCCAAAGTCAGCCCTCCTGAAGTCCAGAACCCTCACTTTTGTATGGCTTGACTCTGTAGCTGAGTTTATGATGAACCACACTGTTTGGTGGTCACTTGTTCCCAAATGGCTACCCACTTCTAGATCTGAGATCCTCTCACTGTCCCCATTTGAGAGTATGAGATCTAAGATTGCTCCCTCATGAGTAGGTTCTAAAACTAGCTGTCTGAGGCATACCACCTGAAGGGCATCAAGAATGGCCCTGCTTTTGGATGGGGCTGCAGCAAAGGTGCTCCAGTTAACATCTGGCATATTAAGGTCCCCCATCAACAGTATCTCCCCTTTCTCTGCCATCCTAAGTATGCCTTCTATCATATCCTTGTCCATTCCCTCCCACTGACATGGGGCTCTGTACACAACCTCTATGCAGATTGTGGTGCCATTTCTAGCCTCTAAGGTGACCCACAGTGCCTCCTCTCCTCCCTGCTTACTCTTTTGTTCAGTAGCTTTTATCCCTTCTATTACATAGAGAGCTACTCTGCCCCCCTTTTCCCTTCCCTGTCTCTCCTGTAGGTTGTGTACCCCGGTTTGTTAACATCCCAGTCATGGTTCTCTGTGCACCATGTTTCTGTGACTGCTACAATATCCAGGCATCCCTCTTCCATCAAGGCCATCAGTTCAGGGATCTTGTTGCCCAGACTACGGGCGTTGGTACTCATTACCCTCCATTTCTTGATGGCCTTACCCCTTTTTGCCCCATCCCTGTCCTTATTGCATTTGTCACTTTCTCCATTTACCCCTGCGCTTCTCCCTATTGACATCTCTATGTTGGTGTCTGCCTCACTTAGTACCCTGATTTTTTGGGGGGGCTAGGATTTCCCTGTTCCTCTCCAGTGCATCCCCCCTTGGCTAGTTTAAATGCTTGCCAATGAAGCATTTAAATCTATCACCTAGGATCCTGGTTCCCCACCTGGATAGATGCAGACCATCCCACCAGTATTGGCCTGCATCCCTCCAGGTGGACCCCCAGTCCTCAATGAAGCCAAACCCTGAGCTCTGCACCTGTTTTTCAACCACTGATTGAATCCCATGGTGTGGAGCACCCTAGCCTCACCTGTGCCATAGATGGGCAGCACCTTCGAGAAGGTTACCATGCATGCTATTTGTCTAAGGCCCCTTTCCCATCTTCACAAACACTTCTTGCACTGCTCTGATCCCTTTCTTAGCCAAGTCATTTGTCCCTAGGTGGACAATGACATCCAGCTCCCTCCCCTGTGGAGCTGCACCTGTGATCTTGAGGATTCACTCGCTGTCCCTCCAAGCCATGGCACCAGGCAGGCACCTTGCCTCCCTCTCCCCTTTCTCCCCCAGTTTTACCTTCCTAACAATGGAGTCCCCAACTAGGAGTTGTTTCCTTCCCCTGTGGGGTCCCATGCCACCCTCCTGTGGGTCTCCTTTGTGGAGGTTCCCAGCATCCTCCTTGGTCTCCACTGTGGGTGCCTCCCTAGAGGAACCACACTTTCCCAGAATGGCCTGGAAACAGCAGCACACATTCCAGAGAGGACTAATAGTTGTGTAACTGTCAGCTAATATCCTCCTGTTTCTTTTCCTTTTATTTTACAAGTACATTTCAAGACCTCCATCTGTGGACCAAACTGAGCCAGGGGATCACCAAAGCCCGTATGGACTAGGACTTTAAGTTAAGCTTGCGCCACATGCAGGGAACATCTTGCAACAGTATGAGGTTTGGAGGTGTGTGACCCTCCTTCCTAATGCAGTGATCAGTGTAGAAGGCACAACTCTAGCGGACCAATACATGCCGAGCTGTGTATGACAGCAGTTCGGCTGTGTTGGTCTTCACATCAAAGAAAAGGTCCACTGCAATCAGCAGTGGTAGTGTGCATGCAATTAGCATACATAGCCAAACTGCTGTCATGCACAGCTCGGCAATCCCTCCCGCTTCCTCCCTCTGCTAATGTCCTCCTCCTCCCTCCTTTTGTCCCCCACCTTGTGTGCCGAGGGGGGTGCCCAATCCCCCTCGGCTCATGAACCTCCCCAGCACACTGTGTAGCCAATGGGGTGCACAATCCCCATCGGCTGCAGCTCCCCCCCCAAAAAAGTTGGCATGCTGGGAGCCCACCCCAGCATTATCACACTTCCCCTCCACACACACACACACACACACACACACACTGTATGGCCGGTGGGGGTGCCCAGTCCACGCCAGTTCCAGTCCCCCCAGCAAACACGTAGGTGGCAGGCTGGAAGCCCACCCCAGCATGCTAACAGCATCCATTTTTTGTCCCTCGCCCCCCCCCCAACCCGTGCTCACCCTCTGCGCTCCCACCTCCCCACACACCTCCTCATGTAGGTGGCATGCTGAGAGTCACCCCAGCATATCAAAAGTGTTGGTTTCCTTTTTTTTTTTTAATCCTGTAAAACAAGAAAATGGTACCTCGGTGAGTCCTTGCCACCCCGCCAACCCGCACCCACCTTCTGCACACCCACCTCCCCATATCCTCCTCACCACATACTTACCTCCGGAGCTTGGCGTGATGATCTTTGGTGGACAGGGAACACGTCTGCACTCTTCAAAACTGACCACGAACTGAAGAAATGCCAGTAAGCTGTATAATAGCATAAATAGGGTTTTTTCAACTTTGGTGCATATCTCAGCCATTTTTAGGAATTTTGGCACCAAACTGTCAACATGGGATTATTGGGATCCCCCCTCATGAATTCAGTCACTGTCATGGCGTTATTCAGTCCAAAAAGGTGATTTTGTCACTGCACAGACTCACCTTTCAGGACCAATTAACAAAATGACAGTGTTGGTGTTCACGAGGTGGGCTCTCAAAAAGCCTATGTTGCAAATTTGGTGAAAAAATTCCAAAAAATCAGTGTTTTACGAGCGAGCATTGTGCAGTTTCAATGCACACTCGTAAGTTTGTGAATTTGTAATATTTTCACTCCAGATTTTCTACATAGACATATTTCCACACCTTCTTATAAACAGTACAGCTGTCATTTTTTCACATACTGCCCAAAATGTGTTTTTGTGCTTCCGGCGCAAAATAGCATGGTCCCTGTTGGAAATCAGTGTTCCCTACAGAGTAAGAAAATCACAGTGACACTGTTCACGAGCAGAGGTCCTAAAATGCCTGTGTTGAAAATTCTGTGGCAAAAATCCATAAAATGGCTATGTTACAAGCGTGCGTTGTGCAGTTTCTATGCACACTCATAAGTTTGTAAATTTGTGATATTTCCACTTCAGATTTTCAGCATTGCCATTTTTCCACATCTCCTTATGTCCAGTACAGCTGTCATTTTTCATATCCTGGCCAAAATGTGTTTTTGCACTTCCAGTGTGTACAATAGCACGGCCGCTGTGGGAAATTATGTTCAATACAGAAAAAGAAAATCACAGTGACACTGTTCATGAGCAGACGTCCTAAATGCCTATGTTGAAAATATGGTGCAAAAATTCCAAACAATGATTGTTTTACGAGCATGAGTGGCGCAGTTTCCACACGCACTCGTAACTTCACGAATTTGTCATATTTTCACTCCAGATTTCCAACAGTTCAGCTGTCATTTTTCACATCCTGGCTGAAATGTGTTTTCACATTTCTTTTTTTTTATACTTCTTTTTATTCATTTAGATCATATTTCAAAGCACTTATAGGAGTGACATAAGCCTTTTACACATAGTTACATATTACATAGCACCCAAAGATTACAGTATAATGAGGTTGCAATGTAACAATATTGACTGTTCTCATTAAGATTGGTTTGTACATGAGAGCCTAGCACACCAAACAGACCTTGTATATCTGGAAACTAGACTTTATATAGACTAAACCAAAATAATTTAGACATAGAGGACAGACATTAGGCACAGAAATATTGGATGAGATTCATTGTCTATTTAAGAGTTAATGATAACTCTGTTTACTTTTCATTACTCAATTCTAACAATGAAGAGCTTCCGGAACTCCCAAAGAACTGATAACTAGCCACTCCTCTAATCCAGGTACTAGATCTGTTCTTGATACAGTGTCCACCTAGTCCAACGTGTGATAAAGATTTTCATCTTGTTATTTAGTGCATGTGACATTTGTTCATTATGGTGTATGGTTTGGATTATAGATTTCCACTCTCCTGTCTTGGGGGGTTTATTCTGGAGCCATTTTTCAGTGATTGCCTTATACACTGCCCCCAGTAGTATGGCCCATAAATACAGGGCGCGTTTATCTGACAAACCCTCGGGGGGAATGCCTAACATTAGGTTAATCTCTGTTATTAGACCACCACAGTCAAATATATTTTTAATGTGATCTGTAGTCTCTTTCCAGAAACCAGCCAGTATGGGGCAATCACAAAAGATACGTTTGTAAGTGGCTTTGTTTTCCCCACATAACCTCCAACATTTTTCGGATTGTCCCGGGTTTCTACGGGCTAGGGTGGTAGGCACTAAGAAAAATCTTGCCCTAACTTTTCATATGAATTCTCTCCACAGTGGGGAAGAGGTGGTGGACCATGTACCTCTCCATACTTTAGACCAGTCAATAATACTGATGGTTATCTGGAGTTCTTTTTCCCAATTTGCTTTGACTGGGTCAATGCTATGTTTATATAACCCAATCAGAAACTTGTAAATTATTGAAATAGCTTTCTCCCCTGAAGGAGAGCACGAGATCTGCACAAAAGGGAGTTGGACTTCATACCCTAGGGGCTCGCTTTCTTGTGCTTTTAGTTGGGTGTTTATATAGTTTCTGATTTGATAATAAAACATTCTATCTTTCTCCATCCAGGCAAATTTGTGCTGAGCTTCCACAGAAGTTAAAACTGTATCCCCTTTCATAATATGCCATGGAGTTACTAACCCTTTTTCTGTTTGCTTGCACGCTTGTGCAAGAAACATAGTGCCATCATCCGAGTTTTCCAGAGGCGTGTCAGCCTCTTCCAGTTCAGTCAATGTGTTTGACGGCACGGTTGCAGTGTGCCAATCACTGCTCCAGCTGCCTATGACAGCTGAAAATGCAGTGGCATACAGTTGAAAGGGAGAGCTCCGCTTCAGTGAGCAGAGCTCCCTCCCTTCCTCAACACGCACACACGCATATTGCATGCTGACGCGCTCGCCGCCCCCACGCACAAACGCTGTATAGCTGGCAGGGGTGACAATGCCCATCGGCTCCACACCCCCAAAACAAAGCTCTCCTGGTGCCACGCTGGGGCCCACCCCAGTGTGGCACACGTCTCATGAGCACAACAGGGTGCCCAATCCCCATCGGCCCAACCCCCAAACAGCCCTATAGCTGCCATGCTGGGACCTCACCCCAGCGTGGCACAAGCCCGTATGGCTGACAGGGTGCCAATCCCCCATCGGCTCCAACCCCCCCCAAACAGCCCTACAGCTGCCATGCTGGGACCTCACCCCAGCGTGGCACAAGCCCGTATGGCTGACGGGGGTGCCCAATCCCCCATCGGCTCCAGCCCCCCCAAACAGTCTTTCCAGCTGCCATGCTGGGAGCCCACCTCAATGTGGCAAACATCCCACATCGTCTTAGTACTAAAAAAAAAACTGTAAATTAAAAAATGGTCCCTCACAATCTCCCTGCCCCCACCGCACCCACCACTGTGCACCCTGCCTCCCCACACCCCTCACCCCATACTTACCTCCGGAGTCCGGCGCGATGATCTCGGCGGACCGGGAACATGTCTGCACTCTTCAAAGCCGACCATGAACTAAGGAAATGCCAGTAAGCTGTATAATGTAATAGAGTTTTTTTCAACTTTGCTGCATATCTCGGGCATTTTTTGGAATTTTTGCACCAAATTTTCAACACAGGTTTTTTGGGACCCCTTCTCATGAATGCTGTCACTGTCATGGCATTACTCAGGCCCGAAGGGTGATTTCACAGCCACTGCACAAACTCACCTTTCAGGAACAATTAACAAAATGACACTGCCAGTGTTCATAAGGTGGGCTCTCAAAAAGCCTATTTTGAAAATTTGGTGGAAAAATTCTTAAAAATGACTGTTTTACGAGCGTGTGTTGCGCAGTTTTCAATATTTTCACTCCAGATTTTCAACACTGCCATTTTACCACACCTTCTTATAAGCAGTACAGCTGTCATTTTTCACATCTCACCTAAAACGTGTTTCCACCCATGTAGCGCATAATGGCACAGTCAGTGTGTGAAATCAATGTACGGGACACATTAAAGAAATCATAGTGACACTGTTCATGAGCAGAGGTCTTAAAATGGATATGTGGAAAATTTGGTGAAAAAATTCCTAAAAATGACTGTTTTACAAGCGTGCATTGCGTAGTTCCTACGCACGCTCGTAAGTTTGCGAATTTTCAATATTTTCACTCCAGATTTTCAACATTGCCATTTTATCACACCTCCTTATGAGCAGTATAGTTGTCATTTTTCACATCTCACCCACAATGTGTTTCTGCCCATGTAACGCACAATGGCGCAGTCGGTGTGCGAAATCAATGTATGGGACATGTTAAGAAAATCACAGTGACACTGGTCATGAGCAGAGGTGTTAAAATAGCTATGTTGAAAATTTGGTGGAAAAATTCCCAAAAATGACTGTTTTAGGAGCGCACGTTGCGCAGTTCCTACGCACACTGGCAAGTTTGCAAATTTGTAATATTTGCACGCCAGATTTTCAACAGTGCCATTTTACCGCACTTCTTTATGAGCAGTACAGCTACCATTTTTCACATCTCACCCAAAATGTGTTTCCACTCATGTAGCGCACAATGGTACAGTCAGTGTGCGAAAACAATGTTTGGGACAGATTAAGAATATCACAGTGACACTGGTCATGAGCAGAGGTTTTAAAATGGCTATGTTGAAAATTTGGTGACAAAACTCCATAAAATGACTGTGTTATGAGTGAGCATTGCACAGTTTCCACGCACACTCGTAAGTTCATGAATTTGTAATATTTTCAGTCCAGATTTTCACCAGTGGCATTTTTCCACACCTCCTTATGAACAGTACAGCTGTCATTTTGCACAACATGGCCGAAATGTGTTTTCACACTTTCAGCACAGAAATGTGTGGTCACTGTGGGAAATCATTGTTCAGGACAGATAAAGAAAATCACGCTGATACTGTTCATGATCGGAGGTCCCAAAATGCCTGTGTTAACAATCTGCTGTAAAAAAATCCCCAAACTAGTTACATTACGGGTGTGCGTTGCACAGTTTCTACACATGCTCGTGACTTCACCAGTTTTTTTAAGATTTTCACAGCAGATTTTCAACATTGCCATTTTTTACACCTCCCCATGAACAGTACCGCTGTCATTTTTCACATCCTGTTCGGAATGTGTTTCCACCTGTGGTGCCAAATGACATAGTCGCTGTGCAAAAGCAGTTTTCAGCTAACAAACTGATATTGCCACTGTTCATGAGGTGGGGGTCACAAAAAAACATGTTGAAAATTTGGAGTGAAAATACCAACGAATGCCTGAGACGTTAGGGTTTCTGACCATAACGCCCCACCCTGTAGAGAATGACAGGCATCAGGGGTGTGACTTGGGTTTCTTGCCTGCCATGCTCATACCATTCCACCCCCACCCACACCCTGCAGCCAGTGAGAGGCATCAAGGTGTGCCTCGGACTCTTCAGGCCCAAACTTCACCCCATTCTCCTATACCACACCCATCTCATCGTATTTCCTGATGGAATGGGGTGCGCATAAGGGCCAAAGACCCCAAGGCACACCGTGACACTTGTCAGTGTCTGCAGGGTAGGGTGTGGTGAAATGGTGTGGTCGTTATGCCTGACAACCCAAAGGCACACCCCAATGCCTGTCACTCTCTGCAGGGTGGTGGTGGGATTGCCTTCAGTTCAATACTTCACTGCCATTCCTATTATGCAGCTCTGTAACTTGTACAACACCAGCAAGCAAACATTCGGCATTGACAAATGCTTGTTTAATCTAGATACCATACCAAGAGCCAGCTACTGAGACATCAATTTGTTTATTAAGCATGAACCATTGGTACTTCCAAAAGTGATTTAGTGTTCTTTTATTACTTATTCCTCTCTGCCAACCCTCCAAAATGGTAGATGTTGCTCTGGGCGCATTGTCTAGGGTTCGTTTTAGCGGGGGGGGGAGAATAACACCGCAGGTAGAGGATGGGGCAATTCTCTTGCTAAATCCATTTGTTTCCAGGCTGCTTGATATGAGTGGGAATTCCATAATAGAGCCAGACACATTTGGGCCGCCGCCCAGTAATTGGATAGAGAGGGGAATGCCACCCCTTCCAGTGACTTAGGAAGAGAAAGCTTCCTAATATTAAGTTGTGGCTTCTTATGGTTCCATTGAAAGGCTACAAATGATTTCTGCCAGGCTAATATTTCCTTGGGGTGAATTACACAGGGGACACACTGGAACAGATATAAGAGACGAGGTAGTGCATTCATCTTAAGAGAAATAGTACGGGTGTAGAAAGAGGTGGGAAGGAGATTCCATCTTCTCATGTTGCTTTGAAGCATTTCTACCAAGGGGTTGTAATTTATTTTAAATAGTTGGGATAGATCTCTGGGGATGTTAATTCCCAGGTGTCTTATAGAGGATCCGTCCCATTTTATAGGGAATTTTTTCCTTAGCAAGGGTGAGGGTTGGTAGTTTATTTTTAAAGCTTCTGTCTTGTTAATATTCAAGGTATGACCTGATAATTGGGAGAAGGCTTGGATCTTCTGGATGACCGCAGGCATAGAGCTTTCTGGATTAGTTAAGTACAACAAAAGGTCATCAGCAAAGAGCGCTAACTTATGCTCGGTCTTAGAGAGGGTAATTCCCTGAATTTCTGGGGATTGCCGGAGGAGTTGGGCCAAGGGTTCTATGTAGTATGTGAATAAGAGTGGAGATAAGGGACATCCCTGTCTTGTTCCCCTTTGAAGGGGGAATCGGTCTGTTAAATGACCATTTGCACGGATATAACCTATGGGACTCTTGTAGAAATGAAAAATGGTTTCTATGAACTGGTCTGAGAATCCAAAGCGGGCAAGGACCCCTCCCAAAAATCTCCAGGACACCATATCAAAAGATTTTTCAGCGTCTAATCCCGATAAAAGAGTTGGTATTTTCTGAGAATGAGATTGTTTCAGTAGGTACACTGTTCGCCTTACATTGTCTTGGGCCTGTCGCCCCAAAATGAATCCACATTGATCCATATGGATTTTGCTCGGGGAGAATGATAAAAGTCTACTAGCTAATATTGAGGTTAGTATTTTATAATCTGTGTTTAATATAGATATGGGTCTATATGATGCACATAGGGTATGATCCTTGCCCGGCTTCGGAATAACGGAAATTATGGCTTCGTTCCATGAGGGGGGGGACATTCCCCTCCTTAGAGATAACAAAGGCGTATACTCTGGCCAATAAGGGGGTCAAGACTTTAGACAGCGATTTATAAAATTCCCCTGGGAGTCCATCGGAACCCGGGCATTTCCCTGTTTTTAACTTACCTATCGCTGTCATAATCTCTTCCGGTGTGATTGGAGAAATCAAATGAGAACTTTGCTCTGTGGATAAGGTGGGAAGACTTATTGTTTCTAGAAAATTTTAATTTCCTGGTCAGACGCAGAGTCTTTTGATGTATAAAGCTGTGAGTAATAGTTAAGGAAAGCCCCGGTTATTCCCTGAAGTGTGTTATGAAGTTTACCTGTTTGTGGGTGTCTAATCCTCAATATGTTTGATTTGGCTTTCTGTATCCTTAATTGGCGTGCTATTAATTTTAAAGATCGGGGACCCCCATCATAAAACCTATGTCTGAGGTACATTAAGTTCTGCTCTATTGAGTAGTCCAACATTTTATTAAGTTCACTTTTCAAGGAGGTTAGTTCCTTAGTTCTGGTTTTTGTTGTTTTAACAACCTGTAGATCTTCTAGCATTCTTATCCTATTTTCCAGTGATTTCCAATGTGCTTCCCTAAGTTTCTTCTTATTAGCTGATATGCTAATCAGCTTACCTCTGATAACTGCCTTAACCGTGTCCCATAAAGTGGCTACAGAGATATCAGGTTTATCATTTAAATCTAATGTCTGAGTTATTATTTCCTCTACAGACTTCAAGACCTGGTCATCCCTTAATAGAGAGAGATTTAATCTCCGGAATGTTGTTTTCCTTATAGCTTGGGGGTGAAACTGGCAAAATATTGGGGCATGATCTGATAATGTGAAATCCCCAGACCAGGTCCTGATTATATCCCCCATTTGTTCCTTAGGAGCTAGGAGGAAGTCCAGACAGGAGTACACCTCATGGGCTTGGGAATAATATGTGTGTCTGGGGGTAGAGCCATGCAAATAACCCCAGGTATCTAAATATCCTAACTCTTGGAGTAATTTCTTCACCCTATTTGTGATTCTTTTCTTCCTTCCCTGCGTAGTACGGGCAGTATAATTTTCTGCTATATTTAAGTTGAGATCCCCACTGCATATCGTTTGCCCCTCTGCCCATTCCGCCACTTTGGAGAATATGGAGCTGTATACCTCATATTCTGAAGTGGAAGGGATATATATTGATGCAAAAGTTACTAGCCGACTATCCAAAAGGCCCTTCGCCATGGCAAATCTCCCTTCCTTGTCAATTAACTGATCTTTGAGTTCAAATTGTGTCCCACGCTTCACCAATACTATTGTTCCCCTTCTCCTTCCTCCCTTATAAGAAGAGGCCATGACATGAGAGAAACCCAACCTTTCAAATTTTCTATTTTCCAGTTGCGAAAGGTGCGTTTCCTGAAGAAGGATAATATTTGCCCCTTCCCTTTTCATATTTTGGATAATTTTACTTCTTTTAATGGGGTTGGTTATACCATGCACATTATAAGTGCATAAAGTATAGGGTTTGTCTTTATTCATTATTGAATTTGAGTGACCATCCTGTTTTCCAATTCTCTGGTCTGGTTTCCATCAGGTCGCAACCTCCCCTTCGCCCCATCCAGCTCTGTGCTCCAATGAATCTTTCTGTCTGCCTCTTATATTCAACAATTAAACAGTTATTGAACTGGGTCAACATGGCCTAACAAAGCGTACAACAATTGTGTAGAATTTAAAGAAGTACTTCCAAGGTAGGGGCTAATTTCCAGAATAGCCCTTTGTTATTCCTCTCCCTAAGGAAGAACGCGGAGGAGTACTAGCACTTCCATTACCGGAAGACCTCCTGCCGAGCACTTGTTGTTTATTGTGCTCCAAAGTTTAGAGGAGATTGATTTATCTCCACTCTAAGGGAGCAGGATGTAGTCTAGGAATGTCCCTGAGCTAAAGGCGCTATCCAGTCCCACTATGCTCAAACCCAGTCTGCCAATTTAAATTGTTCTCCTCACAAAATTAAGTTACAGAGAGCAGGAGACCCTATAATAGGGTCACACAGTACCATTTTATAAAGGAGAAACTGTAAGGCAGAAAGAACCTGGAAATAAAAAAAAAAACAAAAAAGCCCCCACGAACTGGCCCCGCCCTCGGCTGTTGTTAAGCTGCTGCCCAGAAATAGGCAACCCTCGCATTGCTCTCAAGAGTGTAGTCTTGCCTGGCACAGAGATAGTATACTATCCTACCTGACCAGAAAATTACTTTTGACTTGAATCTGGTATGTACTTGCTTGAACTTAAAATTGTTAGCAACTTGTCTGATATTTAGAGGAGCAGAGACTGCACTGGTGAATGCAGAAGAGAAAACCATGTCAACCTGGACAGAGATACTAGCTGTAGAGGGTTACTTGCAATTATGAGTTGTATCTCTCTCTCTGCATTAAACAACTCAAGGCCCTTTCATGACCTAAATCTGAATATTACATCTGTATGTATATATATATATATATACAGTATAAAATAGTAAGGAAATACTGTATAACCCCTTATTTTCACTGTCAATTTATTTTCGCTATGTCCGCTGATCAGACATTATCCTCGGAAATACTTTGACAGTGAAAATAAGGGGACAGCATCAGGTGAACTCATAACCTGACTGCTACCTGTTGCACAGTACATTGGTTGCCCTGTCATAGTATTGATTTCCTCCCCCACACTACCATCAACGTCCTTTACGAACTCACCAAATCACGAACACCTAACCCCCATTTTGCAGTATGGTATCTTGCAGTGTAGGAAATGTTGGTAAGTTGTACAGTAATTTCAGCATCTCTCATAGTTGTTCCTCAGTTCAGCAATGACAATCAAATAAGCTACCATGTTTTCATGTGATGTATGCTTCTCACATGGTGTTGGCATCTAGGCTGTTCGTTTTGTTTCAGACTTCTAAGGCAGTACTGGAATGGGGCAAGTAAATAAACTTAATCGTTGGAAAACAAATTGTGGACAAAAAAGGGTATGATGTGCTGCAATGCACTCGATATAAGAGAGACGTTTAAAATCAAAGGCAGTACTGGAACCGGGGCAAGTAAAAAATGTTTGAAAAATGGATACGATGTGCTGCAATGCACTTTGTACAAGGAGGACATTTACAAACAAAAAGACAATCTTATTGTTGCAAACCAACTTGTGACAAGAAAGCGTATAATGTATTGCAATGCACTTTGTGTAATGGGGAATCGAACCTTACCGTAAATGCACTAATATAAGTTTGCGCTGATATCTGACAGTACCACGACCACGCGGAATATAAGGTGCGCTGAATTAAGGGGTTATACAGTATATCAGAAAAGGGTAAAAAGCATGGCAGTGATCAACTTAAACTTTGTCCGTTGTCATTAAAGCATCCTTGCTGCCCCCCTTCAGTCCTCAATTTGAAAGTTTGCAGAGTCTGGGAGTAAATGAGGGACTTATCTCAAGTAAATCATTTCCATCGGCAGCACAGCCCAAAGGGAATCACTTCAGGGCACTTTGCCCATTCAGCACAAAGCCAAGAGCGTTACAACTCAATCAGGTTGTTTTTTCAGTCCTGTTTCCTCACTTCTCGATGATGGATTGCAATCTGCGCACTGCTTCACCATGCAACCATATTTTGTTTCCCCTTTTCTTCCTGCCTGAGGTGCCCTGCCAAATGGAGTCACTCTTCCCACTGTTTTGGTTCCGATTCTTGATTATCTGGATTTTTCTGTCGCTCAGGGCTTCTCTCGCCTCTTCCACCATGGTGTAAAGCTTCGTACTGTCCTCTCAGAAAATCTGGAGTCTGGATGGGTCAGGGGTGTGAAACCGAATCGCTTTCTCTCTCAGAGATCTCAAGATTGGTAAATATTTCAGCCTCTGTTGCTGGAACTCCTGGGGGTAGTCATGGTCCAGGAAAAGTCTATTAGTGAGGTATTTAATTTCTTTTTTGGCCCATGCTCATCTCAAAATTTCTTCATCACTGAAAGAGCTTAGCTTGAATACTATTGATCACGGCCTAGCCGCAGGATCCGTTGGTTTGTTTTGCAGCGATCTATTAGCTCTTTCCACATGGAAAGCAAAGGTAGTAGGCAGTTCCAGTACATCTTTTAGCAGAATTTCAATAAAAGGAGCCATGGGGGTTGTTTCCATTCCCTCAGGGAGCCCATACAAACGGAGATTATCTCTGCAAGAGTGCCCTTCCAGGTCTAAACATTTGGCTTTCAGTTCTTTTGTTTGTTGGACCAGGGCCTGCATTATTTAAGCAAGTTGGACGGTTGAATCTTCGCTCTGAGTTACTCATTCTTCAATCGTAGTTATACGAGATTCAAGTGTGGTTAACTGCTTTCTCACTACTTTAAACTCCTGTTTGTTCTCCGATCTTGACTCCCTTATTTCATTCAGTAGCGTTTTGAATCTCATTCAGGAGAGCTGTTCAGATTCCCCATCCGTGTCGTAACTGGTCGTGTGGGAGCTTGCTGGGGAGACAGACCTGCTAGGAGGCCCATTCTGTAACTGAGTGCCATCCAAGTCACTGCCATTAGTTTTTTCTCTGTTTCTGTCTCTGTAGTGCTCAGAGAGTTTCCCTCCTGCGTTTCTGGACATTTGTGGTGAATTTGGTGATTTGTGGAGGTAGAATTGGCAGACTGTGTGAGGAGCGTTCAGACCAAAGCTCCTAGCTGCTCCGTGACGTCACCGGAAGTCGTGTTTTCACATTTCTGATGCAGAATAGCACGGTCGCTGTGGGAAGTCAGTGTTCGGTGCACAGTAAGAAAATCATAGTGACAGTGTTCATGACCAGAGGTGACAAAATGCCTATGTTGAAAATTTGGTGAAATAATTCCACTGAATGACTGCGTTACAAGCGCGGGTTGCACAGTTTCCACACAGGCTCGTTCCCTTGAGCACACCCAGGGCGTTAGGGTTCCTAAGGCAGACACTTAAGAAGTATGAGGGTCAATTGTTGATCAGATGCAAGAGGAGTTGCAGAGAGGTACTCTGTTGGGTTATGGATGCTAAAACGACATGGATACAACTTGGGGGGTGCCTGCATAAATGCCAAATGCCAAAGCAAATACCTGTAAGTGAACATTCGGCATTGACAAATGCTTTTTTTCTCCATGTCAGTCAGGCTCAGGGGCAGCACTCTCTAAGTCACAAGTCTGTGGGGGGCTAGGGTTGTTTGGAATCTGATTAACAGTATCTGATTAGTCGGATTCTGATCTATCTACAGGATTTAGAATTTTAAGAGCTGAAGACCAAGAATCCTAAATCCTAAAAATGGTCAAATCAAACTCGGTATCAGATTATGAAACCTAATTCCAAAATCCCATTATGATTGCTTGCAAAAAGTGCTTATTGTCTGCTAGGATTCTTAGAATTTCAGATTCTATTTCAGAAATAGATCTTATGAAATCTTAGAAATCCTATCAGAACGGATTTTGGCAAATATGAGCACCCCTAGTGGGGACTTCGGCTCACATCCAGTACTGACACTGCAGTGCACTACTACTATTGGAAGCCCTGTCCTTCAAAGGGGACATTAAACTGGCCTTCAGCCCCTCTTTGGTGATTGCCCAGGTGGAAGTTGAGGGGGAATGTAGGTGTGAAGACTTAATCACAGTCTGAAAGCCCATAAAACACCTTTTCCAAACAAGATACAGGGCTTGCATGTAGGTATCAGCAGTCCAGAGATGATTCTATCTAAATCTGTTCTATCTTAAAGCTGCACAGAAACAGAGAATTTGATAGCAGATAAAGACGGCTTGGCCCACCCAGTTTGCCCATTTTCCCCTGTCTATCCTATCCTGTCACTGCAGACCCTACTTGATCTCTGGCTGCCCCCCCCCCCCCGCTTCCCAACCATCCATGCTTGAAGTTCACCACTGTTTTCACACGTACCACCTCCGCTGAAGACTGTTTCAGGCATCCACCACTCTTTCAGTTAACAAGTACTTCCTCACGTCTCTCCTAAATGATCCCCCTTCCAGCTTCATTGCACATCTCCTTGTTTTCATGCATCTTTTCCTCTGAATAATATGCCCCTCCTGTACCTTATTTAATCCCATGAGGTCTGTATCATGTCCCCCCTCCCCCTCTCTTCCAGGGTGTACGTACTGTAACAGTCATGCAATGATGGCTCCACTAGCAAGTAGTTTGGGTACCTTAGTTTCTAGGGGGTCATCTTGTTGGAGATCAGGAGTTGTAAGGATCTTGCCCAGATAAGAGATTAGACCCTGCATCAACAAAATAAAAAAAGGCTGTGAGCATATCATTAATTGTACCAGTAGGTGAAAGCTAGGGGGGTGATTGCCTACACCCTTTACACACAGCACACATGTGCATTGCCAATAATAAACATTGCCTGTCACCTTATGTAAGTAAGATTAGTGGGTGCAGCAAATGTTGTAGCCAAGGGCTAGTATCTATGTGCCCTGACTAGTATCTGTATGCCTGGTTGTTAGTTATGTAGCCCTAGTGGTTCAGTAGTGTTTGGTGCCATTTGTGTGCTGTTAAAACAGCATGTGTTAAAAAATGTTGCCTTTTTAAAATAAAATACAGTGCCTTGTTATAAAGAAAATTCCCCAGTTGCTGCTTAGTTTATTTTGTGCAGAGTGACAGATGAATGGCACAAAAGCATCGAGGAGAGGAGAGGAGAGAGAGGAGCGGTTATGGAGAGCCAAGACACAGTTCCACAGCGTTTAGCGCTATGCCACTGAGGGGAATTCCCTTTCTGCGCTGATGGAGTGGCCCAGCATGCACCATGAGCGTGGTCGCAGAGCAGGCTAAGGGTTGCCACAGCGATGTTAGTTTGAGAGGGAAGTGCACTCCTCTCGATGGCAGGAGGCCAGATCTTAAAATAAAATAAATCAGTTTGGCAAGTGGCAAGGTGCCAGGGTAATGATTTAGGAACAGGCTGCCATGCATTTTAAACAAAATAAAAGGGGGCATATTATGAAATGGGAATGGGCCTCCAAACTTAAGGCACAGTGTTTCAGACACCATTTTAATGAGCCGACTGCTAAAGTGTGAAAGCCAAGCCAAGCACAAAACATTTAACTTAAATAAGCACAAAACTTGATTAGTTAATTAAAATAAAGCCACAGAGGGCTAGATTGCAGTTACCTGTACACACACATATGTATATTATGCCACACAATTGTTTAGTTTATAAAATGGAATTGTTGAAAGCACAGAGTTACAGTACTATGAGTCAGCATAACTTCAAAGGTAAAAAATGTGCAATTTGTTTTCTAAAAGGCACTTCCAAGCCATTTCAAGTTGTATGAAAACCAGATTTGGCAGATTTACAGATAAAAGGGTGGGCTGTCAGGTAAAAATAGTCTTATCTGGTGAAACGTTTAGGAAGGTGAGATTGTTGATCTGTTAAGGTGGAGTGTCATGGGAGGAGACACCGCAGCCCCAAAACCATGCTGGAAGGCAGGAAGGTTGAAGGAGGAGCCAGGAACGGATGTCTGCTCTTGGGCAGGAGTGGTTACTGGAGCCCTTAGGACATCCCCTAGATGGAGTCTCAGACCTCAAATGATTTGGGCAGGAGTGGTTACTGGAGCCCTTAGGACATCCCCTGGATGGAGTCTCAGATCTCAAATGACTTGAGCAGGAGTGGTTACTAGAGCCCTTGGGACAGCCCCTGGAAGAAGTCTCAGATCTCAAATGAATATTTAATTTGACTGAGCTCCATACAAAAGTGAAGGTGTTTGTTTAAAGCAGCAGTGCAACGAAAATGGGCTAAAATTTTACCCCACCTTTTTTCTTCCTAATTGATGACAGATATCTTCCAGTTTATTTTAGTGGTAAAAATTTCAGTTTTTGTCATCATTGAGGAAATTAATGAAAGTTTTAAAATAATTATTTCTCAACAAAAAAAGATGGCTGCCTCATTTTTGCATAGAAATAATATTGAGGACCTGAGAAGGGTAAGAATCCAGACAAAAATACAAATGTACAATACACAGCATAGGACAGGAAGCATCCAGAAATCTCAGATCAACAGTTCTGCCACAAGTTTTCATAACCATAGCAGAAAATTTGCTTTTTGGAATAACTTTTATTCATTGCACTGCTGCTTTAAAGGGAAATGGTTTAATTTAAAAGGAACTCTTATCCTTGGTTAGTATGAGAGAGTGACTCAGCAAATAGCATTTTTCCAAAGGGTGGAAAACTTTAAGTTTCAGTGACTTGAGGATTCCCTTAACCCAGTTACTTAATAAGAAATGCTGGCAAAAGACAGAAGTGTGAGATTTCTTATGGCGAAGGTGTGAAGATGATTCAATTTTATTTTGAGATAATTTAATTGTGCTTAATGTGAAATACAATTAAAATAATTCCAAGTCAACAGAGCAGAGCAGGTTCAACATTTTCAGAAATACATTTGAAAATTCAAACTTGGGATTCCATTGTCGCTCATCCTGCTGTAGAATTCCAAAGTAGGACTGAAGTTGATTGGTGCTGATTAGACTTGTGCCAAAGTTTTAATTCACCAGTGAAGTTGCTGCAAAGTGGCTCCAATTCTCATTCATGGAGTTTTGCGAAGTTTTCCCTGACATCAGCAACTTCGACCACACCTAAATTGCGAAGTGTATAATTTTGCTGCGAAGTGTGGAATTTTGCCCATGAACGGTGAAATTTCATCAGCAAACATGAAAGTCCGCTGTTCATGGGTGAAATTCTGCACTAAGCAGAAGAAAGTTCTCACTTTGTGGCAAAACTTTGCATTTTGCAGAACAATCCACACTCCACAAATTGCGCTAAATTCACAGATTAATTCGGGGAGTGAATTTGTCCAACTACGCGCATCTCTTGTGCTCAGGTTTGGAACGGGGTTCTGTCAATTCAGTAATCAGGATTTTGGAGGAATGGAATGTTCAAGGGATATAAAAGGAGCTGCACAGCTCATTTTCAGGAGAGATCGAGCAGGGAGACAGACCTGAAGCGACCAGACCTGTCCAGAGGAAGTCCAGCCTACTGAAGCCTACCAGTTGTTTGGGCCTAGGAGACTAACCCTCAATTAAGTTTTACAGACTATAGGGGATAATCTGCATCTCAGTGTTAGGGATAGCAGGGCAGTAAAGTGAGAGCAGGGACAGAATAGATGAGCCTGTCACTTTGATTACCTGCTTTCTCCTCAAATGTCTTCAGCTGCATCCAGCAAGATCACATCTGTTTCATGCAACCAGATTGCGCCTTCAGGGATCAACTGCATCAAATTCACTGCCGTCTCCACAGATCCAAGATGCCAACATTTTCCAATTATTTAAGGAAAGTGGTACAGTAATTGTTATTTCACTCCGGGACTAGTTCAAGAGGGACACTCATCTGCTATATTGAATTCTGGAATCATTATTGCTTCAGGGACTACTGTCCAGCTATTGAAGGGCTGGATTTAGAGACTGTGGGGGGGGGGGAGTATATTGTGAATGCTATAAAGTAATTGTTATGTGATGCAAAATGAATGTTATTGTGAAATGCTTAGAGTATAAGTGAATAGAGTGTATAAGCACTCTAAAATTCCGTACTCCTGTGTTGGATACCAGGGAAAGATATCTGGTGAGAAGGGGTGAGGGGCTGACTGAGGTGGGTATAGTCCTAGTAACCACTGCAAGTTCTTAAGGCAAATGTAGCCACCCCTTTTTTGAACTGTCTAGGAGCATGAAGGAATTGCTGATGAACTGGGGGAAGAGGCCTACAGCACAGCGAAAACATTCCCAAGAATTGTACAGCAGGGTGAAATAGGAAAACTTAGCCTACTTTTTGATGGCTTCAGCTTTTTGGTGCACCCTTGATCTCTCTTTAACTGACTTCACCCCAAACCTCCACCACCAGAACCAGGCATCTTTGCTGATCTGCAGCCATGCTTCCACTTGGCTTCCAAGCCCCTCGCACCCGGTGCAAACTGCTGGAAACCTTCTGGAAAGACAAACTCATAGCACAAATAAAACTGAGGGCTTTACATTTTATTTACCCCTTTTAACGTAACAGAAAAATTACCACTTCATCTCTTTCCAGAACAGCTCTTTATTTTCACCTCTGCCCCAAATGATTTCAGAGACACAGGGGTACCTTCTTGCTCAAAATAAAGCAGCTCCCTGGGGCTATTAGAACATTTTTACAAGCTCACCCCAATTTTAACTCTCAAGCAAGAGCAACATGTTAAATAGGCAAGATCCGCAAGGCTATTCTCTACTTTGGAATTTCAGCGGATTTATTTAAGCAGATACTTAATTCTTGAAGAATCATTAGGCTCCTCTCCCACTCACGCTGGTAAGCCACCCTTTTACTTTGGTTATGTTCTCTTTTCCTGTATGTTTCCTGTGCATTGGTTGGCATGCCCTATTTCTGCTCAGAGAAGTGAGCAGCTTCTCCCACCTGGCCCCTGGACCCAGCCTAAATCCTAAAGGGATGCCAGGATTTCTCTCCCCGAACCAGGCCATGTAACCCTTTTTTGAGCCTGCATTAAAGCTTTGGAGTGACCCCCACCGGTTCTGTAACTCCTCCTGGACCTCTCGCTCCTGCCTCCCACTGGCGCTGCATTCCTTAATGGGCCTAAAAGGCTAGCTTATAAGTGGTGGCCTCGGGGCCAGGCCAAATCTTGATACCTGACCAGCCCACAGCGTACCCAGGCAGCAGCTCCCAATGCCCACGCCATCACTTGAACTGTCCTGCCATGAGATAAACCTGGGCCTGCCACCACCCAGGGCCTCCGAGCAGTTTAAGCCATTTTTGGCATCCCTGGTGTCCACTCCTGCCTTGCTTTGTGTCCCCTGATGACCATCTGAAGATGGCCTCAGCCTCTTCTGTGCATCCCTGTAGCACATCCTGGGCTTCACTTAAGCTTCTGGCCCAGAGCCGCCCTCCAGGACCTGTCCTAAGACCTGGTGCCTGCCCGGCCCTCAGAATATTGGCACCCCAGGACCTGCCCCCCAAGCAGGCCCCTTAAATGGGTGAAAGACACTCCAAAGTCCCCTCTGCACCTGGGCTACTCTGCTACACCTATGAGAGAGGACCTCTGCCACCGGCCCCTCCCCTGTGGAAGGCCTGACATGGCTCCCACAGCCCTGGAAGTCTAAGCCACACCTGCAAGGGATCTAAGGGGGTTTCTGTATGCCCTACCATCTCCCTACTGTCCAGACCACCCCCATCCCAATGATGCAATATCGGCTAGCTGGCCATCCTCCCTTGGAACACCCATCCCTGTTCTTTGACACCACATCACTGCATACAAGCCATCCCTGACTACTAACTTTGGGGGTGGGTCCCCCTCTGGCCCAACCCGGACCATCGAGCTCCCTCCTTGCCTGCTCTCTCACTCTTCCAGCCACCCCTCCAGTCTTGGGCCTATCGCCCAAGGTTGAAAAAGGCCAGAAATTCTGATCCAACCTTATTTATACCCTCTCCAACCTACTCTCTGCTGCCATCTTCAGGTGTCCAGCAGGGATTGCCCCCTCTGAGCACTAATAAATCCCTAAACTCTGGGGGAGGTAGAAAGTGGAAGGGGTTCCCTAATGAGAGCATAAGCCCCTCTCAAAGAGAGGAGGCTTACACTCTTCTTTTATCCAGGGAATCATTTCCTCCTGGGAATGATGGCAAAGGGCCCAGTGATGGCCTTCTCCCAGCAAACCGGGTATGCGCACTTCCCAGCCCGCAAGCGAAAACACATTATAACTGGCCAAAACAGCACCTTTTTAAACCAACCATTTTAAATCCAGTTTACCCTATGAAATGAAACTTACCTGTACCAGAAGATAATCATAAAATTTTAGAAGACCCAAAACCATTTTATTATTATTAGTAAGCAACCACAATTGTTGATTTTTTATTATAAAATTTAAACAGTAACATTTTAAAACAGTATTGAGGTAGTTTTAAAATTTTAACAAACCCTATTACTGTATACCTTTTTCTAGATGTAACCCCCCTGCAAATGGGGATTCCCAAAAGACTTCCAGGAGCTTGCCTGAATGCTCCAAGCCTGAATGGTGTTTAGCGTTTAACCCATTTATCTGTGAGTGTTTTTAGAGCCTCTGGTACTGTCTCTTTAAGAGCTGTCTGCTTGCAGACATAATTAGTTTGTATAGGGGGACGTGTTTCTCTGCTTGAGTCCACTCGAGCTGCTGCCAGTTCACTCCGTTTTGCAGTCACTAGGAGTGCAAGGGAACCTATCTGAAAGATGTAACTGTTTGCCAGAAATCATTTAGAGTAATAATGAAAATACAGTTTGTCTAACCTGCTTTTCTTTGCAATCAGAACTGTGTTTGCCTAGTTCCCCATTCTAGTTTTGAACTGCTGAACTGGACCAATCAGTGTGGGTTAAGAGAGCTCTAAAATGGTGCCTGTGGACGAATCAGAACTTGGACTCGTATTCTGAGGAAGCCACAAGAGGATTGTATGGGCAGTGACTCTGGGAAATGTAGTTTGGACTTCGGCGCCTTTTTGCACCAACAGAGGGAGTCTATTGAAAGTGACAGCCAATCCAGCCAAGAACTGGGAGGAACTCAAAGGAAGTGCCTGGTTTTGTCTACTGGAGTTTCAGTTTTAGCTCTGGCAGTGAAGAGGGAAGGAGCCCTGTGTTCCTGCGGTGCGCAGTTTTAGTCGGGAAACGCATGTAAGGCCCCTAGTTTCGGTCTGCAGCTTGTGCAAGTGCTTGTTTGGACTGAATCTGACCTGTGAAGAGAATCAAGGAGATCTGAAAAGTAGAAACCAGGCTCACTCTGTAGAAGACTGGAGAAATTGCTGAATCACGCTCGGTCTGTCAGGAACTGAATCTGCTGTGTGTTCTCCCGGGTACTGTGCAGTAATTGCGATCGGGATAGAGAAGCAGCCTGCCTAGTATAGTACTTTCTTTTTTCCATATAAATGTGTGTAGTGCTAGTGGGGACTCGGGTTTCAAATCCCCTGTACAGTGAATTGAGTGCATGAAGCTGCAAGTAAACCCCAGCTTAATCCAGATTATATCCATTTGCTTTGAACTGCCTTGGAGTCCAGTCACAAGGACCTTGTCCACATGGTCTGCTCCACCTGGCAATCCAGGACAATCTGTCTTCCATTCAGTTTCAGCATTGAATTTGTGAGTACAAATGAGGGTAGCTCCCTGCCGTCATCTAATTGCAAGTGTTCCATCTGATTACTTTTCCTTTCTTTCTCCACGAACTGAGCCTACCGGCTCCGGATTACAATTTGGGTATTGTGCATGCAATTTCCATCTTCAGGGCCCCAACCAGCTGCACCAAATAGGCTAGCCTCTTATTGCCTGGGTACCCAGTAAGAGTGACATTAGGGACATTTGGGATTCTGAAATATGTGCACAGTACTGTGGTTATTAATGCGTTTAAACTAATTAACCTGATTTCCCCCTGTCTTTGTTATATCCCCCTAAATAAATCAGATCTGTTTGTTTCAGCAAAGTTACACTGCCTGAGGTATTCGTCTACATTAAGGTATTGTACTGTGGTTTTTGCACTGTATCATCTTGTTTTACAGGGAGTCCCAGGAGTCACACTGACCGAACCAGTCCTGGGGGTAAGTGTATACTGTGAAGGTAATTCTGATATGTTGTGTGGGCCACTTGTGGGAAGAAAGGGGGGGTCGCAGTGTCCCAGAGGGCTGTGACCAAGTTAGTTTAACTACTGCAAACCCTGACCTCAGGGTGGAGGCACCCACCATCGGATCCAGGCCCCTTAACCTGTTAGTGGCAAATCAGGCAGGGGTAGTAGCCCTTGGGATAGCGCCATCTAGGGGTTACATAGATATAAAACATATTACTTTATGTACAACCCCATTTTACACTCGCACACACACACACACACACACACTCATTTGTACATTTTTTAACTCCACTTAACCAGCATTTACACTACTATTTAATATTATTCTTTGCTATCAATTAAAATTATTAGTCTTTGCATTTTGATTTTGTTTTTGTAAGGCATAAATTAGCTCTCTTTTTAAAAAAAAAAGCAAACTATTTACAGTCACCATGTGCTGCTTTGTGGAGCAACTGTCCTAGTGTGGTTTCTAAAGTCTGATTGTAGGAGGCCAAAGTTGCCAGTCCCCCTCCTGATGGAAAACAGTAATCTGGGTCCGGTGTGGTGGTCAAGTCCCCAAAAGAATTTTGGTCTAAAATGTAATATTAGGTCCATGTCCAGCCAAGTCCTAGACTAAGGCAAAGTTTTTAAAGAGGGTCAAACCAGACCAAGTCCCTGTGCGGCACATTGTCTGGGCCTGCTGAAACAGTTGCTGTGAGGGAACACCTCCACCTTCAGGACAGTTTTGTACTCTGTCCAGTTTTTTTTTAAAAATAACACTTTTTTTATCTCCTCAATGATGTCCCAAACCCTTTTGGGCACATATGGGTAGTCCAGCTGGGGATACTCCACACGCAGCCTCCTACGGACTCATTTTTTAGCCTGGCTTTATTTTGGCAAGTTTCTCTGGTTCTCCTTGCTTGCTCTGTTTGTACCCACATTCTCCTTTTGTACTTGATATTTAATGGGTCACTGGGGTTTAACTCATTCATATAGGTTCGAAGGGTTTTGCCATGGACAGGAAGATGTGGGGTGCAGTCGGCTATGGTGACCACCGGGTGATGAAAAGGCCAGGGGATGGCTCAATATACATGATAGTCCTGGAACAGGAACCTTTTTCCAATACATTTTTCTTTATTTAGCTCCTTCGGTTCTTTTAGAGCCTTAGCACCCTCCCTGGTCCCTGCTGGTGCAGCAGATGGCATGGAGCTAAGTCCGATAGGTTTAAGAATTTTTTACTTTACTGTACCTGCAGATTCTGATTTTGTAGACAGAGCCAGTGGGCTACCACAGGACAGAGGACAAGGCGGGGACCGCTTGGGCCCTGGGGAGTCTCCTGAGACACCTGCCCCCTTCTTGCCATGGGAATAGTCAGTAACCAGTGGCAGGGAGCAGGGCAGATGTCTGTGCTCCCCATCACCCCCTAGCCTCTCCTTTATTGCTGCACCCTTTTTTTTTTTACCCTCAATGATAATGTCAGGGGAAATGCTCCTGGCTTTAGTAGTCTTCCCCAGGGCACTCTCTCCCAGGAAGAGTCTGTTAAAAGCTCCTGAATCCCCACTATCCGGTGACCATGGCATGTAAGAGCTCTCTATGGTACTTGAGGGGGGTCCCCAGATGGAAATGGATGGGGCGCGGCCAAAAATGCCTCCAGGTGCCCAACTGGTGCAGATTCCACAAACAGGTAACCTCATGATGCCTTTCCTCTTTATCCACACAATACACTTTGCTCATTGATCTGTTCATTTTCCCCTGACTTTTATAGCCAGGAGAGCAATGAGGCATTAACCGTGACAAATGGTTCCTCCTGGGAGAACTCCTTTTCCTTAGCTTTTTGTCCTTTACCTGCCATGCTCCAATGCCAGTCCATGCGGCCACCTGCTAAAGTTTTTGCACTACTGTCCCACACAGTGCCCAAAACAAAGGAACCCTTCTACTTTTTGAGGAAGTTTCACACCTGTTTGCTCCTGTGTGGGTTTTTTGCTGCTTGCTTTTTCTTTCTCGGCAGGTTATCTCTGCACCTCTTTTTCACGACTGCTCTGCAAAGATGGCGCTCCCATAGCAGTTGTTTAAACTTTTTTTGCACCATCTACATTAGAAGTGGCCAGTGCATCATGTGACCAGCCAGTCACATGCACACCACACACCAGCGCGTCTGAAGCCCACTACTTTTTTGGGCTTGCCCTTTAGCTAGTGGATTGTCAGCCACAGGGCCCTACTAGGCCAGCTAACCTGTCAGCACCGCAGACCAGGGAACTCAGGGTCCGGTGGAGTTTTGGGGTACAGGAAACAATCCCAGATGAGCCCCCATGTGTAGCCACCCCTTTTCCAAACTGTCTAGGGGCATGAAGGAATCGTTTATGAACCGAGGGAAGGGGTCTACAGCATAGCGAAAACATTCCTGAGAATTGCACAGCAGAGTGAAGTAAGAAAACTTGGCCTACTTTTCGATGGCTTCAGTTCTTCAGTGTACCCTTGATCTCTCTTTAATTAACTGACTTCACCCCAAACCTCCACCACCAGAACCAGGCACCTTTGTTGATCTGCAGCCACGCTCCCACTTGGCTTCCAAGTCCCTTAATCCCAGTGCAAACTGCTGGAAACCTTCTGAAAGCACAAACTCATGGCACAAATAAAACTGAGGGCTTTACATTTTATTTACCCTCTTTAACTTAATCTCTTTCCAGAACAGCTCTTTATTTTCACCTGTGCCCCAAATGATTTCGGAGACACAGGGGTACCTTCTTGCACAAAATAAAGCAGCTCCCTGGGGCTATTAGAACATTTTTACAAGCTCACCCCAGCTGGAACTCTCGAGCAAAAGCAACATGTTAAACAGGCAGAATCTGTTCTCTACTTTGGAAGCTCAGCTGATTCATCTGAGCAGATACTTCATTCTTGAAGAATCATTAGGCTCCTCTCCCACTGGTGCTGGTAAGCCAGCTTTTTACTTTGGTTATGTCCTCCTTCCCTGTACTTTTCCTGTGCACTGGTCAGCATGCCCTATTTCTGCTCAGAGAAGCGAGCAGCTTCTCCCACCTGTCCCCTGGACCCAGCCTGAATTCTAAAGGGATGCCAGGATTTTTCTTCCTGAACAAGGCCCTGTAACCCTTTTTTGAGCCCACATTAATGCTTTGCAGTGACCCCCACCAGCTCTGCAACTCCTCCCGGACATCTCACTCCTGCCTCCCACTGGTGCTGCAACCTTTAATGGGCCTAAAAGGCCTGCTTATAAATGGTGTCCTTGGGGCCAGACCAAACCTTGACACCTGACCAGCCCACAGCGTACCCAGGCAGCAGCTCCCAATGCCCACTGCCATCACTTGAACTGCCCTGCCACAAGAGAAACATGGGCCCTGCCACCCCCCAGGCCCTCTGAGCAGTTTAAGCTCTTTTTTTGGCATCCCTCGCGTCCGCTCCTGTCTTGCTTTGTGCCCCCTGATGACCATCTGGGGATGGCCCCAGCCTCCTCTCTGCATCCCTGTAGCACATCCTGGGCTTGACTTAAGCTCCCGACCAGCGTTGGGTAAGTTACTTTTTCTATTACTTTCTATTATGTTTGGAAACCTGTTCCAGAAAGCTTGAGAATACTATAGTAAGATAGAAGTACTAGAAAGGTAATACACTCAAAATTATAGTTACTTATTTATTTTTATACAAAAACAATACAAAAATAATAAATAACTGTAACAGATAACATTTTTTTAAAGTAATAGGTTAGTTACTAGTTACTTTCAAATAAATGTACTCAGTTACAGTTACGTATTTCTTTTGTGTAAAAAGACATAAGTAATTGTAACTGTAAGGTGTATTACTTTTTCCAGTACTTCTCCATCCTTGCTAGTGACTGCACAGAGCTTTCTGGAACAAGTTTCCAAAAGTACTAGAAAAAGTAACTTACCCAACACTGCTCCCGACCCAGAGCCATCCTCCAAGGCCTGTCATAAGACCTGTGGCCCACCTGGCTCTCAGAATGCCGGTGCCCCAGGATCTGCCCCTCCAAGCAGGCCCCTTAAACAGGTGAAAGACACTCCAAAGCATCCTCTGCGCCTGGGCTTCCCTGCCACACCGGGTAGGGGAGAGGACCTCTGCCACCGGCCCCTCCCCTGTGGAAGCTCTGCTATGGCTCCCACAGCCCTGGCAGCCCAAGCCACACCTGCACAGGATCTAAGGGATTTCTCTAAACCCTACCATCTCCCCACTGTCCAGGCCTCCCCTATCCCAATGCAATACTGGCTAGCTGGCCATCCTCCCTTGGAGCACCCATCCCTGTTCTTTTGTAACCCCCCTATAAATGGGGGTTCCCAAAAGTCTTCCTTGGGTGTACTTAAATGCCCACTGCCAGGTGAGCGTTCTGTGTCTTTACAGGTGTAAAAGTGCTTGCATGAGAGTGCCCTGTTAGCCTTCGTGCCTGTCCCTTTAAGAGACATTATTTTTGTAGTGTATAATTAATCTGGGTAGGGGCTGAATGTTTCCAGGCTTGAGTCCCGCCCAAGCTGCAATAATATTGCTCTGTTCTGCCATCGCTAATGGTGCAGAGGGAGCTCTGTTAGAACTGGTAATTGTTTGCTGATTAGCTAATCTAATAATAATGGTATTATAGTTTGTCTAACCTGCCTTTCTTTGCAGCATGGACATTTCTGTAATGCACCAATCAGTACCTTTTGGGGACCTTAAAATGGAGTCTGTCCCCAGGAGGTCTTGTGGAGTAAATTTATGTAGGAGTTGTAGTTTTTTCATTTTGGCGCCTAAATGGACCTGGAGGGGGAGCCCTTGCTTTGACAGACAGATGAATCAACCAACCAAACCCTTTTTGGATAAGAAGGAAGTCCCGGTGCTGCCTGCAGCAGAGAGTCAGACTGAGTTTGGAGTTGAGAGAGTGAACTGCTCAAGACATTCGAGCAGCTGCTCCTGCGTAGTAGCCCAGGAAACTGGTGGGAAGGCTGTGTCTGGCCTGCCTGCTTCATCTTCCCTTCTGAGGGATCTGCTATTGAAATTGATTGGACTGAATCCGAACCAGCTTGCGACCAGAAATACCGAATTGTGACTGCCCTGTTACCTGAAGAAGACGAAGATTTGCTGTAAGCGATCGGCCTGTCAGGACGTCTGAATCACCACAGAGATCATGGTTTTGCTCAGGAAAACTGAAATTGCAACTGGAATGTCATCCGGCCTGTGGTATTGTGTTTTGCTTTACTATAAATGTGCTGTAAGCTGTCAGTGGGTCGCGATTTGGTTCCCCACTACTTAAGTGTATCACGCTTGTTGGAAGTTGTCTCCAGCACCTATAGAACTGAATCCAAACTGTTCACCCAGCCTGGACCCTGCCACCTTGGCCCAGTCAGCTACTTCAGATGCTGAGATCACCATTGATGAGAGACTCACCCGGGGATCAGCCCCCTGCTCAATATCTCAAACAGGAATGACACCTCGGTGATTCGTGTGGGCTCTGCTTCTCCTGGCATACCAGCTTGTCGACCTGCAGTCTCCAGTTCATCCCTCCTGTGTTTCGTATTGGGTAGCATGAGTAAACACCAGGGTAGCTCCCTGCAACATCAGCTAAATCAAAAGTGTTGCCATCTGATTCAATTGTTGTTTACTTGTCACGAACTGAGCCTCCAGGCTCCGGATTACAAATTGCGTGTGGTTGTGCATGCTCCTTCTTTCCATCACAGAGCCACGACCAGCTGCAATGCCGGCCTACCCTGGACAACATGTCAGGCTAGCCCACCTTTTTTCCAACTGGGTACCCAGAGTGTGTGACTGTGAAGGGACTCTAAAATGCATGCATCATTGCCTGATTGAATCAGTTACAGAACTAATCCGTCAAACTACACCCCTACCTTGTTCATTCCCCATGAATAAATCAGATCTAATTCTTTTTGCATTTAGCTTGACTGTGGTTCCATTTTGTACAAGAAGCACTGTACTGTTGCTACCTGCTGTGTCTAACCTTATTTTGCAGGGGGTCTCCAGGGTCGAACTGGTGGAATCAGCCCTGGTGGTGAGTGCAAACAGAATGGGGATTTGTATACTGATTAGAGGTTATTGCAACTGTATCTGTTGTTCATTGCTTAGGCCACTAGAGGGCAAACGGGGGGTTACAGTGTCCCGGAGGGATGTACCCAGGTCAGCTACACTACCAATAACCCTGTCTTGCAGGCACCCGTTTTCAGTACCCAGGCCCCTTAACCTGCACCTAGTCACACAGGCAGTGGGAGTAGCCCTTGGGATAGCATCACCTAGAGGTTACACTTTGATGCCATGATGCTGCATACAAGCCATCCCTGACTACTGACTTTGGGGGTCCCCATCTGGCCCAACCCCGGACCATTGAGCTCCCTCTGTGCCTGCCTCTCCTACTGTTCCAGCCACCCCTCCAGCCTCAGGCATACTGCCCAAGGCTGAAAAAGCCCAGCACTTTCTGTTCCAACCTTATTTATACCCTCTCTAACCTGCTCTCTGCTGCTACCTTGAGGCGTCCAACAGGGATTGACCCCCAGAGCACTAATAAATCCCTAAGCTCTGGGGAAGGGGGTAGAAGGGGGAAGGCGGTCCCTAATGGGAGCATAAGCCCCTCTCAAAGAGAGCTGACTTACACAAATCAACTGAATGCGAAGCAACTGAGGTCCAAGGGGTGGCCTAGTGCTGGGTTAGGATTTAAGTAACTAGAGGACTGGTAGGTGGTGGGATAGCCTACAGTCTCCAGGGATAGCAGGTGTGGACCAGTGGGAATATAAAATAAGGGATATTTATGCTCAAGATGTTTATTCAATTCAAAAGTTAGTTGCAAAAGTATGTGTTGTTATTATTAACTGCTACCATCTCTTATGCAAGCTGTGTCTGTAAGCTGGCAGAACAGTGTAGTAAAATGTACCTGAATTTTCACTTGTCAACTGTGTCAGAGTCTTACTTCAAGGTTGTCCGAGTGTCACATTCCCGAGGTCTCCTGGGTCAGTCAGGTACAGTACCTTTCTCCCACACAATTTCTGCAGCTGTCTGGGGAGGTAATCTAAAGAGTTCCTCTGTGCACCCAAATCAATGATTGTGGGTGGGAAGAGAGGCAAAGAACCTACTGATGGTGCAGTTCTGTTTTCCTCTGTGTATATACTGCATTTACTAGGTGTGTTATACACACGCGTGTGTGTTATAATACTGAGGTCCTTTAGCCTGTCCTCGTAGGGCTTCTGATGCAGCCCCTGTACCATTTTAATTGCCCTCCTCTGGACAGCCTCCACCCTTTCTATATCCTTCCTGAGATGTTATCTCCAGAACTGGTCAAGGTACTCCAGCTGTGGGTCTCATCAGTGATCTATGCAGTGGCAACACCACCTTCTTCTTTCTGCTGGCAATATCCCTCCATATGCACCCAAGCATCCCACTGGCCCTATCCACTACCTTGTCGCACTGTCTCGCCACCTTGAGGTCAACAGATATGATTACCCCAGGTGCCTTTCCTGTTTGGTGACCATCAGTCCCTCTTCTCCCATTTTGTAGTCTGCCTCTTTGCCCCAGGTACATGATTTTGCACTTTTTCACATTGAAACCCAGCTGCCATGCCCTTTGACCACTCCTCGAGTTTTTTCAGGTCTCTGCACATTCTTTACACACCCTCTGAAGTGTCTACCCTGTTGCAGATTTTAGTGTCATCTGCAAAGAGGTATACTTTCACTTCCAGTTCATTGGCAGTGTCACTTTTAGAGACATTAAAGAGGACTGGTCCCAGTACTGAGCCCTGAGGCACCCTGCTGGTAACCCTCCCTTCCCCGAAGTGAACTCCATTTACCACCACCCTCTGTCATCTACCCATTAACTAATTTCTTACCCAGTTTACTACCTTAGGACCCACCCCTAAGCTGCCCAGTATACTTACGAGTCTCCTATGTGGTACAGTGTTGAATGACTTACTAAAATCTAAGTAGGCCATGTCCACTGTCCCACCCTGATCTATCTCCCTGGTCGCCCAGTCAAAGAAATCTATCAGATTTGTCTGACATGACCTCCCCAACCCCCCATGAATCCGTGCAGCCTCAGGTAATGTAACCTACTGGATTCAAGATACTCCACAATCTTTTCCTTTGGCAGCGACTCCTATAGTTTCCTGCTACTGGTTTTATGAAGAGGTTCTACATCTGCCCTCATCCAGTCCTCCAGAGCCATTCCTGTCTCCAGTGAGTTGTTGAATAGGGCTGTCAGAGGTGCAGCCATGTCTCCCTGAGCTCCCTCAATACCCTTGGGTGTATTTCACCTCGCCCCATAACTCTGTACAGTTTCAGATTTGCGAGTCCCTGCGGGACTCTCTCCTTTGTAAAAGGACATGTGTCTACCTCCTTCCCCCCAGTGCTCCTGCTGCTTTTACATGACCCATCCCCTTCCCCTTTTTCTATGAAGATGTCAGCATTTGTTCAGGATATCTGCTTTTTCCTGATTCCTCTCTGCAGAGGCCCCCCCCCCTTCTTTCCCTCACAATCCCTCACCTCGTATTCCTCTTTTCACTTATGTACCTAAAAAGGTCTTGTCCCCTTTGGTTACCCCTTGTGCTATCCTTGTCTCAGTCTGCACCTGTGCATTCCTCACTACTTTCTCTGCTTCCCTCTGCTTCTCCTGATGCACCTCCCTATCCTCTTCCCTCTGCATCTCTTTATACCTCCTGAATGCTGCCCCTTTAGCCTTTACCTTTTCAGCCACATCTTTTGAGAACCATAGTGGTCTCTTTTTTTCTCCAATTTTTGGTTACTTTATTTAATATTTTTATTTATTTAAGTCTTTGGTACACTGATCCAGGGGATCATTTTCAGGCATGACCTGGGCCACACAGGCGGCAGTTACAGAGGTAGTGACAAGTTATACAATGAGTACAAGCCATGTGGATATACAGACATCATTGACAAACAAAGTGGATATACAGACATCATTGACAAACAAAGTGGATATACAGACATCATTGGTGAACAAAGTGGACATACAGACATCATTGGTGAACAAAGTGGATAAACAGACATCATTGGTGAACAAAGAAAGTTGCATAGGAAAGTAAAATTAATGAGAGACTGAAAAAATCAGTACATCATAATAAGCAACAATTATTATACAATTATTTACAAAGGATAAGTGGCTCATGCAAATTAATGCATGATGTAAAAAAAAAAAACATACAATAGCCAAGTGATTACTTCCTTTGTGTAGAGGTCTGTTGCCTTCACTATGCCTTTCCTGAATTTAGCCCACTGTTCTTCCACTCCACCCAGCGGTGCATGGTACAGTGAACATTTTTACTTACACTTTTTTATTCCATTTTAGATTGCCCCGTACCTCCTGTCTTGTGCAATACTGTTCTTTGTCCATTTTGAGTCTGTTTTAGCACATTTGTTTACATTTGAAATGAAAGAAGCTCTTCCAGCACCATGAAGAGGCCCCACACTGCTTACAGTGCCACCACGATTTCCAGCACCGCGGGTGGCACTGGGATCAAAAACAGTGTTAGGAGCCAACTCAGCACCACGCCGATCTCTGAAGCAGCACCAACAGGCAGCACTGAGGAAGACATCGGACTGGGTCCAGAGGCCCTAGGCCATGATGCTGGGGGAGCCTTTGCCTCCAAGGAGACGACTGCCAGTACAGTGCCTCCCGCCTGACTCCCCGAGGAATCAGGCTGGGTCTCCTGCACCATGGAAGGAGGATGCAGAAACCCCCTCTCCACAGGCCATATAGGACCAGTAGGGGACTCAGAGGAAGGGTCAAGAGACCTGCACTTGGCATCCTGGGTGCGAGCCCGTCCATCGAAAGTCAGCGGCGTATGTCAGACTTTAAACACGCGCAGTTCTAACACTCAATGGTCCATGGAAAAACAGACGTCGCAATGATCCGTATCATGGTGTGGGCCCAAGCAGGTCAAACAACAGTCATGTTGGTCCAAGACAGAGGAAAGTCAGCCACAGGGACACCACCGCATAGGAGACCGACCCACTTTGGAGGGTTACTTCTTGTCCCCCGAACAAGACATGACTGGACGGAAAACAACAAATAGAAATAGCATGCAGAGGCATCAAGAAAATAAAAAGGAAAGGTCTTACTGGTCAATGGTGCTGAGAGATGCAGCTGTACAGAACTAGGTATTACCGACGGACTAGGCTGCTGGCACAGAATTTGCTCTGCACAAGGTACGTGTTAACTCAATGGCAGGAGAAGCAGAACTGGGTCTGAGGTGGAGTCGACATCAGTTACTGGCCAACCCGTGAGTGCCACGCAATGCATCGGCCTCGAAGGTGGCGCCGTCTTGATGTCGGCTCCACCACTTTGAAAAAAAAAAAGCTCCCACAGGGTCCTGTTTCTCCAGCCAGAACCCACTTGTGATGAATGGGGAAGACTGACAAAGATAAGATCTCTAGATTTTTTTTTATTTACATTTTGTCGGGTTTTTCACCCATTCACCTGTGCATCCCTGGCGCAAGCATGCAAGTGCACGTGTGGAGGCATGCGCACATGTGGAGGCATGTGTGCACACTGCACACTACAGAATGCCCCACCCTACCATTCGCCTATACCCACCTGCGCCACCACCAGTCCTCCATCCGGTGACAATGGGAATACAGGAGGGTAATCTCCAACCCCTGGAGAGGAGAGGAGAGCTGCTAGGCTCAGTTCTGCTCCACCCTCCCCCCTGCTGGCACCCCGATGACCCAAGGTCATTCCCGAGCCTGGGTCACCGGCATAGCGCGAGGTAAGGCAGAGATGCCTCAACCCTCAGTGCCACCAGGCCGGCCTAAAACTCTAGATTTAAAAAATGCTGTTTGTCTAATACATATAAGGTCCCACACAATAAAAATAATATTGCAGAGAAGAAAATCCATGTAAATTTGAAAAAGAGTAGAGAATTAACTAAAGCTGTGAGTTTGAGGTCATAGAAAAAATTGGATAGGTTCAACTTGGACTGTTTAGCCTCTCTCGGTCCAAACTGAACTTTGGGGCAAAAGGGCCAACTAAGGTTTGACCTGGTTAAACAGGATCCTGCCAAAAGTATTACATTACAGAATTAGAATCAGCATATCACCAATATGCCTCATACCAAAAAATATGTTGCTTTGTTTACAAGTTGCAAGCCATTTTGCAACTCTGATCACACTGCCTATTCAAAATAGCTGACTTAACTGAAGAGATACTGATGATGTTATAATCCAGCTCACAGACTTCTCCTCCCTGTCAGCAACCGTATAGGACTAATTTCTCCAAATACTAAATAATTGTAGTTGTTGTAATCATTTGTATTTAAAAAAAAAACTGACACTGGGTTGGGTGCAGTGCATGCATTTCCAAAACATTCAGATGCAAGGTACTACAGAATGTGGTAGGGAGGTGGTTTTGAATGCAGCGATGGACATGGATTTAGAATGTCAAGGTGGTGCGCAATTTCAGACTACTGTAATAAGGAGACTTTAGCATGCCAAAATTTTGCAATACAATTAGGACTCAATTTCAGAATGCAGCGGGGACATAGAATTTTGGAATGTGGCAGGAACAATTTCAGTATGTGGATGGACACAATATTGAAATGAGGGACATGCAACCATGGAATGTGGTATGGGTACGCAGTCTCAGAATGTGAAGGGGATGTACAATCTTGGAATGTGCTAGAGAAACGCAGTTTCAGAATGTAGTGGGGACATGCAATCTCGGATAGGGAGGGTGCATTAATTTGGAATGAGGGGCAGGCAATGTCAAAATTTGGTGAGGATTCGCAATCACAGGATGTGGTGAGGGCACATATTTTTGGAATCGGGTATATGCAGTCTCAAAAGGTGGTAAGGATGAGCAATCTCAGAATACAGCAGGAATGCACAATTTCAGAATACGGTGGAGACATGCAATCTCAAACTCTGTTAGAGATGTGCAGTCTTGGAATGTGGTATGGACACCCATTTGGGAATTTGGTGGGTGGACAGTCTTGCAATATAGTGGGGATGCACACTGTCAGAATGTGGCTGGACAATTGTATTCCGAAATTAGAGATATCTGGCACATTCAAAACCTGTACACAACCACCACGTTTCAAAATTACACATCCCTGCCATATTCCAACTCTGTGCATCCCTGCCACATTCTGAAATTATGTGTGCCAGCCCCGTTCTGAAAATGCACATCCCTGACACATTCTGAAATAGTACATCCCAGCTTCATTCCAAAATTATCTGTTTATATCATATTCTGAAAATGTGTCACTACCACATTTCAAAAGTTTGCATCCTCACCATTCCAAATTTTGCACTACTACATTCCAAAAGTTTGCATCCTCACATTCCAATTTTGCACTACCACATTCCAAAATTGTGCATCACTGCCAGATTCCATCATTGCACCCCCCCACAATATTCCGACACTACAAATCCCTAGCATATTCTGACAGTGTGCATTCCCACCACATTCTGAAATTTTGTTTCCCAGTCACATTTTCACATTGTATCCATAACTGTGCATCCCCACCCCTCCCCATCACTATATCTTTAATTAGTTAGAGTGCCTCCTGGCCCCTGAGTCCATCCACCCCTGTCAGTTTTTGTCTTACCAAGAGGATCTATGTGTAGGACGGGAGGCAACAGCAAGCAAAAGCAGTATGGAGGGGGGGTTACAACAATGACAGCTGCAGCAGCGGTAGTATAAGGGTAGCAGCAGGTCAGGGATACACTGGGGAGCCATCAGAAACCTTTCAACATTGCAAAGTGGATCCCTGCCAGGACAGGCAGTGGCAGTAAACTTAGGAATAATACTGGACATGGCTCCCATCTGGACAGACAATGACAGGGGGCAGCTCGATTCTGGGGGAGGCAGGAATCTCCCCAACTCTGTTAAGGTAAGAGGATTGGGGAAAGTCAAGGGGTTGGGGGGTTCTTTTTTTTTTGATAAGAGGAACCATAAGTGAGGGGAAGCCTACATTTTGCACTTAATAGGTGAACTTGAACCAAGCATTTTCAAATGTTGTTGGGTTCGATGTGAAATGTTCAGACCCACAGAGGTTCACATAGCTCCAAGATTAACCCTCTCGTTGTCCAGGCAAACATTCATATTGTTTCTCTCTCTCTCTCTCTCTCTCTCTCTCTCCCCCTCTCTCCTTCTCTCTCTCTCCTCTCTCTCTCCCCCTCCTTCACTCTTTTTCTCCATCCCTCCCTCCCTCCCTAACACACACACTCTCTCTTTCTATCCATCTCAGTTTTATTTAAATTACTTTATCGGCATGGCAAGATATACAGCTATTGTTGAAGTTTATACATCAGACTACTCTTAAGACATAAAACAGAGAATAATGGATGTGTAGGTGGTTATAACCAAAGAGGGTGTGTAAAATCCTTGTTATAGCCACCTACCCATTCTTTATTTTGTATAATTGCTGGGGATCATTTTTTCATCACAGCAATTATACAAAATAAATGGGTTAGTTTTGAGCCGCGGTCCAAGCGGCTCATAGTGTTTAGCTTTTTTTTTTTTTTTTTTACTTCCCACTGACAATGTTGATTCTGTGCCCAATGATCTTTTTGTTAAAAAAAAAAAGAAAAAGAACTGAATGCAGACTGCTCGTGTCGGGGAACTGGAGTGGGTGCAGCACTGAGGAGCGGGATGGCGGGAAATGGCATAGAGAAGAGGAAGATCGCGGTTAGCACGTATACCGAACTAGGGAAACTGGGTGCATGCTTGTCGTTATAACCAGCTGGTTATAATAACAAAATTATAACCCATTTTCCCTATGGGGAAAAAACGAGAGCCAGCTATTATTATACTACAATGTGCTCACATGATACATTTATGTTGTATTTCGAAGCTGGTAGGAGGATACTATGCAGTTTGCAGTTATGTGCCATATTGTTCCTTTCCCCAGCAGTGTACAAAGTTTAGCTTCATTATTCATGAGCTGGAAATCCATCATAGCTCTAAAAACTGTTGTTCTCTGATGCACAGTAGTTTTTATGCTGGCTTGCGCACATGCTCAAGCAACATCTTGTGGTAGTAGCACTTTCAGAGGTGTGTCAGTGTTGTGGCAAATGCAGAGGATGCTTTAGTCGGTGCATCCCTCAGCCGCCAACCAGAGAGCATGCTGCCAGTGATGGCAGTTTCAGAGAGAGCCATGGAGTTGAAAGAAGTCTGCCACTGCAATCAGAGACAGGCTCGTCATTGCAGCGGCAGATGACAACGCCTCCATTACGTGCCTTTCCTGGTGAAGCATTTCAATAAATATGGCGGCTCCTGCCATCTGCCACATAATCCCCAGAAAGCCGACATCAGGGTGCCCAATCCCCGTGTTGGTATCCCCGCCCCTCACATTATGTGGCACACTGTAACATGGCGGCTCCTGCCGCCTGCCACACACTCCCGAAAAGCCGACATCGGGTGCCCAATCCCCTTGTCAACATACCCCTTCTTAGTGTGTTTTTTCTGGTTAAACAGTTTCCCCTTAAATACAATTTTTTTACACAATGTACATATTTGACTCTTTCTCAAGCAGCGCTATGGATTTATGTAAATATATTTTGAAGTCGTTTGAAATCTTTGTTGTAAAATAAGTTTAAAAAATATTTTTTACATTAAAATCTCTGAACTGTATAAAATTGATTGCATTTTTTTTACGTAAAACTACAAATACACAATCAATACATGTGTTATGCACACAGAGCACAATACATTTTAAAATGTGAATGAGCAAATATTTTTATTTGCTTGTTTAAAGAGCACCTTTCCTGGATTTTTCTCCTTTCCTGCAAAATCATGAGAAGACTCCCTTACCTGACTGGGAGTTCCTCCATAGTAGTTGAAAGATTTTCTCCTTAGCCCCCTAAGGAAGGGAAGGGATTGTATTTGCCCCCAAGGGGCACTAGCAGCGTAATCCCTTCCACTTCCTGATCGCCAACGCCATCCCCGTGTTTTCTTGTTTTGTGAGGTCATTATATGCCTAGTGCAGGGACGTGCTCCATGCAAGTCTATGGGTTGGGATTTTAAAACTTATTTTTACAATTTTAACCCAACTTGTAGTACAAATTGGAGTCAGTATTCAAGTAACATGAGCCTTGCTACTTTTTTTAGATCAGGGTGGAGCCTTGAATGTAGCCAGCCTAGATTTCAGTAAGGCCTTCAACATCATTCCACACTGGAGACTCACAAACAAGCTGGGGAACCTGGGAGTGGGTCCAAAGGTACTAAACTGGGTAAAAAATTGGTTTGGGAATAGACAACAGAGCTCACTCTGAGGAAGAAAGGGTAACCAGCAGGGTGCAAAATGGATCAGTACTGGGACTGGTCATCTCTTATTAGCAACATTGCAGAGGGCCTAGAAGGGAAGGTATGCATTTTTGCAGATGACACAAAAATCTGCAGTAGGATAGCCACTCTGGGGGAGGCGTGTGTGTGTGTGTGTGTGTGTGTATGTGTGTGTGTATGTTTGTGTGTAAAAATGAATAGAGATTGAAGAAAGCTTGAGGAGTGGTCAAAAGTGTGGCAACTAAGATTCTATGCTAAGACGTGCAAAATCATTCACTTGGGGCAAAGAAACCTAGCGCCAGAGTACATGATGGGGGAATGGTACTGATGACCACAAAGCAGGAAAGAGATGTGGGGTAATCGTATCTGACAACCTAAAGGTGGCCAAATAGTGTGACAAGGTGGTAGAGAGAACTAGTGGGATGCTAGGGTGTATAGGAAGGGGTATCACCAGCAGAAAGAGGGAGGCGGTGATACTGCAGTATAAATAATTGGTGAGACCTCACATAGAGTACTATGTCCAATGCTGGAGACCTAATCTCCAGAAGGACATAGACAGAGTAGAGGCAGTCCAGAGAAGGGCAACTAAAATGGCGCAGGGCCTGCATCAAAAGCCCTATGAGGAGAGGCTAAAGGACCTCAATATATACACCCTGAAGAAAAGGAGGGGGGATGTGATAGACTTTCAAATACCTTACAGGTATAATAGGGTATAGAAGGGAAGCATTTTGCAGAAAAAAGATGCTCAAGAAGAAAGGGTCATGCTGTGATGCTGGGGGGGTAGATTCAGGGGAAATGTGAGGAGGTACTTCTTCACAGAAAGAGTGGTGGATACCTGGAAAAGCCTCCCAGCGGAGGTGATCAGGGCAAAAACTGTAACAGGATTCATGAACACATAGAATAGGCATAAGGGAACCTTACTGGTTAGGAAAGAGAGGGAAAGGGAGGGTAAAGCCGGAGAGCAAGTAGGGACTGCGGTATTACAGTAGGTAGGGGAAATGGGCAGACTAGGTGAACCGGTCCCTATCTGCCATCAGTGTCTATGTTTCTGTGTAAGTAAGTCGACTAGTGCACATACCTTCCCCCCATTTCTTTTTCCCATCCCTTGGGCTGGCACACGTGCGATGGAGCGAGTGTGTGACATAAAGATATCGCACGTACGCGGACCCTGCACCCAGGCAGTCAGAAGGCTGTTACTGCTGCATCATCAGCCTCCACTAGATGGCGATCAAGCAGCAGCTTGCACTGTCCCCCCTCCTCTATAAAGAAGGAGAGCTGTCAATGGATGCTCAGTCCTCCTTCATGCAGTCAGCCCTCGAGCGACCCAGGTCTCTTCCTGAACCTGGTTTACTAACATGGCAATGGGTGAGGTACCCAGGCCCTCAAAACTCCATGCCACGTGGCCAGCACTGCATTTCTTCACTGTACAGCACAGTATATTGTGCTGCACGATAATCACGATGTAATATATGGATATTGAAAATAATACCATCAAAATCCATACAAAAAAATCCCTGTAATAGACTACTCCATTTTCAATAATGCTGTCATGGCTCAAGTGATAATACCATCGTTCACTGCTGACAATACTATAATTTCAGCTCTGAACAACAGTATTATCACCAAAATGCCACAGCACACATGCAACTCTGCCTGCCAAGAAAGCTGGTTGCCATGGTGGCACGTCCCTTCCTCCATAGCCATAGTGACCGCGTGCATCCCCATTGGCAGCTTTTCTCTGAGGGCAGGCAAAACAAAATGAAAAACATAGCGGTTATTTCCTCTCGCTTGAACTTCATTACTTTTTCTTCAAACTTACACTGTATTGGAATATCTGCCTGATCCTGCAATCGCAAAATGAAGAAACTGAAAGGTAGGACTGCCTAATAAATGCAAACAGTCAAAATGTTCAGAAACAAGCAAGACAGACTGTGCAGTGCTCTGTGCGGCTGAGAGACAGTGCGTCTTCAGTCTTCAGCACATTTTACGGAATCCACATAAAAAAACTCCTGTTTTTTTTACAACCGGATCTATATATTACAAAAAATAACAGCTAAATGAGTATCTATTACAAGACAGTCAGACCATCTTGAGGTTTATGGGTCTTTGGGAACCTCTCGAGCTTTGCTCTTGATTTTCCAAGTCCCCAAAACCTCTCGATGGTCTAACTGCCTTGTAATAGATACTCATCTGTCTATTATTCTATTTATTGTTTTTTTACAATGATAAATTATTGTCTGTGATAATTATAGTGATATATCGTCATATCGTGTTATCATGACATCCTTATTTGGGAAATACAACACTGTTCATTATCTGGAAATTATTAATTTCAGTATTGCTCAGAAGTAAACGTTTTGTCACAAGGTGTCTTATTGACATGCATTTGTATTTTGTTGTTGACTGTTTGTGGTTTTAAATTGATAGGTATTCCTGCCACTCTGGTCCAGATATAATCACAATTTTACAGCCCTTTTATCTATAGCTTTAAGTAACGGGTTTTGCTCTAGCTCTGCTTTACAGGCATTTTTTTACATACTTTGATGGACTCTTTCCCCCTCCTACCCTCTCTATAACGCTCTCTCTCTCTCTCTCTCTCCTCTCTCCCAGTCTCTCTCACTGTCTCATACTCTCACTCTCCCTCACTATCTCATCCCTTCCCTCTCTCTCTCTCCCTCTCTCTCTCCTGCTCTCTCTTACCGTCGCCACCTCTGTCTCTCCCTCCCCCCTCCCCCCCTTCATAACTTTATTGGCCTTATCAAATATATAGATATTACCAAAGTTTATATATCAAGCTATTCAAACACAAAAACATACTGTACTACAATGCATTTACTATATCTATGTTGCATTTCTCTCTTTTTCTCTCTCCCTCTCAGTAAAACAGATTCCAATGCAACTTGCTATGACCGTGTTTAGGATGTTAGAGAGCACCCAAAGGCAACCTGGTTTGTCTGCAGCCTGCCCCTTCACTACAAGTGTAACCCCTAGTTGGAGCTATCCCAAGGACTACTACCCCTGCCTGCTTAACTACTAACAGGTTGAGGACCCAGAGGTCAGGGTTTGCAGTAGTTAAACTAACTTGGTCACAGCCCTCTGGGACACTGTAACCCCCTTTCTTCTCACTAGTGGCCCACACAATGCATTAGGAATATCTTCACAATGTACACTTACCCCCAGGACTGGTTCCATCGACTGGACCCCGGGGACCCCCTGCAAAACAAGATGATACAGTGCAAAAACCACAGGATAATACTTTAACATAAACAAATACCTCAGCCAGTGTAACTTTGCTGAAACCAACAGATCTGATTTATTTAAGGAGCTGTAACAAGGATGGGGGGAAATCAGGTTAATTAGGTTAAACACATTAATAATCACAGTACTGTGTACATATTCAGAGTCCCAAATTGTCACTTTCACTGGCTACCCAGGATGGGGGGGTAGGACTAGCCAGGATTGGTGCAGCTGGTCGGGGCCAGTGATGGAAAAACACTTGCACAATACCCAACTGTAATACGGAGCCGGAAGGCTCAGTTTGTGAAGAAATGAAAAAAAAAAAGCAACAAATTAGATGACACACTTGCAATTTGATAAACAGATGGCAGGGAGCTACCCTGCTTTGTACTCACAAACTTAATGCTGGGAACTGGATGGAAGGCAGATTGTCCTGGATTGCCAGAAGGAGCAGACCATGTGGACAAGGTCCTTGTGACTGGACCCCACTGCAGTTTAGAGCAAATGGATGTAGTCTGGATTAAGCTGGGGTTTACTTCCAGCTTCATGCACTCAGTTCACTGTACAGGAGATTTGAAACGCGATTCTTCACAAGCACTACATACATTTATATGTAAAAGGGAAGTACCATACCAGGCAAGCTGCTTCTTGATCCCGATCGCAATTACTGCACAATACCCGGGAGAACACACAGCAGATTCAGTTCCTGACAGACCGAGCACGATTCAGCAATTTCTTTAGTCTTCTACAGGGTGAGCCTGATTTCTGCTCTTCAGATCTCCTTGATTCTCTTCACAGGTCGGATTCAGTCCGAACAGGCGCTTGCACAGGCTGCAGACCGAAACTTAGAGCCTTACACGTGATTCCCACACTAAAACTACACACCGAAGAAGCACACAGTTCCCTGTCTCTTCACTGCCCAAACTGATCTGATCCTTCCAGCAGACAGAGCCGGGCATTTCCTTTGAGTTCCTCCCAGTTCAGTTGGCTGGTTTGGCTGTCACTCACAGTAAATTCCCTCTGTTGGTGGAAAAAAGGCGCCAAAGTCAAAACTACATTTTCCAGAGTCACTGCCCTTACTATCCCCTTACAGCAGGCTCCAGAGGAGAGTGAAGTTCTGATTCGCCTAAAGCAGGCTCCATTTTAAAGGATCCCCACCATGATTGGTCCAGTTCAGCAGTTCAGAATCAACATGAGGGAGCTACCCTGCACTGTCCTTGCTACAAGAAAGCAGGTTAAATCAAACTGCATTTTCATTATTACTCTAACAGGTTACAAGCAAACAAGTGCATCTTTGAAGAGTGCTCCTTCTGCCCACTTAGCGATGGCAGAAATGGAGCGATTTGGCAGCAGCTCGAGCGGGACTCAAGCAGGAAAACACACAGTCCCCCCCATACAAACTAATTATGTCTGCAAGCAGACAGCTCTTAAAGAGACAGTACCAGAGGCTCTTAAAGCACTCACAGATAAACGGCTTAAACGTCAAACACCATTCAGGCTTGGAGCATTCAAGCAAGCTCCTGGAAGACTTTTTGGGAACCCCCATTTGCAGGGGAGTTACACCCTTCCTGGCCTGGGAAAACTTGGCGTCCGCGTCAAGTAAGTCCCCCCATAAGTTTCAATATAACCATATACATTTACATCAGTATTACATTAGGCTTATACATGTAATTATCAGTCAATATATCACCTTACCAGAAACACATTTCTGAAACTTTAGAGTACGTCACTCTTTACACAGTATTACACGCACATTGTACCATAACTCAGGTTATTACCTCCTGTACACGAAACCTGGAGAGAGGGGGGCCCTTCCCTATCAGCTACCTTGGGGTTAGATGGGGCAGGGGCACCATACCTAGAGGGCAACACAAGTAACTTGGAGTTAGCACTGATGCTCAGTTTGGGCAATGAGCTCGGGCACACATACACTCCTTTATGGACAACATTGAGAGGCAAGTCCACAGGCCTCCCAGGGGAATCATAACTGAGGTGCACCACAGGCTTTACAGCTCAACCAGTCTTTCTAGGGGGAACTGTTACAGTCGCTGCACTCTGAGCCTCATTTTCAGCATTGTCCTCACTTATCAGGGGAGTCTCCAATGGGGTAGAGAGGCTAGAACTTGGGGCACTTTCAGCTCCAGGAGTTAGAATCTTGGAGTCCACAACACTTGGCTCACATGGAGAGCTTTCTGACATGGACAGTGAATTATCAGGGCACTCAACACACTCTTCTTGTTCTGGTATGTCACCAGTCTGTTCCAGTCCATCATTTTCCTCCTCTGAAAGCTCAGACAGTTCAACTATACACAATGATTCCATATCATCTGACGTAATGCTTTGCACTTCACTTTCTGGGAGCATTTGCTCCAGGGACAAAGCTGGGGGCTTAGACAGTCCAGAAGGCCTAGCTAGCTTCATCTCCAGAATTGACTAGGGGATTGCCCCAAAACAGTTGACTCAGTTCATAAGAAGGGTAGTATTCAAAACCACACTCACTTTCCTCTGACATGGACTGACAGTCATGTTCAGCTGGGACTTGTGGAGGGGAACACTTTAACTCAGTTTCTGTAGGTGCAGACTTTCTTGATTTTTTCTTAGCAGCAGCTCTAGTTACTGGTCCAGAGGGGGGCATTTTCTGGGGTCTCAGACTCAATCAAGATTTGTCCAATGGGCAGTAAATGATTTCTATGCATTGTTTTAACATCTTTTGAATTATTCTCAGGCCTTACTTTGTACACAGGCAGATCATCTAGTTTGCCCACTACAATGTGAGGGAAATGGTGCCATCTGTCAGCAATCTTGTGGTTGCCATGCAGTCCCAGATTTCTTAGCAATACCCAATCTCCCTCCTGGAGTTCCTGTGCTTTCACCTTTTTATCATATCTTTCTTTGTTGGCCAGATTTCTTTTGGCAGCCATGGTTTGAGCCAGTTGGTACACATGATTTAGCTGGATCTTTAACTTTTGCACATACTGTAAATAGTTGTCAGCTCGAACCCCATCAGGAGAGACCCCAAAGCACACATCTACCAACAGTCGAGCTTTTCTTCCAAACATCAGGTGGTACGGGGAGAACCCAGTGGTTCTGGTGCAGTTGTAGGCATGTACCAGGGTGCTAATTTGTTGGCTCCATCTAGGCTTGTCCTTTGGGTGGAGGGTGCCTAGCATATCTAGCAAGGTGCGATTGAAACATTCAGGCTGTGGGTCCCCCTGGTGGTGGTAAGGGGTGGTTCTGGACTTTTGCACTCCCCACAGAGAAAGCATCTCTTTGATCAGACGACTCTCAAAGTCTCTTCTTTGATCAGAACGGATTCTTTGTGTAGCACCTGCGAGTCTATTCTTTTCAGTAGGCCTCCACAACATGGAGTACATCTTTCGAAAGTTCCAAAGTCTGGAACTCTGGCTGCTGAGGAACCAGGCTGTGAGGTGCAGAGACTGAAGGTCTGGGTGCAGGACCTTCCCTTGTTGTCTTGTCAGTAGGTCCAGATGGAGACACAACAGCCACGGAGGTCTTCTGCTGAGGCTGAGGAGATCTAGGTACCAGAACTGCCGTGGCCAGTCTACAGCTATCAGGATCATCCACACCTTGTTCTTCCATGCCATAGAAACATAAAAACACAGAAACATAGAAGTTGACGGCAGATAAGGACCTCAAGGCCCATCTAGTCTGCACATTTATTTTTCTACCTTATGAATGTGCCATCGCCTTTGCACTGTCAATGGCCTATCTATTCATACTCATCTGTATTGCTCCTTTATGCCTAGCCCATGCCTGTTTGAAGCCCTGCACTGTATTCATATCCACCACTTCCTGAGGTAGGCCGTTCCATACGTCCACCACCCTTACTGTGAAAAAGAACTTCCTCACATTACCCCTTAATCAGCCTCCCTCTAATCTCATGCTGTGGCCTCTTGTCCTGCTAGTTTTCTTATATTAAAACATGTTAGATTCTTTACCTTGTTAATGCCCTTAAGGTGTTTGAATGTTTCGATCATATCACCTCTCTCCCTCCTTTGCTGTAGGGTACACATATTGAGCTCCGTTAATCTGTCCTCATATGTTTTCTGATGCAGTCCCTGTACCATTTTGGTTGCCCTTCTCTGGACTGCCTCAATTTGGTTAATGTTCTTGTGAAGGTGTGGCCTCCAGTACTGCATGCAGTACTCCAGTTGGGGCCTAACCAGTGTCTTGCAAAGAGGGATTATTACCTCCCTCTTCTGACTTGCGATGCCCCTACTAATACACCCCAACATACCCCTAGCCTTACCTACTGCCTTAGTGGTCTGCTTGGATGATTTCAGGTCATCGGTGACCACTACTCTGTGAATCAATGGGAAGGGTAGAATGGCGCACACAAGGCCTGGGGTCCAGGGCCTCAAGAAGGCAACCCTCATCAGGGTCCCAGACTGAGGAGGTGGGCACAAAACATCCACAGTTTTGTGTTATGCCAGGAGGCAAACAGGTCTGCCAGAGGTGTGCCCCACACGGAGAGTAGGTGGTTCACCACTTCCTGATGCAGGGATCACTCGTGCAACATCTCTCCCACCCACCTGAGAGCATCTGCTAGCTCACTGCCTGCTCCAGCAACATGAAACGCCAGGAGATCTGCACCCAGGCTGCACACAAGAGTCTAGGTGTGGAGGGCCTCCTGACACAAGGGAAGGGAGTGTGTGCCACCTTGCTTGTTTTGGTAGAAGATGATTGTGGTGTTGTCCATCGGGACTTGCATGACCTAACCCCTGAGTAAAGGAGTGAATTCTGTCGTAGCTAGCTGCACTCCACAGAGCTTCAGCAGGTTGATGTGGTGATGGGGCTCCCTGAGTGACCAGAAAACCTGGGCTCTGTGGTCCCCCAGGTGTACTTCCCACCCCACCTGAGACATGTCTATTGTGAGCATGATGGTTAGCTCTGGGCAGACAAATGGGACTCCTTCCTCCAGACATTCTGGGATCAGCCACCACTCTATGGCATCCCACATCAGCTGGGTCACTGTGAGCATCTAGTCCAAGTGTCTTAGGTGCTGGGACCACTGACAGCCCAACTCCCACTGCAGGTGCTGCATTCACCAGCAGGCCCACCAGATGATGCTGGTGCAGGATGTCATGTACCGTAGCAGCCGCAGGATATCCAGGGCAGGGTGCAAGTGCCCAACCTGAAATTAATGGACAAAGGAGGTAAGAGCCAGTTCCCTGTCCACAGAGAGGTGGACCTTGATCTACAGGGAATGAAGTGAATCACCTGTGAAGGGATCAGTTCAGATGTGGCCAGGTTTACCAAGAGACCCAAGTCTTTACAGGTCTGAAGGGTTAGATCCCTCTACCACTCCACGGCCTCCTTGGACAGCCCGGCAATCAGCCTGTCACCACGGAAGCAATACACCTTGATGCCCTGGTACTTCAAGTAGGCTGCCACCACTGCTATGCACTTGGAGAAGACTCTGGGTGCTGACAAGAGGCTGAAAGGCATGACTTGGAACTGATACAGAACCCCTTCTGTGTAGAACCAAAGGTACCACCAGTGGAACAGATAAACTGGGATGTTGAAGAACATGTCCTGTAGGTCCAGGGATCATAACCACATGCCATGCTCTAGGGATGGTATGACTTGATTCAGGGTGATCACCCAGAATGTGTGCTTCCTCATGTACTGATTGAGATTGTGCAGATCCAGGATGGGGCACCAGCCCCCCATCTGTTTTGGGACCAGGAACTACCTGGACACATACCCCTGACTAGCAAGGGCATCTGGGACATAGGCTATAGCCCCTTAGCAAGGAGCTAAATGATGTCCTCTCTTAGGGCAAACAGCATATCCTGCAACACCAATGATGGCTCACACGGAGTATGGGATCAGTAAGGCAGGAGAGCCTCAAAGTCTAGAGCAGCCTCTGTATACCACCTCAAGAACCCACTTGTCCCTAATAATGATGGACTAGTGTTGTCAGAAGTGGCAAAGCTAACCCCCCCCACAGGAAGCTGTGACAGGGACTGTACAGGTGGGAGGTAGACACCCCTCGATCTGTCACTGGGCAGGTTTGAAGGAGGCACCTCTTCCCATTTGCCTGCCTCTTTTGGGCCCCTGGCTAGGGAACTTGATCTTGAGGTTCCAGTCTTTGTATTGTTCCTACTGAGGCTGTTGCTGAGGCTGCTGTGGCTGAAAGGACTGAAACTGAGAGGGCATCTTTTTAGGTATCTGGGCCTCAGGTCCCTCTGGAACAAAGCTACAGAGTCCAGGGACATGACCTTCCACCCCTGGGCCAAAGAGGTTAGTGCCCATGAAAGGGACAGTGACCAGCTTGTGCTGAGTGTCCGCCATGAAGGTGGAGAACATCAGCCAGTCCCTGCAATGCATCATGACTTCCGCTGCCATGGCACGGGTGCATGAATCATCCATGTCTAAGGCCATCTAGATCTGGTGTTTAGCACTCTGTCTCTGACCAGCTTTATCAGCAGCTACTTGTCAGCAGGTAGGTGAGGGAGGACATCATCCAGCACTCCCAACAGGGAGTGACCAAAGTTGGCCATCATCATGGCGTAGCTCAACAGATGGAGATAAAGACATGAGGCAGCATAGTCCTTCTTGGCCTCATGGTCAAGCTCTTTGACTCTTTGTCTGGGAGTTTGTCCATGTTCACTTGGTTTCTGGACTTCTGGAAAGCTGAGTTCAAGGCCAGACTCTTGGCCAAGGGATGGTCTGGAAACCTGGAAATGACCCAGAAGGGAGCATGTACTTGCAGACCATATGGATGGAGAGTGCCAGGCAGGATGCTGGATGCTGTCAAAGCCCCACAGCATGTCCCAGTATGGCCTCAGCCATGGTAAAGATAAACCCTGGGAACTCATCCCCACCAAGGATGTCTGTGAAAGGGTACTTGGCCCTTTTCTGAATAGGCTCCAGAGGAACAGACATGGACTCTGAAATGAGTCAGAGTAGAGCCCCAAATGACACCAACTGAAGGAAAGAATTGTTGAGTACCTAGAGGCCAGTGGGGCACAGGACCCAAGGCAGCATGGATTCACAATGGGAAGGTCGTGTGAGATGAATCTAATAGATTTCTTTGACTGGGTGATCAAAGTAGTAGACCAGGAAGGGCTGTGGACATGGCTTACCTAGATTTTAGCAAGGCATTTGATACAGTCCCACACAAAAGATTAATACACAAGTTAGCCAGCCTTGGAGTGGGTCCCAAGGTGGTAGCCTGGATAAAAAATTGGCTAGACAACAGGACTAAAGGGTAGTAGTAAATGGAGTCCACAGTGAAGAAAGGAGGGTTACTAGCAGGGTACTGCAGGGTTCAGTACTAGGACTGGTCCTTTTAATGTCTTTATAAGTGACATTGCAGAGGAACTGGAAGGAAAAGTATGTCTCTTTATGGATGACACAAAGATCTGCAACAGGGTTGATACACCAGATGGAGTGGAAAGGATGAGAAGGGACTTGGCAAGGTTGGAGGAATGGTCAAATGTATGGCAGCTCAGATTCAATGCAAAGAAGTGCAAGGTAAGGCACCTGGGAAACAAAAACCCAGGGCAAGAGTACACAATGGGAGGTGAGATACTGACAACAGTAAAAATGGAAAGGGACCTGGGGGTAATTATATCAGATGGCCTAAAGGTGGGCAAGCAATGTGAGAAGGCAGTAAGGAAGGCTGGGGGGATACCGGGATGCACAGGGATAGGCATCAATAGTAGAAAACAGGAAGTTGTTATCCCTCTGTACAGACAGTTGATGAGACCCCATCTGGAGTACTGTGTGCAGTTCTGGAGACCCCATCTCCGCAAAGACATAGACAGAGTGGAGGCTGTCCAGAGGAGGGCAACCAAAATGGTGCAGGGTCTGCACCAGAAGACATACGAAGAAAGACTAAAGGAGCTTAATATGTATACCCTTGAGGAAAGGAGGGAGAGAGGGGACATGATAGAAACTTTCAAGTACCTCAACGGAATCAACGAAGTCCAAGAGGGTGGCATCATTCAGAAAAAGAGATGTGCAAGAACAAGGGGGCACAATTTGAAGATAGAGGGGGGATGGCTCAGAGGTAATGTGAGGAAGTATTTTTTCACAGAGAGGGTTGTGGATGCATGGAACAGCCTCCCTGAGGAGGTTGTGGAGTCAAGAACAGTGGGGAAATTCAAGAATGCATGGGACAGACATAAGGCAGTCCTAGTGGGGGGTAGGAGGAAGTAAGCTGTTGGTTAATTAGGATCTGCAGCTTATCTGTTAGGTAGGAAAATGGGCAGACTAGGTGGGCCAAGTGGTCCTTATCTGCCGTCAAATTCTATGTTTCTATGTAACCCATGGTTGGTAGTCAGTTCCTCGATCGACACATAGTCAAAAGTATGCATCCTCGATGACTACATGAAAAAGCCATGTAAGTTGTCTGAGGACTCCTCAGATATGGCATTCAACTGTTTACCACTGTGGACCCTCTGAGAGTTGTCCAACTCCAATTTCCAGTACAGTCGATCACAGCACGGGGTCCTTAGTTGGAGCTCCCACCAAGGGCTGTGGTATATTGGCTGCACCAACAAGGGTGGTGAGATAGGTGCTGGAGACATCTGTTGAGGATGGACTGGCATGGGCACGACCAGCACCTGACAGTTGACCACATGTGTCAGGGGTAAAATCCTACCCATTCCACAAGGGTTCATTGATGCCAGGGGAGTTCTTTGTAGCACGGCCAAGCATGAGGAGGTCGAGGATCACCAACGGCAATGCCTCTTGGTTGAGCGAAAGCACAAGTGGCACCTCAACCTAGAACTGGACCACGACCTTGATCGCCGACCCAATGGCCAACGTTAAGGAGAAGCCACCAGTGGGGCATGATAGATCACATGCACCGGATACAGTGGAATGACTGCTGGTGAAGGCTATTTCCAAGTTAAGCCAGTCAGGGACACCAACCAGACCACATCCTCCTGAAAGAGGACCAGGAGAACCGGCATCTTGGACAGCAACTCTTCTTCAATTTACTCTAACAACTGGTTGACGGGGTTGAGTAAAATCTTGACCACCTGATTAGCCAGTGTAAAGGTCATCAAACCCGATAGAGGCACCATGGAACCTCATGGGACCTGGCCCTCAACCATAGAAGGCCCAACTGAAGTCAAGTGCATGACCCGAGTCAAGTGGTCAGGGGAGCTGAGGGAGTGGGAGGACTGCGATCTCTCCTGGTCCCATGACTGGCATTGGTGATGCTTGTCTTTCTTACTGTGGTGAACAGAGCTCTCTCTGAAGGGCCTAACACATCTCCAGAAATTCACCAGTGAAGCATGCTCTGATGCTGGCCCCAGCCAGAAGCAAAGACAAGGCTGACAAGGTGCCCACCACAGCAGCAGCCGCCACCTCTTTCATGGCCACAAGCTGGGCCACAGACCCCACCACAGTGGAGACCTTCTTGTGGCCCTTCAGATGAAGTCTGGTCCTGAGTGGTCATCTGGCTGAGAAGAAGCCGGGCTGCGCAATCCTCCAGGGAAAAAACGAGCATCACCTAGTATAGGCTGCAGCCCAATACAACAGGTGCAGCCCCCAAATAGTAGAGGCAGGGCACATGTGGGTCCATCTGTGATATTTTCTGGTGGCACATGATGCAGAATTTGAAGCCAGGAGCAGGCTTCAATTCCTCATGCTCCATCTTCCATCGACGAGGTTGGAGCCAAACCGAGGAATTCAAAATAATTGAAGAAACTTAGAAAAAACTCAGAAATCGTCAGTGACACACTTGGTACCCTATGATGTGCATAGCTGTGAAGGAGGAGCCTGAACTCTTCCAGTCGAAAAGAAGGTCTGACATCATGTGGTGGAGCCAGAGAATATACCACCCGGGTGGTGGGAGTAGCTTAGCTTAAGGATATTCCAACGAATCAGCACTTCCAGTGGAACTGCCGTTATGTGGACAGTGAACAATATCCAGTCCCCTAGGAAATTAATTTGTGTTCTATGGCTGATACAATTGCTCCCTGACATGTTTGTTACCAGTCTGCATGCTGTGTCTCATTTGATTTTACTTAACCAGTGTTTGACATTTATACACATTTTTAACAAGTGAATCACTCTTTCCCTGAAGTGAGAACTGCTGTTGTGTAGCACGCAAAGGCTAGTAGAGCCCCATTCCTAAACAATCTTTGCTATGGTTGCAAAATTGGCAGTAAACTTGAGAGTAAGGCATCCTTCTTGGCACACACAGTGCAACTGGTCATGTGGGTGACAAATGGCAGCTACTACAGAACAGAGGGAGAAGACTCATTGTATAGTGGATCTTCAAAACCCAATGGTATGGCTACAGCCTGATGGGCCACACTGTGGCAGCTGGTTAGACAGAAAACTGTAGTAATGTCCCAGGCAAGACAGTGGTCTTCACCGGGCTTTACATTACCAGGTTTTTTTTGGGGCATACAATGGGGCCTGCCAGAGCTCCACCCACACGGGTCTGAAGTGAGCCCCTGTAACTCTCATAACACTACCATTATATAATTATTGGAAAGGGGTTCTTTTCAAAAACAGGGACCCCATGGGCCCTATAGCCCCAACGATTGTAAAGTGTAACTCCAGCACTGAGGACATGCCTCTTAAGTACTAGACATTAACATTCCACACCTCACTTGTCTTTGTCTCCATGAAAACACACAAATGTTGCACATGGCAATGGAGCTCTTTCTGGACACACAACTTATTAAAAAATTAAAATAACTGCATGGAAACCAAGCTGAACACTAAACATGTGGTGTCAATTATTTTGAGATCTTATTCTTCTTCTTTACAGTGAGAAATGAGCTCTATATTCTGGCCATTTCATCTGCATTTTAAAGGCCTGAGCTACACTTTTCATTAGAGACAGTTTGTTGGGGGGAGGAGGGGTACAGACTATACAGAGTACTGCTGAAGAAGAGAATATATATACTGGGTAATAGGTACGAGCAGCCACTAGAGGGAGTTCTAAGCTTTGTTCACCAAGGGGCTCTATCACTGGCCAGCTGATTAAAATCTTCATTTTTCCAACAATCCCACCCTGTACATTTGTAGATGTGCTACTTTGTAGATTTTAATATGAGATTGTTACGGTTATATTTATTTGTAGTATTTACTTAATTGTAGTAGATTGGATTTTTTCCCTGTTTATTTTATTATTAGTGTCTGTACTTCTGGGTGCATTATTCATCTGCTGTAACTGAAACTCCTCTTCTAGGTGCTCTTATGTTTTTGTTTTGCTGGTAGATGACTCGCCTTTAACTTTCACTGTTGCGTGACATATCTGTCCGTACAACTGTGTGATGGCTTTTGTGGGTTTTCATGTCCTGGGTTAAGCCCCCTGATTTTAGGATGGCTCCCATTTGCAGTTCTTGGGATAGCCCTAGTTAATGTTATTACTATATGACTACTTCCTGGTGCTAGCTAGTTCCCCCACCTTAGGAAAAGACTTATAATCCTTTCATAACCTACTTCTTATCTAGTTCACTGGTTGTTACCTGTGCCTTACCTGACACCACAGCCTTACTTACATCTACAAAATGTATTTCCTCTGCTTGGTTTCTATCTCTCACTGCCACTATGATTTCTTTTCACGACCTCTTTGGTTATCCTACTGGTCACTTCACTTGTTGCTCTTGCTATAGTTCTTCAAGCTGGTGAGACTGAGTCCAGTCCAGGTCTTTCTCTCCCCTGACCTCTGCAAAAGGCCTTCAACTAGCACACAAGCATATTAGAAGTCTCAAGATTGCCAGATCCGTGGTGCCAAGTGATGGGGCATTGCTATGGCATGCTGGTGAACTGGGTTTGCACCCTGAGCCTGGATACCAGGAGAGGAGACAAACAGGGAGGGAACTGATAGCGTCCTTTGGACACTTCCCTCCCGGGGAGGGGCATAGTGAGCCACTCTAATAGCGGCTCCTGGTGGTGGCATACAGAGTCATTCTTGGCGGTGTGGGTGACCACTTGCTGCCAAACGCCCCTGCTCCCAGGATGCCATCGCAGCTGTACGCATTGTGGGTTATGGGAGGGTACCCCAGAACAGAGGAAAATGGCCACCTGCTGCACCGGATGATGTCCTTCAGTAGGCCCCCTCCTACCGTCGACCGTCCAGCACACCTTGCCCCCCCGACCAACATCCCCAGTGCAACAGACACTTCCCCCCCCCCACTGTCTCCCTGGGGAGGGGACCTGGTAGGGATAAGCTGGACCACCAATGGGCACTGTCGGCAGAGCTCCAGGGGAAGCCGAGACAGATGTGGCAGCAGGGGTTGGGTCTGCTGGGGCAGGGGGGTGCCAGCATGTGAGAGCCTGAAGGAGTGTCCACACATGGTAAGGCACAGAAACTCCACCTGATGTGTGTGTATAACCCACTTGTAATAGTCTATCAGGTCTAACCTCTGTGATGGACTTACCTTACCTATTTCTACAACTCAAAGGAGATCATGTTTTTTTGGGAGACTTCATCCTTGACTGGTTGGTTGCCAAATTGAAATACTTTGAAACTATTACAAAAAAGCTTATTCTATCCCAGCTCACTACCCCCCACCAGACACTCTCTCCTGGTAACCCTAAACACTCCCTATTGAAGTGGTTCCTCACAAACACGAGTGACAGGAAAATCCTTGCTGGCACCCTTCTAATTCTATCGCTGACCACTTTCCCATTTCTGGGGTCTAGTGGTCACATGTTCCTAGGAGTTCCTTCCAGGCTACTCCATTTCCAGATTTCTCCATGATGAACATGCATGAATATATTCACAAATCAGACAATACAGACTGGGCTTGCCTAAGTTCTGTCGCTTGTGTTAGTGCTGCCTTAACTGTATTCTTTGACATTTCCACTACAATTCAGCAAAAACATGTGCCTTTCACCAAATGCAGACTGTGGGGCTCACCCTCTTATTGGCTCTCGATTGACCTTCTTGCCCAAATGAAAAAAGGGGACATGCTATGGGTAATAGTCTTCTCAAAAATAAAGACGAGCTCACTGTTTGGGTTGCTCATTACCAGTCTAGCATTCTTTGTGTATCTGAAACATGGCTACATGCCAAAATACCTAACAACATAATGTGACATTCCTGGCTACAGGTTCCTTGGACACAATAGAGCTCCCACCAATGGGGGGGCACCATGATTTATTTCATGGATCATCTCAGTGTGTCCACCCCCAGCTCCCCTCCCCACACTGGCCCTCACCATGAATTGTGTCATGCTGTCCTCACTCTTGGCATTGCTAAAACATTGCACATTCTCTGCACCTATTTGCCACCTCCTATGAGCTTTCAAGCACTGCCAGCTCTCTTAGAAGTTATAGATATCTCTGGCCTGGTGGCATAGAGGGATGAGGCACTGGCACCTTACCTCAAACCACACCGGTGACTCGGGATGCCAGGGATCAGCAGGGGGATGATAGGATCGAACGTCCGAAGGACTGCTCTCCTATCCTGGGCTGGGATTGGGGAATGCCTCGCTCGGCAGTGGTCCCCAGTGGAGACTGGAGGCACTATGCGAGTGTCGCAATGAGGGAAGCAGAAACCCGGAAATACCACCTGGTGGCCACTGGATGATGACTGTCCATCCGCCGATAGCGCCGGCGAGCCTCCTTCCCTCACCAGCATCCCTGGGCCCTATTGAGAGTGTGCTGGAGTCCTTCCCCCCGGTGCCTTCCCCTCGGAGGAGGGGCACCTGCCTGGCGAAGGGTTACATCTGGGATATCACAGGGACTGGCTGCGATGTGAGGGTAGGAGAGAGCTTGGGTAGAGCTAGCGGGGGCTTGGTGAGGACTTGTAGGAGCTTGAAGGAGTGGGGGTCACCAGGGAAGCAAGGAGGGGAATAAACAGATAAAGAAAAAAAAAAATTAGTTATAGATCCACTAGCCCATGGTAATAAATTCTTTATACTTGGGGACTTTAATATCAACTGGCTAAAGTACAATAACACCCTGTCTCTCTTTAAATAAAATGCTCTTAACCCAGATTATTACTCGACTCACTAGATGCTCAAATAATGGGCAATGTGTCACACTGATTGACTGGATACTAGTCCCCCACACAAACAGCGTACTCTGTTCGGGGGTTCTACCAGACCCTATAAGTCACACTGATTGACTGGATACTAGTCCCCCACACAAACAGCGTACTCTGTTCAGGGGTTCTACCAGACCCTATAAGTCACACTGATTGACTGGATACTAGTCCCCCACACAAACAGCGTACTCTGTTCGGGGGTTCTACCAGACCCTATAAGTCACACTGATTGACTGGATACTAGTCCCCCACACAAACAGCGTACTCTGTTCGGGGGTTCTACCAGACCCTATAAGTCACACTGATTGACTGGATACTAGTCCCCACACAAACAGCATACTCTGTTCGGGGGTTCTACCAGACCCTATAAGTCACACTGATTGACTGGATACTAGTCCCCACACAAACAGCGACTCTGTTGGGGTTCTACCAGACCCTATAAGTCACACTGATTGACTGGATACTACTTCCCCACACAAACAGCATACTCTGTTCGGGGGTTCTACCAGACCCTATAAGTCACACTGATTGACGGATACTAGTCCCCCACACAAACAGCGTACTCTGTTCGGGGGTTCTACCAGACCCTATAAGTCACACTGATTGACTGGATACTAGTGCCCCACACAAACAGCATACTCTGTTCAGGGGTTCTACCAGACCCTGTAAGTCACACTGATTGACTGGATACTAGTTCCCCACACAAACAGCATACTCTGTTCGGGGGTTCTACCAGACCCTATAAGTCACACTGATTGATGGGATACTAGTCCCCCACACAAACAGCGTACTCTGTTCGGGGGTTCTACCAGACCCTATAAGTCACACTGATTGACTGGATACTAGTGCCCCACACAAACAGCATACTCTGTTCAGGGGTTCTACCAGACCCTGTAAGTCACACTGATTGACTGGATACTAGTGCCCCACACAAACAGCATACTCTGTTCGGGGGTTCTACCAGACCCTATAAGTGATCGCTCCCCAGTATACTGTTGCTGGTGAGCAAAGAATCCCATGACCCCCCCACTTACTCCACTTCTGTGATCGCTCCCATCTAAATCCCTACCATTTCAAATATGATATAGTCCTTGCCCACTGGTCCTTCCCCAGGTCAACAGATGATGTTAACCAGGCAGTCTCTCACTTCAACTCCACTTTCAAACTTATTCAGGACAAGCACGCCCCTGTTACCACTAGAAGAGCCTGTGGAACATTTAGCAAATGGGTGGATCGTTCACTACTTACACTCCTAAAGGAAAGAGATAAATATTGCCCTTCCTTGAAGGCAACTAACTCTCAAGCTGACTGGATAACTTATAGGAACCTTAGAAACAAATGGAAAAAAATGCCATTTGACAGAAAAAGTCAGTTTTACAAGGCACAATTTAACTCCTGCTGCTGTAAACCCCGACATTTCTGGAACACCATAAAAAAATCCATGGGAATGAATGTAGCTCCTACTCCTACTGACATTGAGGTTGGTGGTGTAAACTGAAGTAAGCTATCCACTATCTCACACCAGTCTCATAGCTATAAATTCACCCACCCAGCATCCTCTGGCAGTGTCCGTACAGCCACCCTCTACTACCCGCAAACCTCGATGGCCAACGCCTTTCTCCAAGCTCTTGGTAACACTACTGCTCCTGATATCTGGGGACATCAAGCCTAACCCAGGATCTACTACCCCCCACCCACCCATTAACTTACACAGGGCCTAAAAGTAGTACACCTTAATATCTGCAGCCTACTGCATAAACTAGTTTTGCTGCAGCCAACTGTTTTATCCCTAAGGCTAGATATCTTGATCATTTCTGAAACCTGGTTAAAGCCTCACATTAGGGACACTGAAATCACTGTCCCAGGCTATACCGTTATCCACCATGACCACCCAGACAACAAGAGAGGTGGTGGCATAGCTATGTAAATCTCGTCCTCCCTCCACTTCACCCCTGCCAATATTCCCCTGCTCGCGCAGTCCATTGACACCTTGCTGATCAAACTCTCCCTCCCCCCACACCATCCCCATCTTCATAGCTGGGTCCTACTGCTCCTGATTCCCCCATGCCCTCAATCCTGGATCACCTGGGCACCTTGAAAGCTAGCGCATCAGGGGTGAGCACCATATCCTTGGCAACTTCAATCTGAATTGGCTCTCACGTGCCACCTCCAAGATTCGTAACCAGGTGGCCACCCTAAATCTTACGCAACTGATCTCTGAGCCTACACGTTTGAACCTCAAATTGGAAAACCACTCCCTACTGGACGGGGCCCTCATCTCACACCAACACCTTATAACCACTTCAGGCATCCTACCTGACTCCTTAAGCGACCACCACATGATCTACTTGGTATGGAAAATTTTTCAGCCAAAGGCCCTCTCTCCCAGAACCATTCTTACCCGGTCGTACAATACCCTGAATCTTGTCTCACTCCTAAGCGATCTGGCAGCCACAGACTGGTCTTTCATCCCCTGGGCCACTTCCATTGACTCTGCACTGGGATTTTTCAAGACCAAGTTCCTTGCCATCTGGGACCACTATGTCCCACTCAGACGCACCCGAGTGAGGGGTGTTCACCTGCCTTGGATCACAGCCAACATCATGACTCACATCAGAGCCAGGGACCAGGCATGGAAGTCATTCAGATCCTCCAACTCCCCTGCAGGGCACGCAAATGATCGCTCCTTACGCAATGCCTACACTAGGCTAATCCATAAGGCCAAAGCTAACTACTTCAAAGCCACCTTCCAATCCAATCTAAATCACTCAACAAAATTCTGGAAGGTGGTCAAATCGCTCTTCTCTCCACCCTCACAGCTTCCAACCCCTGTTTTAAATGTAGGTGGCACCTCCGTAACGGACCCGCTTGAAGTGGCGTCTGAATTTAACTCATTTTTCACTAATTGTACTCCTCACTTAAGTCCTCACTCCCTCCTTACCATCGAAATGCCACCCCTTTCCACCAATGCACAGGCCCCATCTCCTGCCCCCTCCTTTTCCTTCTGTCAGGTCACCCCTATGGAAGTTTACAACACCTTGACTGCCCTCAACCCATCTAAGGGCAAATGCCCCTCGGGGCTGGACACCAAAATGCTCTACCTGGTTGCTCCTGCCATCGCCATCCCCCTGGTTGTTCTCTTCAACCTATCCTTCTCCCTAGCTTCTATACCATCAGAATGGAAGCACGCAACAGTTATCCCGCTTCTGAAGGGCATTGACCCCTCTGCCCCTGGAAACTACCACCCAGTCTCTTGTCTCCCCATACTGGCAAAACTCCAAGAGCACCTTATACAGGCACAACTCTCCTCATTTCTCAACTCCTCCTTCTTCTCACCCTACCAGTCTGGCTTCAGGAAATCCCACTCCACCGCCTCTTCCCTTTTACAGGTCACGGATTCCATTCTTGCTGGTATGGACAAAGACCACATCACCTCAGCCATCTTCATTGACTTGGCCAAACCCTTCAACAGCACCTCCCATGCCCTCCTCCTAGACAAGCTCTCCCTTGCAGGGCTCTCTACTGAGGCAATCAGCTGGTTCCACTCCAACTTGGTAGGCAGGTCCCAATCTGTTAGAATTGGAAGCTCCACATCTACCCCCCTTCCAGTCACTACTGGTGTCCCCCAAGGCTCAGTCCTTGGTCCACTCCTATTCTTCACCTTCCTAAATGACTTGTCCACCGCCTGCCCACACATATCCACCCACATGTATGCAGACAACACACTTCTGTATACATCAGGCCCCTGAACCACTCATGTGGCGACCAGACTACAGCAGGACTTCAGTGATGTTCAGCTCTGGTTTCGCGTAAATCAGCTTTTTCTTAATGCCAAGAAGACTGTCTCCATGACCTTCAGCATGAGGCAGAGAATCTCAGCTCCCCATCACCCCCTCCTTCCATACCCTGGACAGGGCTACTCTGGAGGCTTTCTCCTCCTTTAGATACCACGGGGTCTGGCTCAACCAGCACCTCGACTTTTCTGTACATGTTGATGCCATTCACAAAAAGCTTCACCCTAAATTGGGTGCCTTACATTGCAACTATGGTTGCATTCCACTGCCAGCCCATCACTCACTTGTACAGAAAATAATTCTCCCTATCTTCGACTACAGAGATGTAGTCTACAGTGCCACTCTACGTCCACCCTAGCCAGACTGGACATACTTTTCCACTCTTTCTGCCGCTTCAGTCTTGATTGCTTGCCCTCTGCATATCACTGCACTTTTAACCGGACTCTAGACATCCCCTCGCTTCAAGATCATAGATTATCCCACTTCGCGAGTCTCTCGGCCAAGTTCTGGTCCCAGTCCCTGCCACTCTATCTTGCCTCAGCCCTATCAGCCCAGACCCCTCTAGCGTACTGCCTCAGAAATTTCAACACCCATCTCCTGGCAGTACCGTGCATGTCCTCCTCTGTTGGTCAGGTTGCCTTTAGACATAGAATGCCTAAACTATGGAACTCCCTCCCTGCTGACATCCAGCACACACACACCCAACTCAGCATCTCAATCAACTCATCAAAGTGCACTTCTCCTCCACCTGTGTCTGTGACATCCAATTAATGAGATTGCCCAACTCTGCAGATCCTTTCCATTCAAATGACTAATCCACTATCTTATTGCAGGATTTGATTGAATATTGCTTACTCTGTCTCATTACCACCTGTTCTAAGTGTGTATGTAGTGATTGTATTATTCTGTTCCTTGTGTTACAGCCATGACTGTATATTGAATATTTGTATCTCCACTGTCACCCTCCCCAGGACGCACCTGGAATCGAGCAGTACTCTGCCCAGTGTGCCTTCCTGGTAAAACTTTTAAATAAATCAATAAATAAAATCTCCAATGCATTCAATGCATTTTTCACTGACCTCTCAGTATACTCCTCAGCCTTTCCCTCTTCTTCTACACCAACTCAACCACATCCCCTTGAAGCGGACCCTATACAACACCCACTCTTCTACTTCAAGCGGTTAAAAACCTTGGAGATCTTTAAACTCCTAAGAAACATCCCTGAGTTCACATATGCTGGTTCCGATGGCATAGAGCCTGGACTCTTACAGTTAGCAGCCAGGGAGCTGTCCTCACCTATTGCTATAATCATGAACCTATCCCTTACAACTAACACAGTGCCTAACATCTGGAAAATGTCAACTATTGTTCCAGTACCAAAGAAAATCATAAACAATTATAGATCAATAGCTATTCTACCTGCCCTCAATAAGATCCTCAAAAAAATTGCATCAAAGCAACCTACCAGCTATCTCACAACCTGCAACCTCCTTTCCCCAGTCCAGCACAGCTTATGTCAACACTACAGTACCACCACAGCCTTTCTCTCCTTAACCAATAGTATTGCTAACTTGCTAGATAAAGGAGGACTAACCCGTGCTGTTTTTGTCGACCTAACAAAGGCCTCTGATATGGTCAACAACTCCCTTCTCTGTAATAAACTCAGGGACCTAGGAATCTCTGACTCCACTTTCCCCTGGTCAGTAACTGTCTAGTAGACAGCAGAGTGTACGCTTTTGCCCATCCTTGTCTGCCCCTGCCTCTGTCAATATTGGCATCCCTCAGGGATCCATATTAGGGCCTCTATTCTTTTCCCTCCATGTCAACACAATCCATCACTACTTTACCAACTGCACACCCCTCATGTACGCAAACGACCTGGTCTTCTTCATGAGTGTGGATAACACCACTGACCACAACAGAAAATTGACTGCTGACCTAAGAGGCATTTAGTCTTGGCTCCAGCTAAACAAATTACTCATGAACACAACCAAATCCCAGGCCATGCTATTTAGTACCCCTTCTCACCTAAAGAATATCCATGTACCACTGCAGGTGATTAGCATGAACGGCAACCCCCTAGACACTGTCCTGCCCTTCCAATACTTGGGTATCACCTTGGACCCTTCCTTAGAATTCTCCCTCTACCTGACCAGTACCTGTAAGGAAGTCAATGCCAGATTAGGAATAGCGTACCATGCTAGAAAGGAGTGGTTGACCATATTGGAATCTTACCCCCTCTGCTCGAATGTCAGTGGCCAAAAGTATCTTACTTCCCAAACTATCATATGATCTTCCAGTCTTCTCAAATACCTCCAGCCACAACTTCCACAAATGGGATGTGGTCTATAACAACATCTGTCAATTTGTGCTATCTAGCAGTCGACTTGTCCACCATTGTACCTTATATTCGAAGCTAGGATGGTTGCCCCCTGCTGGTCAGCAAGATTTCTTCCTTGGGAAAAGCATTCATAGTGTACTGAACAACCACACCCCCTTATCCCTTTCCTCTCACCATGTGCCATATAAAACTGTCAACCCTCTTAGGTCTGCAGACCTGGACCTGCTCTCCACTCCAGGGTTAAAACCAAATTTGGATCAACAGGCTTTGCAATTTCTACCCCGAAACTGTGGAACAAGGTCCCCCCTAACATCAGACAGTGCACTACTGCTGTCACCTTTTGGAAACAGTTCAGAAGCTACCTCTTACAATCATATACTTGTTTCTGTACCTATGCCTTATTACTGTGGACTTACAGAACTGTGTAATGTTATATGAGCAATCCGTATCCTGCCTTGTGCCCTGACTTGACCTGCCTCTTTGATTGCTGTATGGATGTAAACCTAGATCCTAACTGCTGACTTGGATCATATTTTAAATGTCATGACCTGCCTCTCTGTTCACCAAATGTTTCAAAACCTTGAATCTCACTGTTGACTTGGATTGTATTTCATTTGTTATGCATGTACTTCTCCTGGGTCATGCCTGAAAATAGCCACCTGCTTGTCTAGTGCATCTTACCCGGTAAACAAAAACTAAATAAATTAAAAATAAAAATATAATCAGTCTAGTCTGGCATCTGATTGCGTTGCATATAGTAAATGGCGTAATAGCTGCAGGTCTGGAGTCGGATCCAGTAAGAGCTCTTGTTGTAAAAATACATTTGTGGCCACTGTTGATGACCCTCAAAAAGTCTGGTATGATATCAAAGGGCTCCTGTTTACAAAATCTAAATGCCCCCTGTCTGATATCCTTGTTGATGGTGTAAATTGTAATAACCTTACCACAATTGCTAATGCCTTTAATGCCAAATCTTCTGACTTTGGAGCCTTAGGACAAGCATTAACATTGACCCTGGAGCCTCAGTATTGCCCTCTATGTCCCCATCCACGTCTGGTCCTTCTCCCCTACTTTCTACCACCATTCAGTAAGGATGATTCAGGTCAAAATACTCCTGCTTTCCAGTATCCCTAGCATTAATTCTCGGTCCAGCTTGAGCCCAAGCTGCTTAAGCTGGTGGCTCCCTTCTTAGTGCTTCCTATCACAATACTGTAATCCTTAAGCTTTCCCTTATGACTGGGATTGTCCCCGATGTATGGAAGGTTGCCAGAGTTGTCCCTGGTTTTAAAATGGGTGACCCCAAACTTACTGAAAATGATCACATTTTAATCCTCTTAGTACTTGCAAAGTTCCTTGGGAGAATCATGGCATCCCAACCCACTGACCACATTTCCAAACACAATCCCATGGCACCTGTCCAACATGGTTTCAAGAAAAATTATGGCACCTCTACTGCCTTAACCAAACATACAAATGACAGCAGCCCCTCCTTAGATACTGGCCTTTTAACTGGTGCAGTGTTCACTGACCTTACAGTGGTCTTTGATCTGGCACTAACTCCACTACAGTGAGCTGACCTCTTTTTGTGTCTCCCTTTTGCTATTTCTTTGTTTGCAAACTATCTAACTGGTAGAAAGCAGCAAGGCAAACTACACATAGTTACTTCCAGCCTTGCTGAAATAACTGTAAGCATTCCCAAAAATCAGTTCTAGGTACACTTCTTTTCTCTATATTCTTAAATAGCCTCCCAGAGGTCGCTATCAGTTGTAACTTCTTGCTGTGTGCAGATAACTTTTCCCTCTGCTACAGTGCAGCAGCCATTCCTGATATCTGTCTAACCCTCTCCAGCTCTTTTGTCCATATTCAGTCTCACAATCAATTAATAAACCAATTCTAAACAGTAACAAGCATTTGTCAATGCCAAATGTTGGCTTGCTGACACTGGCATTGGTAGTGCAGGAGTTAGAGAGATATACAATAGGATTGGCAGTGAAGTAGTGAACTGAAGCTGACCCCAGCACCTCTATGCAGAGAGTGAAAGGCACTGGGGTGTGTCTTTGGGTCATTGGCCATAATGTTCATGCTATTTCGCCTCACCCTACCCTGCAGAGACTGACAAGTGCCACAATGTGCCTTGGGGTCTTCAGGCCTTACACTCACCCCATTCCATAAAGGAATATACTGACATTGGCGCAGTGTAGGAGAATGGGTGAATGTTGGGGATGAAGAGTCTAAGGCACATCTCGACACCTGTTACTGGCTGCAGGGTGTGGCGGTGGAATGGTGTGAGCATTTCAGCTGACAATGCCAACTCACACCCCTGACGCCTGTCAGTCTGTACAGGGTGGGACATTGCAGTTGGAAACCCTAATGCTGAGGGCATTTGTTGGTATTTTCACTCCAAATTGTCAACATGGGCCATTTGTGACCCCACCTTATAAACAGTGGCACTATGAGTTTGTTTGCCGAAAGGTGATTTTGTATAGCGACTATGCATTTTGGTGGCACAGGTGCAAAAACACATTTCGGACAGGATGTGAAATATGACAGCTGCACTGCTCATGAGGAGGTGTAAAAAAAATGGCATTGTTGAAAATCTGGAGTGAAAATATGGAAAATTGGTGACATCACGAGCGTGCATAGAAACTGTGCAATGCACGGCCATAATGCAATTATTTGGGGGATTTGTTTAACCAAGTTTTCAACATAGGCATTTTTAGAACTCCAATCATGAACAGTGTCACTGTGATTTTGTTAATCTGGCCCAAACATTGATTTTCCACAGCAACTGCACCATTGTGTGACACATGCGAAAACACATTACAGGCAGGACATGAAAAATGACAGCTGTACTGTTCATAAGGAGGTGTACAAAAATGGCAGTGGTGAAAATCTGGAGTGAAAATATGAAAAATTGGTGACGTCACGAGCGTGCACAGAAACTGCGCAATACCGCATACTTCCATTATTTTGGGGTATTTGTTTACCAGATTTTCAACATAGGCATTTTAGGACCTCCACTCATGAACAGTCTCACTCTGATTTTGTTAATGTGTCCAGAACAGTGGTTTCACACAGTGACTGTGCCATTGTGTGCCACATGCATGGAAACACATTTCAGCCAGAATGTGTAAATTGACAGCTGTACTGTTCATAAGGAGGTGTGTGAAAATGCCAATGTGGAAAATCTGGAGTGAAAATATTACAAATTCGCAAAGTTACGAGCATTCGTGGAAACTGCACAATGCATGCTTGTAAAACAGTCCTTTTTTGGATTTTTTTTCACCAGATTTGCAGCAAAGGCTTTTTGAGAGCCCACCTCATGAACAGTGGAACTGTCGTTTCGTTAATCGGTCCCGAAAGGTGATTCCACACAGTGACTGCAAAATCACCTTTTGGGACCAAATAACACCATGACAGTAACTGAATTCATGAGGAGGGGTCCCAATAACCCCACATTGAAAATTTGGTGCTAAAATTCCCCAAAATGCCTGAGATATGCACCAAAGTTGAAAAAACCCTATTTATGCCATTATACAGTAAAGCTTACCGGCATTTCTTCAGTTCGCGGTTGGCTTTGAAGAGTGCAGACGTGTTCCCGGTCCAACGAAGATCATCGTGCCGGGCTCCGGAGGTAAGTATGTGGTGAGGGGGAGTGTGGGAAAGTAGAGTACGCAGAGGGTGAGCGCAGGTTGGGGAGGGACACCGGAAAACTTTGAGGGACCGTTTTCTCGTTTTACAGGGAAAAGAAAAATGGACAATGCGGGTCGGTTTTCTTTCTTCTCAGGTGTGCTTGGTACACTGGGGTGGGCTCCCAGTGTACCACCTGTATTTGTGGGGAAGGGGACCAAATCCAATGGGGATTGGGCCCCCTGTCGGCTCAGAAATGAGTGGGGGGGGTATGATGCCGAGGAGGATTGGGCACTCCCTCAGCGCAAGCATTGGGGGACCATTATGCCGACGGGGAGTGGGCTCTCCTGTTGGCAGCTGGAACTGGGAAGGGGAGACCGAAGCTGACAGTGATTGGGCCCCCCGTCGGCACAGAAACGTAGGCGATGATGCTGAGAGGGATTGGGCACCCTCTCAGCACACAACTGAAATGGGAGGGGAATTATGCCAATGGGAGTGGGCTCTGCCGCAAATGAACTGGGTCAGGGCATGCCGACTGGGGGATTGGGCACCGCTGAAGTCAATATTGTGCAGCAGGCAGAGGCGGCAGTCACTGCCACCATGTTTATTGAAATACTTCACCAGTAAAGGCACGTCGGGAGGCATGTTATTGTGCCGCTGCATGACAAGCTTGCCTCTCATTGCAGCGGCACTTTTCTTAGAAGTGTTGACCACTTTAAATATTGCTGGTGTCAGCACCTGCATGCTGGCTTATTGGGGAATGAGGGACACACCTACTGATGCATGCCCTGCATTCACCCACACTGACCGCACCTCCGAAATATACTACTACCTCAAGATGTTGACTGGCGCGCAAGTGCGCAAGCCAACATAAAAGACACCAGTTGTGCTTTTTGACTCCAAACCCAAACTCTGTGTGAGCCCTCCCAATCTCTCTCTTACTTATGTTGATGGGTACCTGCTGGAGGAAGTTCGCAGTTTCAGGTACCTTGGAGTAATGTTGACCCCTCCCTTGACTTCTCCTCCCACATCACTACTATCTATATTGGTAATTGCTAAACTTGGGATGGCCTTTGGGGTCAACAACTGCCTGTCCACTGATGCCTGTCTGGCCGTTGCACAGGGGGTGCTCAAAGCTAGTCTTACGGCTTTCTGGCATTCTTTGGTACCAGAATAAAGTTTCATTACTTACCAGTAACAGTAGATCTTTGAGAAAATCTTATCCAGTGAGCCACACCTTTGGAACCATAAGCCATTGGCATCAGGACCACTCAGAAACATATGCCTAATTGGGGCTGCCCACATTGATGTACATTGGTTTCACCTACATATATATTGTGGGTATCCCAATAACTCCTCAGTTCCCTGCTGGAGGCAAGTTCTGAGGATGCCAAACCAGCAGAGTCTGGGAAACAAAATTCAGCACCAGGCCACCAGAGGTGCACAGGAGTGATAATAAATGCCATGGAAACCCCACAGAAAACAGAGCCAGAAACCATTCCGACTGCGCCATCCACAAAATACCAACAGGAGGATGGAGAGAAGGTGAGCTGTGGATCACTGGGGAAGATTCTCTGGAGGATCTACTGTAACTGGTGTGTAATGAAATTATCTTTTTAAAGGATATCTTTTCCAGCGAGTCACACCTTTGCAATGAGTTCCAAGCAGGACAAATGACTGTGGGAGGAAGGCTAGAAACCCTTTGTGTACAGTCAAGACAGCAGGCCTTGCAGGACAGCGAGGTCAAACCCGCACACCTTGCAGAGAACATTTCCAAACTACAATGATTGGTAAAGGAATGCACATTACCCCAGGTGGCAGCAGTGAAAATATCAGCTGCAGAAACACCACAGAAGCAAGCCACAGCGGCAACAATGCACCTTGTGGACTGCCCCTTAACAGATCCCAGAAGCTCCTCACCGAACTTCCAGTAACAAAATGTAACACAGGTTGCCAACCAATTGGAAAGACATTGCTTAGAGACAGGTAGTCTTTCCTGACCAAGAACAATGGCTACAAACACCTGGGAAGAATTTCTACAGTCTTCTATATGATCCAAATATAACAATAAGATCCTGTATACATCTAAGTCTGTAAAAAAGCTTCCCCTTTATTAATAAGGGCATCATAATACACTGACAAGTGGATAGTCTAATTCAGGGTGATGAAAGAGATCACCTTGGGCAGAAAGTGAGGACTGGTCCTCAAAGACTTCCTGTCTGGGTTGAAAAATTAGGAAGGAAGGAAGGTTCCATATCCAGAGCCTGTAATTCAGAAATCCTTTATGCTAAAGTAATAGCCACAAGAACAAGCATTTTCCAGGAAAGGAAGCACATCTGACAAGTAGCAGTGGGCTCAAATGGAGGCCCTGACAGCTTCTCCAACACAAAGTTAACTTGCCATAGTGGGACGGGCTTATGAACTGGTGGATGGATGCCCAACAGCCCCCATAGAAATCTGCAGGACATTTCCAGCTTGCCACAGTTTTCCCATCAACAGGGGTATGAATGGCCAATAAGTGCACTGTGATGGAGGAATACTGGGGACCAGAGTCTTCTAGTGACAATAAGTATTCAAGAACAGAGGTAACTGGACATGAAAAGGGGTCTAGGGCACAAGACCCACAGCAAATGCAAAACAGCTTCTACTTTAGGGAATATTTATGTCTAATGGAAGGTTTATGGGTAGCCAGAAGGACATCCGCAACCTGGCAGGAGACTCCAAAACCGTTAATCCATGTGGCCTCAAGAGCTAGGCATGCAGGTTCAGAGTCTGAGGTCTGAGTGTATTAGGGAACCCTGACTGTGCAACAGAAAGCCCATTTGCAATGGTAGAGGCACCAGAGGTTCCAGTGCCATGTTTTATACCACAGGAAACCAAACCTGGTGAGGCCAGAACAGTGCTACCAGTATCAGCATGGCAGGTTCCACTTTCAACTTGCTCAGCACTCACTGAATCAGTGATATCTGAGGAAAGGCATAGGGGAATCTCCCTTTCCAACAGGAGGACAATGCATCTCACCAAAACACTCCAGGCCCTGGAACAAGCAAGCAAAAAAGTGGCAGCTTTGCATTGTATAGGAACACAGAAAGGTCCAACTGTAGATGACCCCATTTTTCAAACTGAACTTCTACTATTGAGTCCTGCAGCTCCCATTCACAGGCCAGGACTTGAGACCGACTTAGCCTGTCTACTAAGACATTTTGGACTCCTTAGAGAAACACAACTGATAGAGTCAGCCCGTGATCTATGGTCCACTGCCAAACATTCATTGCCTCTCTGCACAGAGGGTAGATACAATGCTTGTTGATATAATTCATGAAACTGGCATTGTCTGTCTGAATCAGCAATAGATCATCCATGAGATGGTCTGAAAGAGCTCGCAGGCCAAGCAGAACAACCATTATCTCCAGAACATTGATGTGGCGAGAGGTTTTCATCTGTGACCACTGGTGCTGTGTACTGTGGTTACCCAGGTAGGCTCTCCAACCTCAACCTGATGTATCTGTTGTCAGGATTTGCAGAGGTGACAAAGTTTAAAATGGAGTGTCTTTTTTCGCTTCTAAGCCCTTTACTCCACCCAGTAAGAGGTGTAAACACCCCTTCGGTAGCTTACTAGTTAATTTTTATATCTAGGATTAGTTAGGTAGGGAAAGCTATGGTGCATGTAGGTCTGGGATGTGGGCCTGCCTGCTGCAAGGAGGGGTACCCCTCCCATAAGGTGATAAAGATAGTGTTTTGGCATTAATAGAGAGGTTGGTGGGGCAGAGCCAGGAGAGAGACTCAGGAGTCTGCCCGCATGTTCAGCTGTGAGGGCCATAGCAGGGACAGGGTGGGCTGTTTGCCACCCCGGCCTTCCTCCTTCGAAGACCCGCAAAGGATATGCAGTGGTTTGGGCATGTAGAGAGTCATGAGGGAGCTGTGGAGCAATCAGTGGGGTTCCTTTGGTGCCGGTTTGTGAGAGCTGGAGCCTGGGTAAAGAAGATACTGGAGCCTGCCAAGTGATCTCCTGCACATTGGTTGGGGTAGGCACCCAAGGGGGTCCCGTGCAGTAAAACTGTCGCCCGTGGGCGAGTGCAGCCTGAGAGATGATGAGTTGTCTGTGGCTGGGCCAGCTATGGCAGATGGGGCCTGGGGCATGTTCCAGAGTTAGCAGCCCGGATCGTTGGGGGTGTAGTGGTGGCAGCCTATTCCCCTTCCTCACACCGTAGGACCACTGCAGTGTTTGGGCTCTCATAGGTGGTGCAGCCTATGGAGGCATAAGGAGTCCTGCATGGGGAGTGGCTGTTGGGACCCCAGGCAGGGTGGCAGTCCGCCTGGGTGCTCCGTGTGGCACTTCAGCCGGGCCCCTAGGTGGAAGCAGTCCTGAACTGGAAGCACTGTATGAGAGGAAGGTGCCTCAGGTCTCCAGGATTGCCAGGGTTATATGGAACTCCTTGAGATGTTCGGAGCAGGCACGTGGCATCAGTGATTGGGTGGCAGGAAGGTTTTCGGTGGTACTGTTCATGCTAAATGTCAACACCAATGTGGAAATAAAAGTGCACCCAGTAATAAAGTTCTCCCTATTTTAAAGTAATCCCAGTTTAAGAAGGCAGAAAAGGAATGGGACTGGGATAGTAGAAACATCTCGTGCTGTCTCAGTTTGTTACCTCTGACTGTGTGTTTACGTGAACAAAAGAAACAAACTGAGTAAATACCTGGTAGAAGGGAAGTTGTGAAGTGCATGGAATATGTGAAAGAAATGCTGCTACAGTATGTCGAAGTATACTTCTGGTGGCCTTTTTTGGCCTACTGTTTAAAGTGTTGCTATCAGGGACGTGGCCTTTTTAGTTCAAGGGGATTTCTGCATGAAACAATGTCAATCTGCTGGAAAAAGAGATTGCTGTAGGATTTAGTGTCAGGTTCTATACCTGCAAAATGTTCCCACCGTTGTTTGAGTACCCCTGTACTCCATGGAGTAGTTTATCAAATTATATGTCTTATAGTAAATCAGCTGCACTTTCAGTTCTGGAGTGGACAGTGGATTTAATGGATAAGAACTGTTCTTGTTTTGCCTGTTAATGAACATTGCCCCTGCAGCTATCCCCATTGAGTGAAGTGGCGTACCTGCTCCTCCTGCATGCGCAGCCATCTCACAACAACTGTGAATCAGGTAATGAGCATATTTCTTTTCTTGGGACTGTGTTTCTGGCTGTACAGCACCCGCTCCCACCAAGTTACCATCTGGCATACCCCTAGACAATGGGACTGGGGGGCTTACGGGGGGGAAGTTTGAGGTGGCTACTACTGTACATTCGATATCTGTCATAACGAGCTTCTGACCCTGAAGGGGGTAGTAAGCAGAGTCTGTTGCATATCAGAGGTAAATCCTGCTACATGTAGCAGGAGTGACAAGATGTATGAGACAAAGCCTTACTACAAGCATCTGAGGCATCATATGCAGGTCTCAGCAGGCATTTACCAGTCCCCAGCCCTACAGTCACAAATTTAGAGATCAGTTTTGGCTGACCCATTAGAAAACTTGGTTATGGTGGCTTACACAGATTTTAGCAGGCTGTTCTGGTGTTTTATCATATTTGCCTGGTCATTTGCAATGTAAGTCCCAGGTAGGCAGAGGCATAAGTCCTCTTGCCCATCACATCCAATTTTCTGGATTCTTTGTCAGGAGGAATACAGTTCTTATGTCTAGGAGTTCTAGACCTGGCATGTTCTGCCATTGTCACAGCTGAGTCTGTTTTAGGTTACGATGTGTAAACGGCTTTTGAAGTAGGAACAGGATATTGTTTGCCTGCTTTCCCAGGTATTGCTGGTAAGGTACTAGGCCTGTACCAGATGGCCATGGTGGCATCCTCTAAGGCCAGAAAAACTGTAGGAATCACAGTTTCTGGACAGGCTGACATTTCCAGAAAATAATAAAGGTTCCTCTTAGAGGAATCTTCTTTCTCAGTCTCAGACCCCATAGAGTCCTGCATAGACCTGAGGATGGCCTGAAATGCGGAGTCTTCAGGCGGGACCTAGGATTGTAGACCACAGAGTAACCACTTCAGGGTGAAACAGTGAATGGGGATCCTATGTCTTCGGTAAGGCAAAATCCTCCTCATCTCCCCCCAAATCCTCCTCTGTGCCTAAGAGGTCAGGATTATATTTCTCCTCCTCCTCCTCATCCTCCTCCATGGGATGAGGAATAGGAGTGTCAGCAGGCTACAATGGCACTGACAGCAGCTGAGGTGGTGGTGGTGTAATGACAGGAACCACCTGGGTTTCAGGTGTTGTTTTTGATGTTGCTAGACATAGGCCCTGTAATGACGAAGCAGTAATTGTTATTGGAAGACAAGGCAGTAGATGGTGGAATAGTTCCAACACCATCATCAGAATAGCCTAGGAACCGATGACGCCCATTGCAGGAGTTGAACCGAGTATCATTTATGGAGCCAGATCTGATGACAGAAGCTGCATACCACCTGTAGTGGGAGCACCTGAGTCTTACCCTGGCCTTGGTGTTGCTGGGATGCTCAGGAGGGCTGAAGAAGTTGCTGATGCTGCATTCAGAGTTGACTTATGGTCCAAAATGTCTGTCGATGTGGAGACCAGGACTTTATTGGCGAGCCTTCTCTTTGCTTTTGGAGTAGTGCAGTTCTGTCTACACAGAAACAGAGAATTTGATGGCAGATAAGGACTACTTAGCCCACCTAGTCTGCCCATTTCCCTACCTAATGGAGAAGCTGCAGATCCTAGTTAACCAACAGCCTACTTCCTCCTACCCCTCACTAGAATTGCCTTATATCTGTCCCATGCATTCTTGAATTCCCCCACTATTTTTGACTCCATGACCTCCTCAGGAAGGCTGTTCCATGCATCTACAACCCTCTCCATGAAAAAATACTTCTTCACATTACCTCTGAGCTATCCTCCCTCTAACTTCAAATTGTGCCCCCTTGTTCTTGCACATCTCTTTTTCTGAAAGATGCTACCCTCTTGGACTTTGTTGATTCCCTTGAGGTACTTGAAAGTTTCTATCATGTCCCTCCTTTCCCTCATTTCCTCGAGGCTATACAATATTAAGCTCCTTTAGTCTTTCTTCATATGTGTTCTGGTGCAGACCCTGCATCATTTTGGTTGCCCTCCTCTGGACAGCCTCCACCCTGTCTATGTCTTTGCGGAGATGGGGTCTCCAGAACTGCACGCAGTACTCAGATGTGATCTCACCAACTGTATGTACAGAACAATACCAACTTCCTGTTTTCTACTGGTGATGCCTCTCTTTATGCATCCCTGTATCCCCCTAGCCCTCCTTATTGCCTTCTCACATTGCTTGCCCACCTTTAGGTCCTCTGATATAACTACCCCCAGGTCCCTTTCCGTTTTTGTTGTTGTCAGTATCTCACTTCCATTGTGTACTCTTCCCTGGGTTTGTTTCCAGTGCATTATTACTCTGTACTTTTGCATTGCATCTAAGCTGCCATACATTTAACCATTCCTCCAACCTTGCCAAGTCCTTCTTATCCTTTCCACCCCACCTTGTGTATCAATCCTGTTGCAGAACTTTGTGTTGTCTGCAAAGAGACATACTTTTCCTTCCAGTCCCTCTGCAATATCACTTATAAAGACATTAAAAAGGACCAGACCCAGTACTTAACCCTGCGGTACCCCACTAGTAACCCTTTCTTCACTGTGGATTCCGTTTACTATTACCCTCTGTGTCCTGTTGTCCAGCCAATGTTTTACCCAGGCTACCACCCTAGGACCTACTCCCAGGCAGGCTAATTTGTTTATTAATATTTTGTGTGGGACTGTGTCAAATGCTTTGCTAAAGTCTAAGTAGACCATGTCCACAGACCCTCCCTGGTCTACTGCTTTGGTCACCTGGTCAAAGAAATCTATTAGATTCATCTGACATGACCTTCCTGCTGTGAATCCATGCTGTCTTGGGTCCTGTGCCCCACTGGCCTCTAGGTACTCAACAATTCTTTCCTTCAGAAGTGATTTCATCATTTTCCCTACCACTGAGGTCAAACTGACAGGTCTGTAGTTTCCTGCCTCTGTCTTGCTCCCACTTTTGTGAAGGGAAATCACATCCGCCCTCCTCCATTCCTCAGGTACCACACCATCCTCCCATGATTTATTAAAAAGGGTAGTCAGTGATGTTACTAGTTCTCTCCTTAGTTCTTTTAGAATTCTGAGGTGAATCCCATAAGGCTCCATTGCTTTATCCACCTTCAGTTTTAGGAGTTTTTCAGAACTCTTTCTTCTGTGAATGGACTGATATCAACCCCCCTATCCAGAGTGCTTCTATTGACTGGATTAGGTACCTCCCCCTCCTCTTCCTTTGTGAATACTGAGGTGAAGTATTCGTTCAGTATCCCTGCTTTTTCACTGTCCCTGTCTGCCCAACCACCCTCCTCTTTATTCAGCCTCAGTATCCCTGCCTTAGTCTTTTTTCGCTCCCTAATGTACCTGTAAAAGGTTTTATCCCCCTTCTTAACCAAGCTGGCTATCTTTTCCATGGTTTGGGCCTTTGCTATTCTGACTGCCTTCTCCGCTTCCTTCTGCTTTAACTGGTACAGTTCTCTGTCCTGCTCCTTCTGTGTTTCCTTATACTTCCTGAATGCTACCTTTTTCTCCCTAATCTTCTCTGCCACTTCTTTTGAGAACCATAGTGCTTTTTCTTTTGTTTTGATTTGCTTCACACAAAGGCTTGTTGCCTCTGTGATGGCAGTGTTGATGTTTCCCCATTGTTGTTCCACCCCACCTTCTTGCCTGTTTGCTAGTGCTTTTCTGAGGCACTCTCCCATTTTGCCAAAATCAGCCCTCCTGAAGTCCAGTACCTTCACTTTTGCATGGCTTGATTCTACAGCTAAGTTTATCGTGAACCACAGTTTGGTGGTCACTTGTTCCCAGATGGCTACCCACTTCTAGATCTTCTCTCCATCCCCATTTGAGAGTACCAGGTCTAGGATTGCTCCCTCCTGAGTGGGTTCCAACACTAGCTGTCTGAGGCATGCCCCCCTGTAGGGCATCAAGAATTGCCCTGCTCTTGGATGTGGCTGCAACAAAGGTGCTCTGGTTAACATCTTGCATATTCAGGTCCCCCATCAGCAATATCTCCCCTTTCTCTGCCATCCTAAGGATGCCTTCTATCATTTCCTTGCCCATTTCCTCCCACTGAGACGGGGGTCTGTATACAACCCCTGTGCAGACTGTGGTGCCATTTCCAGTCTCCAGGGTGACCCACAATGCCTCTCCTCCTCCCCATTTACCCTTTAGTTCCATTGCTTTGATTCCTTCCCTTACATAAAGAGCTACTCATCCTCCTTTTCTACCCTCCCTGTCCCTCCTGTAGATTGTGTACCCTGGTATGTTGACATCCCAGTCATGGTTCTCTGTGTACCATGTTTCTGTGACTGCCACAATATCCAGGCATCCCTCTTCCATCAAGACCACCAGTTCAGGGAGCTTGTTACCTAGAATACGGGCCATTGGTACTCATTACCCATCATTTTTTGATGGCTTTATCCCTTTTTGCCCCATCCCTGTCCTTACTGCCTTTGTATTTTTCTCCATTTACCTCTGCCCTTTTCCCTATTGGCTGCTCTATCTTGGTGTTTACCTCACCAACTATCTTGATTTTGGGGGTGGGGCTAGAATTTCCCTTCTTCTTTTCAGTGCCTCCCCCCCTTGGCTAGTTTAAATGCTTGCAATGAAACACTTAAACCTATCACCTAGGATCCTAGATCCCCTCCTGGACAGATGCAGACTATCGTGCCAGTATAGGCCTGTATCCCTTCAGGTGGAGCCCCAGACCCCAAAGAAGCTGAAACCCTGAGCTCAGCACCAGTTTTTCAACCACTGATTGAATCCCATGGTGTGGAGTACCCTAGCCTCACCCATACCATAGACAGACAGCACCTCTGAGAAGGTTACCGTGTGTGCTACTTGTCTAAGGCCCCTCCCCAACTCCACAAAACTCCCATCCCAGTCATGGTTCTCTGTGTACCATGTTTCTGTGACAGCCACAATATCCAGGCATCCCTCTTCCATCAAGACCACCAGTTCAGGGAGCTTGTTACCTAGAATACGGGCCATCGGTACTCATTATCCATCATTTTTTGATGGCTTTATCCCTTTTTGTCCCATCCCTGTCCTTACTTACTTTGTATTTTTCTCCATTTACCTCGGCCTTCTCCCTATTGACTGCTCTATCTTGGTGTTTACCTCACTATCTTGATTTTGGGGGTGGGGCTAGAATTTCCCTTCTTCTTTTCAGTGCCTCCCCCCCCTTGGCTAGTTTAAATGCTTGCAATGAAACACTTAAACCTATCACCTAGGATCCTAGATCCCCTCCTGGACAGATGCAGTCTATCGTGCCAGTATAGGCCTGTATCCCTTCAGGTGGAGCCCCAGTCCTCAATGAAGCTGAAACCCTGAGCTCTGCACCAGTTTTTCAACCACTGATTGAATCCCATGGTGTGGAGTACCCTAGCCTCATCCATACCATAGACAGGCAGCACCTCTGAGAAGGTTACCGTGCGTGCTACTTGTCTAAGGCCCTTCCCCAACTCCTCAAAACTCCCAACTCCACAAACTCCTCTTGCACTGCTCTGATCCCTTTCCCAGCCAGGTCATTTGTCCCTAAGTGGACAATGACATTCAGCTCCCTCCCCCATGCAGCTGCTCCGTCGATCCTGAGGATTCACTCTCTGTCCCTCCAAGCCATGGTACCAGGCAGGCACCTTACCTCCTTTTCCTCTCTCCCCCTCTCTTCCCCAGTTCTACCCTCCTAATAATGGAGCCGCCCACCAGGAGTTGTTTCCTTCCCCTGTGGGGTCTCATGCCACCCTCCTGTGGGTCTCCTTTGTGGAGGTTCCCAGCATCCTCCTTGGTCTCCACTGCGGGTGCCTCCATAGAGGAACCACACTTTGCCAGAATGGCATGTGAATTGTGGAGAGGTACAACTGGAGGGATGCACCTCTGCTCCACCACCCTTACCCTCCCTGAGCCTACTGTGGTCCAACAGCTCCTCTTTCTTGGCAACCTCTGAGGCAGCGGTGGTGGCCGTGGTGGTCCCTGGGTGGGTGTATGATGATTTTATTGACCTCTCCTTTTCTTTGTCAATCAATGATGATGTTTTTTCCTTGACACTTAGCACTTAGTAGACACCATGACTGCTCTCTGGGGAGACTGACTGTTTGTGTCAGTGGACGGTTGGGCAGGAGAAGCCAAGTTAAAGCCTAGGGCTTTCCGTGAAACATCCATTTTGGTTTTGGACAGGAAACATTCTAGAACTTTCCATCAGTGTCTCCTGGTGGCCTGGCTGAATCCTTCGCAGATGATGCAGACCTTCATATCATTGTCTAGGCCCAGACAGCGAACACATAAAGTGCTGATGTCCTCAAAAATCATAAGGATACAATGACAGAACCGGAATAACGATATTTTCATTGGCAGCATACAATTTTGAACAACAACGGTACTATCGATGAGAACAGAAGAAACAGTTGTCTTCTTACAGTGGTCCAACAAGTATGACAATGCTGAAAAAAGGACTGAGGAGGCATGGGGCCGCCATATTATATAGGAGATGTTCATATAGGTTGACGTGGTTAGCCCCAGATAAGTAATATTTTCCCAGTGGTCCTGATGCCGATAGCTTACAGTTCCAAAAGTCTGGCTCACTGCAGAAGATATCCTCAAAGAAGAGCCATCTTTTCTAAACAGGATGTAACATAAAATGTATGTGGTTTTCCCTCCGCCACCCCTAGGCTCATACACCATTGCCACATTTATGCCTTGGTTGCCCAGTGTTCTTTTGTTCTAGGTAACTTTGTTGATAAACTTTTTATGTCTGGCTCCTCTCTGCCTACTCTCTGAGAACACAGATGTTTCACAGGCTTTGGCCACTTGGCCTTTGCAGTTTATGCCGCCAAGTTCTGGAACCTCCAACCTGGTAATAAAATACAAATAAATACTACTTTACATGTTAGATGTACAGTGCTCAGAGAGCTTGACTGGATTGTGTGTGTTATAAATAAGGCTTACTACTACCACCAACTTCTTGTATCTGGCCACTCACTGCAGTGTTTTTAAAGCAGTGTTTTGAACCACTGCTCCTCCTTGAGAACCCCTATCATCAAATGCTCATACTAATACCTGAGGCAGCAGGGTACCACGAGGGAAGTTGGTACTGGCTGGGCATAGCTGCAGGGGTAGAGAGGTAACTTGCCAATGATATAGGACACATTTCAAGTGTCATAGCGTACTACTAATAGCTGCCTTTGCAGAGATAAAGAAAGCTGGAAAATGTCAAAGTTATTTCATTAGCTTATCAGTGGTTATGATTTATAATGTTGGTAGCCATGCGGTATAGTTGATTGTAACAGACTGATTCTGCTGACTTCTAAGCTGTGGTTCTCTGCAACTACAAACACAGTCACAGAGAACTGTACTTAGCCCCAGGAGAACAGCGGGACTGGCAAAAATCTGATCTAATCTTATAAAAGCTCTAACATACATTGCGGCCTATTGCATCTCCCACTGTTGCAGTCTGCTCTGATGTCAGCTGCAGGGGATTCTGGGATGTGTAGTTACAGAAAATCTCAGCTTGGAAGTCAGCAGAATCAGTTTGATATGGTCTACTATACTGCAGTAAACTGTAAGTAGAAAAAACTGTTTTTGCACAATGTGTAAATTGGGACCAGCCTCACACTTGGGTGAAGGGCTCTTAATGTTGACTGTTCCCCTTTATGTTTCCAGACTGACACAAGCTTGTAGTGCAATTTAATGCTTAGAGCACAAGTTTGTGAAAAAGAAGATTACAGATTTAAACCCCACCAGACTCAAATACTCACTGTGTGACTTTGAGCAAGTCACTTAACTTCCCAGTGTCGCAGTCTGCCTAGCTGTGGAAATGGGGAAAATAAGACCCCACTGGAAAAGAGATTTTGAAACTCAGCTGGGCTATCTTTGGTGAATATGTTGTAAAATAGTTACAAAAATCATTTTACAATTGGTATCACAAACTTATTTCATTGTAGGCCAGAAATGTACTGCAATGCTAAAAATGAAACCCCCTACCATAGGTGCAGAATGGTACATTAAGATCCAGCAATGTAGTATAGTACTGAGACTTGTATTCTCCAGCTCACTGTCAATGCACTAATATCCACAAATGAAAGGCAGTGCTAAGACTTGGGTCCACCTGTTCACTATCAATGCACAAAGATTTAAGCCGTGTTTACACTGCAGTCTTTGCAGCGCATCAACCATTGCACACCAGTTGATACGCTGCAAAAATGGCAGTGTAGACACTCAACAGACCGCATTAAGAGTGCTACGCATGCATTTTTGTCTCCAATGCAGAAGTGGGGAATTCAAACAGATCGAGCCGCATTGAAGTGTGTTGTAAACTCTCGAATGCGCTTGATCCAGTACAAAGTCTAGTCTCCCTGCAGGAAAAAAAAATGCTCCCGGAATGTCCAACCTTTTCCGATGCATGACCTGCAGTGCAGCAAGTGTGCACTGTGTAAACTCTCTCCTGTAGCAGGATCATATCTGCAGTGGGAAATTAGCAGTGGAAAATAGAAAGCGCTGCTGCCATGTAAACACGGCTTTAGAAACATAGTGCAGTGTTGGGACTTGCATTCATGGGTTCACTATCAAAATGCACCAAGATGCAAAATGTAATGCAGTGCTGAGACTTGTGTTTACTGGTTCACCGTCATTGCACCAAGATCCAAAATGTAATGCAGTGCTAAGACTCGTGTTCATTAATTCACTGTTGATGCACCAACTTCCAAAATGTAGTGCAGTGCTAAGACTTTTGTTTAGTGGTTCACTGTCAATGAACCAAGATCTAAAATGAATGCAGTGCACTGCTGACAGCTGTGTTCCCTGGTTCACTGTTGCTCCAAGATCCAATATGTAGTGTAGTGCTAAGACTCATGTTTACCTGTTCACTGTTGTGTCAAGATTCAAAATGTAGTGCAGAGCTGAGACCTGTATTCACTGGATCACTGTCACACCAAGATCCAAAATGTAGTGTGGTTCTTAGACTTGTGTTCACTGGTTCACTATTAATGCACCAAGATAAAAAATGTAGTGCAGTGCTGAGACTTGTGTTCACTATCAGTGCATCAATATCCACAAATGTAGGGCAGTGCTGACACTCATGTTCACTGGTTCACTGTCAGTGCACCAATATCCAACATGTAGTTCAATGCTGAGACTAATGTTCCCTGGTTCACTATCAATACACCAACCTTCAAAATGTAGTGTAATGCTGAGACTTGTGTTCATTGGTTTACTGTCAATGCACCAAGATCCAAAACATAGGGTAGTGCTGAGACTTGTGGTCAGTGGTTCACAGTCAATGCACCAAGATCCAAAATGTATAGCAGTGCTGAGTCTTGTGTTCACTGGTTCTCTCTGCATGCACCAAGATGTAGATTGTAGTGCAGTGCTGAGACTCATGTTCACTGGTTCACCATCAATGCACTAATATCCAAAATGTAGTGCAGTGCTGAGACTTCTGTTCATTGGTTCACTGTTGCACCAAGATCCAAAAAGTAATGCAGTGCTGAGAGATGTGATCATAGTTCACTGTTAATGCACCAACTTCCAAAATGTAGTGCAGTCCTAAGACTTAAGTTATGTTCAGTGGTTCACAGTCAATGAACCAAAATCCAAAATGAAGCACAAGGCTGAGATTTGTGTTCACTGGTTCACTGTCACACCAAGGTCTAAAATGTAGTGCTATTTGTTCACTGTCCCATCAAGATCCAGAACATAGTGCTGGGCTGAGACTTGCATTCCCTGGTTCACTGTTGCACCAAGATCCACAATGCAGTACAGTGCTGAGACTTGTGTTCACTGGTTCACTATCAATACACCAAGATCCAAAATATAGTACAGTGCTGAAATTTGTGTTCACTGGTTTAGTGTCAATGAACCAATATCCACAAAGTAGGACAGTGCTGAGATTCGGGTTCACTGGTTCACTGGTAATACACCAACATCCAAAAT